>CM061138.1:29719087-30919087 GCA_030789695.1 Scilla litardierei
ATCCAGAAACTGCAGGTTAGAAAGAATCGTCCATATGAAACTGTCGTACATTCTTTTTCTCGTTGGTATGAATGTGCAAGAATATAATTACAAAATTTCTTGATTCGAAAAGAACAGAACGGTGCCAGAGGAAAAAGCAAGCTCTTCTAGACCTGCTGTTAGTTGTATTAAGATTGATTTGCCTATTATTCATCTCTCTTTTCTGGCTTTGAGAGCACGGAATTTTCAATTGAGTCGGAATTCTCATCATTGGACTCTTCAGTATCATGATCATCAACCATCCTCTCGAGTGAATCAACGTCGCCCGTTTCAGAAAGCGTGTGTATCCTAAGTGTGTCGGCATCCTCACTGGATATAAGAGGTGGATTAGTGCATGAGAATGTGATATATTGGATGGACAGTAAATAAATCTAACAAAGTTGAATTGGTCGTACTCTGTAACCCCAAAAATCTCTTTAATGATTAGAGAGCTGTCCCTTGCGCAGAACTCTGGAAGCTGAAAGTAGTAAAAAAAAAGAGAATTTGAGATTCGATTAATTTGAGCCAAGTGGTGCCTCAGTAATCCAATGAAATACTAAGCCCTTGTTGTTCTTTGGATGGGACCATGGTACTTTTGGGGTTTATATATATATAAATAATAATAAAAGGATGGTTTCAACAGCACATATCCGATGAACTAGATCTTACCGATTATGAAATGGCTCTAACATATATTACCTACCTAGTTTACACATAAGTCCAATGAACTGCTCATTGCAGCTAGATGGGAACAGAAGAGTAGACGTAATTGAATGTATTCCCAATGCAACAAACTATAAATTAAGCCTGGTGAGCATACTAACAATATTTTGAACCATATGGAAAACAGAAAAAAGGCTGGCAAGTAGGCTAAGAGTCAAGGTCTCTGATGGGCCAGGGCCCAAACCCAAGCAGGTTTACACCCGCCGGCCCAGGCCAGCCGCCACACCCCCCCTCTAGCCGACCCCTTGCCACACCCTTTTTTTTGTACTTGCCCTAGCCGAGTCCTTCTTGGAGTAGGATTCACTCTCCCGCCCCGAGTCCTCCTTGGAGTAGGATTAGCCGGCCTAGTCCTACTTGGTTTAGGATTGTCATGGTTTCTATTATAAATAGGGGGGTAGCCTTCTCTTATTTTCTCATGCTTAATATTAGAATATTTCTATTGAGCATCCATTAGGAGTAGACGGGTGCGGACGTCCTCTAGGCGTCTTGGGAGGAGGGCACACCTCTTTTGTGTCCAATTATCTTTTTATTTCGCTTGTTATTTTCTAATAAAAATTCCATCTTCGTTAGTTCCTAACAATTTGGTATCAGAGCTCGTGACGATTCATGGCGGCTTCCACAAGATCGCAAGACAAATTTGAGGCGTTGGAGGCAAAATTCACGGGCGAGATCGAGACGATCAAAAAGTCGTTGGCGGGGAACGACGAATCCATGGCCAAGTTGACTACTTCCATCTCCCAATTGGCGTCAAATCAAGCAAAACACGACGACCAATTCGCGCAATTGATGGGTGCTTTGAATCAATTAGCAACAAACCCTAAAGGCGAAGGAAACCCTAACCCATCACCAAAGACGGCACCTTTGAAGAAGGAGAAGGAGAAAGAAGAGATTTTTTTCCAAAATCAACCCTACTTCGTGGAGGAGTTGGACGAGGACGACGCCGAGGAGCCATGGAGGGACGACTACCGCGAGGAGGTGCGGCGGAGGGCGGTACAAAACCAAAGAGAGGCCGGAGGACCTAGCCGCGCGACAAGGGGGACTCACGGCATGGGAGAAGGAAGATCAGCCCCCCACGGCACGTGGGGGGGTCGACCAGCTGCGGACGGGGACCCGGGTCACCCCGCCGCCACCTGCGGGCTCAGGCAGGGGCGGCGGGACCCTGCTTGGGCCCGCCAGGCTCCGGCGACCCTGCCGGAAGGCCGGCAGGGTCCGCCGACCTTCCAGGGAGGGCCCAGGGGCCCGCCGAGCCTGGCAGAAGGCCGACAGGCCCCTGTGGGTCCGCGACAGGGCAGAAACCCCTCCTGGCAGCCGCAGGAGGGGGGCGGGGGCTTCGGACAGCAGGATAGGGGGGTTTTTGAGCCCCCCGAGCAGCGGACCACGACGACGGGAGGCCGCGGACAGATTTCGGGAGACTTTTGTGACCCTCCAGGGCACCGACCAGCACTTGATGATCCTTTCTACGGCCATGGACGCGGGAGAGGCTATTACTCCGACGAAAGGAGTGGATATGAGGCAGAATTCGGCGATGACGCCGGATGTGGCGACTTTGAGGGGCGTCGCGGAGGTCACCAGGGAGACTACGGGAGTCACGGAGGCGGGCCACCCCGGCACTACGAGACACTGGAGGAGAGGCGTCAACACTACCGTCCGCCACCCAGACAGGAGGGGAGACCCGAGTAGGGGCGTTTTGGAGGAGATTGTCGCGTCCGGAAGCTGAAGATGCCGCTATTTTCCGGAGAGGACCCACACGCCTGGTTATTTACCGCAGAGAGATACTTCACGGCCCACCACATGACCGAGGCCCAGAAGCTGGAGGCGGCAGCGATCTGCATGGAGGGGCGTGCTTTGGGATGGTTCCAGTGGAGGGAGAGGCGACAGCCGGTGAGGAGCTGGGAGGAGCTGAAGGATATGGTGCTGGAGAAGTTTAAAGACCCCCGGCTGGGAAACTTGCACGAGCAGCTTTACGCCCTCAGACAGGAGGGGTCGGTACGGGATTACATCGAGAGGTTCGAGACACTGGCCGGGCGAGTGCATGGTGTCTCAGACGAGTCACTGGAGGGAACCTTTCTGAAAGGGTTGCGCCCCAGCCTGCGCGCAGCAGTGAGACCCTACAAGCCTAAAGGGCTTTCGGAGGTCATAGAGATGGCACAGATGGTTGAGGATGCGCAGACCGAGGACAGGCGTGTCCGGAGCAGTTTCAGTAGTCAGTCAGCGAGAGGCGGTCCGTCTGGGACGGGAGGAGCTGGCACCTCGGCAGGGGTGGGGCAGGCGAACCGGGAGAAGGCGGGGGAGAAGAGTAGCACACCACTACCTGGGGGGCAGTTCAGACGCATGACGGACGCAGAGATGAGGGACAAGAGACAAAAGGGCTTATGCTTCCGGTGCGATGAAAGATTCTCACCAGGCCATAGATGCGCAGGGCGCAAACTCCAGGTGATCCTACTGGAGGACGACGAGGGCGAGTCCGATATCGAGGAAGAGACCGCTGCGGCAGAGGATGAGCTTGAGGGCCAGCAGTTGGACGTAGCGGAGGTGTCCCTCAATTCCGTGGTAGGGTTCACACCGAATCATACCATGAAGCTGAGGGGAGAGGTCGGAGACCAGGAGGTGACGGTGCTGATCGACAGTGGGGCCACCCACAATTTTATTTCCAGGAGGGTGGTGACACAGCTGGGCCTTCAGCTGACAGATTGCGGCAGCTTTAACGTGATGATGGGGATAGGGAAGAAGGAGAGCAGCCGTGGAGTTTGCCGGGGTTTGGTTCTGACCATGCAGGGGATACAGATTATTGCCGACTTTTTACCTCTAGACCTTGGGAGCACCGACGTTATCCTCGGCATGACTTGGCTCCAGACTCTGGGGGAGATGGCCATTAACTGGAAACTACTGCGGATGAAGTTTCAGGAGGCCGGGCGAGCGGTGATACTACAGGGAGACCCCAGCCTCTACAGGGCATTAGTCTCTCGGAAGACCATGATTAGGACCATTCAAACGGAGGGTGGCGGATATTTAGTGGAGCTGTACTCGCTGACCAGGGAGGGAGGAGCCGAGGCCAGTTCCGAGCAGCCCATTCCGAGGGAGGTTCAGCAGTTGATGGGGCAGTTTGAGGAGATATTCCAGGAGCCTCGGGGACTTCCACCGCCACGGGACCACGAGCACGCCATTGTTCTACGAGAGGGGGTTTCCCCCATTAGCGTGCGGCCCTACCGATACCCTCAGCACCAGAAAGATGAGATCGAGAGGATGGTTTCAGAGATGGTGCAGGCCGGGGTAATCCAGCCAAGCATTAGCCCGTTTTCCAGCCCTGTTCTATTGGTCAAGAAGAAGGATGGTAGTTGGCGGTTTTGCGTGGACTACAGGGCACTGAACAAGGAGACGGTCCCGGATAAGTTCCCTATACCAGTGATTGATGAGCTCCTAGACGAGCTACATGGAGCGACTTGGTTCAGCAAGCTAGATCTGAAGTCGGGCTATCACCAGATTCGGATGCGGCGGGAGGATGTGCCCAAGACGGCGTTCAGGACGCATGAGAGCCACTACGAGTTCCTGGTCATGCCCTTTGGGCTGACCAATGCCCCGGCCACCTTTCAGGCTCTCATAAATAAGGTATTCCATCCCTTTCTCAGGCGGTTCGTTTTGGTCTTTTTCGACGATATCTTGGTGTACAGTCGTTCGCTGGAGGAGCACTTGGACCACCTGCAGGTAGTTTTTCAGGAGCTGCAGTACCACCAGCTTTATTTGAACAGGAAGAAGTGCCTGTTCGGGCAGCCACAGGTGGAGTACCTGGGATATGTGGTGTCAGCGGGAGGAGTAGCCGCCGATAAAGCTAAGATAGCGGCCATGCTGGATTGGCCACGACCTACTACTCTCAGAGGGCTGCGGGGCTTCTTGGGTCTTACAGGTTACTACCGCCGCTTCGTAGAGGGATATGGGACGATCGCCTGGCCATTAACAGAATTACTAAAGAAGGATCAGTTCCATTGGGGTGACGAGGCGACGACAGCTTTTGAGGCCCTGAAAAGGGCAATGACCACGGTCCCGGTCTTAGCATTGCCCGATTTCACCCGACCTTTCGTGGTCGAGGCAGACGCATCGGGACATGGGCTGGGCGCGGTACTGATGCAGGACCATCGTCCTATTGCATACTACAGCCAGGTGTTGACCATCAGGGCCCGATTACGGTCAGTCTATGAGCGGGAGCTGATGGCGATAGTCTTGTCCATTCAGAAGTGGAGACCTTATTTGTTGGGACGGAGCTTCATCGTTCGCACTGATCAGCGGAGCCTGAAGTACCTACTTGAGCAGCGGATGGTAGCAGAAGAACATCAGAAGTGGTTACGCAAGCTGATGGGTTACAAATTCGAAATAGAGTACCGTCCGGGACTGGAGAACAAGGCAGCTGATGCTTTATCCCGGCAGGAGGAGGAGACAGAGATAGCAGCACTTACCGTATCCATCCTGGACGATTGGGGACCACTGCAGCGGGAGGTTGAGACAGACCCGGATTTGGCGGCTATACGAGAAGCTCTTTTGTAGGGGTCGACTGAGTACCCGGGGTATTCATTGCAGGAGGGGCGATTACTGTACTGGGGCAGACTAGTGATACCGAGGACTTCTCCTTTACCGACCATACTCAGAGAATTCCACGGCAGTGCTATTGGAGGTCATTCTGGGGTCCTCAAGACCTACCAGCGGTTATCACGGGAAATTTACTGGAAGGGGCAAAAGAAGGATGTGGCTAGGATGGTGGCGGAGTGTGACGTGTGCCAGCGTCACAAATATCAGGCTATGTCTCCAGGAGGATTATTACAGCCATTATCCCTACCAGACAGAGTGTGGGAGTACCTTTCTATGGATTTTATTGATGGGTTGCCTAAGTTGGGAGGGTTCAGCGTCATTTTTGTTGTGGTAGACCGCCTCAGCAAATATGCACATTTTATCCCACTTAAGCATCCTTACAGCGATGTGTCAGTGGCCGACACTTTTGTGCGCGAGGTTATCTGTCTACATGGTCCCCCAAAGTCCATTGTTTCGGATAGGGACAAGGTGTTCCAGAGTAAGTTTTGGCAGGAGCTTTTTCGCCTACAGGGGACATCATTAAAAAAGAGCACTGCTTATCACCCCCAGACAGATGGCCAGACAGAGGTGGTCAACCGAAGTGTAGAGACGTATCTGCGATGCTTCATCTCGGAGAATCTTAAGGAGTGGGTTCCCTGGTTACCATGGGCAGAATATTGGTACAACACTTCATACCACACGACAGCCCAGACGACTCCCTTTAGGATTTTATATGGCAGAGACCCTCCACACTTACTTCATTATGGGCAGGAGACGACCCCGGTTTCTGATGTGGAGCAGTACTTAGCTGAGTGGGACCGGGTTCTAGAGGAGCTGAAGCTCCATTTGGCAAGAGCTCAGCAGGTGATGAAGGCTCGGGCAGACCTCCACCGCCGAGATGTACACTTTGAGGTGGGCGACATGGTATATCTGAAGTTAAGGACCTACCGGCAGAGGTCGGTGGCTCATAGGAAGAATGAAAAGCTGTCACCACGATATTTTGGGCCTTTTGAGGTCGAGGCACGGGTTGGATCGGTAGCTTACAGGTTGCGCTTGCCGCCAGGATCGACCATTCACCCGGTATTCCATGTTTCACAGTTACGCCAGGCTATTGGCACCCACACTTCTTCTCTGACATTGCCCGAGTCACTTACTGCGGATATGGAGGTTGGACTGGAGCAAGAGCTATTGAAGGGGGTACGCCGGACCACACAGGCGCGCGACAGGTCTTGTTGCAGTGGAAGGATCTACCAGAGCACGACAGCACTTGGGAAGACATGGCTGATATGGTGTTGCGATTCCCAGATTTCCACCTTGAGGACAAGGTGGCTCTTTGGGGGGGAGTATTGATGGGCCTGGGCCCAAACCCATGCGGGTTTACACCCGCCGGCCCAGGCCAGCCGCCACACCCCCCCTCTAGCCGACCCCTTGCCACACCCTTTTTTTGTACTTGCCCTAGCCGAGTCCTTCTTGGAGTAGGATTCCCTCTCCCGCCCCGAGTCCTCCTTGGAGTAGGATTAGCCGGCCTAGTCCTACTTGGTTTAGGATTGTCATGGTTTCTATTATAAATAGGGGGGTAGCCTTCTCTTATTTTCTCATGCTTAATATTGGAATATTTCTATTGAGCATCCATTAGGAGTAGACGGGTGCGGACGTCCTCTAGGCGTCTTGGGAGGAGGACACACCTCTTTTGTGTCCAATTATCTTTTTATTTCGCTTGTTATTTTCTAATAAAAATTCCATCTTTGTTAGTTCCTAACAGTCTCAAGCCTACCATTTCTATGGAAACGCAGTAATCACACCATCTCAATTTTCAACTAAATGAATTTCCAGACACTGAAATTGAGATCATCTCTATCAAAACAGAAAGGAGAACTCAGGCTCTTTTAGGTCTTCTGCAACCAAAATGCAGCATTTGACATCCAGCTGCTGGCGTTGCAAGTGAACTCCAAATGTACTTGTCTAGACCAAGGTAACCAGGAATGCAGGTCACTACGGTACGTGAAACGAAGACCAATATGTAAAATGCTACTGGTCTAAAAAGGGTGATGAGGATCAAGTTGAATGAATCTCATTTGCTTTTATTTAATTTTATTTGTTAAGATTTCATTTGATTTAGTTAGATTTACTTATTTATTTAGATTTGCTTATGTATTCATGTGTCGTGAATGCATCTTAATTTAGAAATAAGGTATATCTTTGAGAATGAGTTAGATAATGAATGAATAAGAACTGCTTTAAAAAAGGGTTACTTTTTTAAATCTATCTTGTTAGAGGGAATGAACACGAAAGAGCCTTGACGTGATATTAAGATCTCTAATTCTCTGGTATGCTGATTTGTTGGAATGGGCGAAAAATGACCTAGGTGAGGTACTTTCAACATCACTTATATATTTAGAATTCTTAAATTTCCCAATTTAGAACTCTAGATCTAGTGGTTTTTTCTCATTTTTCCTCATTAAATCTTCTGTTAACAG
The DNA here is from genome assembly GCA_030789695.1 of Scilla litardierei. Taxonomy (NCBI): domain Eukaryota; kingdom Viridiplantae; phylum Streptophyta; class Magnoliopsida; order Asparagales; family Asparagaceae; genus Scilla; species Scilla litardierei. Next base: position 29,726,863 of record CM061138.1, read on the forward strand.
GAACAAACTATATTTGTTAGCAAGCAGAAATAAATTCTTAAAGGGGTTTTCGACTTCTATACACATTTATGGGCATGTATTTGTGCACAACAATTTACACTATAAAATTTAGCTAAGGCGTAACGCATGCATGTAATAATGATCTTTTTTAGTTTAAAAAATTATTAACGATTTGGAAGGCTGATTTTACTATTTCAAATCTTACTATTTCAAATCGTCAATGTACCATAATCATAAACATGTGATCCAGATTGTGGATCGTGGGGTGATTTAACGTTTTCGGGTAACATTGATCTAGCCAGTTTTATTCTATAGGGTTATGTCTGAGCACGCGCGTAGGTGGATGATATGTAAAGTAACAACCTAAAATATTATGTTGAAAATGGTTAAATCCTAAAAATATGCATAAAAGAGATTCTTTTTGGTGATATGAGCAAATATCCGGTTTAGGATAGATTTCACCTTAACTTAAGATGATACTAAATGCTAGCATAGTAGCTTATGGGCTATTTTCCAGCTTGTATCATATCGCCAAAAATCAATCAATTCCAATAGTAGCATGAGATTAGATGCCAATTTGGATTTATTTATTTAAACCCACACAAAATACAGATGCATATCCATGGAGCAATTCTCATCATGCTTTTTCCTTGTGGTGGATTACGTCAAGGATGATAGTATAGCATAGCTCCTAGGTTGCATGAACCAGGAATACATGATCAATAAGATTGGTTTTCTTTTCTGTCTTTTTTTGGCAAACAGGATTTTTCCCTTGATCATCTTCTCCATCCATATTTTCTTGACTAAAAATCAGGTACCAACTTTGGTTGACACATGCCATCAGATTGCTAACCATAGAATCTAATCAATCTTTCCATGAAGCATCGTGATCCCCAGATAAGGTTTAGATGCGATGGCGACAACATCATTGGCAACGGCGATGACAAGGCAACAATAAAGGTAATAGTGACACGACAATGATGTGTTAGGTGGTAGTATCGGTAATAGTGATGATGGATGGCAGCAGGAGAGGCACCAATGTAGGTATTAGTGACACAACAATGATGGCTAAGGCGGTCGTTTCAGTACTAGCGATGATGGATGACAGCAATAAAGACAACAATTAGATCATGGTTGAAGAAGACGCTAGGTGCATCTAGACATTATAGACCCAATGCCTAGCCCTTTGTCACCTTAATTGTCGCCAAGATGATGTGAATATTTAAAAACAAAGAAAAATAAGAGGAGAAGAATTGAAATAACAATCACCTCTCCATGTTTGCTGCCCCCTGCCATTTCTTACCTAACCCGCTTCTAAGCTCTCTCATGCAAAGGTGGTGGCGGGCGAAGTAGCAAAAGTGTGGTGTAGAGGTAAGGGAAGGCAAGTAGGTCTAATTACTGTCTAGACATTATATACCCAATTACTAGCCCCTTGTCATCTTAATTGTTGCATAGACAATGCAAATATTTAAAAAATTAGAAAAATAAGAGAAGAATTGACATAACACTTACTTCTTGATGTTTGCTGCTCTCTCTGCCATTTCTTACCTAACCTGCTTCTTGCCTCTCTCATGCAAAGGTCGTGACAAGCGAAGTAGCAAAGGTGCAGCGTGGAACTTTGCATGGAAGAGGAAAGAAGCAGGTTAGGCAAGAAATGACAGAGCGGGGCAGCAAGCATCGAGTGGTGAGTGTTATTTCAATTCTTCTCATCTTATTTTTCTTCGTTTTAAATATTCGTATCATCTAGGCGGCAATTAAGATGACAAGGGGCTAGGCATTTGGTCTATAATGTCTAGACAACAATTCGGCCTGCTTGCCCCGAGGCTAGATCGAAGCAGCATAGGTGCCACTTCAGCCTAGCAACCATTCAAGCTATTTCTAAAATAGTGAATGATATTAATGGTGGTGACAATGTGATGATGGAAATGTTGGAAACAATAGCAAGTTAACAACAGCACATGTCAATGCTAAGGACTTTGACGATGATAGAGGTGACAACAATGGCAAAGCAATAGTCAAGCTACGATTTTGGCATTGATGACGGCATGATATGATAGTAGTAGTAGTGGAGTGCGACAACATCGGTAGTGATAGTCGGGGTGACAACACGATTATTGATAGAAGCAAATGTAATGTTAAGCGATTATGAAGTTAGTGGTAATTGCATGTAAAGTGATGGTCGTAACATGCAACAACGAAGGTGATTGTGGTAGCCATGTGGAGATGGTGGGTGAACAATAACAGTGGCGGAGACTGGATGGTGATGTAATAATGATGGCGATGGCAATATGGCATCGTGAGTCGTGGTTGTGTGGTAATGGGGAGGAGAGGCGGCGGCGACAGCAATTATCATAACAAAGATTGTGGTGACTACGGCCAATATAATGGTGACACCAAACAAAGCCATTATGCAAGTAAAGGGGAATGACGAAATGGATACAAGAAGGAATGACATATGTATATGAATTTATAATTCCACTGGCGGAGCTGAATTTTGATGGATTCAATGTCATCGAGTTAGGAATCTAATTTAGCAAGTGCAATTTCCTAATTTGGCTAACTCAATGTCAAATATTTACAATGCGGGCACAAAATCAAGAATTCCAAATTTTGAATTCTTAAATTCCTTGGGACTAGCACCCCTTTAAGGAAATTCTAAATTCTAAATTCAAATTCACGCTTGAAACAAACAATGTGTTCACCAAATTCAATGCATGGTTACCCTATCATCTTCTTACCTTTTGTTCTGTAATGTACGTAACTCTCCTAATATTATCTATGATTCCTCATTATCTTTCTTTTGCATGCCGCAATCCCTTGGTCTCATTTCCTCCACCATACTGCCACCAACAAGGTCTTTATCCCAAACCTTTTGGGTGAACTATATGAATCATTTTCAACCAACACCAACAAATCCTCTATCCCAAACCTTCTGAGTCAACTACATGAATCATTTTCAACCAATACCAACAAATCCTTTATCCCAAACCTTTTTGGGATGGTTTAGAGAAGCCTTTTCTTCAAATTAGCTTGATTAAAGGGCATTTCCTTGTTCAAATTTAATTATTATATTATTTTTATTTGCCTCTACCCCTTCTCATATAGACCTAAACTCTAGTATTTGGTGCTCCATAAACTACAATCCACTTCTCTCGACCAATATACTTGTTGGCCTCAGGTTCACATGTTTAAATCACCTCATCTAGTAATCTGCATTTATTCAATAGGAGCAAACTCTTATTTCGTCACCTCATCTAGTAATCTGCATTTACTCAATAGGAGCAAACTCTTATTTCGTACGAATGCAGCCATATCTATTATCTTTTAAGCTTACTACCACTTCACATTCTATGTCCATTTTTTACACATGCTTCTTAATATCCCAACATTCCCACCCCTAAAGCAAGTGTTATGGTCTAATAGCCATCATATAGAATTTTCCCTTGGATTTCATCCATATTCTACAAATCATTCTTCTCAGATATCAGTTAAAGTTATATTCTATATATTTGCTTCATACTTTTTTTTCTTTCAACTCAAATGATACTCAAATTAGAGTTCTGTTTTTATTGAGAATAATGTCAAGCCTTCAGAAAGCGAAGCTTCTGTAGGACACTTGAATAGGGGATGAACTTCAATTTCTTCTTATTGTGATGCCTTTCTGCACTGATTTTCCCAGCCTTAGACGGTGGTCTAAGAATGACTTTGACCTACCCTCATTGGGTTTCGAATTCTTATAATACTGAATTCTTTAAATTCCAATGCACATTTCTATATTTCTGCCTTGAAAACGATCCCTTCTCTAGTCCCATCAACTAATACTGTTTATCAACAAACAACATGCACTACAGCACTTCACTCTGAATATGCCTAAAGGTAAATTAGTAACTAATATAATGATATACGAACTTAATGTCGACCATTGGTGTGCGTTTGTGTTGATAGGGAATAGCTTGTTTCTCGAATTGTATTCACCCTACTTATTGTTCTTCAAAGATTTCCATCAAAGTATAGCTTCTGGACTAGTTCTTGCAATTCTTTGAAGAACTAATTAAATGCATCTGATTGGATTAAATTTTGCAGATATAGGTCACACACATCTTTTAGAGATCTCTGTGATATGTATCTCTCAATTTTTTAACTTGAAGTCCAACGAGTTCTTGACTTCTTCAAGCTCGACAAAACTCAAGTCAATCAATGGATTTGCACTTTGTTACCTTGAAAGCAATATCTGGCTGGCAGCAATCCATTAGCTCAAATGTTATCCTTTCATGTTAACAACTTAGAAAAAGATAGTGCAACATCAAAAAGCCACTTCTCCATGTTTCTTCGTATCTATAAATTATAAACTAGTTAAATCCCTAGTTCAAAGTCCTTCAAAATCTATAAATAGAAAAGAGAAAACAAAATGGGCATCGATTTAGAACCCAGAGCTAGCTTAGAAGAGTTATGATATTTTTCTACATTTGTTACCAAGTCTCTTTTAGCTTTCTGTGTAAGAATCATGTAGAAATCTTAGAATCTAGTGATGAAGAAATCTAGATTGCAATACTCTGAGGTACATGTATATCATGCAAATTTCTTTGTTTGGCTCTGCCTTACAATTCAAACTGCATCCCAACATCAAACCTGATGGAGATCATGTTGATTTTTACTTGATTTTATTAGGCTTTTATTTAGATTTTATTTGATTTTGTTTGTTAGGCTTTTATTGGATTTTATTGGATTTATTTAGATTTGCTTATGTAGCATGTGTCGTGCATGTAAAAAACTATATAAATAATATTGTATCTCTTTGAGAGAAGCATAGAGAAATTGACCGAGTTATTTTATTCCGAGTTTTCAAAAAACTATATCTGTTACATGATTTGTTAAAGAAGTGTGAGAAGCTCTTAATATCTCTTACCTTATCTTTAAGTCTTAGATCTAGTTTTCCTATTTTGTTTCATTTGAGCTTTGTTGTCATGCATCAATTTTAGTATCAGTTTAAACAAAAATATCTCTCATGCCTATGTAGATCGTCTCATAAACCAATTGTATAGTAGAAGAACATGACTGTAATTGAATACATGACAAAGTTTGATGATCTGAATATGAGATGTGATGTATGAAAAGACTCGTGTGGTACACTTTCTACGTTCCGTAATGAGCTTGGACCTTATATTCGACACAAGCACTTATGCATGACGTGTCCACTATTGAGGATGCAGAACAATTAACCCACGACCTAGAGGCAAATCCTAAGGAACCTCATGATAGAAAGTTCATTTCAAGGAGTAGTCATGGAGACAGCTTGAGCAAAATCCTAAAACTGCTACAAGTACTACCAAAGACACTAAGGGTAAAGCTATAATAGGCAAGTCTTTGAAACAGGATGAAAAAGGCACCAAGTGCTATAAACTTATAAGTGTTAAGATTTTGGCCACGTTGCCGCTTATATTCCTCTCACAATCTGCCAAAAATGAGGCTCCTAACGATGAGTCAGTGGGTTAATCGATAATTGAGAAAATTTATATATTAGAAGATAGTATTAGTGATGAAGGCCTAGATCTATCAAAGCTTAGCGACTGACTAAAAGTTGTTGGGTGTTCGGCCATGCCAAAGAGTGAGGAGGATTGGTGATGAAACAATATTCTCTTTACATACGTCAAGATCAATAACAAATCTTTTTGCATAATGATAAACAGAGGTAGCTGCACTAATTTAATCACCAAGATAGTTGTGGAGAAAATAAAACTCAAAGCTGAAACCCTATTACCGCCTTAAATTGTTGCATTGGTAGACACTAACTCACAAGTTGTAACACATCATTGCATGGTGCCTATCAAGTTCGTTAGTGATTAGAATTTAGAACCGCATCTAATGCGATGTTTTATTGATTGAAGCAACACATATTTTATTAGGTAAGCCATTGTTGTATAATTTAGATGTTGCACACTCAGGGAGATGAAACACACATACAACTTCACGTTCAATAATAAAAAGATTGCGTTGACTTTACAACCAAAGAGTACCCCAGTACCCCCAAAGAACAAAGACAACGAGTAGGCTAAAAATAAACCTATCAAAAACATCTATACTTGGTGATTCGAGATACTTTTTTGCCAGTTATCGCATTTCATGAGCCTTTTTGCCTTCATGATCCCTTTAATCCCTTTGCATTTTATGATCTTTTTGCATTTCATCTGAGTAATTTGCATGATGATGCGAACAACTATATTTCAATTGTTCATAAGAACCTCAAGTATGTTACAAAGACATGCATGAACCTACATGAGCTTGCAAATGAGATCGACATAGGATTTGAGGATTATTCAGAGAGAGCTTCTTCTATGTTTGTGACAGCCTAAAGGGAGCTTCTTCTATGTTTGTGACAGCCTATTGTTCGTACTGCCTTGTATCGAGATCCAAGGAGGTCATATCCTAAAGCCCGTGAGTTGGATATCTTGCCTCAGATCGATCATGGTCCAGATTTCTGCATCATTGATAGGTTTCAGTTTTCTTCACCAGATCAGTCATAGAGATTCATAGAGTTACATGTAGGCACCCAATCATTCATTCTGACTTCATATGAAAGTTTCGTTATTCATGCTTCACCAGAGGGGAAGGATTTTCAAAGCCATGGAGAATGATCTAGATACATCTGATTCTTATTTAATCTTATAAGGCATTTATTTGGAACTTATTTGACTTTCATTTGTTAGGCTTTTATTAAATTTTATTTGATTTTTTAAATTTGCTTATGTAAGCACGTCATATATGTAGAAAACTATATAAAAAGCTTCTATTTCATTGAAAGAAGCATAGAGAAAGTGATGTGAGTTACTTTTTTGAGTTCTCAGAAGATTCAGTCTCTTGCATAATGATTTACTGGAGTATGCTGAGGCTGGCCATAGTGCGAATCTCTCTTTTAAGCCTTAGATCTAGTTTTTCGTTTTTGTTCACTTTGATCTTTGTTGTCCAGTGTCCAAACATGTCATCATTCATGTTCTTCTAGGATTTGGTCTAAGAAAAGGTTACTTAGTTGAGAAAGCTTAAATTGCACAATGAAAATTCCTTAACCAGAACGAAGAAAGCCCCATCTCTTGCATACAGTTTCCACAGACAATAATGAGGTATGGCCTTTGACCCCCAGCAATGTGTTGTACGATTACAATATATTATGTGTATAACATTTTCCCCCAGCAACCTGCAGAATTTACAGTAGTAAACATCATGGTCTAGAACAGATGGACATGACATGTACAGACAGGAAAAAGGATATGAAGAAAGTGCCCGGTTGCCTTGCTCTCTAGATAAGTTTGAACTAATTTGGTAAATATCCAACTGCTATCAGGGCCGTTTTCAAGCAAATTAAGTGAGATCTACTCAGATGAGAAAAAGGAAGCCCTCGAATGATTATTGGCAAGGGTTAAGACTGTAGATGACTAGAAAGTAAACACTCTCCAAAGTCTAACAACAGAAGCCACAAGCCATGTAACACAAATACTTCTAGCATGAAGTTGTGCCCGCCAAACATATCAGTTCTGAAGGTATCCAATAGAAGACCTTATTCAACGCATAAAAATTACATGATCAAAATTGTTCTCTAGTACATTGACAATTAATGCATGGCATCACTTATGAGGAAGGTCAACAATTCCAGCGGTCATGGAAAATTCTCTACAAAGTTCATGTTTTAATGCATTTTAAAAAAGGAACTCACTAAACACAGAAAGTTAAAGGTATCAGATATCTGTTTATCATATCCAGTCATCACCATATATCAATTTTGAATAATTCAGAGCTTGTTCATTGAAAGTAGAGGGTAACTTACCTCGGATAAATAGAGAATCTTTCCAAACAGTGCTTGTACCGCAAGCTTTCTCTTGAAACCCTTTTCTGTAAATCCCGATATATCCATAACAACTGGGCCTGAAAGACATGTAAGCTAATAGTTATGGAGCAAGCTCTGTTTGACACTATAACCAAAACAACTTTTTATTCCACAAGTTAACCTTGGCTATAACTAATTTCAACTGTAGCTGCGTTGAAACACATGCTACAGGCACCATACCAATTACAGAGCTAATCCTAGTTCGACATATTATTCACTGTTTTATCCTTCAGTAAAAATGATACAAAATTATCCAACAAAGACACTAAAATGTAATCATAAAATTTCATAAAATGTAATCCTGGATCTTAGTAGATTAAAATTGATCATCTTGTTTATAGCACTAGAAATGTCAAACGATATAAATTACAATGAATAGGAATGATAATGTTAATCTATATGCATTAGATGTCCACTTGTTCTTGTGAGTGTCAAGCCCTCTCTTATTATGCACTTGTTTAGAATTATTGCAAGTAACTAACTCGATAACTCATGCCAGCATCATGGCAGATTAAAACTTTGAGCAATCGGTAACATTGTTTGAAGTATCAGTAGATGATGTTCACAGCAACTTAATGCACACATAAAGATGAAAGACTTTAAGGTTCTTTAGTGTATCATGCAATCTTTCATGGATCAGTATACAACAAAAGATAACTATTATGAAATTTGGGTTCAGCTACTTTGAAGTTTGAATGATTCTTCACATTTCATTTCTGTTAAGGGCCACGTCATTTGTAATTGAGTAATCACCAGAACTTTCTAGGTATGTCGCAATGCATGTTTACAATGATATATCCTCACCTTAAATAAAAATGTTGAGAAAGATAAAATATGAGAAAGGTATAGGATAAGAATGAGTGGATTTTGTCCCCGTTTTAAATGAGCAGTTTTGTACCCTTCCAGAATTAATAAAGCTTACTTTAAAGGACAATTTTTGTAAATAGGACAAAAAAATTAATTAGCAAAATCGACCTCTAAAAATTAATTAGCAAAATCGACCTCTTTTGTCCCTAGCAGCAAAAGAGCTGCTGACTAGGCCCGTGGGGCGTGTGCCCCACGGGCCGCATCTTCAAAGTGCGGCCCTGGGCCGCACTCTACAGGTGCGGCCGCAAAATGAGATTACAGCAGCAGCCCGTAAACTTGCGGGATGTGTTTCTTCTTCTTTTCCATTTCCGCCGCATCTTCAAAGTCCGACGATCGTTTTGTAACTTGGGTGATAAATCGACACCGTTTTCATGTAATTTCTAGACTCAATCTCTCAAGTATTGAATTTTTTTTGTGTTTATTGTACAATCTAGCATGAAATTTAGGGTTTATGAGATGATTTCTATAATGCAAACACAGGATCAGGGGTATTTCTTTGCGATGAGGTCTCATATCGATGATGTGCTACATCGTACACGCCATCTGCCAGAAGGTGTAGATACGAGCAAGCTGAGTCGTTTTTATAGGATGGGTGAGAGTGACGCCGGCACTTCTCAGCAGGAGCATACCGGAGCAGATGATGCTGGCACTTCTCAACAGCAGCATACAGGAGCAGATAATGTCGGAACTTGGCAGCTGGAGCATTCCGGAGCATATGACGCCGACACTTAGCAGCAGCCCCCTCCCGAAGCATATGATGCCAGCACTTGGCAGCAGCCCCCACCTGGAGCATATGACGATGGCACTTGGCAACAGCCCACTCACGGAGCATATGTCGTCGGCACTTAGCAGCAGCCCCCTCCCGTATCATATGACGTCGGCACTTGGAAGCAGCCCACTGGATGGGATCCTGTATGGGACGTTCCCAGCATTGACAACCTACCTAGGGTACATGGGATGACACAGGCATTTGGCATCCGCAGCAGACGGAATGGGTTGAGGAGGCGTTTCACAGCATGCTGGCACGTCGCATCCGTATCAGACAGAATGGGATGACGCAAGCATTTCACAGCAACATGTGGAAGTGGATGTTGGCACGTCTCAGCCATCTCAGACACAATGTGATGATGCAGGCGTTTCACATGAGCATGCGAAAGAGGATGTTGGCGTGTCTCAGCCGTCTCAGTATAAAAAGGGAACTTCATCGGTTAGGTCATTGTATGAACATGTATTTAGTCGACGCAAAGGGGGGTCGTCGATAATATGTGTGTTTGAAATGTGTTATGTATGTTTGTTGAATATGAGACATGTGTTATGTATAGTTTCGTCAATGAATTTGATATTTGATATATGTGTTATGTATGGTTTAAAAACAATTCATTCATACACCCCATATTCAATCAACATATTCATTCATACACCCCATGTTCATACATCACATATCCATACAAGCTGACACGTGCCAGCAAAGTTGATACTCCACATATCCATACATATCCATACAAGCTGATACAAATTGACTCACATATCCCCTAGAAAAAGGTTGTGTTTGGGCTTGATGGATGTATTCAGTCAGCGGGTTGGGCTATGCTCCAGTGGAGAACTTTCTCCGCCTGAACTCATATTCGTGCCATTTTGCTGCTTCGATGGCAGTTTGAGCGACTGGATTTCTCCAGATCTTACAGGAGGAAGATAGCAGCTCAAGCGGCCAACGAAGCAGCAAAGAACACGTATATGAGATCAGAAGGAGAAAATTCTCTACTGGAGCAGAGCTCAACCCATTGACAGAATACATCCATCATTCCGTCAACAATCTTTCTCTAAATAACGTGACAACGTTGTCCTTGTCGAGCAAGCGCCATCACTCCAACTGCTTCCGGCCTGGGCACGTTATGAAGTTGGCGAGTGTGTGATGCGTATCGTATCACTCTGCTAGAAGTTCCAGCTTTATAGCCCCCAGTGCCACAGTCCACAGGTTCGGCCCTACGCCGCACTTTGAAAATGTGGCCAAGATCCGCATCTGTGGAGTGCGGCCTCGAAAACGATAGCGGCTGCTTGTTTTCTTGAGGCTTGTTTTCTTGTGTGGGCTTGTTTTCTTGTGTCGGCGTGTTTTCTTTTGCACTTCGATTCCGATTCAATTCAGCTGAAATCCGACCACATGTGTCACACGGGAGCCGATCCGTTCAGATAGAGCAGATCTCCTAATAGGTATTCATCGTTTTTTGTTCATCATTATGTTATAATTTAGGGATTTATATTGGTGCGTGTGCAGGTTGTTGGATATGGCAAGTGATTTATTTTTTGTCATATGCTATTTTGCCAGTTGATTATATATTGATGGAAATCACGAACCACAATATGTCGGTGGAAAAGTTAAATCGATAAAGCTGAGACGTGGTTCGACGTATAACGATCTAGTAGATCGGATATACAATGTCACGAAGATCCGTCTGGTGTGCAACTGGCCAGTAATGGGTGGAAGACTACCGCCGTGAAAATATCAGATGACGATGACATGGAGAATCTTTTTGATTTATCGCAAGGTCACCGTGGAGTTGAAATATATGTTAGTATGGATGCAATAAGCACCGCCCAAGAAAATATGACGGGAGAAGGGTGTTCGCAATATCTGCAAGATAATGATAACATGAATGCGTAAGTCTATATTTCAATCAAGTTTTGCGAATTGATATATGAAATATTTTATATATTAGTAGTAGTATCTAAAATTTGTAACCTTTCTTATGTCAGTAACAAGTTGAATGATGAAGCAATGGGAATTGAAAATCAATACTCAACTTACATGTAATGCCCTTTTGTACCTGAGTCGATGCCGGATGAGATTTGCATGCATGGACATGTGGATGAGGAAAGAGATGAGAGCGATGACGAGAAGCATGTCGGGACTGGAGAGGATAGCATGCATTATGCGGAAGATCAAAATGAAGATGATATAGCATGGATACAACAATCGGTTGCCGTTAACACAATTATGGAAGATGAAGAGGCTTTGCCAGATGAAGTTGAAGAGGAAGAATGGCTAAATGCAACAGTTATGAGAAATACACTCGAAAGGAAAATGGAAGAACCTAGACCACAAAACGTTAGGAGGTGTTCAATGTCGGCGATATATATGATACAAAGGCCGACTTGATAAAAGCAACAACGGTGTGGAGCATTAACCATAATGTTTGATTTAGGCCAATCAAGACAAACAAGACAAGTTATAATGTGATATGCGACCTAAATGTTGTGGTCAATCCGGATACACAAGATGAGGCTAGTAGGAGATGTCTGTGGCGTATCCATGCAGCTGTGCGGAAGAGTAGCATTGGAAGTTCAAGTTATCAACGGTTGTTGAGAAGCATACTTGCAATAATCCAACCCTCAATACAGATCACAAAAGGCCACAACATCCTTCATTTGTAACATGATTATGCCAATGGTGAAGCCAAAGTTAGATTTGACACCGTCAGAAATCCAAGATGCCATAAACGCCATGTTAAGGATCCAAATTTCATATTACAAAACATGGATGGCAAGATCGAAGGCGTTAGAAAGGATTTTTGGAGATTGGGAGGAGTTATATAATCGGCTACCTCGGTATTTAGAGGCCATTTCAGATACTAATCCGGGTACAGTTTACAAGATCACTTATGACACCATCGGGGAAGGAGTGGCACAATTTTCTGGGGTCTTCTGGGCATTTGGTCCTTCAATCAAGGGTTTCAAGCATTGTCGGCCGATCCTAAGTATTGATGGTACCCATTTGTATGGAAAATATGGTGGGTGTTTACTTGTGGCCACCGGAGTGGATGGAAATGGTGGGCTGTTTCCCTTGGCATTTGTTGTTGTGTCAGCTGAGAACAAAGAAATTTGGAAGTGGTTTTTTGCATGTATATATGAATACATACCAAGTGCTCATGGACGAACGATCACTTTTATTTCAGATAGAATGAAAGGAATTCTACGAGCACTAGAAGAGGGCTGGCCAGCACATTGTCACCATAGGTATTGTCTTCGGCATATTATTGCAAATTACAAGTAACGGTTTCCAAACACGTACCTTGGAGGGAAACTTCTGGATGGCTGTCACTGCATCAGACTTGCTTACATACAATGCCTTTCGTGCCAAAATCAGAGACGAGTCCATTGAAGCAGATCAGTGGATATCTGCAGATTTACATGGGGCAGAAAGCATGTGGGCGATGCATGCCGATCGTGAAAAACACTATTGTATCATGACAACAAATTGTTCTGAGAGCTCCAATGTGGTGCTCAAAGGTGCTAGAGCTCTACCGATACAAGCGTTGATAGTAAAAACATTTTACAGGTTAAATAAATATTTCCACCATCGAAGACTGAGGGGCAAGGGTGGACGACAGATTTTGTACCCATAACAATGGACATTATTGGGGAACGGAGGGAAGAAGCCCGAACATTTATGCTCACAAGGTTTAATGATTGTGAGTGGCAGGTGGCGGACAACGATGGCCTCGGTTATACTGTTAAGTTACATGACGAGAAATGCAGATGTACTTGCAATATTCTTATGCTTCAACACATGTCATGTGCCCATGTGATCGCTGCAACATCTAGACAAGAATATGGTGCCAACATAGCATATATGCTATTCTGTTCGCCATGGTATAGAGTTAGCAGATATCGCCTTGCATATGCACCTTTATTTCACCACATACCTGATGCACGGTATTGGAAGGCTTGGGATGGTCTCAAATTACTTCCACCCGACAAAAGAAGACCTCCAGGTCGACCTACTTCTATACGTATTTGTGGAGCAATGGATATTCCCCGTGAAGGAAGCCGACAGAATAGATGTGTCAATTGTCATCAGCTCGGGCATTACAAATCACGATGCCGAAATCATCCTCTCACACAAGCGTATGTTGATTTTGCAATTCGTATATTTCTTGTGGATATGTGTGTGTGTGTTGTTCTACTTTATGCTTATCTTTTATGTCTTCATCTCAAGGCCGCGAGACTTCATCTCAAGGCCGCAGGTCTTCATCTCAATGTTGAGGCAGATCACGCACATGATGCAATGGTGGATATAACTCTATTGAGAATGTTGTGTTAGGGCCATGAAAGTTGTGTTAGGGCAATTTTATGTATGTTTGCTATATGATTTATGTAAGTTTGTTGAATTCGATGTGAAATGCATTTTGAAAATACTATGGTTGATGAATACAATGTTGTTTGATATATATATTACGTAAGCTTGATGAATTCGATGTGCTGTGTGTTTTGATTTATATGAACTTTCTGATATCGATGTGTTGTGTTGTGATATGCTATTTGTGATATTTGTGATATTTGTGAAACGCTATGGCTGTGAGAAGTATGAGTGTGAGCATTATTTGTGAGACGTTTTAATTTATATGCATATGCTATGATAAATCAGGGGTGAAGTATTGGGGGAGTAGGAGCAGAAGCATCTACTGATATTGAGAGGAGCAGTAGCAAGCTACTGATATTTTTTGCAAACAGAGAGGATGGAGCAGATTCTGCTTCTCTGTTTGGCATTTTGCAGCCGCACCTATTGAGTGCGGCCCAGGGCCGCACTTTGAAAGTGCGGCCGAGCGTCGCACTCTGAAGATGCGGCCCGTGAGCACACCCCCCACGGACCCAGTCAGCAGCTCTTTTGTTGCTTGGGACAAGAGGTCGATTTTGCTAATTAATTTTTTAGGTCGTTTTTCGTAATTAATTTTTTTTTCCTATTTGCAAAAATTGTCCCACTTTAAAAGATTCACATACAATAGCGTACCCTTCAATGGTTCCACCAGTCAACTTGCCCACTAATTTTGAGAGCATGTGCTCCGCCGAACACCAAAACTCCCCATTATCACCTCTAATCGGTCATTGCCTCACCACCCTGTGGTCGTTGCTTCCATCAAAATGTATATGACTAATGGACTCCTGTACCAGTATTCAGGTCATGTGAGAGCTTATGTACTCCCACTTCATACCACAATCCAAAATTGAGGCTATATCAATGACATATCAAGCCAAGCGCTGACGGTATACAAACCCTCTCTGCAACCCAAAAAGGATATTACCTCATTCCTGCGGCCCCAAATGCAAAGGATCATATGACATTCATCTTGAACTTTTGACGGAGAGAACACACTCGCATCACGATCCAATGAGAGGGCACCCACACCCTCAATTCTCTTAGTATATATGACTCCTTATGCTGACATGGCAACTCAGAATGATGGCACCTACACTCCCACTTGTTAGCGTCTACAGCTGCATATGCCTATGACACGGTGACATGACTTATGATACGCTAACTTGATACCTTACTCTCATTAGTGTCAAATGTCCATGTCCACGTGCATAGACACTACAACTTGATCTGAGGGCACCTGCCCTCTTCACTCTCTTAAATGCCTTTGGCTTCATAGTGTCGATGGCACTGTAGCGTGAAAGAACCTATGCCCCCGTCTCCATGATGTTGACATCAAGATCAAATATGATGCTACATTACAACCATATGTGAGAACCTACACCCTCACATTCGCTAGTGGCCGCACCTTTATGTTCCTGACACGATATTTAAAAGCAAAAAGAACATATATTGATGTAGGACAAAAGCACATCTAGATTATGGATCAAGAACCAAGGTTCTAAGAAAGTGAAAAATCAAGAATATCCTCCTCCTGCATACGGATCTGGTGGTATCCAGATTTCAGGTCGATCTTCGAAAAGACCACCGCTCTGTGTAGCTCATCCAATAGTTCGTCGATCACAGGGATGTGAAACTTGTCTGGGACCGTTTTCTTATTGAGAGCTCGGTAATCGACGCAGAACCTCCAATTGACGTCCTTCTTCTTTACCAGCAACACTGGACTAGAAAAGGGCTTGCACTGGGTCGTGTGACCCCCGCCTGTAGCATCTCCTGAACCAGCGTCTCGATCTCACCCTTCTGCACCTGCAGGTATCAGTACGGGTGCACGCTAATGGGGGACACCCCCTCCTTCAGCATAATGGCGTGCTCATGATCCCGTGGTGGCAGAAGGCCATTGGGCGGCTAGAACACCCCTTCGAACCCATGCAACAGCTGCTCTACCTCTGGTGGTACCACCGGTGTGCTCTCTGTCCCCTCAGGGATCAACCCCTGCAACTCAATCAAGAAACCCCCTCCTTCTGCCTGAAGGTTTTTCGCCATAGTCTTCTATGACACAAATGAACAACACAAACTCGGGTCATCCAGTAGCACCACCTTCCTCCCTTCCACCTGAAACTCCATTCGTAGCAGCTTCCAATTAAACTTCGTCTCTCCCAACGACTGCAACCACTGCATTCCTAGAATCAGGTCGACGTTGCCCAATGTTAGGGGCAAAAAATCACCGGTGATCAGCACCCCCTGTATGGACACTGTCAAATCCCGACAAATGCCTCTACTCTGCTCCAATGTGTCGGTCCCCAACATGACCCCGAAGCCCTCCGTCTCTGTAAGCTGGATCCCTTGCGCCTTAATCACCCTTGGGGACACAAAGTTGTGTGTGGTCCCGCTATCGATCAGGATCACCAAGTCCAAGTCATGAACTCAACCAGCCAACTTCATACTGTGAACTCGCGTCATCCTGCTATGAAGCTAAGTGAGAACTCGGCTGCCTCCAAGAGTAGATGCCCACTGTCCTCCTCGTGCTCTGCCGCACCATCCTCTGCTTGCTCCTCATCCAACTCCTCTGCGTGCACCTCATATACCTGCAGCGCCTGGTTGCGGCACCTGTGCCCCGGGGTAAACATCTCATCACATTTAAAGCACAACCCATTCGCTCTTTGGTCCCGCATCTCAGCATCTGTCATCTTCTTGTAAGGCCCTCCTGACCTCACATCTCTTGGTCTCCCTCCCCATCGGTGTACCCCCTGCCAGTGTACCTCTTACCGGAACAGTCTGGGGTCGGGGAAACTGCCCCCCAAAAGTCCCCCTGGCGTGGCGCTCCTCTGCCAATCTGTCCTCGACTGTCGCACCAGCTCCATCTGCTCCTCCAGTCCACGAGGTCTGAGAGTGCGGAGCTCAGACCAAATGGTAGGTTTCAATCCATCCATGAAAAAGCCCTCTAAGGACTCCGTCGGCATCCCGCGCACTCTACCAGTATCTCGTACTACTTGATGTAGTCGCGCACCGTCCCCAACTGCTTCAGGGCATGCAGCTGCTCGTAGGCGCCCCCCACCTGGCCATCTCAGAATCGGTGTAGTAACGCCTCCTTGAACCCGTCCCAGATTCTCAGAGGAATCTGCTGCTCCTTCCACCGCCACAAATTCAGGGCATCTCCCTCTAAACAGAGTGCAACCGCCCGCAGCCTCTCCGCTTTCGTCAATCTCGTCATACCTCTCAGCCTTGTAGATCCACCCCATGGCATCACTACCCTTGAACAGAGGCATTTTGAGCTTCCGAATGCGGTCATCCGCACGTGGATCCCCTCCGTCAACACGATCCTACTGCTGCTGGTCCTCCATCCTATCTCGCTCCTCTTCCTCCTCATACTCCTCCACATGGTAGCGAATAGGTTCCTCGTACTCCCAGGTCATGTCTGTCAGCTCGCCGTCGCCTTTCTGGGCCACCATCACTGTCATCGGAGTACTCCCGATCACGCGCACCCCGTGTGCGCCCTTCGGGCCACTCGCCGCCCCCCTTGCGATACGCAAGGGGTCCATCGTCGCCCGTGCGGCTCTCCCCAGGTCTGTGGGACCCGTGGCGGTCCCACCCGTCGTCGGCGAACCCCAGGCGGGGTCACCCAGGCTCGGCGACCCCCCTGCGGGTTCGCTCGCCTCCGGCGACCCCCGCCAGGGGTCGCCCCGCCTCAGCGGCCCTCCTGCAGGGTCGCCCGCCTTCGACGACCCCCAGGCTGGGTCGCCTGTCCTCCGCAGCCCCTTGAGGGGCTGCCTGGTGTCGGCGACCCTCAGGCGGTTGCTGTGTGCGCGTGCCGTCATCGCCTCGTGTGTTGTTCCTCCTCGGAGCTTTTCCCTAGGGTTTCGGAGAGATCATCCCGCCATTCTTCGTCCTCCAGATTCAAATCTGGATCTTCCTCTTCTAAGATCACCCCCTTGATCGGGGATCATCACTGCCTTCCCTTTCACTACGCGGGTCGCCTTCGCCCTCAGATCTGATTGGGGGATTCAGATCTGAAGTCGTTTCCTCTTTCGGTTGCGAGATCTCGAATGTATTTTGGGTCATGAGATGCGCGATCAGCTCCTTCATGTGCTCCCTGTTCTCCTTTAGATCAGATCTGACAGCAGCGATCTGCTCGATGAGATCCACCGTATCTTTCTTCCTCTCGACGATTTCCGCATCTAGCCTTTCCTCCAAAGATTTTACCGTAGATGATCTTGTTGCTGCCATTGGATCATAGCTCTGATACCAAATTGATGCGGACTAGAATTTGTAAAATGGATTTGGGGATTGTTATTGAATAAAAATAGGGTTTACAATATATAAATAGCCAATTTTAGGAGAGTTGACTCCTATCCTAGCTTTTGCGAAGGGAAAAGCCTAAACTCTCTTCTAGGATCTCACTGGAGAACTTTAGGAAAACGTCAAATGACGGCTACAAACTTCGATGCCCTAACCCTAGCCCACGCCCTCACTTATATAATGTTTAAGCGTGGTGCGTACAACAAAAATAACAAAACTAGTAATGCATAAAGAAGCTTCCTCAAATCGTCGGTGCACCTAGCAATTACTCCTTTGTCTTCTTGCGCCTCCTCTCGTATGTGATAATCGTATCAGCGTCCTTTTCGCTCGTGGGAGGAGATACGGGACCAGATGGTGGAGAGATTCAGAGATCCCCATCTGAGGTATGTGAGGGAGCAACTCCTAACACTCGGGCAGGATGGCACAGTGAGGGACTATCTGGAGAGGTTTGAGGCACTATCAGGGTAGGTGCACAGGGTGTTAGATGAGATGATGGAGAACACCTTCATGAAGGGGCTAAAGACTACTATTAGAGCAGCGATCCGCATGCAGAAGCCTCAGAGTTTGATGAAGGACATGGAGTATGCTCAGATGGCGGAGGACTGCCAGTTTGAGGAGAGGAAGGCGATGGGTGGTTGGAGGGGGCCAGTTTCTCGTAGTCAGACACCGACAGAAGGGCAGCAGAGGGCCACTACGGGAGCGAATCTAGTCACCAAGGAGAAGAGTGGGGAGAAGAGTAGTGCACCGCAGGTTGGAGGGCAATTCAGGAGGATGACTGACGCAGAGATGAGGGATAAGCGTCAGAAGAGTCAATGCTTCAGGTGCGACGAGCGGTTCACACCGGGCCACAGGTACGCAGGGCACAAGCTCCATGTGCTACTACTTGAGGATGAGGACGTTGAGGCTAAGGTGGATGATGAGACCCCTGAGGTTGAGGAGTCTGAGCACCATTAACTAGATGTGGCAGATGTTTCCCTTAACTATGTGGTAGGGTTCACACCGAACCATACCATGAAGTTGATGGGGCATATCGACGACCAGGAGGTGACCGTGCTTATTGGCAGTGGAACAACCCACAATTTCATTTCCTGGAGAGTGGTGGCCCAGCAGGAGCTCTAGCTGACAGACAGTGGCAGCTTCAGTGTTATGATGGGGACGGGAAAAAGGAGAGCAGTCGTGAAGTCTGTAGAGGGCTGGTGCTGACACTATAAGGGGTTGCAGGTGATAGCAGACTTCTTGCCTCTAGACTTGGGAAGTACATATGTCATCCTAGGCATGACGTGGTTACAGACGCTGGGGGAGATAACGGTGAACTGGAAGCTGCTCAGAATGGAGTTCCAGGAGGATGGGAGAGCAGTGGTCCTACAGAGGGACCCCAGCCTATGCAGAGCACTGGTCTCGCTAAAGACCATAGTGAGGACCATCCAGGCGGAGAGGATGGATACTTGGTAGAGTTATATGTGCTGACAGGAGAGGGGGCGCTGAGGTCAATGCGGAGCAGTCCATTCTAGGAGAGGTGCATCAGCTGTTGCAGCAGTTCGAGGAGGTCTTCCAGGAGCCACGGTGCCTTCCATCACCGAGAGATCACGAGCACGCCATAGTTCTGCGAGAGGGTGTGTCCCCCATCAGTGTGACGTCCTATCGTTACCCTCAGGTACAGAAGGACGAGATTGAGAAGATGGTGCAGGCTAGTATTATCCAGCCCAATGTGAGCCCTTTTTCCAGTCATGTGCTGCTGGTGAAGAAGAATGATGGGAGCAGGCGCTTCTGCGTGGATTACAGAGCGTTGAATAAGGAGACATTGCCAAATAAGTTCCTCATACCGGTGATTAACGAGACGTTGAATGAGTTACATGGGACAGCCATATTCAAGAAGATCGATCTCAAATCTGACTACCACCAGATCAGGATGTGCAGGGAGGATGTGCCCAAGACTACTTTCAGGACGCATGAGGCCCACTATGAGTTCTTGGTCATGCCTTTTGGCTTGACCAACGCACCTGCTACCTTCCAGGCTCTTATGAACAAGGCATTCCGACCCTACCTTCGACGATTTGTACTAGTATTTTTCGATGATATATTGATATACAGTCGTACCTTGAAGGAGCACTTGAACCACCTGCATGTCGTTTTTCAGGAGTTGCAGTACCATCAGCTATTTACAAACAGAAAAAAGTGCTTATTTGGGCAGCCACATGTGGAGCACTTGGGGCATGTGGTGTCCTCGGAGGGGGTAGCAGCTGATAGAGCAAAGATTGCGTCGATATTGGACTGGCCGTGCCCCACCACTCTCGGGGGGCTGAGTGGATTTCTGGATCTGACGGGCTATTATCGGAGATTCGTGCAGGGTTACGGTACAATCGCTTGGCCACTCACGAAGCTACTCAAGAAGGACCAGTTCTTTTAAGGTGAGGAGGCGACGATTTCTTTTGAGGTCTTGAAGAAGGCCATGACTACCGTACCAGTCCTAACATTACCATATTTTTCTAAACCATTCATTGTGGAGGCAGACGCTTCAGAACACAGATTGGGGGCAATTTTGATGTAGGATCAGTGGCCCATAGCATATTACAGTCAGGTGTTGACAGCTAGAGCCAGACTGCGGTCTATCTACGAGAGAGAGCTGATATCCATTGTCATATCCATCCAGAAGTGGAGGGCATACTTGTTGGGAAGGAGTTTCCTGGTATGCACGGATCAGAGGAGTCTCAAATACCTTTTAGAATAGCACATGATGGCGGAGGAGCATCAGAAGTGTCTGCAGAAGCTTATGGGATACAGGTTTGAGATTGAGTATCGTCCGGGGTTAGAGAACAATGTGGCTGACGCACAATCACGACAAGATGAGGATATACGGTTGGCTACCTTGACAGTATCTGTGCTACGGGATTAGGAGCCGCTGGAGCAGGAGGTTGAGCAGGAGCAGGAGGTTGAGCAAGACCAGAAGTTGGCGGACATACGGACAGCGCTTTTACCGGGGTCTACAGCGCACCTAGGCTATTCTATACAGGACGGGCGACTATTATATTGGGGCCGCTTGGTACTACCGAGGACCTCTACACACATCACAGCCATCCTCCAGGAATTTCACAGCAGTGCAGTTGGACATTCTGGGGGTCGTCAAGACCTACCAGAGACTGGCGAGAAAGGTCTACTGGAAGGGGATGATGAATGATGTCACGAGGATGGTTGCAGAGTGTCGGCCCATGCCAAGACCTATCTAGTAAAAGTTCAGTTTTTATCCAAATATTTTCACTTTCGTCGAAGACCTATCTTGGTGCTGGAACAAGCGCATCGGTGGCTTATAATACGACACTGGATCAAACTCTGTTTGAGACTTGTGCTCGGGCTTCGATTCCAGTCTCAGGCTTCAATGTGGTTTCAGGCTCAAGCTGTGTCTCAATCTCTGAGTCAGGATCTGGCTGCAGCTCAAATTCAAGTGCACACTTTGCCTTCGGATTTGTAACAACCTCTATCTAGGAATGGCAATATTGCGGGGCGAGGCGTGTATTTAACTACCCAAGCTTGCCCCGTCTCATCTACAGGCCGGGACGGGGCGGGGCGGGTCGCAGGCCGGGGCGGGGCGGGTTCTTTCTTATCAAAACCGGGTCGGGCCGGTCGGAACAGGTCATTAGTGCCATCCATTATGAACCCCAAATAACAAATTTATTTGTGAATTGGGAGAATTTTGATTTATTTGGTAATTTGGAATTGGGAATTGGCCCAATTAGGAGAACCGTGGAATAGAGTATGAGTTATGGGTTATTCATTGACTGCATGGTCCGCATCAAAATGGTAAGGTTTTTTAGAACCTATATACTTTACCGGGGCAGGCCGGGACAGGCCGGGGCGCATACAAAGCCCAAGCTTGCCCCGACCCGGCTGCGGGCCGGGTCAGGCCGGGTCGGGCCAGGTCGGACCGGACGGGTCAGGCCATTACTGCCATCCCTACCTCTATCGTGAGCTCTGACTTAAGTTTGTATGCTTGAAAAAGAATGTTGTGCATCTTATGTATCAGTTTTATAGGATCCTCCTTTTCTTTCTGGCTTAAAGAATATTGTGGTGCATGTGAAATGTACCGATACTTCGAAGAATATAGATATCGAAGAACGGATCTGAATGTTAACCATCGATGATAAGGAACTCGAAGATTCAAGAACCAAGATAACATTTCTTCTCCTAACTTGAGCCGTGCACACTTATATTTTGCTTCGTTGGATAAATCAAAACGGGAGAAGAACTTTTCAAGATAGTACTCAAAATCATCATATCTGAACTTATCCTCGAAGCCATAAAAGATTGGTATCTCAAGCTCAAAATTTATCCAGGGAGCATAGTCATTGTAATAATCATCATAGTAATCATTGATGTATCTCATAATTTAAAAAAGATTTGCTTGTATAGTGGGTGCATATGCGTAATCGGTTGAGTCGACTATCCACTGGCGCGAAAGGCACTGAATTTGGACTCAAAACGAGATCAAAATTGTCAAAATATGGAAGCTGCATAGAAAATTCCCAAAAATCCGCTGAAAAATCCCAAGAAAATGCAACGGCTCACTGTTGAACCGTTGACCGGATCAACTAGCTCGGTTGAGTAGTTGACCGGTCAACTGGCTTGGGTAAGCCAGCTCAAGGGTTAACTCGTCGATTCAGTCAACTTGAGGCGGCTCCCATCGGCTCAGCATCGGCTCGCCTGAGTCGATGAATAGTACCTGCGCGATGGTTGTTCGGCTTGGCTCGGCTCCGCCTCGAAATCGGTTCGATTGAGCCGGTACTGTAGCTGGTACTATAGCTGCAAGGGCTTCAGTGGTGCCGATGGCTTTTTCCGGCAATTTAGATAACAATTCGTCGCCGTCTTTGTTCCTATAGCCTTGTCTGAGAGAGGCGAACGTGATTCTGGTGTTGGTGGTCTCGGTCGGCGTCGGTTGTGGCGTTGATGAGCTTCAGCATGGGAGGCGACAGTTTGTGAGGGTTTTGAGTGGAACTCGACAATGCTGGGAGGCACAAAGGAGGTGACGACATCGTGGGAACCTCGTTTCAGGTCGTCGATGATGACTTGGACCCCGACAGTAATCTGTGGCAACATTTGGATCTGAATTTGGTGGCTGCGACGTGATTGAGGCTAAGGTTAGGGTTTTGGAAGGTGGCAGCTGAGATGATCTAGTATTTTTTTTGTTTTTATAGTTTGAGATTTTATTATTTAGTGGATTTGGTATTTGGAAAGAGCGAAGATGGGATCTTTGGCTTTGATACCAAATTGATGTAGGACGTGGTCGGGTCTAGGGATTTTGATGGAGGATTTGAAAATGATTTGGAAGATTTGGGAAAGAAATTGGATAACTAGGATTTCTTGGCTTCAAGAATTCTAAGGCTTCACACCAAGGAGGAAGTAACCTTTCACAGGTTCTTTTGAGAAAATTTCTCATTCATTCATTCAGTGTTTCAAAATAAAACAAGTCTAGCCTTCATATAGGCTTACAAACCAATAATTTTCATATTCCACCCGTTGTGGTACTAACTCATCCAAAAAGACTAAAACTCTTAAAATAAATAAAAGACACTTAAATAACTAGAACTCAAATAAAAATAAAAATAAAATTCTCATCCCTATCACTGGCTGTAAAATGTAGAAGGCTAGTTCATACATGGAGAAAAAAATTGCCCTTTTGGTAATGTAGTTCAACCTCCCAACCAAGAAGCAATCCTCCAAAACTTTCAGACTTTGAATCAAGATGAAAGGGTGATAATATTGACTGTATAATGCGGATACATCAAAGGCAACAGAACTAGCTGAATGGACGTATGAAATTATATTTCTTCCAAGAGTATTTCCGACAGAACCCAACATTTAGAGGGTTTGCAGCTAATGACCATTCTATGGACCAAGAATCTAGATTGTCTGCGGCTAGTGTCTGTGACTTAAAGACAATTTTGAGCAAATCTATGTCCTATAAACCAACATTTACATGGTTTCCCCCTTTTAATAACAAACTTAAACAAATTGTGGCCATGTAGACAATAATTCATGCACAAGGATCTCAAATATCACAGTGAAATCTTATGGATCATTGTGTTCAATGCGTTGGAACAAAAAATGTCATCTGCTGATGCAACCAATCGATACTCATAGCAAAGTTGCCAGGTCCAAAGTGCATAACATTGTGCATCAACATGACTTATTCTCTAACAATATTGACTCCAACAATACATGTACTGGAATTCACAAACCGCATTTTTCAGGCTTTTAAGTCAAAAAAACTCCAAGAAAAATGTTATTTTCTAACTTAATTGCAAGCAAGGTTTTACAGAGAACATAATATAAAGGGGTCTGACTGTCCTCATTCTAAAAAAACTTTTACACTTGACGAAGAAGCTACTGATATTAAATAACAGTTCAAATGTCCATAACAGATGAAACAAGTGCCATAGAATTGAAACAAGAATGGAAAGTCACCTTTTTCCTTAACAATCCTTCTTGAAATCTCATTCAAAACTTCAGCAACATGCAGATCTTCCAACATAGATGCCTTCCTCAGATGTATGAGATCAACAACCAAATCAGGGTTGAATGGCTTTTCATTCAATGCATACCTGATGTACTTTCTTAAAATATCATCCATGCTAAAGCCTGTCTAAATACCAAACGGACAATGGTAAAGATTCCATAAGGATTGCAAGGTAAATACAGATATGTTTCAAACAGATGAACTAAACTTCTGTGCAGAAGATGAAAATTTACTGTTGAGTTATTACCTGTTATAGATTGTTACTCATCTTTATGTGCAAAATCAAAATCATTGTACAATTGTATCTATAAACAGTTCAGTTGACAAAACAATGCAGACTTGATTCAAGAGGATCTCCGTACATCAAGATCAGCAGTAAAAAAGATCTTAATAGTGAGATCGACATCATCTAAAAGTTTGGTTCATTAACTTTGTAAAGAGCCCAAGATAGCGCAATTCTGACATGAGATGAAGTTACAAGCCGAACCAGTCGAGAGGTATCAGTTTGTCATGATCCCGTTCGAATCTGAATTGGAGTCGAATACCTAGGTATTTTTGAGTCCGAAAGTAGGAGGAATTTGTATGAAAATGTTGTAGTTAACTTTGGAATCTTTTTTATATAATCCGGCCAGATTTAGAAGTCCTAATATAGTAGGAAAAGTAAGGATGATCTCCATAAATTAAGGGGAGACTTTCATTGTAAGCCAGGAGTGAATACCAGTAAACTAGGTAGCCCCTCAATATAAACCCCAAGCCTCCCACTCTCAGCAAAACCTAGGCAACTAGGAACAAAACCTAAAACCCTAGAGTATGAAAGACGTTGCACCCTAGACAAAATCCTAGAAAACTAGGGGAAAACCCTAAGATACCAAAAGTCAAGAGTCAGTCTTGTATTCTAAAAAGATAAAAGGATGTGAAAAGAAAATTAATACATATTCCACTTGTTATAATCATTTGTCATAATAGAAAACTGAAAGCAGGGAACTCCCTGCCCAAAAACCTAGATATTTCCCCGTTACTTTTTAACCCACGTCGAGAGAACTGGAGCAAACAATCACGTGTTTCTCTTCTTAAATCATCACGGATAAGATTGGTATCAAAACCTTTATTTTATGGTGGAAACATGATTTTTAACAGCCCAATTCAGTATCAATATCGAGATGCAGGAGGAATCTGAGTCCATAAAGACACCATGTAGTGGGACAGACTAATGGTTGAATGTGTTGGTAGGTCAAGGTGATGGAAGACAACTAAACCGAGTGAAAATTTGTACTATACATAGAAGCTACAAGCGACTCTAAAAATGAAGATCGGCACTATCAAGCTGATGGAGGTAAAGAATGTTGCAGATTCACCTCAAGAAATACAAGATCACCTTCACTATAGCAACGGTCAAACACCATCATGCAGGGACGGATTTATATGGGGGCCAGTGGGGCACGTGCCCCCTGGAAATTGAGGATGAAATTACTTTTATGCCCTTTCGTTAAAAAATCATCAAAACAGAATGACTATTTATAAATAATGTAACATACCAAACAACGCATCTTATTTGGCTTAGTGGTTTGATTCCACAAAGCGCACGCAAGCATCCCGCGTTCGAGGCCCAGGCTTCGCAGTGAAATATTTTTAATATTTACAGGTGAACTTTTTTTCTATCTATTATATATTTGACAACTTTTTTGAATTTTAGGGCTGACTATGACAAGATAAAGAGTGTCTGGGATTTGATCTTGGATAATGGAGGGTTGAGATGAAGCTTTGAAACCATGAATGTGAGCTTTGAAAGTTGGTCCAGCTTTGAAATTTGGTCCAACTTTGTCAGCAGCCGGTGAACCAGTTTTGCGCCGAAGGCATCCGCTAAATTTTTTTTGTTCGGCACCAAAGGCGCCCGCGCCGAATTTGTTGTTCTACGCGAATTTGTTGTTCGGCGTCGAAGGCACCCGCGTCAAATTTGTTATTCCGCGCCGAAGGCGCCCGTGCTGCTAAATATTTTTACGCTAATTTGTTTTTCTTTTAAATTTTAATAATTTTTTCGGGAACAAAAATTTCGCTAGGGAAAATCTTAAATGAACCGTGCCCACGGGCACAGGTTTTTTAACTCTAATTTGTTGTTCTACGCTAATCTATTATTCCGTGCCGAAGGCATCCGTGCCGAATTTGTTGTTCCGTGTCAAAGGAGCATGTGCCTAATTTGTTGTTCCGCGCCGAAGGCACCCGTGCCGCTAAATATTTTTACGCCAATTTGTTGTTCTTTTAAATTTTAATAATTTTTTGGGAAACAAAGATTTCGCAGGGGAAAATCTTAAATCAATCGTGCTTGCAGGCACGGGTTTTTTATGCTAATTTGTTGTTTCGCGTCGAAGGCGCCCACGCCGAATTTGTTGTTCTACGCTAATTTGTTGTTCTGCGTCGAAGGCGCACGTGCTGAATTTGTTGTTCCACGCCGAATTTGTTGTTCCGTGTCGAAGGCGTCTGCGCCGAATTTGTTGTTCCGCGCCGAAGGCGTCCGTGCCGTTAAATATTTTTACGCTAATTTGTTCTTTTAATTTTTTATAATTTATTGGGGAAAAAAGATTTCACGGATGAAAATCTTTAATAAATCGTGCCCGTGTGCACGGGGTTTAAGACCAATTTGTTGTTCTGCACCGAATTTTTTGTTCCGCGCCGAAGGCGTCCTTACCGCTAAATATGTTTATGCTAATTTGTTATTCTTGTAAATTTTAATAAATTTTGGGGAACAAAGATTTCACGGGATAAATTCTTAAGGGCCTGTTCTTTTGCAGGATAGTTAGAGAAGAATCCCAATTTTAATACTGTTCATGCACTATTTATTGGAATCGGACCTAACTTTCCCACTGTCCGTTCTTTTGGCAACTCGAAAATTGGGGAGAGAAAGCAGACGTGGCGCCGTTTTTTGAGAATCCACTGCGCCTTCAATCATCCGAGAGAAATTCTCGGATTACAAAGGATTCCCACACTTATGTGGGCCCCCCTCACTCCTTCAGCCAATCAACCGGTGTTTCTTTTTTTTTACATTCTGTTTTGCTGCAGAACGTGGAAAGCCATGGGTCCCACACCCCACTTAATTATTTTGTTTTGCTGCACTTCTATGATTAGTATTCTCACACCCCACTTAATTATTTTAAGGGTTATTTAGCTAATATATTATTTAATTAATTAAGTTTTAAGTATTATTAAATAACACAAATTAAATTTGAGTGGACCCACCCCGCTTTCCACCTCCAACTTTCTTCAACCAAAAGAACACACTACACGGAGTGGGTCCCACCTCAACTTTCCAACTCCACAATCCAACCCTACTTTCCAACAAAAGAACACACTACACACAAATTTCTCTCTCATCAGATTCCCAAATTCTCAACTTTCCTAATTATACTTTCCTACAAAAGAACAGGCCCTAAATGAACCGTGCCCTAAAGCACGGGTTATGACTAGTTTATATACAATATAGCTATTTATACAAAAGTAGTAGACAAATCCGAATATATTAATTGGATTAGTGGTAGGATTACGCTATCCTCAGCCAGGCAACCTGCGTTCGATTCTCACGTTGCGTGTTGAATTTTTTTTTGTTTTTCCCCATGCGATTTTTTGTGCCTTCCCCCGATGCGAACGCCAAGGTAAACCGAGTTATTTTTTTCGTTTTTTCCCTAGGAAAATAGGTTGGTGTCCTCGCCCTGGGAAAAATCGACACAAAAAAGGGTAGGTCGTCGACGCTGCATTCATTTAAATTTTTCCTCAGATAGCTCAGAGTCTTATTATTTGCAGAAACTTATATATGCTCGGCTTGGTCTCTCACTCTTTAATTATGAGTGTAATTATGAGTGTTTTATGAAATTTTCTACCGCACTCCCTCTAATTTTTCTATGCTCGGTTGCAGAAATATTCTACCCTCACTAAAAAATTGTGTTTGCGATTTAGCGGACTTGATAAGATTCTGTTTGGGGAAATGTTGTGTTTTTAAGTCTCTAATTAGTGTAATTTGGTATTTTGGTTGTTGATTCCCTAATTAGGAAAATTTTCTTGGTTCTATTAAAAGTTTTTTCGATTACTTATGGTTTTATTTTGGTTTTTTCAGAAGTTTTCCTATGATCCCTCTCTCCATGTGAATCAAGAGGCTCTGTTTCGATCAACGTCGAGACTCGAGTGGATCTTGTTTGACAAAAGGTTAGGGTTTTAAACTATCTAATTAGGAGTATAATTTGGTTATTGATTCTCTAATTTGGTTCTAATTAGGAGAGGTTCATCAATTTTTTGGATTAATTAGGAGAGATCATCAGTTTTTTGGATTACCTATGCTTTTGAAACTATTGAAATTTCTAATATCGTTGAAATATCTAATACATGAATAGTATTAATTAGGAGAGGTTCATCAATTTTAATGATTATGATACTGTTGAAATATTTAATAATGTTCTTTTGAAATCTTTAAGTTATATTGAAATTTTTAGGTTCTCCAATATTCATCATTCATTTATATTAATATTGTTTATTAATTTCTGATACTTATATAACTCTAAGGATGCACTTGAGTCAATATAATTTTTCGTTTTTGCTACAATTTTGCAATAAATAGAATAAACAAAAATTATTTCCTACAAAAAAATTTATGCCCCTTGACTTTAATTCCCGAATCCATCACTGACATCATGGAAGCAAGTAAAGTCAACCAAGAAATGTTGGATTTTAAAATGAGAAGTATAATGCAATTGATACTGGGCGAGCAATGATGTGTGCATGAACCATAAAAGCATGATCTTCTGATGGAGAGGAAGATCAAAATTCACATGAGCTGTGTTAGGCTCATAGTAGAGGGGTTGGCGGCAAAAGGCTAAAGCGAATCAATAGCGAATCAACGACGAAGGCGAGGGGAGGCTGAACCGGTTTTGTAATTTTGGACACCAGGGGCAAAAATGTAATTTTAGTAGTCCAGTGACAGTTCTGTAATTATAAGGAAATCAGTCTTTATATGTATGTGGGCTGAGGTAATTAGGATAATGCTTAATTTGAGAGTAGAATTGAAAAGAGATTAGGAGTATGAACCTTAGACTAATGGGAGAGTTAAGCATTCATCTTAAATTAAAGGTTAGGAGATCGGTCCTCCTCTCGAATCGAGACCATCTATCTTATATCCCCAAATTATTTTTAATAAAAAATCCCAACTTTCTTTCCCAATTCCCTTCTTTAGACCTAAAGATCTTACCTTTGTTCTAAAAAATCTCATTTTTCCCAAAAACCCATCAAAAATCCTATTAAGTAATATCAGAGCCTAGATCCTGATGGTGACAAGAAAAATGAAAACTTTGGAGGAGAAACTTGAATGGAGATTCTCAAGAAAAATATGAAGGAATGAGATCAAACAATGGTGAATCGAAACCAAGCGATCGAGACAAGATTGTCTTCGATGGAATGATGGATGAAAGCGTCATTGGAAGCCCTAATGGAAAAAATTTTGGAGATCAATCGACACCCTCCGCCCGAGAAAGAGGCGACAAATCCAAATTCGAACAACAATGACAACTCAGATCAGGGACAAATGATGGCGCCTTTGGAAAAGGGTATGGGAAAAATCATCTCTTTTGAGGAGGAGATCCATCCGGAGGGTGGTCCGATACCAAAACTGGTCAACGACAATGACCATGACACAGATCTAGAGCAAAAAGTGTCACTTTTAAACAAGAAAAGATGGAAAGTCGTCAACTTTGAGGAGAATTTGCATCCGAAAGGCAGATCACGCGTGTGGGATGCAAACACTTACATAAACTCATGGGGGGAGCATCCAAGGAAGAAGAATAAGGGGAATAACTTGTGGGGGGCCGAGAGGCGGCAACCCTAGGCGAACCACCCAGGGGTCGACAAGCCCCTAGCGGATGACCCAGGGGCCCACGACCCCTAGTCAGCCTCCCAAGGGACCTGTGGGCCCAGGTTTGCAAGCAGAGATCCTCTCGGCCTCGATGACAATTCTTTGGGCGTATGGACTTTCACGCGGGCTTGACGATCACCATGGCTTCTATCCAGATTTCGATGTAGTGATAGAGACTTTGGATGGCCCGACAATATTGGAGGAGGGGGCGACAATTCATGGGACAGCAAGGGGGCCAAAGGAGGTCGGTGACAACCTACAGGAGGCGGTTGCCTTTCCAGGACAACGACGATGGCAGAGAAGGTTCCCAGGGTTTTAACGAGGATGGATGAGCACCATAGTGGTTTGACGAGTGATGTGAAGACGACACAGCGACACGAGTCCAGTGTGTAGAATTTGGAGGCCCCCAACCACTCAACAAAATTCCTATCAGCGATTCCACTACGGATAGCCTAGTTGGGGAGCAGAACATGGGTACATGTGCGTTGATAACAAGATCCAGAAGCTGAAAATGTCTATCTATGTCTTTGAGGGAGAAGACCCTTATGGGTGGGTCTACTGTGTAAAAAGATATTTTGATGTGAACCGTTTGACGGAGGAGAAGAAGCTGATGATAGTATGTATCTGTTTGGAGGGAACAGCTTTGGCCTAGTTCCAGTGGAGGGAGCAGAGACGGCATGCATGCTCATGGGAGGAATTCAATGACTGCATGCTGGACCGGTTTCAAGATATCCAGTGAAAAGATCTATATGAGCAGCTCCTTGCCTTCAAACATAATAGCACCATCAGATACTATAGGGATAGCTTCGAGATGCTCTCGGGCCGAGTGAGATGATTCTTGAATTGGTGTTAGATGGAAATTTCATGAAAGGGCTTAAGGCAAGCATATAGCTGAGCTCCGTATACTGAGATCTAAGACCGAGAGGGCTTGGAGAGGCGAGTGAGCTGGCCCAAATGGTGGAAGATAGAAACACTACAGAGTGGGCTGCCAGGGGAGCGATGAGCAGGGTCACATCCTGCACTAATATGGAGATACAGAAGTTCCAGCTGGGAGGTGTTAAGACGAGCCAGTAGAAGAACTTTGAGCCTCAACCCAACTGCAGGTTCAAGTGTCTCACGGAAGCGAAGATCCAAAATAAATGCAAACCAAGATTATGTTTCTGTTGTTACAACCGGCTCAAGCCGGGACATCGTTGTCGTAATCGTGCTCTCTAGGTGCTGGTGGTTGAAGATGAAGATGACGAGGACATAGCTGAGGAGGACGAGCCATGAGGGGATGGGCAACCTCATGTGTCACATGAACTTCATGACACCACCTTGAAGACAATGTGGTTTTTTTGGAGACGGTGTAATGTTAGACTCGTAGTAGAGGGGTGTGAGGCAAAAGGCAAGGACAAATCTATGGCAAATCAATGGCAAAAGTGAGGGTATGGCGAAAGTGAGGGAAGGCTGAAACAATGACAATTCTGTAATTCTGAGCACCAGTGGTAAAACTGTAATTTGGGGGTCTAGGGACAGATCTGTAATTATAAGGAAGCCGGTCTTTATATGTATGACGACTGAGGTAATTAGGATTTATGTTGAATTTAAAAGAAGAATTAAGAAGAGATTAGGAGTATGAATCCTAGATAAGTGGGAGTGTTAAACATCCATCACAAAATTAATGCTAGAAGAGCAGTCCTCTCAAATTGAGACCATCTATTCTGTATCTCCAACTTATTATTAATAAAAATCCCGACTTTCTTCCCTAGTTCCCTCCTTTAGCCCTAAAGATTACACCTTTGTCCTACATATCCCATCTTTTCCCCAAAATCCATTAAAATCATATCAAGCCGAATCCATAAAAATGAGCATTGATCCAAAAGGATCTTAATGCACTAAAGAAAATCAAATTATTATGAAAGCAAATTTTTGCAGCACAACAGTGACTTACCGGTAGTGGCAAGAAAGGATTCTATCAATACGATTTGCATTGTTGACAGTTTAGTTAGATATGCAATTAGTCTAAGATTGCACAAGTTCAACATTAAATTAACATTTATGGACCAAACAAGTGAAAGATGCAGGTTTGTCCAGATCCATTTGAAACCTAAATTGGAGTGAATACTAATATAATTGCGGATCAAATTTCAGAGAAATTTGTGATAAGATTTTGTAGTTAATGCGAGAATATTTTCGATCGGAGTCCTAATCTAGCAAAAAAAAATTAGAGACCCCCCCCCCCCCCCCCCCCCCCCGAAAGAACCTAAGCAACTACGAAAGAAACCAAAAAACCCTAAGGTAGGTCAATTTTCTAGAGAGATAAGATGATGTAGGCAAGATAAATAAATATATTTCACTTATTATAATCATCAGTCATGAAATAAAATCAAGCGCAGGAATCTTCCCGCTCTCCCAAGATCAAATAATTTTCTGCATTTTTTGCATCCACGACAAGAGGATTGGGGTGAGTGATCTCTCACATTTCCCATCTCTGATAGTTTGTGGATCAAGACCAGTCAACACCATAACGTTAATATATGAGTTGAAAAAAGGTGACATTTTGATCTTTCTAGAGCTTGGAGATTCTATTATTTGGATCAGTTAGCCATAGAAAACTGTGAAAAAGGTTGTTACAAGTAAACAATTCAAAAAAGAGAGTAGACTTTCTATGAACACCATCATGATCCTATCTTCAAAATCAACCGTGCCTGAGTAATAGAGTTCAATGAATTGCTAGAAAATGGAGGGAAAATGTTATGCAAAGCATAAAGAAGAGATTGAAATATGCAAATGAACATTCAAGTTCATAACAAGACAATATCTCAAAAGTTATTATTTAGTTCTTCCTAAAAGGACTTTAAAGACATACCGAAACCACCAAAAAAGAAGAAAGAATGGATCCAAAATAACCACCAGCCCTGTTATCCAATTAGCCGCATGTAGTCCTACAATGTCAATAGTAGTGAAAGGTACAAATTCACTTCTTTAGATGCAAGGGTGGAAGTTAAATGAATAATTATCAGAATAGTGTGGTGATTATTAATAGACCTATTGTTCAAATTTGATTTGGATGTTCGTTTAAGCATGAAACAAATTTTCAACTCAAATAAGTATAATTATTAGCAAGTATTCTCTATAAAAACGAATCGAGTATGATAATTCACATGTTCAATCTGTTTGATAATTGAATATTCATTAAGCATGCATTAAGGTTTGAAATCATAGTAGCTTGCCTCAATATTGGAATTGGTTAAAGGTTTATAACATGATTATCATCAAAATTTGCAAACCATTTGTTTCAAATTACCCGCATTGGACACTTCTTCAGAAAAAATTTCAAAGAAAATAAAAAGTATAGAAACATAGTAAAGCTCGTCATCATTTTGGCATCTATTTCGAAATAATCAATGGTACAAGTTTCAAGCAAAATATTGCATACATAATAGTGGGTGAAATATTAGATAGGATATTTCAGTTTTGGGTCTGGTTTAGCTAGAAGGGCTAATGGTCTCTTGTGAATTCGCTACAAATTCATAGTTGGTGAGAGACAAAGATTCAGTATTATTGTTACAAACATGACAATTCACAACAACTTAGGAGGTGGTTGGCAATTCAAGATGGAAGGTAGGAATGTGGAAGTGACAGATTAAGTTGTCTCCCATGTGGACCCATGTGGACCTCATTTTACAATTCTATCACCCGCTTGTTCTCTCTAGGACTCCAAATTGTTTCAATAGAATTGCTATATATCCAGAGTGGCACCTATTTGGCAACTCTTTCACACTTTCCACTCTGAGTAGCTAAACACCTTACTTCCTCAACATATCATTCATGATTTGTTAGTTCAAAATAACTTTGTCATCATGCTTTCACATCCAATCTCTGATTGCCAAACAATCCCCTTGGTGTTACTATTATAGTGGCCAATAAGCTAAATTTCATGGCATGTGCTTCATGTCCTTTCACATGCTAGCATTCGATTAGGAGTTTCCATGTCGTTCTCTAAACTATGATCTTAGTTGGTTATTCCCTAGTTTAGGTTCAAGGCTATAAGCCATCCCATAATGTCTTGTTCAAAATCTTCAAAGTGTCCATTCTCTAATTAACAAATTGAATAGGTTACAGTACATCCAAGAGAAATAGAATTCATGGTCAGTCTACCAAGTTTTATTTTACATTTTATGTCATTCATATTCTCGCAAATTCCAATAGCTCTTGTCATCAAATTAGTTATTTGAAGGATTAATAGCTCTTGTCATCAAATTACATATGCATGGTAGTAACATACCTTCTGCATAAGCCCCTTAAGAGCCAAATTGGTCACTTCATCCTTCCCCTTCTCCAACAATTCATCTATCGACTTCAACAGAAATGCATTCTTATTCACCTGCAACAACAAATAGCCCAATCAACTCGCAATCAACCAGACCACGTTGCATAAAAACCTCAAATTTTCTATCAAATACCAGTCTCTTGCGCTTGGCCCTAGGGGAGGTGAGCTTCTTAGCAGTCTTAACCACCGCAATGATGAAAGACAGCCCAACATAAGCCAAAGGGACAGCAAGAATCCACGGCAGCGGGCTCTGGCCGACGCGTGGTCCCGGTATGGCCTGCGTCACGGTACCAGTGAACTCGACGAGGTCAAGAGCCTTCTCCTGAATCCAGGGCAAGTCCTCCTCCGCCTCTTCTTCAATCACCACCTCCTCGGTCTTCTTGCTCGATTCCTTCGAGTTCTTGGCCTCATCTGGCTTCGATTTTGCCCTAACTATTAGAGAGGATGATGAGTTAGGGTTTTTGGATAGAAGAAGATGAAAGAGACGAGAGGGAGATGGAGATGGAAATGAAGTTGAGGGGAATTGAGATTTCTTGTCGCGATTGTGATATGAATGGGAAATGGCGGGCGAGAGAGGGTGGATGAGAGAGAACGATGCCATGGGACGGGGGAGCTCGCTCCTTCCTTCCTTCTGCCTTGTGCCGCCAAGGGTTTATCGTCGGCCGCCGAAAAAGATTGGGTTTTTACCGTGCGCCGTACACGGTAATTTACAATTTTAGCGCGAGCATTGGAAACAAATAATATCCGGGTAGTTGATTTGCGCACCCACCGTTTTACTTTGCGAACATACCACTTGTAAACTCAAGCGCACATATCACTTAGTTACTAGTTTGCCAATGAAAATACTCAATGTGTACTTACATGACCAAATTTCGAAAAAGAACTTGGATGTACGCGGTGAGTAAAACGATCGCTCGAAGGGAGAACAGCGGCAAGCGACGACACTGCCCCCTCCTCCAACCTCCCCAGCGCCCCTCTCTCCCCTCTCCCCCCTCAGCCGCCTCATCCTTCGACCTCCCCTTCCCCCATCCCCCTCTTCCGACCTCCCCTCCCCCGCTCTTTCGACCTCCTCAGGCCCCTTCTCCCTCTTCCCCTCGAAAGGCAAACGACAGCGGGCAACGGCATCTCCTCCTCCTCCAACCTCCCCGACCCCCCTTGCCCTCCTCCGACCTCCCCAGCCCTCTTCTCCCTCTTCCCCACAACTCATTCCAAACCCAGGCAAATCTTCGTCGGAGTCCTCTTTATCGTGTCGTCGATGGGTGGCGATGGCAACGGGGGGCAAACGAGGGTAAAAGAGGAATAAGTGGTATGTGCGCAGAATGTAATTGAATGGCAAACTTGTAAATAAATGGTATGTGCACTGTAGTAAAACGATGGGCACCCAAATCAACTCCCTAATTTCTGATCTCTGATCTCTTTTTGGTTTTTTTTTTTGAGTTACTTTGCTAACATACTATTTTGCTCCGTGTACATATAGTTTAAGTTTTTTGAAAAATAAAAATACTGCCATTTTCAAAAACCCCGTAATACCCTGGAAAAAATACTCAGCACACAGATCAAATTACTCATCGCGTACATTCGCTTCAAAAAATTACTCGACGCACATACCAAGTAACTCACCGTGCACATCCCACTTAAAAAAATTACTTGGCACACATCTAATACTTCTTTTTTAAAAAAATATTTTGCCGATCTTCTCTCATCTTCTTCTTTTTCTCTCTATCTCTCTGGTTCTTCTGCTCTGTACTGATGTACACATATTGCTTAACTAGAAAACTAATTAAAGAAACTAATTCCACTTAACTAATTCACCTTACATTTATATTTACAAGCTTGTCATTATCTCCCCCTCCGCCCAGAACCCCCAGCCCATCCCCCTCCCCAGCCCTTCTCCCAAGCCCCCATCCCACTACGCCCGCCCCTACGACCCAGCCCCCTCTCCATCCGCCCACCACAACCCCCTCCCCCTGCCCGAGTCCCCTCCCCCTTCCCTGACCCCCTCCCCCTTAGCTCGCACATTCTACCCGGCCATTTCCGTCGACCCAAGCCCCATCCCCCTCCGCTCGCCCTTCTGCCCGGTCCTGCCTCGCCCCTCCGCCCCTCCTCCCTCCATACCTCCTAGTTAGTTAACTAATTACTTGATTAACTAATTAGGTTTGTGTAATGATATTTTGAATATTTATTACTTGCGGGTAATAATAATTAACTAATTAAGTGACATGTGAGCTGAGTGATTTTGAATTAAGTGAAATGTGAACTTGAGGGCAGTTTCGGTAACGGTATGTGCATTAAGCAAAAACTTGTTTTTTAAAAATTTATGGGATGTGCACTGAGTGATTTTGCCAGCTATATGTACACTGGACAAAATGGTATGTTCGCAAAGTAACTCCTTTTAAGAAGAGAATAATTTCAAAAGGATGACATATGACCAACTTGGATCAGGTGCGCTGACGTGGCGGCCTCTCATTGGCCGTCCAAAAAGCAATTACTTTTTGGACGGACAATGAGAGGCCGCCACGTCAGCGCACCTGACCCAAGTTAGTCTGCTTTTTGGACGGCCAATGAGAGGCCGCCACGTCAACACACCTGACCCAAGTTAGTCATGTGCCATCTTTCATACAATAATCCCTTTTGAGAAAATGGGAAATATGGTTTTACGAAAATAAACTCATTTCCTATTATGGTCAAAAAAATACAACTTTACTTAATTTTTGTATAAACAAAACCGTCCAACTTGACATACATACCCGTAAATGTAGATAAATAAAGAGTTTTGTGAATTTTATGTGATTTGCATATGCATCAGATCATTGAAAAGTTGCTGACTGTTTTGTAGTTATACAACTTTTTTCACCTTTTAACCCGGGGATAAAAAAGTTCAGGGTTCACCAGATCTTTGATATTTTTGGATTTTAAAATTTGACCATTAACTTAAAGGGATTAATGGGTATCATACGCCATATGAGAGGGTGTCTCATATGCCCTCTCACATAAAGGGGGTCAAGTACAACAAGTATGCCCTCTCATGTGGGCTTGTACTTGTCCCTTTTATGTGAGAGGGCATATGAGACACCCTCTCATATGGCGTATGATACCTATTATTCTCTAACGTATGAGAGGATTCTCTCGTGACATCATATTTCTAGTATCCTCCTTTTTAAAAAAATATATTTTCAATATTGTTAATATATTGGGTCGGTCCACATGGCGAGGAAAAAATATTTTACTCAAATAAAAAAGCATAAGATGAATACATCGCCTAAGCCCAACATCCCAGAGGCCCACATAGGAGGCTAACCGCTTGCCCATTCAAGGTGACAACTCAATCATTATTCATTAGCTATGATTAATTTAATATTATATATTCTTATTATCATGTGAGAATAGAGGAAGCGACATCTTCCTCGTTTCTTTTTTATTTGATATTTAGACAATTCTTTTTTATCTACCATCAAATAAAGCCATCTTTGGTATGCTTTCTTCCAAAAATCTGAGATAACTGCAAAGTTTTATTAGACGTTTCTTAAGCTATTCATGTATCTAGCATCCCAAGTGCTTGAGGTCTATCATTATCAAGATCATGCGTTGAATGGTTTTCAATAAAAACATGCCTCTAGGGGGAAGACGTTCATAGGTTGATCACATGAAGATTAGCCATCATCCCCTTAGGTTAGTATATCACGCACGCTTTCCGTGAAGGCCGATAAATTCATTTTATAATTCCTTATTATTTTATTATTGTTATGAAGGGAAAAGTAGGGAAATAGGTGTAGAGGGTTAAGATCACACATACCCTCATATTTATAGCTTTCAATAGTGGGTTGGATACCCAATGTGCCTCATGGGCCTATTCATAACACTTCCCCTTATCCAACCAACATTGAATAAGAGGTGGATTTTTCTGGATCCGAGTTAGGATAACTGCCTTGTTAAATAAAGAACAGTTAATTCATAACTTCCCCTGTTTTGGGGATGTGTCTAGGGGTGTATACTTCAGGATCCAGAGTCAACGAGGTTGCCTCGTCAAAACCTTGACTACGGAAAACCCTGTGGGAAAAAACCAGTAGCCAAGGGAAAAGAGTACAACTCTACGGTTGACTCCCCCTCATCTGACCAAGCTTCAGGCTTGCAGATTTCCTATGAATCTATACATCAGTTTCCTATGTATCTATGAGTTCATAGTCCTCTCATCCTGACCCAGTTTATATTTACTCACTTTCCTCATCCCAATCCCATATACAAGTTTCTCAAAGATACTAGTAGGCAGGGATTTGGAAAGCAAATCCGCCAAGTTATTACATTATTGGATCTTCTGTACCTCAATCTGCTTCTGCTTCTGAAGGTCGTGCGTCCAAAAGAACTTGGGGGAGATATGCTTCGTCTTGTCGCCTTTTATGTAGTCGTCCTGTAGCTGGGCTATACATACTGCATTGTCTTCATGAAGTGGAGTAGGCGCAAAAACGCCGGTCATCAGGCCGGTGGAGGTGAGGATGTGCTGGATCACAGAGCGTAGCCAAAAACTCTCTTTGCTTGCTTCGTGAATCGCTAGGAGCTTTGAGTGAGTGGATGAGACGGTCGGCATGGTCTGCTTTACAGATCTCCAGGATATGGCTGTGCTGCCATAAGTAAACATGTATCCTGTCTGAGACTTCTCTGTATGAGGATCGGACATGTATCATGCATCAGCATAACCAACTAAACCAGTTGATGCCCCTTTCCTGTAGAATAGACCTAAGTATATGGACCCTTGGAGGTAGCGCAGAAGATGCTTAACTCCGGCCCAGTGCCGCTGTGTAGGTGCAGCACTATATCTGGCTAGTAAGTTGACTGCAAATGCTATGTCAGGGCGAGTGCAGTTAGCCAGGTAAAGGAGTGCACCGATAGCACTTAGATAAGGCACTTCGGGGCCTAGTACTTCCTCCCCCTCTTCCAGCGGCCGGAAGGGGTCTTTATGTACATCCAATGATTTGACGACCATTGGAGTGCTGAGGGGGTGGCACTTATCCATCTGAAACTTTTTCAATAAGTTCGATGTGTAGATTAACTGATGTAACATGATCCCATCGTTAAGATGCTCTATTTGAAGACCTAAACAGAATTTTGACTTTCCGAGGTCTTTCATCTCGAAGGTTTCTGTCAAGCTTCTAGAAATCTCTGCGATC
Source organism: Scilla litardierei (assembly GCA_030789695.1). Classification (NCBI taxonomy): domain Eukaryota; kingdom Viridiplantae; phylum Streptophyta; class Magnoliopsida; order Asparagales; family Asparagaceae; genus Scilla; species Scilla litardierei. The sequence goes on from CM061138.1 coordinate 29,766,923, forward strand.
TCTTCAGGAGATCCGATGAGGTTCAAGTCGTCTATATAGACGGCTATGATTACAAATCTTGTTGCCTTTGCTCTTATAAAGATGCAAGGACAGAGTGGGTCGTTTGTGAATCCTTGTTTTGCAAGGAAATCGCTCAGTCTGTTATATCACATCATTCCAGATTGTTTTAGACCATATAATGATCTTTGCAGTTTCACTGAGTAGATGTCACGTTCTCTCTCTTTTAGTGCTGCAGGCAAAGAATAACCGTCAGGCAATCTCATATAGATGTCTCGGTCTAGGTTGCCATATAGGTATGCAGTAACCACGTCCATGAGTTGCATATCTAAACCCTCTTGGGCTGTTAAGCCAATGAGGAATCGGAAGGTGATCGCGTCCATGACCGGGGAGTATGTGGCTTCAAAATCCACCCCTGGACGTTGGGTAAAATCCTGCGCTACAAGCCTTGCTTTGTAGCGAACGATCTCATTCTGTTCATTTCGTTTTCTAACAAATATTCATTTATAACCCACAGGTGTTACACCTTTTGGTGTCTGGACTATGGGTCCGAAGACCTTGCGTTTGGTGAGTGAATCCAACTCCACTCCTATTGCCGCTTTCCACTTTGGCCAATCATCTCTGCTTTGACATTCTGTCAGAGAGCGTGGTTCAATATCATCGTCACAGTACGCGACCTTGATGGCAATATTACACGCAAATGTGTCATCTATGGTTGTGCTCTTTCTGTCCCAATACTCCCCAGTTCGTACATAGTGTATCGAAAACTTCATTGTCTCCCGGTTTTTCCTCTTCATGAGAGTTTGGGAGAGATGGGGTAGCGGGGCTTATAGTAGCATCCTGTGGTGGTACTTGTTTACCATTGCCAAGGGTCCTGCTCTTTCGAGGGACTTGGTCCTTGGATCCCGGTGGTCGTCCTCTCTTTTTGAGGGGTCCAACCATTTCTGCTGCAGGCGGATTGCATCCATTTTGCGGTATGTCAATCCTAGCTGGAGTGTTAGCAGCAGGGACGTGTGATTTGACAATCTTCTGGTTGTCAGCAAATTTGTCCGGCAAGAGATTGACAGTGTTTTGGATGTGGAGAATCTTCAGGACCTCCTCCTCACACTGGCTTGTGGGCGGATCAAAGTGACATAGTGTCTTTGTATCCCAAGTGATACATTCTGAAGCTTCGGGCTTCTTTGTCTGTGAGCCTAGTCTTGGAAACGATGTTTCATCAAATTCACAGTCTTCTAGACGTGCCTTGAAAACGTCTCACATAAGGGGTTCTAGGAATCTAATTATGGAGGGGGTGTCAAACCTAACATAAATGCCTAGGCGACGTTGTGGACCCATCTTTGTCCTTTGTGGTGGTGCTATGGAGACGTATACTGCACAACCAAATATTCTCAAGTGTGAGACAATTGGTGGGGCTCCAAGTGCTAATTGCATTGGAGAAGATGACTGACCTCCAGAAGGTCTTAATTTTATTAAAGATGCAGCATGCAAAATTGCATGACCCCACGCATTCACTGGCATCTGGGATTGAAGTAATAATGGACGAGCAATCCATTGCTGTCTCTTAATTAGAGATTCTGCTAACCCATTTTGGGTTTGAACATGTGCTACATGATGTTCGACTTCAATTCCCTGAGCTTGGCAATAATCTAGAAAGACTTGTGACGTAAACTCCCCCGCATTGTCCAGTCGAAGTTTCTTTATCTGGTAGTCGGGGAAGTGGGCCCGTAACTTGATTATCTGAGCTAAAAGCTTAGATAGTGCTAGGTTACGGGTGGACAGTAGACACACATGTGACCACTTAGTAGATGCGTCTATCAGGACCATAAAGTACCTGAACGGACCACTTGATGGGTGTATCGGCCCACAAATGTCTCCGTGGATTCTTTCCAGAAAGCTTGGAGACTCCACGTCCACTTTCAGTGGAGAGGGTCTTGTAATCAGTTTACCCTTGTAACAGGGCGGCCATGGGAATTTGCCTTTTTGAAGAATCTTCAGGTTCTTCAAGTCTATACCCCTGGAGCTTTTTATGATGCGGTACATCATAACAGATCCAGGGTGTCCCAGTCTACTGTGCCAGATTTGGAATTCTGGTGTTTGTGGGCACTGCAGGTGCTCCGCCATGGATGTTTCTGGAGTTTGTATACTTGTTTGGTAGAGTCCCGAGGGGAGTCCCTTGAAACGTTCCACAATGGTTTTTGAACCATTTGTAAGAGACGTTACAAGCAAGTATTCCCTTTTATCTTCCTCGACCGTCTCTAAGCGATATCCGTTTAAACGGATATCTTTAAAGCTTAGGAGGTTTCGGATAGATTTAGGGGAGTATAACGCATTTTTAAGTGTGATTTGTGTGTTACCGGGAGCAATATGATTGCTTCCCCTGATCCTTCGATTATGTTGGCTGGTCCTGAGATTGTTCTCAGTGGACCAGAATAGCTACTTATGCTCGTGAAGTAGTTTATGTTTTGAAGGATCGAGTGCGTCGATGCACTGTCCACTAGGCAGATTAATTCCATATCTATATAAAGAAAGACATTCAAGCAGTAAATAATATGAAAAGAAAAGATCTACTTTCATAAAAATGCTCAAAATATTGTTTTGACATGGAATAAAAACTAGATACGATGCATGAAAAGAAGATACATTGCTAGTACATAGAAGTGGTCCAAAACTAGAGAATGTCATCTCCCATGAAGTCTTCAGGAGTCCATGCGGTCTTTGGCAACGCCACGCTCTCAATCAGGTTTGTCTCAGCTCGAGGCTTGAGGCTTGCCTGGTAGAGGTCCTGGAGGTATTTCGGGGTGCGGCAGATTCTTGACCGGTGGCCCGTCATTCTGCATTTGGAGCACTTATCCTCCCAGTCTTTCTTGTGAGTGCCACCTTTGTTGGACATCCTCTTTTGCTTCTTTTCCGCGAACTTCTGGTTCTGAGGAGGAGCTGAGGGAGTGGCCTTCTTCCGCTGCTTTTGTTCTTTCCATTTCTGGAATTTTGCCTTTTTGTCCATCTTCTTCTTCTGGGAAGACTGGAAGTGTGCCTCTGTAGGAGGTGGCAGTGGAGCGGAGCCAGGAGGGCGCAGGTTGTGAGTGGCAACCAACAGGTCTCTGTTCTGTTCAGCCATAAGCAGGCATGAAAGCAGATCAGAGTACTTCGTGAACTTTCTCTCACGGTATTGTTGCATAAGGATCGTGTCCTTCTCATGGAAAGACGTGAACGTCTTTTCCAGCAACATTTTCTCCGTCACCGTTTCACCGCACAACTTCAGGCGTGAGGTGATACGGAAGAGTGCTGAGTTGTACTCCGCTACAGATTTGTAATCCTGTATGCGGAGATGAGTCCACTCGTACTGCGCACGGGGGAGTATGACTCTCTCTGGTGCCTGTACCTCTCCTCGAGTGCGTCCCACAGCTCGTAAGGATCCTCTACAGTGAGGTACTCATCCTTCAGGGTCGAGTCTACATGTTTCCTGATATAGATAATGGCTTTCGCCTTTAGTATATCGGAAACTTCCTCTGTATGAGGTGCTTCTTTTGAAGCATCCTTGTCGACTGAGGCAGTACTTGTTGTTGCCTTCTCAGTCGTTGTGAGACTGAAACCATGAGAGCGCAGATGGAACTTCAGGTCCAACTGCCAACTCAGGTAGTTTGACCCATCCGCCTTCAGGACCGAAAAGTCGACATTCGCAAGTCTGGCCATTGAATGATCTAGCAATATATAAAAACAGCATGTATCAATAAACTGAGTAAAAAAAATAGACATCCATGCATGTATTTTAAACATTTGTCATAGCATGGATCTATTAAAGGAAATTTAACATACATGCTTTTTGACGGTTTCATAATGTGAATAATTAACAAAGATTAACATTCACGCATGCTTTTTGACAGTTTCATTGTAACATTAAACATGGTATGAAAAATAATTAACATCCACGCAATTAATGTATAAGCAATGAAAAAAGAGAAAATAACTTAGGACTATGGGGATCAGCCAGCCGACACCGAGATAAAAAGAAATACAGTCCAAAGTTACATCAAAAATTGCATGAAAGAATAAAATACAACTCGGGAACTTCAGAGAGAAGCCCCTATCTTCTTTGTGCATACGCCTTCAGCTCCTTTTTGGTGTCCTTCGGTCTTCTTTTTACATTTATATCCTCACTTACAAATTTCTCTCAAAAGAAAAAAAATTGCAGGAAATTAAAGGTGTCGGAAACCTGGCTGATCCCTAAAAACATAGCCTAATTGCACATCCACGCAGATAATATATTGAAAACATACAACCACGCAGATAATCATATCACAGGCATGTAAAGATTAATTAAATAATCTAAATAGTGTGTGACGTGCTAAAATTGTTTTTGAAAAACTTTTTACCTTTGATCCATATATTTTTTAATGTTTTGTTTACCGCTTTAAACCCTTTTTATAAAGTTTCTTTAATTATTTTGGACGTTTAGGGCCAAAAATAAAAAGAAAAATTGTTTGTGTAAATGGGCTAATTTTCAGGCTTTTGGGGCCATGAAAACAACCCATTAGGGTTAATTGGGCCTCCCCCGAAAAATTGGCCCGTTTAGGGTTAGGGTTTCCGAAAAACCCTGGGGGGGGCCCGCGGCGTGTCGCCGCGACGGCTGGCCGCGCAAAGCGCGGCCGTCGTGGTGGCGACGGGCCGCGGCTGCGGGCCGCGGTTGCGGGCCGCGGCCGCCGCAGCGGCGGGCCGTGGCATGCTGGCCGCGGCCAGCAGTCCGCGGCTGTAGTCCACGGCCTGAGGCCGCGGCTGCTGGCCGCGGCTTTTTTTTGCCGCCGGCGGCGCTTGTGAAGCACAGCCGTTTCAGTTTACGGGCGAGCGGAGTTTTGGATCAAGGTTGGGGGGGTTAAAAACGGATTTTTCAGGCATTTAGATCGCTAAAAACTGATTTTTATTGTTTTTAGACATGCGGATCTAAATAAAAATGTGATTTTTACCGTGTTTTAAACTTTTTGATCCTAAAACATGCAGATCTAATCGTGAAAAGCAAGCTTAGATCTAAAAAGTTTTGATTTTTACCTCTAGATTCGACGAGGGAATCTAGTCGACGGTTGGTGAAGGATGCCCTTTTCGCTCCCCGTTTGAGAAGATTACGACTTCTTGAATCTGAGCGATTGATGGATCTCCTTCCTCGCGAGCCGCCGTCTCCTCCAACGAGCGTGATCGTGCTGATAACGTGTTGTGAAGGGAAAAGTAGGGAAATAGGTGCAGAGGGTTAAGAGCCCCCCTACCCTCATATTTATAGCTTTCAATGGTGGGTTGGATACCCAATGGGCCTCATGGGCCTATTCATAACAATTATGACTTATTACTAGATTCTTAATAACGCAAGGAGACGGTGAATTATAGTTTGCTTTGAATTATTTGATCAAAATCATCAATCATGATTATATTTCATATGCTTGTGGTAATTTATGTGTTAATGATAAATTATGAATAAGAAATTATATCATGGAATCAGACTCTTAGTTTTCTACATTTCATAAACGCATTATCATTAATTGCATTTAAATTGTCTGATAAATTGCTTGACTTAAACTTATATTTATTAGATCAATAGTATGAGCTCGCAGTATTTTAATGTAAGTCAAGGTCACAGACTCACATGTAATAGGAAGGAAAATCGAGTTTTTAAAACAAAGATTTTCCTTCATAGAACTTACTTTGTGTACCATTTCTCTTTGAAAATGAGATATATATTCGAATCTTGAAATAATATGACAGTCCATGTTTCCTGCTTTCCGATGTATCAAAAAAATAATAATATGCCAGTGGACTGTAGTCTGATTGGCTATCCTCATTTTAAGTTTGTCTGGAAATACTAATCTCCTTTGCATTTATGTATACTCTTAATGTTATCATCTAGTCATCCAGATTTTAGGTGGATTGGTTACAAGGTGGTGTTTGAGATATCCGTTCATAGTTTCCATTTATTAGGGTTGTTGTTGTTGTTTTTTTTTTTGCTGATAACTCACCTCTGTATAACTCTTCTAGGCCCCCCTCTCTTTATGGGTGTGGTTGGGAATTAAAGGCATCATGTGCCTTGGTTTTCCTTGGGGCATGCAATCGACAGCAAAAGGAAAAGCCTGCAGCATTTTTCCTTTGGGCAAACCGACAACAAAGATTGGCTTGGCACTCTCAGGTTAGAGTTCCAGAGAGCTGAGGCTCTCATATTCCACAGAACAAAAGGAAAGGCATTGTGCTATTTTTTTTTGTTTTGGGAGAGCCAACGTCTTGGATTTGAGAATTGGAGGAGAAGAAGCTAGGGAGCTTCTTCTCGTGTGAGATCCAAGGTGAGTGTCTGCATTTCTTCTTCCGTGTTTGAGATCTAGAGTCCCTTGAGTAGCTTCCTAGTTTGGGGCTATATTACCAAGGAGTGATCTCCATTGGTGTGGGATTGGTCCCTTGAGGAGCTCTACGTGTTGTAGAGGCTTTGTTATCAAGGATTCACACTTGGTTGAGAGTGTGTGTGAGCTTGGTGAGAGATATAAGGTTAGGTCTTGTTACTTGGAGCTTGTCTCTCAATGTGGAGGACGAAGATGATGGGGTCGGTGTATACCTTGCTTGATCGATAGTGGAATCGGTGCATTGGATGATGGATGTAGGTTGTTCGCAACCGAACCAGGGTAAATCTCCGTCTCTTTTGTGTTGCTCTTAATTTCGTATTATATTTGCGTGCTTACATTATCTATCACAAGATCGTCGAGGGAGTTGGTAGTTGGTGACAACTCTCTCTTGTGCCCGTGAGGTGTTTGGTTTTGTGCCTAGGTGACATCTCGGTGGAATTCGGGCTTGGGATTGTTTGGCCACCGTATCCGCGCATTGTAGGTGGCATTGTGTACCTAGCCTAGTGTTGGTGGAGGTGCACAGAGATCCAACAAGTGGTATCAGAGCTTCCGGTTTGCGAAGAAGTGTAGTGCCGCGATGACGTCTTGCTCATGTGAGGAGACGTCCGGGTGTTTATACGAAGTAGATAGGCTTAATGGCCGGAACAACTATGGTCCGTGGCGACAAAAGATGGTGGCTTTGTTGAAGCACCATGGAGTTTACAGTGCCGTATGTGATACGAGCATGCCATGTAAGGCAACGGTGTATGATAAGCGAAGGATGAAGCTTAAAGCACTCGGTGAGATATGCAATCCTTGGAGGATGAGATTCTTCGGCAATTTGCCGATGTGGAGGTCGTGAGTGACATATGGAGGATGCTTGAAGCTCGGTACTCGACCAAGACACCAATTGGACGAATGTTGCAATTGTGGCAACGCTTCTATACTCACAGGATGAAAATGGGAACCTCATTGTGGAACCATGTTGGTGAGATGGACCGTATAGTAATGGACCTACGGGAATTGGGGAGTGTGATAGAGGACGAGCAACATGCTATGGCACTATTGTGTTCTCTTGCACCTGTGTATTCCAAGTTTGTAGGCTCGATGTTGAATGGCCGAGACTCACTCACGTTGGATGAGGTGAAGTTTGCATTGAATACAGAGGATCTTCAAAGTTTGGTGTTATGTGACACCGATGGTTGTGAGGTACCCAATGTCATCCGAGGTCGCCAAGAGGGCGGACCCACTCCAAGATCCAAGACGGGCCGTTCCAAGAGTCGGAATCGACGGCGGCAGCAGCGGTCCAAGTCAAGGGGCCGCGGTGACAACAAATGCTTTCTATGTAAGGAAAGCGGGCATTGGAAGAGGGATTGCCCGAGGTTGAAAGTGAGGACGTCGATTGGCATTGTGGAAGATGTTGCTCAGAGTTCGACTCATGTTGGAGCACGAGACATGATGTTTTCTGACGAGGATCATTGCTCGGTGTTTGTGGCATACTCCGTGGGAGAAGCGCAATGTTCGTGGTTATTGGACTCGGGGTGTTCATTCCATATGACTCCGGATCGGAGTGCGTTCGATTCATACATTCCAAGCATTGGAGATAGGATTCTCGTGGGGAATGGTATGGAGTGCGAGCAGGTTGGGAGTGGCACAGTCAGAGTCAGGATGCACGATGGCATCGTCCGTGTGTTTGATGGCGTCAGACATGTTCCTGATCTTCGCAGTGGCCTGATATCGATAGGAGCTTTGACTGGGATGGGCTACAGGGCAGTGATCGAGGAGGATCGACTGCGTATTTCACGAGGATGCCTGGTTGTCATGAGGGGGAAGAAGCGTGACAACTTGTATGCGCTCGATGGGCACACAGTAGTAGGCGAGACTGGCAGATCATAGGAGTCCGATAGTGGAGATCCAGCGAAACTGTGGCATCTCAGATTGGGGCATGCTGATGAGCAGAGCCTTGACATTCTTCAGAGGAGGAGTGTGTTTGGAGGTGATCGTGGGCTTGAGTCTTGCAGTGAATGTGGTGCAGAGCGGCCGAGGCAAGTGCAGTTTAGGACAGCTGTCAGACACAGCAGTGAGCCCTTAGAGTGCGTCTACGCCGACGTATGGGGTCCATATCCATTTCCTTCCCTGGAAGGAGCGAGGTACTTCGCGGCCTTCATAGATGACTTCTCGAGGAGAGTCATGGTTACTCTCATGGGATCTCGGGAGGAGATCCATGAGAAGGTACGACTATGGAGGAGCATAGTCGAGAGGCGGATGTGTACACCCGTAGGTGAGATCTGTACCAACGACGTAGAGATACAGGATGTTTGCAAGTCAGAGGGGATCATGTGCTGATACACTATTCCTGATGGAGACCCTCACGGTGGCGTAGCAGACGGTATGATCATGATGTTGGTAAAGAAGACACGGGGACTATTGAGACCATCAGGCCTTCCTAGGGAATTATGGGCGGAGACCCTTGCTACTGCGGCATATCTCATCAACCGAACACCATCACTAGCCACAGGTAGTTCTATTCCTGAGGAGTTATGGACGTGCAGAGTCGTTGACTTTTCGCACTTACGTGCGTTTGGATGTCCTGTGCGGCCGTACGAGAGGGACGATGACGATGTAGGACAATGTATGCATAATTGTGTCCTAGTCGGGTACGCTAGTGGAGGTGCGAGAGGGTACATGTTATGGTGTCCTAGTACACACGAGGTGATTGTCAGATGACACGTCATGATTGACGAGTCTGTAGTGCTTAGGATGGAGCAGACTCATGACGGTGTACAGAGAACAGAGGACAGCCCGGTCCATAGAGAGGATGAGGTGGTGCAGATTCAGACTCAGGCAGGTGATCAGACACGTGTGCAAACGAACAGGGTGCAGAGTTCATCCGATGTGGTCAGTGTCAGTGATCAGTCAGCATCTCACGATGTAGCTCAAGATTCAGTTCAGTCAGAGGTGCAAAGGACAGCAGTCTACGAGGAGGCGTTGCAGTCGGTCGTCGTATCGATGCAGTCAGTTGCAGTGTGTGAGGAGACGGAGGTCTCTCACAGTTCCAGCGTGCACGTTATGGGTGCTTTTGAGGAGACCCAGCATGCTGAGGTGTGCAGCTTTAGTTTCGAGGTGGAGCCGTCGATCTACGGAGGAGTAGGGCAGTTGGTTTCTGCACCGATGCCAGAGGTTGCAGTGGGTGAGGAGACGGGGGTCTCTCACGTTTCTAGCACGCATGAGTTGGTTGCTTCTGAGGAGGACCAGCGTGTTGAGGTGTGCAGCTTCAGCTTCAGGGTAGTGAGGTCTTCTGAGGAGCTTGACATCAGGGTAGAGCATTTGATGTGCATGGTAAAGCAGTCTTCACAGTATGGGCACATGCGATATGGCTCTCGTTTGGCTAGGGGTAATTTATCAGGCACATCTTCTGATACTTCAGAGGCCAGACGGGTTGAGATGCAGAGGAGCAGGGAATCTGATAGCGTGGTGGAGCGTGGAGACTCCCACGGCAGTGTGGAGACTGCGATGGTGGTCCAAGGTGGAGTTGCCACTAGGGACATGGAGCTGAGAGTTAGGAGGCCATGTATCGAGTGCGTTCTCGCTCGATATAGGGAGGAGGCAGAGCCGAGATGAGCTCCTTCAGTGTGCGCTCATCTCTCACCTTCGACGAGTTCATCACAGGGCATGGCAGGTGAGGACGATCTCCAGAGGCTATATGTTGGTGCAGCGGGCAGTTTAGCGCTTGTATGTGCGCATTCGTGTCTTGAGTCGTCGGCACAGTCAGTTGAGGCGCAGAGCCGATCGACGACGAGTCTTGATGACATGCATCATCAGACAGAGCAGATACAGACAGTGTATCGATGTGACCCAGCTGGGGTCAGTCTGCAGAGCAGTGGGTGATCGCGCCCCGGCGTACACGTCCCGAGGCGACGGTTGTAGTTTTACCGCAAGCGCACGGTGTAGCGACGAGCGGGTATCGAACACAGGGAGGACGAATGACCGTGCTTGCTCCTAATCAACCTGGCTATTTAGAGGGATAATTGCCTTGGTCGATCCTGTCACAATCGTCAGGCAAAAGTGCGAAATATCAAATCAAATAGAGAACGCCTAGGGAGTGGGGAATCCCCACTACTCACCGTATTTCACAATTGTGGTTCGCCGGTATCGAAATCGCTAGGATGAGAATTTGGATGAACTAGTTGCAACTAAATGTGGAACCAAGCTCACGCTCTCGCGCTGTTGCCGGTCTATAGCTGTCCTAGGTTTGGGTCCAATCTCTTGCAAACCATAGCCTAGGGAAGCTAGCATTAGGGTCAACATCATCGTCCAATTGCGCACCGAGCCCAATCTCTTGCAAACTCGGTCCACAATCTAGATTAGGATAGTTCCTACCCGTCCAATCTCTTGCAAACGGGTATCGGCACGGAATTGCAACCGGAGATCCTAGCATCGGTCCAATCTCTTGCAAACCGATACTTCGAAAATCCGACCTCAACCCAATTCGGATTTCTAGGGCTTCCCATCGAATTGGGATCCAATCTCTTGCAAATCCCAATTGATGTGAATACCTAGCTATCCGTAGTAATTCGATCCCAATCTAATCCCTAATAACAGTCCTAGCTCAATTTCTACCAATTCAACACAAATACGAAGTTGGGCTTGTAGGGTTCATCCCCACGCCCCAAGACGTGGAGACTACTCACTAATCATAGCAATAGCACAATAATTAGCAATGAAATAGACAATGGAATTCATCACAACAATGATATAAACAATAAAAATAGAGTTTTTGGGGAAGAAAAGTGCAAACCAATGTAGATCTTCAATCAACCCAACAAAAATCCAAGTTTTTCTCTTCTCCAATCACAATTAATAAAACTAAAAAGTAGACTCAAAAAGCTGCAAAAAATCTGAGAGGTGGCTCCCTAAACTAGGGTAAAAACAGAGCTTAAATAGCCCCAAAAATCGTCTAAAAATCCTGACCAAAATGCCCCTGCACAGCCTGTTTTCCGCAAATTTCGCTACAGGCTGCGCATCGCACTCGGCCGAGTGACAAAAGTCGCTCGGCCGAGTGAAAACCCTGTCAATTTTCCAGTAAGTCGGGGGCTTCAGGGGTCTTCAGTTCGGGGGCGGCTCGGCCGAGTGATTTGTCGTCACTCGGCCGATGGCTTCACTTCACTCGGGCGGACGGGATTTGCCACTCGGCCGAGTGGGTCTTCTGAAGCTCAGATGGCCGAAAAACAGTAACTTCGATCTTTTTGAGGGCCCTCGTCTGGGCGCCACTCGGGCGGACGTGGTATCGTCACTCGGCCGATGTGGTCTCCGTCGCTCGGCCGAGTACACATGGAAATCGTGTCTGAACGGGTCGGCCGAGCAGTGTCTCGCTGGTCGGCCGAGTGGCTCCTCCACTCGGCCGAGTGGGACACAAAAAATGCCCAAACTGGTCGTTTTGGCCTCCTCGTCGCTCCGGCGACGTCCATTCTTCTTCCGCTCCTCTCCAATAGCAAAATACCCCTCGGGGAGGTCGTCGGTGGCCGTCTATCGTGAGCGCATCTCATGATCACTCCAAATCGCGCCAAATCGCCTGAAATGCGACAAAAACAACAAAGCGTGAAAAGCATCGCAATATCGTCGATATATCGTGAAAAACATGATTTGGGCGATCTAAATGGCATGCAAACATGCGGAAAAAGGTGTAAAATAAGGAGTGATCAAAATCCCCCAAGCTTGCCTCTTACTCGTCCTCGAGGAAGATAAGTAAAAAGCGAACCCGGTGGATTCGGAAAACGAAAACGGCGAAAAACGAAAAAAAAATGAAAAACGAAGAAGAATGAAAACCAAACGAAAATAAAGAAAGAAAGAAAGAAAGATAGGATGCTAGATCATTTTCTCAGGACGTGGGTTTCACCTACTCTTATAGCATGCACCGAGTGAGAAATACATGTCAAAGAATCTCATTTTGATATCATAGTAGAATAGTGCAAGTAGAAAATAGAAAACCCACGAACAACGGTATAATCATGAAAAACGGAATGATTTTAAAATTAACATCGCCTGGATCATCTAAAGCGGTATACAAATCTCAGATCACACACTTTTCAATTGAACGCTTTCTATCTGGAGTATAAGAGTATCACATCATAGAATAGAGAGAATAGAAAAGTATGGATTTCATGAAATGAATGCTAGGCTTAGATTTCTGGGTTTCGTAAAGCTAGAAACAATCTCACCGAGTATAGAATATTACTTAGCCTAGGTTGTCGTGCAATGTCAAGTAGTCGCTCTCTCACACATCAATGGATCTCCTCCCCCAAGCTTATCTATAAGCGTGGTGGCACAAAAATATTTACATCCCCATTTTTATATAGCTCCAAAGGTAAAGAAGGGAAAGAAGAAAGAAAGTAAGCGAGATGGGATCTTTTATTGAGGATTTTTCCTCTTTTCTTTTCTCTCTCTCTCTTTTTTTTTTTTTGCAATAAGCAACATATATACAATGATCCCAACTCAGAGAGAGGTAATGATATACAAGAATGTTTTTCTCTCTTTTATTCTTCTCTTCTTTCTCTTCCTTTTTTTTTCTTTTTGTTTTTGAAACAAGAGATTTGGAGCTAGGAATTAATAGCGGGGGAAATGCCATAAAATAGAATCACTAAGGGGAGATTCACCAATGATTTTAAAAGTAGAGAAGTGATGTTCAAGATTTGTGGAGAAAGAAATAAATATAACTCTCGGCTCACTCTATAAGACATGCACGACAACTTCAGCAGGGTAATCTAATCTACTCAGTTTCGATCACAAAAAAGCTAACTAATCCAGATATATCTTAGCTAATCATCATTCAATCGTCCGGAAGTGAAGTGTACAATTCATGCATATAGAAGTGATAAAGGAAAAGAAGTCAGTACTCCAGATATAGGCATTCAATGCGTGAATCTTGGTGTGTTTTCTGTGATAGCATACATATGAATATTCAGGCTCAGCTAATAATAAAATTTCATCCATTTTCATGAGGAAAAAGTGTGGGTTACTATTTCTAAATGTAAAGCAAGTCATAGCATATGATATCAGAAATGAGATCTAAGACACGACAAATATAGCATGCATATAGAATAAGCTAACTCCACGTAGACATCATCACAGAAAATTCATCTCTAGCATGAGATGAAAAAGAAACGAAGTAAAGATAAAAGGAAAAATAGAACTATGCAATGCGGCACACAGGAAAATAGGAAAAACGTGATGCATGGCAAGATAAATGAAAAATAAGTGCAAAAGTGAAAAACGGTGTGGAAAAACTGAAAATAAAGGTGGCAAATCGAAAAAGAACGTGAGAACTCACTCCCCCAAGCTAAAGTGCACAGTGTCCTCAATGTGCAAAGTGTGGCACACAGAGAGACAGGTAATGAGAGGGGCAAGTGAGGATGCATGCATGATGGAAAGAAAAAAGATAATAAAACGAAAAATAAAGAAACGAAAATATGATGCGGATATGATGCATGCACAGATATGAGTGATACGAGTATAAATGGGTCACCAAAAGCTCTCCCTCTCTCCCAAAAAAGATATATAAAGAGACGGCAAATGAGAATCACAAAAAAGTGAGGGGAGGGGGGGGGGGGGGGTGGGCAAAAGTGCATCAGGACCCAGCAGAGACGGGCAGCACAACGACAGGAATGGATAAAGGCATCAAGAGTGCCTAAGAAGGCGGTGCCGCGCCGTCTCCGTCCTGAGGCGGAGGTGGTGGTGGTGGTGGTGTGGGCTGCTGAGCTGGGGTGGAAGCGGAAGCAGGTCTAGTGTGTGTGGAAGTGTGTGTGGGGACCTGCTGGGTGGGCTGGGGTACGCGAGGGAGACGCTCCAGCACCTGTGTAAGGCAGTAGTGGATCTGGGGTATCAGGTCGAAGCGTCCAGCCATCGCAGAGACGGTGGAGGACAGGGTCCTAAGGTCTCCTCTAAGACCGCTCACCGCCAACTCAAGAGCACGTATGCTCTGCAGTGTAGTGTCGGGCGGGGGTGGTGCAGAGGGACGCACCGGTCTAGGCTGCGCAGGGCGAGGCTGGCGTACGCGTGTGGAGTATGTAACGGGCTCAGCAGGGAATGGGACAAAAGGTGCCGCGCCTGGAAAAGTGGGCCTGGCCTCGGTGTGAGGCCGGGACACCGGCTGGCGAGAAGTGGAGGCGGCGGCAGCAAAGGAAGCGTGCAAAAGAGGCAACGAGGTGGCCAAAGAGGTCTGTGGCACAGAAGTGTGGACAGACGCCACGACACTCTCGGAGAAAACGGCGGCAGTGGAGACAGAGGAATCTCCCGCTGGGGCAGAAGTGTGCGGTCCAAAAGGTGTAACCCCAGCGGAGATCATGCTAACCATGGTCTCCACGACCGCGGTGAACGAGGGCTCTCCACTCTCAACAAAGGTCTGCGGGCGCTGGGGGAGAGCGGAGCAAAGGGGCTCCACGGACAGAGGGCCGGAGGTGGCAGCGGGAGTGGTGGGGACAGCCTCGGAAGTGGTGACAGTGGTGGAAGTGGGCTCAGCAAAAGTACTCTCGACACAGGCAGAGGTGGGGACAGAAGTGTCAAGAGCAGTGGAAATGTCAGGTGTGGGCTGAGGGGCCACAGGGGCGACAGGGTCGGCAGCAGGCTCGGCAGGGCGCACAACAGGGTCTGCGGGAGCAGCGTGGGTAGCGTGGGCAGCGTGGGCCTGCTCGGCCTCCTCGGCCTCGAGCACGTAGGCGGCGGGGATGAGGACATCCATCGCCGGAATCCAGTCAACGTGGGCTGGTGCAATCAGAGTCCGAGCAGGGCTCGGGAGAATCATGTAATCGGCCCCATAGGGGCCGTGCAACCAGACCCAGTGACGCTCACCATGCGGACGCAGCATCTTCATCCGGGCCATAACGTCTATCGACAAGGAAGTGGGGCCCGGAACGCGTCGCAGGTCGTCGGGTAGGTCCTCGCCGGTCATCATGGTAAGCAAGGTGATCAGACCGCCGCAGCATATCGGTGAGCGAGCGCCCACCGACACAATGATACGGTCTAGAAACCAAGCCGCAATGTCGATCACGACGGCGGGGACAAGCTCGAGTCCATCCCTAGACAGAGCTCTGGGACGTGTCATCGCGTAGAGCATGTAAAGCTCTGGCGTAGACATCGTGCCCGGCTCATATCTGGCCAAAAAGGTAGTCGCCATGAGGCGCTGGGCAATGCGTAGGCAGGGGTGGACTATGGCCGAGGCCTTGGCCCTACTAGGGTCAAAGGCAGCGTGGTGGCCTGTGATCCGGGCCCAGAAGGCGCCGGCGTCGAAAGAAGGTGGGGGGATGTGGGTAGGGCCGTAACCGCGATCGGCTCCGGGGACGGCGGGCCATGAGAAAAATGCTCTCATCATATCGAGAGTGACCTGGCACTCTCGATCCATGAACCGGAATGAGCATCCCTCATCGGTCCGGGCGATCGAACTCAAAACCTCAAGTGTCGGGCGGGTAAAAGTATCCGCCGACACTTGAAGGAAGTCGCGCCACCCCACGTTGTCGTACAACGTGAGTATCCCCTCAAGTACCCCCAGGCGTCCAAGGTCAGCGAGGTGTGCAAACCTGGAGGGTACAATCGAGCGCTGGGAGATACGCTCGAAGACGGCGCGGTGTGCGTCGTCTCGGAACGTAATCCCGAGCGGCCCGACCAGTGGAGCCGGTGGTGGTGGCTGTGGATCGGCAGGGAGAGGCTGTGCGGGCTGTGGGTGCACTGCAGGCTGTGCGGGGTGTGCGGGGCCTGCAGGCTGTGCTGGGTGTGCGGTGTGTGTGGGGGACGGTGGAGGAGAGTCCTCCAACTCGTGGGAGGGGCCGGCATCATCCGACCGCTTCCGCTTGGCGGAAGCTCTCTTCGACCGCGGCCGTGTCCGGGGCGGCATATCTGCCCCGAGCGCGCGCCGAAAAGTGAAAAGTGCGGCGTGTGCACAAAGAGTGGAAAGAGTTTACCCAAACACGCCGCGAGTGCTAAGCAGTGGAAGCGTGCGAAGTCCGCGCCTCCACGAAGTCCAAAACAGCCCGTAGAAGCTCCCCTGAGTTCCCCTAAGCTCCAAAAAGCAACCTGCGCATGGAAAAGCGATATCAGCGAGTAATAATCAAAATGTATGGAGCAATAGGGGTATAACAGATAGATATGGGAATTGATTTGGGTTAGGGGGGCGTTTAGCACATGGATCCTCAAAAAATACACGAGGAGAGGAGAAAACGGTGAAAATAAGCGAACCGGAGGTGATCGGAGGCGGGGCTGCCGGCGGCGACTCGGGCGGGATCCGGCGATGGTCGGCCGGCGACGGCAGGCCGAGCGGCGGCGCGCGCGGGCGAGTGGCCGTTGGGCGAGGCGAGATCGGGCGAGGGGAAGCTGAGGGGGCGCGGGCGAAGGGGTTTTTTCGTTTTCGAAAACTGCGCCCCCCCTGGCTTTATATTAAAAAGTTACGACTCGGCCGAGTGACTTTACTCACTCGGCCGAGCGAGGTAAATAAAAATTTCTCCCCGATATCGCTTCGGCCGAGTGGCTTTGCCATGCTCGGCCGAGTGGAGTAAGTCCATTCGGCCGAGTGACTCAAGCTACTCGGCATAACTCGCCCTAGGAGGGTATCCGTTTCACTCGGCCGAGTGAATATATATACTCGGCCGAGTAGCAGTTATAATGAAATGAGAAGAATAGACAGAGAGTTGGGTACAGCAGACTTCCCTCGTTCGTGAGCGGCTCGGCCGGACGAACTTCTGTACTCGGCCGAGTGACTAGTATACTCGGCCGAGTGAGCCTTGTATTCTGCTGTTTGTCTTCGTTTAGGCTCTAAACTCCGTCTTTCTTCCTCCAGTCGATTTCATGCTCCTCCTGAGCGTCGAACGCCTTCTTGAGGCGCTCCTCATCGTCTCGTTCATCCTCCTCATGATGATCTACCTATCTTCTCTCCTGTCAAGAAAAATAGGACCCGTTATCACAAAATTTTGGTCGGGTGACTCAAAACACTAAAAATTTCTAAAACAAAAATAAAGAAAAAGTAAAAATAAGTCAAAAACCGTCGGGTTGCCTCCCGACAAGCGCTCGTTTTAGGTCGTGAGCTCGACCCCCTATAGTTTTCAATCAATGCGGGATGTTTGGTGCGTATGAGATGCACCCGTCAAACTTTCCGGGGAGCGCGCTTGGATTCGAACGTGGCGGCGTAGCGGTCTCCCTCGGAGGTCTCTTGTCCCGAATGGTGTTGGGGGGAGGCTCCCCCAAGCTAGCATTTGCCCCGGTCAACGGCTTAACCGGCGATGCCGATTTCCGTACCGGCGGAGCTTTCTTTGGAGATTTTGATTTCGAGAGCTTGCAGAGCTCTCGAATCCTTGCGACATCAGCGTCGCCTTCATCTTCATCAGCGGAGAAGTCGGGGGAATCGTCTTCAATCTTTTCATCTCGGCCTAAATCCGGGCCTTCATCAAATTCTTCATCAAAAAGGGCACCAATTGAGTGAGGAATCGCCTCCTCTATCACCTCATCAAGGAGGTCCATGTAATCGAGTTCCTCGTGATAAGGCATATGCTTCATAGCCTTAGGAATGTGGAGCTCCACCTCAATGTTTCCGACGTTCAAGGTTAAGGTACCTTCGCGCACGTCGACAATGACTCCGGCGGTGGCGAGGAATGGGCGCCCAAGTATCAATGAGGTGTCTCCCTCCTCCTTAATGTCCATGATGACGAAGTCACATGGCAAGCATATTCCACCCGGGACTTGAAGTGGGATGTCTTCGGCAATCCCCACCGGCCTTGTTATCCGTCCATCGGCTAATTGAATGCGCATGTCGGTGGGTTTCAACTTTGTCCCGGTGTTAAGCTTTAAGAACATGGAGAGGGGCATGAGACTCACACTAGCCCCAAGATCGACCAACGCCTTTTGAAGAGGCACGCCGCCCAAAGTGCAAGGAATCCGAAAACTCCCCGGATCTTTAAATTTTGCCGGCTCCTTTTCTCTCTTGGTGAACCAAGAGCCCTCCTCGGCTAGCATGATCTTCTCCTTCCTCTTTCTCCCCGAAATCAAGTCCTTCAAGAATTTGGCATATGTGGGGATCTCGATGATGGCGTCAAGGAAGGGAATATTTAGGCTAACTCCTCTTAGATACTCGAGGAATTTCGCTAGCCTTTTCTCCATTTTCGCTTTCGCTAGTCTTTGGGGGAATGGGACCGGTGGCATGAAGCGCCTCTCCTCGATTAATAGCTCCGCCCTAGATTTCTCCTTGTCTTGTGGCTCCTTCTCCTTTTCAATCTCGACTATCGGCTCAACCGGCTCCAAACTTTCCTCCACGGCCTCCTCAATAGGAATCATGGCGGGGGTGGTGTCCTTCCCGCCTCTAGTAGTGACGGCAACTACGGCGTTGATGTGGCCCGTGTTGCCCCGTGGGTTTTGCTCCGGTTGCGCCGGCAATCTTTGAGTGTTCCGGTTGAGCAATGCCAATTGCTCCGATATTTGAGCCACTACGGTATTGAGAGATTCTTGCCCCGCCTTCAAAGTAGCATTCACCTTATTTTGCTCGACCATGAACGCCTCCACTCTAGTTTCGAAATCGGATCGTTGTGGAGCTTGCGGAGGGTTTTGGTTTTGATTCCTCCACCCTTGATTGTATCCGGGAGGCCTATAAGGTGGGACTTGTTGCTTTGGTTGGAAGTTTTGTTGTGTAGGTCCCCTCGGCGGATAGTATTGTTGTTGGGGTGGTGGTGGTCGAGCTTGATTAGGCGGTTGTTGTGGCGGGTTCAAAGCTCCTTCATTGTTGGCGTAGGAGAATCCCGGGTGATTTCTTGCGGCCGGATTGGACCAATAACCTTGGTTCCCCGCAACATATTGCACTTGCTCCAAGGATCCTTCTCCTTGCTCTCCTCCCGAATACATGGCTTGAGATTGGTCTTGCCAATCACTCATTTGGCTTGCCGGCGCGGAGGTGGAAGGGCTTCCTTGGGGCTCCGTGATGAATTTCTCCAATCTCTCCACCACCTTGTGGAGAGAATCAAATTTGCTCGTAAGCTCCGCTACGGCCTTTGCCTCGTAGATGCTAGTCGGCTTTAAGGAGGACGTAGAGTGTCCTCGCTCATCGCCCCATTGTTGGTTATTAGAGGCCATCTCCTCAATTAGGGCCGTAGCTTCCTCGGGAGTCTTTGACAAGATTGCACCATTCGCCGCGGCATCAATAATTTGTTTGGTCCCCGGTTGGAGACCGTTGTAGAAGCTATGCACTAACTCCCAATCTTCTATACTGTGGTGCGGGCACTGGTGCTGCAAATCCTTAAATCGCTCCCAAGCTTCATAGAGCGTCTCATGTGGTCCTTGCTTGAAGGACATGAGAGCGCTCCGGATCTTCACCGTCTTGGATGGTGGATAGAATTTATCAATGAATGCATCCGCCAACCCGTCCCAAGAGGTGAAAACTCCGTCAGCTTGCGTCCTCAGCCAATAGAGTGCTTTGTCCTTTAGCGTGAAGGGGAAGAGGCGCAGTCTGATGGCATCGATCGGGACCCCCGGCATTTGGAAAGTGGCGCACTTCGACAAGAATGATTGGATGTGGTAGTGGGGGTTCTCGTGAGCGTTCCCATGAAATGGGTCTTGTTGCATCAAAACCACCAATCCCGTCTTTAGCTCGAAGTTCTTGTCGGCCGCCAACTCCGGCACGGCGATGGATGACGTAGTAGAAGAGGTTTTAGGCCGAAGCCTATCGCGAATAGAAATTATTCTCGCCATTCTCGCCGCCAATTCTTCGGGAGTTTCCCGGTTGGTCATAAACCGCCCTTCCGGATATTGTCTCCTTTCCGCTCTGAGTCTCCGCGCGGTACGTTCGATCTCGGGATCGAATAATAAGGCTTCGGGGTCCGCCGTAGATCTCGTGTACATGCACAGGGAAAACAGAGTTTCAAAGAGATGATTAGCACCGTGGAAGGGTTAGGTAAGAATAGCAAAGGAAATAATAATGGTAAAAGAAATAAAATAAAAAGAAAATAAAAGAAAGAAATAGCTAAGGTGAAAAAGAATCAAACGCAATCGCCTCCCCGGCAACGGCGCCAAAAACTTGATCGCGCCCCGGCGTACACGTCCCGAGGCGACGGTTGTAGTTTTACCGCAAGCGCACGGTGTAGCGGCGAGCGGGTATCGAACACAGGGAGGACGAATGACCGTGCTTGCTCCTAATCAACCTGGCTATTTAGAGGGATAATTGCCTTGGTCGATCCTGTCACAATCGTCAGGCAAAAGTGCGAAATATCAAATCAAATAGAGAACGCCTAGGGAGTGGGGAATCCCCACTACTCACCGTATTTCACAATTGTGGTTCGCCGGTATCGAAATCGCTAGGATGAGAATTTGGATGAACTAGTTGCAACTAAATGTGGAACCAAGCTCACGCTCTCGCGCTGTTGCCGGTCTATAGCTGTCCTAGGTTTGGGTCCAATCTCTTGCAAACCCTAGCCTAGGGAAGCTAGCATTAGGGTCAACATCATCGTCCAATTGCGCACCGAGCCCAATCTCTTGCAAACTCGGTCCACAATCTAGATTAGGATAGTTCCTACCCGTCCAATCTCTTGCAAACGGGTATCGGCACGGAATTGCAACCGGAGATCCTAGCATCGGTCCAATCTCTTGCAAACCGATACTTCGAAAATCCGACCTCAACCCAATTCGGATTTCTAGGGCTTCCCATCGAATTGGGATCCAATCTCTTGCAAATCCCAATTGATGTGAATACCTAGCTATCCGTAGTAATTCGATCCCAATCTAATCCCTAATAACAGTCCTAGCTCAATTTCTACCAATTCAACACAAATACGAAGTTGGGCTTGTAGGGTTCATCCCCACGCCCCAAGACGTGGAGACTACTCACTAATCATAGCAATAGCACAATAATTAGCAATGAAATAGACAATGGAATTCATCACAACAATGATATAAACAATAAAAATAGAGTTTTTGGGGAAGAAAAGTGCAAACCAATGTAGATCTTCAATCAACCCAACAAAAATCCAAGTTTTTCTCTTCTCCAATCACAATTAATAAAACTAAAAAGTAGACTCAAAAAGCTGCAAAAAATCTGAGAGGTGGCTCCCTAAACTAGGGTAAAAACAGAGCTTAAATAGCCCCAAAAATCGTCTAAAAATCCTGACCAAAATGCCCCTGCACAGCCTGTTTTCCGCAAATTTCGCTACAGGCTGCGCATCGCACTCGGCCGAGTGACAAAAGTCGCTCGGCCGAGTGAAAACCCTGTCAATTTTCCAGTAAGTCGGGGGCTTCAGGGGTCTTCAGTTCGGGGGCGGCTCGGCCGAGTGATTTGTCGTCACTCGGCCGATGGCTTCACTTCACTCGGGCGGACGGGATTTGCCACTCGGCCGAGTGGGTCTTCTGAAGCTCAGATGGCCGAAAAACAGTAACTTCGATCTTTTTGAGGGCCCTCGTCTGGGCGCCACTCGGGCGGACGTGGTATCGTCACTCGGCCGATGTGGTCTCCGTCGCTCGGCCGAGTACACATGGAAATCGTGTCTGAACGGGTCGGCCGAGCAGTGTCTCGCTGGTCGGCCGAGTGGCTCCTCCACTCGGCCGAGTGGGACACAAAAAATGCCCAAACTGGTCGTTTTGGCCTCCTCGTCGCTCCGGCGACGTCCATTCTTCTTCCGCTCCTCTCCAATAGCAAAATACCCCTCGGGGAGGTCGTCGGTGGCCGTCTATCGTGAGCGCATCTCATGATCACTCCAAATCGCGCCAAATCGCCTGAAATGCGACAAAAACAACAAAGCGTGAAAAGCATCGCAATATCGTCGATATATCGTGAAAAACATGATTTGGGCGATCTAAATGGCATGCAAACATGCGGAAAAAGGTGTAAAATAAGGAGTGATCAGTGGGGATGACGGCGTGTTTCTCATAGATGATGGCCATGGCGAGCATGAGTTGCTCGCGGACCCGTGGGGTGATGATAGGGATGTTCATGGATCAACAGAGGGCTCATTAGACGCTGGCACGACGTCATTTGATTCGTACATGGAGTCCGAGCTCGCATGATTATCCTCAGAGACATAACTTCATCGCAGACATGGCGATGAACGAGGCGGAGATGCGTGAGGCTAGGCTCAGACGACTTCTGAGCTTGGCATGTCTCTCGGAGGATTGAGGCGGCAGAGGGCACGATTTCCAATGCACATGATGGAGGTTCACATGTTCGATGGTCAAGGCAAGGTGAGTTTATACACCACGGGTGCAGGTTGGTACTGGAGCTGGAGCTGTGCTGAAGAGAGAGTGTGGATTTATCAGCAAGGTAGAGTGTTGTTGTTTTTTACTGATAACTCACCTATGTATAACTCTTCTAGGCCCCCCTCTCTTTATGGGTGTGGTTGGGAATTAAAGGCATCACGTGCCTTGGTTTTCCTTGTGGCATGCAATCGACAGCAAAAGGAAAAGCCTGCAGCATTTTTCCTTTGGGCAAACCGACAGCAAAGATTGGCTTGGCACTCTCAGGTTAGAGTTCCAGAGAGCTGAGGCTCTCATATTCCAGATAACAAAAGGAAAGGCATTGTGCTATTTTTTTTGTTTTGGGAGAGCCAACGTCTTGGATTTGAGAATTAGAGGAGAAGAAGCTAGGGAGCTTCTTCTCGTGTGAGATCCAAGGTGAGTGTCTGCATTTCTTCTTCCGTGTTTGAGATCTAGAGTCCCTTGGGTAGCTTCCTAGTTTGGGCTATATTACCAAGGAGTGATCTCCATTGGTGTGGGATTGGTCCCTTGAGGAGCTCTACATATTGTAGAGGCTTTGTTATCAAGGATTCCCACTTGGTTGAGAGTGTGTGTGAGCTTGGTGAGAGATATAGAGTTAGGTCTTGTTGCTTGGAGCTTGTCTCTCAATGTGGAGGAAGAAGATGATGGGGTCGGTGTATACCTTGCTTGATCGATAGTGGAATCGGTGCATTGGATACTGGATGTAGGTTGTTCGCAACCGAACCAGGGTAAATCTCCGTCTCTTTTGTGTTGCTCTTAATTTCGTATTATATTTGCGTGCTTACATTATCTATCGCAAGATCGTCGAGGGAGTTGGTATTTGGTGACAACTCTCTCTTGTGCCCGTGAGGTGTTTGGTTTTGTGCCTAGGTGACATCTCGGTGGAATTCGGGCTTGGGATTGTTTGGCCACCGTATCCGCGCATTGTAGGCGGCGTTGTAAACCTAGCCTAGTGTTGATGGAGGTGCACAGAGATCCAACGGTTATCACATTATTGAATCTTACCTCTTCTAGTTTTAGCATTGTGTCACTGGAGCATTTGATGTATTTCCTTAGGAATTCTCTCTTCCCTTGCTTAATCTTTGCTAGGTGGATGGAGGATCGCTTCTGTTTTCTCTTTTCCATAGCTATTAAAAGCGTTAGCAAGTTAAATCTGAGATGGAAATCCTGGATTCGGCTCCTCTAATGTCCAAGTAAGGACTCATGAGATCACGCATATAATTTTGGGGAGAGAAAGTAGGGAATAGAATGAGTTACATCCGTACTTAATGAGAAGGCTTTAAATAGATTCGGTCGAAAGATATTCTAGTCATTTCATATGTTGGGCCTTCATTTCGTGAGCCAAGATCACATAG
Source organism: Scilla litardierei (assembly GCA_030789695.1). Classification (NCBI taxonomy): domain Eukaryota; kingdom Viridiplantae; phylum Streptophyta; class Magnoliopsida; order Asparagales; family Asparagaceae; genus Scilla; species Scilla litardierei. Next base: position 29,790,846 of record CM061138.1, read on the forward strand.
GCCTTTTGAGTTGGGCATATGGCCCTTTTAGATGGTATACTACTAAATTTCTTTCCTAGCGTGTGCACCTAGCATTTTTTTACAAGAACTTCCACTATTGTCTGATGTTCTTTCAGAAAGATATTTTACAACAATTTGCAAAAAAGAATATGGTACCTGGAGTGTCTTTGTAAAATAAAATTTTAACTTAAGAGGATTGTAGCTAATTAATTGATCGAAGAACAACGAGGACATGGACTTTCGATCCAACAGCACACAAAAATGAGAAGAATAAATAAGATGATGATGGATGAAGTATGGATGTTGTTGGGCAAGTCTTGTTGTAATCTGTGCTGCAAAATCCAATCTGGAATCAGGATCAGACGCCTTGTGCTTAGGCACTAGACGTGTGATAGCTTATGTGTGCGTTTCAGAACTCTGGCCGGAAGCATTTGTCAGACGTCTGAAGCAGCGTTCTCAGACATCTGGACAAGCAGACGTAGACGTCTGATGTATCCTATGCATCAGACATCGCAGTCAGGTGCCTGACTGAGCATTATCAGTCGTATGGGTGGCAATAGATGTAATTCCTAGCATCTCTCTAGATTAGACGCAGATGGGCTTAGACGTTTGGTTGGGGTCTAGTGCACATCGTCCAAACGACTGGTTGGGATCAGATGTCTGGAACACAACTTTTAGACATCGGCTTAGTTATTTTCTGGGCTCTATTTCTGACCATTGGGTTGAGCAGTTTACCAATCCAATGGCCATGATTGGGGACATCTCTTGGGGGCTCTAAAAGGTTGCTGTTTGAGAGATGTTAAAAATGCCAAGAATTGGAGATTGCTTGGAGATCGCTTGTAGTCCATGAAAGCTAGGATTTGAGGTAAACCACAAGCTTGAGTTTGAAAGATCCAAGTGATTGTTTCTTCTTCTCCTTGTAGTGTGAGATCTTGAGTTCTTTGGAGAGTATTCTAGTTGTTTGGATTTTTATTACCAAGGATACCTCTTCATTGATAGTAGGATTGAGTCCACCGAAGAGTTGTATTTCTTGTAGGAGCTTTATTATCAAGGATTTCCACTTGAGTGAGAGATTGTGAGGGCTTGAGAAGGGATATCGGGTTATATTGTCTTGCTTGAAGCCATATCTCTTGTAGTGTGTCACGACCCGCTTCCCTAAAATGGAGGCGAGACGTGAAAAGGTCCGCACGAGAGTGGAGCTGTGAAGCCCCAAACCCGATAAGCGTCAATAAAACGTAAGCAGGTCCCTGTAACCACAACGGAACAACAATAATAACACAAAGAGAGACTGAAATAAAATCTCACATCTCATAAATTGTCCAACATGAAAATAAGTCCAACATCCAGAAAAGCCACCAGGCTAAAAGAAAGAGTCTAAAGGCCCAGAACAAGGCCAACAAAAGCAACGACATAACAAAGTATAGGTGCTACGCACCGATAACAAAACAACTGTCTGAACAAAAGTAAAACACAACGAAGACACTAGGACTGGTCCCCAGTGTCCACGTACTCCCCGTCGAACACAAGCTCGGGCTCAGCGTCAGCAAACACCTCGTCCTCAACAAGGTACTCGGGCTCAGGATCTAACATGTGTCACCCAAAAGAGTAAAAGGGCACATGTCAGCAAGTCTAAAAGACTTGGGCAAGGAAACTGAAAGTAAGGCAACTAGCAACCTAGCAGTTATAGTATGCATGACATGGCAGTTATAACATGAGTGCACAATTAAGACATGGCAAGACAATTTGTACAAGGGAACAATTATCGGGACAAGACAAGAGTAGCCAAGCTACTATCAATCTCAATCAATTCACTATTCACGTTGTTTGTAGATGTTTACGCCTTACAGCTGAATGGTTTCGCATTCGCTGAGTGGCCGCTTAACAACTACCCCAAACCCAGAGTTTACGCTTTACCACTGCAGTTGCTGATCGGGCAGACTCCCAGTTGATTGGTCGCTTAACTCTTACCCCCAATACCCACACGTAATGGAGCCAGGGTCCCCGCACATGAGCTCAGCAAGTGAGCCTGGGGTTGCCCCGCACATGAGCTCGCATTCTTAAACATTTGGCGTAGGGGTGCACCTAGCCGGAAACAAGCAATTCGGGCATTGGCTATCAACCAACACATGGCCCGCTTCTGGAACACGAGCCAGGAACACAAGCATTCGTAGCAAAGCTACGCAATCACAGAAACACTTAAAGAATGCAATGACATGACAATTAATTTGCGTACCGTTAATGGAAAGTAAACATGACATGGTAATTGTGCAACATGCTAAATGTCGGAACTAGCTTCGTTGTCAAGCTAGTTCCCCAATTTGCGCCTAGGCGAGTATCATTTCGTCGCCTAGCCTCTTTTACACCTACAACAAGCAAATGGCCTAAAACATGGCCTAAACCCTAAGTGGCAAGTTTCACTTGCCTAGCACCGGGGATGACGACCACTTCGTCACACGGATGCCAATCTACGGGGAAATCGCTGTTATGGGGGAACAATCATCAAACAACATGAAATTTTATTAGGGTTTCATAAAAATACCAATAGGCTATGAAAACATAGAGGAATCGATTTCTTACCGAGAGGAAGCGGAAGAAACACTCCGGAGAACCCTAGGATCAGATCTGGAAAAGATTGGAGAAGTTTGGAGTACTAGGGTTTTGGAGGATTTGGGGATTTTGATGGATTTGGTGAGATTTTGGGGAAGATGAGAGGTAGATAGAGTGGATGGAGGGTTTGGATGATGATTCTAGGGCTTGGAATGAAGGAATGAAGCTTGGAGGAAGATGGGGGCTCAATGGGGGAGATTTTAGGGTTTTGGGTCGAGTGGGAGGAAGAAGAAACGTTTGGGAGGGGTATAAATAGGTTGGGCTGGCGGCTGCCCAGAAATTAGGGTTTCAACATAGGTTAGTCGGTCAAAGAGCAACCACTGACCGACTAGTTTGGCAACTAGTCGGTCGGTCGACCAACGCAGACCGACTAAGTGCAAACAGTAACTTCTGAACGAAAATAGGATTTAGAATTAGTCGGTCCATGAACAAATACTGACCGACTAGTTTTACATCTAGTCGGTCGATGAACGTTCTTAGACCGACTAAGAGTATACAGTACTGATACTAAAATTTAGATGATGAGTTAGTCGGTTAAAGAAGCATTGCCGACCGACTAGTTTGCAACCTAGTCGGTCAACCAACGTTCTTAGACCGACTAACGATAAACAGTAACTCCTGAGAAATTTAGAAAACCAACTAGTCGGTCCAAGAAGGATTACCGACCGACTGGATCGTCATCTAGTCGGTCGGTGCCCCTTCTTACACCGGCTAATAAGCACCAAAAGTTCCGATACGGAGCGCGGGGCCCCGGGATCGATTCCTAAGACTCCTAGGCTTGATCTAATAGTAAGATACGACCGTTATGAAGTCCGTCACGAATGACATACTTCGAAATCGACAATCCTAAGGAAGAAACGAGAAAATACGACGAATCAATCGAAAATGAAAGCTACGGAGGCGAAAATCACACAAAAGGAGAAAATCCACCCAAACATATATTATATTATAATAAATCCAAATACATGAAAAGAAGTCGTTACATCCTCCCCAACTTAAGAAAAATTCCGTCCTCGGAATTTCCAAATACTCACGAGTCCGGAAACAAAAGTGGGAAATGCTTTCGCATCTCATCCTCATTCTCCCAAGTAGACTCTCCAGGTGATCCGTGTCGCCACATCACCCTCACAAGATTGACAATCTTGTTCCGAAGCGATTTCTGACGCCTGTCCAGAATCTGCACTGGATGCTGGTCATACGTCATATCGGGGCGAACGGTAATCTCCGAAAAATCCACAGCATGAGATGGATCGCTAATGTATCGACGAAGCTGCGACACATGGAAAACATTGTGAACTCCTTCCAAGGATGGCGGCAAGGCCAAGCGATAAGCTACCTCGCCAACCCTCTCCAAAACGTCAAACGGTCCAATGTATCGCGGGCTCAACTTCCCACGCTTCCCGAAACGAATCACACCACGATTCGGGGAAATCTTCAAGAACACATGGTCGCCCGGCTGAAACTCTAAGGGACGACGTTTAGCATTCGCCCAATGCTTAAAACGGTCCTGAGCAATTCTCAACCTCTCCCGAATATTCCTGACGATATCCACGGCCTCCACGATCATCTCAGGTCCCAACAACTCCCGATCACCAACGTCATCCCAACTCAATGGCGATCGACATTTCCTCCCATAAAGAGTGGCGAAAGGCGCCATGCCAATACTCGCCTGGAAGCTGTTGTTGTAGGAGAACTCCACCAAATGCAGATGGTCCTCCCACGAACCCTTGAAATCCAACATGCACGCCCTCAGCATGTCTTCCAAAATCTGAATCGTCCTCTCGGACTGGCCATCCGTCTGCGGATGGTACGCCGTGCTGAAACTCAGACGCGTACCCAAGCTCTTCTGCAAACTCTGCCAGAACTGAGATGTGAACCTCGTGTCTCTGTCAGACACGATACTCACGGGGACTCCATGAAGTCGCACGACCTCCTGCACGATTCATGTTACATCACTATCCACACTAGGGAAAAGGAAATAAAAACGGAGAGTAAAAGAATTTTACCTCCATATATCTCCTCGCTAGCGTCTCAGTGGACTGTCCCACTCGGAACGGAATAAAGTGCGCAGATTTGGTCAATCGATCTACGATCACCCAAATCGCGTCATTCTGCTTCGGACTCCGAGGTAGTCCAGTCACGAAATCCATAGTGATGTGTTGCCATTTCCACTCCGGAATCGGAAGCGGTTGTAGCAACCCAGCCGAACGCTGATGCTCCGCCTTCACTTGCTGGCAAACCAAGCACTTGGCTACACTCCGAGCCACGCTCCTCTTCATACCATGCCACCAATAATTCAGACGAAGATCCTGGTACATCTTGGTGCCACCAGGATGCACAGAATACGGTGAACTGTGTGCCTCCACCATCAACTCCTCTCTAATATCCCCAGCCGGCACACACAACCTGGCTCCGAACCTCAGCGAGCCATCCTCATGAATCAAAAAGTCAGTCCGCAGACCGGCTTCCACCTGCTCCCGAATCTTCACCAGCTTCGGATCCTCAGCCTGGCCAGCCTTAATCCGATCCACGATCGTCGACTGTACCTGCTTGTACATCAACGACGAAGCCTCCCCAGGAAGAACAATATCGACACCAGACTCGCAAAAATCCTGCTGCAATCTCCACTGCGAGGTCAAAATCATCACCGCTGGAAGCCTACTCAAAGCATCCGGAACCACATTCACCTTGCCAGGGTGATACTGCAAATCAATATCATAATCCGCCATAAGCTCCAACCACCGACGCTGTCGCATGTTGAGCTCCTTCTGAGTGAAAATGTACTTCAGGCTTTTGTGATCGGTGAAAATCTTCACTTTCTCACTCAGCAGGAAGTGCCTCCAAATCTTAAGAGCAAACACAACGGCATCCAACTCCAAATCATGCGTCGGGTAATTCTTCTCATGAACCTTAAGCTGACGAGACGCATAAGCCACAACATGTCCATGCTGATGCAACACACAACCGAGACCCTTGCCAGAAGCATCGCAAAAGATCTCAAATCCACCGCTGCGATCAGGCACAACCAAAATAGGGGCAGTCGTTAACCTCTCCTTCAGAACGCCAAAAGCACTCTCACAATCACCCGACCAAACAAAAGCAACATCCTTCCGCGTCAACCTGGTCATCGGCTCAGCAATACGAGAAAAGTCCTTAATGAATCGCCGATAATAACCAGCAAGTCCAAGGAAACTCCGAATCTCAGACGCAGACGACGGAACAGGCCACTCCCTGATGGCCCGAATCTTCTCGGGATCCACTGAAATACCATCTCCAGTCACCACATGCCCGAGAAAAGCAACTCTATCCAGCCAAAACTCGCACTTCGAAAACTTAGCATACAAACGATGCTTCCTCAAGATCTCCAACACCATCCTTAAGTGCGAGGCATGCTCTTCCTCCGACTTCGAATAGATCAGAATGTCGTCAATAAAGATACCGACAAACTTATCCAAAAAGTCGTAGAAAATCAGGTTCATCAGATTCATGAAAACTGCGGGCGCGTTAGTTACGCCGAAAGGCATAACCACGAACTCATAGTGTCCATACTTCGTCCTGAACGATGTCTTCAGAACATCTCCCTTCTTCACCTTCAACTGATGGTAACCACTCCTCAAATCCAACTTAGAAAACACCCTCGAACCTCCAAGCTGATCAAAAATATCATCGATGCGAGGCAACGGGTATTTATTCTTAATGGTCACCGCATTCAACTCCCGATAGTCCACGCACATGCGACGCGAACCATCCTTCTTCTTAACCAGCAACACCGGTGCTCCCCACGGAGACACGCTAGGATTAATATGACCCTTCTGCAAAAGCTCATCCAACTGCTTCCGCAACTCTTCCAACTCTGCAGGTGCCATACGATACGGCGCCTTCGAAATCGGCTACGCACCTGGAACAAGATCGATAGAAAATTCCAAAGCCCGATCAGGCGGCAAACCAGACATCTCCTCGGGGAAGACGTCGCCAAAATCTCGCACCACAGCTGGCCACTCCAACTCCATCTGCATAGCCACAGCCTCCACCGGCCTGGCCCGAAATCTGACAGGACCAAGCGAACTGCTACCACGACTGAACTCAAATACTGGATGTCCGGGAATCTCGAACACCACCTTCTTCCTCCCGCAGTCGATCGTAGCATAGAAGCTCGCAAGCCAGTCCATCCCAAGAACTGCATCATAGTTGATGATGTCGTGGACAATGAAATCAGCGAAAAGCTCATGTCCACAGACCACCAACGAGCAAGAATTGCAACCACGATGCACCGAGACCACGCCATTCCCTGTAACGATATTCCAACTCTTGGAAAGAGGGGACGTCGACAAGGAATGCCTCTCCACGAAGCTCCGAGAAATAATGCACATCGATGCACCAGAGTCAAAGAGGACTCGTGCAGGAAATGTGCAAACCAAAACCACACCTAATCAAGCAATTAACAATCAAACCCTAGTCTAGCAAACAACCATGTTCAAGCAAACATCACAATCTAACAATCAAAACCAGCTAGGAAAGTACAGCTAGATTGAGGATTACCTACGATAACCTCATCCACAGCCTCGCTCTCCGCAGCGGTCATCAGAAAAGCCTGCCTCCTCGGTGGAACAGCCTGCCGAAAAGCCTGTCCCTGTGGAACAAGAGCTGCTCCACGTCCAGCAGGAACAGACGCTCGCTGCTGCTGCGGCTGTGCTGCAACAGGTGCCCTCCGCAGCTGATTCGCATGCCGATAATCCTTCGTGACATGGGAAGCATCACCACAAACCAGACACTGGCCCAAAAACTTCCGACACTGATCCTTGATATGGCCAGGCTTGCCGCAGAAATGGCAAAACTTCAGAATAGGCCCTCCTGGCCTCTTAAACTGAGCAGACTGATTAGGCCTGAATCCAGGTCTAACCACAGCTCTCGCCTGTTCCACAGGCCTCTTCCCAGCACCAACAACAGACCCCCTCCTCTGGTTCACGAGCAGCTCCTGCCTCTTGGCTGCTACTAGAACCTTCTGATAAGACTCCCGGTCAGAAGAGGTCACAAAACTCTGGAGCTCCGAAGCAAGTGCCTGCAGGAACCTCTGAGCTCTCTCCTCAGCGTCCTGCATCATCTTTGGTGCAAACCGACTCAGCCTCATGAACTCTTGGTGATACATGTCCACCGACGAGCTCCCTTGCTTCAAATCGATAAAACGCTGCAGCATCTCTTCCCTGGCAGCTTTCGGAAAGAACTCACCCTCAAATCTGGCCTTGAAGGTAGCCCAAGCTATCGGCTCCACCAACATCTTCTCTTCCGCATCCTACCAATTTCGAGCATTATCCTTGAGTTGCCTCTTCGCCAAATCAACCCATCCAGCCGGGGTGATCTTGGCCATCTTCAGATTGTCCTCGATGTTCCGAATCCACTCATCGGCAGCCAGAGGACCCTCAGACCCATCAAAATATGCGGGACCCAGCTCCCGAAATTGCTTCGCTCCTGGCTCAGAGCGAGGGGCATCCGAAAAAGCCCGGGCAGCTCGAGCAAGTGGAGCATTCTGGACTTGCAGAAGCACGCCCTGCTGCACTTGCATCATCTGGAGCATCATCCGCATCATCTCACCGCTGGTGGGTTCCCGCTCAGGCTCCTCATCATGAGGGAGCGCACCGCTGCCCCACCACGGGTGAAACGCCTCCCTGCCATCTAATGACACAGAGAACGAATCGGATTAGACTCATAGCTTATGACATCGGACGTCGAACTTAGTTTATAGGACGTTCTAATATTATTATCGCTATTCCAAAAATCGCAGTTACAGAAGGACCTGCATGGGCCACCAACAAAACCTGTCACGACCCGCTTCCCTAAAATGGAGGCGAGACGTGAAAAGGTCCGCACGAGAGTGGAGCTGTGAAGCCCCAAACCCGATAAGCGTCAATAAAACGTAAACAGGTCCCTGTAACCACAACGGAACAACAATAATAACACAAAGAGAGACTGAAATAAAATCTCACATCTCATAAATTGTCCAACATGAAAATAAGTCCAACATCCAGAAAAGCCACCAGGCTAAAAGAAAGAGTCTAAAGGCCCAGAACAAGGCCAACAAAAGCAACGACATAACAAAGTATAGGTGCTACGCACCGATAACAAAACAACTGTCTAAACAAAAGTAAAACACAACGAAGACACTAGGGCTGGTCCCCAGTGTCCACGTACTCCCCGTCGAACACAAGCTCGGGCTCAGCGTCAGCAAACACCTCGTCCTCAACAAGGTACTCGGGCTCAGGATCTAACATGTGTCACCCAAAAGAGTAAAGGGGCACATGTCAGCAAGTCTAAAAGACTTGGGCAAGGAAACTGAAAGTAAGGCAACTAGCAACCTAGCAGTTATAGTATGCATGACATGGCAGTTATAACATGAGTGCACAATTAAGACATGGCAAGACAATTTGTACAAGGGAACAATTATCGGGACAAGACAAGAGTAGCCAAGCTACTATCAATCTCAATCAATTCACTATTCACGTTGTTTGTAGATGTTTACGCCTTACAGCTGAATGGTTTCGCATTCGCTGAGTGTCCGCTTAACAACTACCCCAAACCCAGAGTTTACGCCTTACCACTGCAGTTGCTGATCGGGCAGACTCCCAGTTGATTGGTCGCTTAACTCTTACCCCCAATACCCACACGTAATGGAGCCAGGGTCCCCGCACATGAGCTCAGCAAGTGAGCCTGGGGTTGCCCCGCACATGAGCTCGCATTCTTAAACATTTGGCGTAGGGGTGCACCTAGCCGGAAACAAGCAATTCGGGCATTGGCTATCAACCAACACATGGCCCGCTTCTGGAACACGAGCCAGGAACACAAGCATTCGTAGCAAAGCTACGCAATCACAGAAACACTTAAAGAATGCAATGACATGACAATTAATTTGCGTACCGTTAATGGAAAGTAAACATGACATGGTAATTGTGCAACATGCTAAATGTCGGAACTAGCTTCGTTGTCAAGCTAGTTCCCCAATTTGCGCCTAGGCGAGTATCATTTCGTCGCCTAGCCTCTTTTACACCTACAACAAGCAAATGGCCTAAAACATGGCCTAAACCCTAAGTGGCAAGTTTCACTTGCCTAGCACCGGGGATGACGACCACTTCGTCACACGGATGCCAATCTACGGGGAAATCGCTGTTATGGGAGAACAATCATCAAACAACATGAAATTTTATTAGGGTTTCATAAAAATACCAATAGGCTATGAAAACATAGAGGAATCGATTTCTTACCGAGAGGAAGCGGAAGAAACACTCCGGAGAACCCTAGGATCAGATCTGGAAAAGATTGGAGAAGTTTGGAGTACTAGGGTTTTGGAGGATTTGGGGATTTTGATGGATTTGGTGAGATTTTGGGGAAGATGAGAGGTAGATAGAGTGGATGGAGGGTTTGGATGATGATTCTAGGGCTTGGAATGAAGGAATGAAGCTTGGAGGAAGATGGGGGCTCAATGGGGGGAGATTTTAGGGTTTTGGGTCGAGTGGGAGGAAGAAGAAACGTTTGGGAGGGGTATAAATAGGTTGGGCTGGCGGCTGCCCAGAAATTAGGGTTTCAACACAGGTTAGTCGGTCAAAGAGCAACCACTGACCGACTAGTTTGGCAACTAGTCGGTCGATCGACCAACGCAGACCGACTAAGTGCAAACAGTAACTTCTGAACGAAAATAGGATTTAGAATTAGTCGGTCCATGAACAAATACTGACCGACTAGTTTTACATCTAGTCGGTCGATGAACGTTCTTAGACCGACTAAGAGTAAACAGTACTGATACTAAAATTTAGATGATGAGTTAGTCGGTTAAAGAAGCATTGCCGACCGACTAGTTTGCAACCTAGTCGGTCAACCAACGTTCTTAGACCGACTAACGATAAACAGTAACTCTTGAGAAATTTAGAAAACCAACTAGTCGGTCCAAGAAGGATTGCCGACCGACTGGATCGTCATCTAGTCGGTCGGTGCCCCTTCTTACACCGGCTAATAAGCACCAAAAGTTCCGATACGGAGCGCGGGGCCCCGGGATCGATTCCTAAGACTCCTAGGCTTGATCTAATAGTAAGATACGACCGTTATGAAGTCCGTCACGAATGACATACTTCGAAATTGACAATCCTAAGGAAGAAACGAGAAAATACGACGAATCGATCGAAAATGAAAGCTACGGAGGCGAAAATCACACAAAAGGAGAAAATCCACCAAAACATATATTATATTATAATAAATCCAAATACATGAAAAGCAGTCGTTACATAGTGAAAGAAGAGGAAGAAGGGGTCGGTGTTATTGCATCCTTGATCATAGTGAAATCGTTTGCATCGAATTGCTGGACGTCGACACCTAACGGGCCGAACTAGGGTAAACTCTTGTGTATCTGGTTGTTCTTCTTGAGCTCTTTATTTCGTATGTTGTCATGTGCTTGCATTGTTCTATTACAAGATCGTTGATAGAGTCGGCTGGTTGGTGTTACTTCTCTCTTGCCCAAGAGGTGTTTGGTCTAATTCCGCTTTGGCGATGGAGCATGCAGTGGATTGACCAATATTATGCGACTGCACGAGCTGTGCCTAAAAACTCGCCAAAGTGACACTTGCATATATCTAAAACAGACAGATAGTGATTTCCATGGATAATGCCTACACATCTAGATTTTATGCACTTCAACACTTGAACATAGGGATGAGAATGGGCATGCCCAAAGCACGATTGGGCTTTCATTTGGACATGCCACACCATCATTCCTACTCACCCCTTCAAGAATTAGTGAAGGGGTGAGTAGGAATGATGATGTGGCATGCCCAAATGAAAGCCCAATCGTGCTTTGGGCATGCCCATTCTCATCCCTACTTGAACATGGGAAGTGAGAGGCAAGAAACACTAGTCGAGGCAGACCCACATACTGCCGAGACTGTGGGAAGGCACCAACGCTCGGATTTTACAAAGAATCGAAAGATTATGTAACGAGAGATTAATAAATATCGGGGGTGCAACTAAGGCGTTTCCTTAGTTGCAACTGACGTGACACCTTTTCAGTAAACAGGTAAAAAGAAAACATATGTGTTGCATTTTTTTTATTTTTACACGCCCAATGAAGAAATATCACGTCAGTTGCAACTAAGGGCCTGTTCCTTTCGGGTTCTTTTGGTTGCTATCGGGCGAGAAAGTGCCCGAAGTGCACTATTCAGCGGTCAAGTCGGGTTTCTTTTCTCCGAATCCCCTTAGGGCTTTCTCTCGCGTGTTCCACTGCCGCTGCTCCTCGCCGCTGCTCCTTGCCCCTCCCCGCTTCTCCTCTCTCCTATGTGGCACGCCCAGCTTCCAAGCTTGGAATCGCCGGGTTTCACGGGGATTTCGCCATAAATCTGAGAAAAACGGGCCCCACCCACTGATCTCACCCCTCCTCTCTCCTTCTTCCCGCGGGTTTCAGTTGTGTGAGATGGCGGAATGAACCCTAGCGACGGCGGGGGATGTATCGGAGAAGAAACCTAGAGTAGATTGCTCCTTCTGCAATTGTTGGGCGGTGGTGAAGGGGGTGTGCCGAGCTTGGATTTTTCCCCAATTTGCTCTGAGCAGATCCCTAGCTTCGATTTTTCCCCAATTTGCTCGCTGGTGGCTGCTCAAACTCGTGTGTGCCTTGATTGGCTGCCAGGCACTGGAATCTGAGGCTGCAGGCCTTGTTGGTGAGCTTTACCCTAGTAGTACTGCGATATTAGCGCGGAGGTATATTTTCTTCAACTAAAAGTTACTTTTTGCTTACATTTGATCTTGCCATTTGTGCCTATATGTGATGAACTTTGCTGCATGGGTTTTCTTGCCTTGGTACCTTGCTGTTGGGTTGTGAATGAGGCTAGGGTTTCAAATTTGTGCCTCCTAGGGCATATGAGGATATTATTGTGAAAATGTGGTTAGTTTGTTGCATGATATCTTTGTATGATGATTTATATGTCTTAAGAATGCAAAGAATTGTGCTTTCTAAAAAACCCCAATGATGATAAAAAAAATTAGGCCCGAATGACATTCGCACACGGTGTATGGCATTGCTACGATTGTTCCCTTGAAGCCCCAGTTTGAATCGTGCCATGTCTGATCCCCAATAATCTGAAAGTTTATGATGTTATTTGTGTCAAGTATTTAATATATATTCTTAATTTTTCAATGAGTTTATGATGTGATTATATGGTTGTTTATTTTGGATCATGATCTCAGGTGTTTGGGGCTTTGCTCTAGCATGTTTGTTCATGGTATCTGATTTATGTTGCATTGCTCCATGATGGATTTTGTGTTTTTGGGGTGGGTAATTTTGGATAATGTATTCAGATTTTTTGTGGCATTGCTCTAGGTAGCAAATTTGAGCATATGTTGTTGTAAATTTTGGAAAATGGCATCAGATTTTTGAGGCATTGCTTCTGCAGTTTTTGGTTCATAGTATCAGATATTTGCTGCATTGGTGAAGACAAGGATTTTGTATTATGTTGATGGTAAATTTGGATCATGTATTAAGATTTTGTGGCATTGCTCCAGGTTTCTATTTGTGAGTATGTTGTTAATTTTGGATAATGGAATCAGATTTTTGTGGCTTTGCTCCAGTATGCAGTTTGTGTATAAGTGGGTGTTAATTTTGGATATGTGAATCAGTTTTTGGGGCATTGCTCCATGTTGCATTTGTGTTTATGAGGAGGTTACTTTTGGGTAATTTAATCAGAATTTTGGGGCTTTGCTCCAGGATGTGTTTTGTGTATAAGGGGTTGTTAATTTTAGATATTTGAATCAGTTTTTGGGTCAATGCTCCATGTGGCTTTTGTGTTTATGTGGAGGTTAATTTTGGATAATGGAATAAGATTTTTGGGGCTTTGCTCCAGTTTGAAGTTTGAGGATAAGGGGATGTTAATTTTGGATATTTGAATCAGTTGTTAGGGGCATTGCTCCATGTTCCATTTGTGATTATGGGGATGTTACTTTTGGATACGTAAATAAGATTTTTGGGGCTTTGCTCCAGGATGTTTTTTGTATTTATGGTGTTATTAAATTTGGTTCATGGATACAGATTTTTGGTGCTATCCTCTAGAATGTTTTTTGTGTATACGAGGTTGTTAATTTTACATATTTGCATCAAATTTTGGGTCATTGCACCATGTTGCTTTTGTGTTTATGTGGAGGTTAATTTTGGATAATGTAATAAGATTTTTGGGGCTGTGCTCCAGTTTGCAGTTTGTGTATATTTGGGTTGTTAATTTTGGATATTTGAATCAGTTGTTAGAGGCAGTCCTCCATGTTCCCTTTGTGTTTATGGGGATGTTACTTTTGGATACAGAAATCAGAGTTTTGGGGATTTGCTCCAGGATGTTTTTGTGTAAATGTGGTTATTAATTTTGGGTCATGGATTCAGATTTTTGTTGCTGTGCTCCAGGCTGCATTTTGTGTTTCTCTGTATGTTAATTTTGGAGCATGGAATCACATTTAAGTGGCATTGCTCAAGGTTGTCTTATTTGATTATTTGGATGTAAATTTTGGAACATGGTATCAATTTTTTTGGGTCATGTATTCATATTTTTTTGGCATTGCTACAGATAGCAGTTTGGGTTTATGAGGTGGTAAATTTAGGTTCAGGGTATCAGATTTTTGGGTCAAGGGTCCTTGTTGCAGGTTGGATGTAAGTGGGGAGGGAATTGCAAATTTTTAAATTTCAGGGACCACATCAACAAAAGAAACCACAATGGAACAGGCCCTTAGTATCGGATGTTGCAAATTTTTAACTTTTTGGTTTAGGGTTTTATTTGGTTTTCTTTTTGGCTCATTGTAATTTATGTTGTTCCTAATAACAAAAATGTTGGGTCCTTGGTTTTTGTTGTTTTATGGCTCCTTGAGTAATTTTTGGTTTACGTGGTTTTCTTTTTCGGATCAGTGTATCAGATTTTATGGTGCATTTTATGGGGTGACACTGCAGGAGCAACGACAAAGCAACCGCGTGTGTGACTATGAATACACATTATGTCTGAGGGCTAGTTATTTGGATATGCACAATTTTCTCTGCACTCTGTGACTCATATGTATTATGTTATGTATATAATTAACATTAAATATATGTGTTATTAAATTAAGGGTGACATGGATACACAAGGAGACCATACGGCCTGTGAGTTATGTACCGCTGCAGCGGCCACGATATCGTTTGTCGTAGTCGCTTTACAACTCCACGCAAATGCTAGGGCTGCACCTATACCAAGAGAGCCCTCTGCTATGCGGGATCTGCATAGAAAATCCCACATGCGGAGAATTCTGTGGGGGTCTGAAAGTAGCTGTTTGGACTACTTACGGATGCGAAGACATGCTTTCATGAATCTTGCAGCATTAATGCGTCAGCGAGATCTTCTCAAGGACACTATACAGGTATCCATAGAGGAGCAGTTGGCCATGTTCCTGCATATTGTAGGTCACAAGTCCAAGAATAGGGTAATGCAAGTGGATTTTATTAGGGGAGGGGGGACAGTGAGCAGGTATTTTAACAAAGTAATGGGGGCAGTGTGTGCAATTCGGGATATGTACATGAAGCAAGCTGCTAATAAGACGCCACCAGAGATAGTCAATAACCCCAATTGGTTCCCATTTTTCAAGGTATGTGGGCTTACCTGTATATGTCTAAGGCTAATAAGTATCGTCGTGATGATTGAAAATTGGGCTCATTGATTACGTTGTAGGACTGCATTGGTCTCATTGATGGGACTCACATAGATGCCATGCTCCCAGCCAGTCTCGTATCCCGCTTTAGAGGTCGTAAAGGGGTTACACAGAATGTGCTAGCAGCTGTTACTCCAAATAAAAGATTCACATACGTACTGGCCGGGTGGGAAGGATCCGCAAATGATTTTACGGTCCTGAAAGATGCTTTGTCTAAACCACCCCCCCTGGGGCTGCGAGTGTATGAAGGTAATCGGCATAAATGTACATTGACATACGAAATACTTCTATCAAAGATCGTTGGCTCATTAAGTGGGTTATGTTTTCGACTGCAGGTAAATATTACCTGTGCGATGCTGGGTATACAACAATGCCAGGGTTCATATCGCCATACCGGGGAGTTAGATACCATTTGAAGGACTATACTGATCGGGTTCCTAGAAACCGAAGAGAGCTATTCAACCTACGCCATTCTACCTTACGATCAAAGATCGAGTCGACATTTGGTATCCTAAAGAACAAGTTTAAAATAATGACAGCCAAGCCTCACTACGCATTCAAACGTCAGGTCGAAATCGTACTTGCTTGCAGTGTTTTGCATAATTACATCCAAATAGAAGATCCCCATGACCCCCATCTAACTGAAGATGGAGATGGGGTTGAGGAGGCTGTAGATGGTATCGATGAGCTTGATGATGATGTTATGGATCGGTCCCAACAGTTGCCCGTTCGAGAACAAACCGAACAACGTGATCAATGGAAACTGCGTAGGGAGCAGATTGCTTGGGAACAAAAATAATAACGGGAACACTATAGAGCATGGGCTATGAGGGGGTCGGCGTATATTATTGCCTCCTATGACTGAACATTTTATTTCTTTTATCAGACAATTGCATTATTGTTGCTTTGTTGAGTTTTCCAATAAATTCTATGCATTTGCGTACCCAATATTTCCTTTACACTTATGCCATTTTATATTCGAATGCAGTATAGGTCCTGTTATAGGTAGGCTGGATGGTTATATTGTTTAGAACATTGCATTTTCAATTTAATTTGATTATGTTGTAGGGATGGAAGGCCCGTCAAATGCTGGTCAGGGGGGTGACCCAAACCGTCCTGGGCGTGATCCCATGCTCCCCAGCTATGATACCGTATATGGGACACAATGGGTAGATGCTGACAGAATGGTTGACCCAATTGTCAATCGACCAATTCCCAAGAGGATGCAAACGATGTCCTATCACATGCATGGCTTCCAATCAGGTGGGCTTGTGTACCCATCAGGTGGGCATGGAATGTGATATCCACAATATCCAAATTTCAACATGCCTATGCAAATGCCAATGCAGATGCCATCGCCGCCTGGAATGGGGTATATGAATATGCTGCAAGGGGGAGAGCAAGCCTCGTACAGAAGCCCAGCTTCCCCACCTGCATTCGCTATGCCTACGCCACCTAGTGGCAATGAACAAACCCCCGGCAGTGACGCTTCTAGGAAGTCGAGCCGACGTAGCGAAGATGCAGATGGGTCTGTTTCAAGCCCCCGAAAGAAGTCGAAGCAGCCTGCATCGTCAACCCAACAAAACAAACTTTGGACGAATGCTTACGATGAAACCCTCATTCCATTCCTTGCGGAGCTTGCACGACAGGGGTATAAAGCTGATAAGTCTTTCAAAAATACAGCCTTCACTGCCGCCGCAGCGGAAATAAATAACACCCATGGGACTTCCTTCTCAAGTGTTAATGTGAAGAATCACATGAAATCGTTGAGGAGACGTCTCAAAGACGTTCAGGAGTGCATGGTCCTAAGCGGAGCCGGATGGGATGTGGAGAATAATGTCATTACGCTTGATCCCGAAACGTATGATACATGGGCGGCGGTAATTCCTTCTACCGTTTACATATGCTATGTGATACTACATTAAATATAGCTTTGCATGCCCGTTATCATATTTGATATTGTAATTGTTCAGGCTAACCATCGGCTGCGGGCTTACGTGAACCATCCACTGCCATGGTATGACGATCTTGTTACCATCATTGGTGATGATTCTGCGAAGGGGGATTTAGCACAGGGTGTTTTTGAAAGGTTTGGTGGAGAGTTTCATGAAGGCGGAGGCGAGGGAGAGCCCGTAAGTCACGAGCCAATTCATATAGATTCACCACCACAAAACGTCACGGAAGAGATTCCCACCCAAGCTAGCACCGGGCCTGCTAATCAGGGAGGGCCAAGTCATTCAAACCCACATGCGATGGGTAAAAAGAAACCCCGTAGACGGGGCATGGTTCAAGATCCCGACATCATGCGAGAAATATCAGAAAACATGAAAGAGGTCGCGGATGCTATAAGGTCCGCACACGCACATTGGACCAAACCGCTTGCCAAGCATGTCTACGAGTTTACCGAGTATACCCCGGGTATATTGTTAAAGGTCTTCAAGGCCCTGCGCAACGATGAGATGGAGGCACACAGCTTTTTGGCCTTGCCTCATGAGGCGCGTAAAATGATGATAGAAGAGATAGTTGCGGGGTTTGATTTGGACTAGGAGGCTAGCTGGCTGGGTTGGGAAGATGTTTGAGCGGGGACGATGTTATGTTGGGGGAGATTTGAACGGGGGGTTGGAAAAGGATTCAACATGTGTTTACGGGGGTTTTGGTGGATGGCTTAGTGTACTAGTTTTTGGTGCATTGCTACTTGTGTGAGTATGTGTTGATGGGGGGTTTTGGGTTATGGGTCAATGTAGCATTTTGTGTTGCATGTATCCATGCTGAAGTTTGTTTATGAGGGATGTTAAATAGCTTGTTTGGGCTTTGCTCCAGGTATAAATATGTGTTATTTGGTTGTTGGTTTTTGGTTATTGGCATCAAGAATTTGTGGCATTTCTCCAGGCTGCATCATGTGTGAATGGGGGGTTAAATTTGCATCATGGCATCAGAATTTTTTGGCAATGCTCCAGGCTGCAGCCTGTGTGCCAGGGTTGTTAAATTTGGAGCATGGCTGCAGATTTTTGTGGCATTTCCCCAGGAGCTTCTCCTTTGTTTTCAATGTTAAATTTTGGATCATTTCATTTGATTTTTGTGGCATTGCTCCAGGATGCAGCATGTGTGAATGGGTTGATAAATTTGGATCATGGCATCTGATTTATGTGGCATTTCTCCAGCCTGCAGTTAATTTGTTTGCCATTTCTGAATTTGCATCATAGCATCTGATTTTTGTGGCATTTCTCCAGGCTGCATCATGTGTGAATGGGGTGTTAAATTTGCATCATGGCATCTGAATTTTTTGGCATTTCTCCAGCCTGCAGCATGTGTGCCTGGGTTGTTCAATTTGGAGCATGGCTGCAGATTTTTGTGGAATTTCCCCAGGAGCTTCTCCTTTGTTTTCAATGTTAAATTTTGGATCATTTCATTTGATTTTTGTGGCATTGCTCCAGGATGCAGCATGTGTGAATGGGTTGATAAATTTGGATCATGGCATCTGATTTATGTGGCATTTCTCCAGCCTGCAGTTAATTTGTTTACCATTTCTGAATTTGCATCATGGCATATGATTTTTGTGGCATTTCTCCAGGCTGCATCATGTGTGAATGGGGTGTTAAATTTGCATCATGGCATCTGAATTTTTTGGCATTTCTCCAGCCTGCAGCATGTGTGCCTGGGTTGTTAAATTTGGAGCATGGCTGCAGATTTTTGTGGAATTTCCCCAGGAGCTTCTCCTTTGTTTTCAATGTTAAATTTTGGATCATTTCATTTGATTTTTGTGGCATTGCTCCAGGATGCAGCATGTGTGAATGGGTTGATAAATTTGGATCATGGCATCTGATTTATGTGGCATTTCTCCAGCCTGCAGTTAATTTGTTTGCCATTTCTGAATTTGCATCATGGCATCTGATTGTTGTGGCATTTCTCCAGGCTGCATCATGTGTGAATGTGGTGTTAAATTTGCATCATGGCATCTGAATTTTTTGGCATTTCTCCAGCCTGCAGCATGTGTGCCTGGGTTGTTAAATTTGGAGCATGGCTGCAGATTTTTGTGGCATTTCCCCAGGAGCTTCTCCTTTGTTTTCAATGTTAAATTTTGGATCATTTCATCTCATTTTTGTGGCATTGCTCCAGGATGCAGCATGTGTGAATGGGTTGATAAATTTGGATCATGGCATCTGATTTATGTGGCATTTCTCCAGCCTGCAGTTAATTTGTTTGCCATTTCTGGATTTGGTTCATGGCATCTGATTTTTGTGGCATTTCTCCAGGCTGCATCATGTGTGAATGGGTTGTTAAATTTGCTTCATGGCATCTGATTTTTGTGGCATTTCTCCAGCCTGCAGTTACTTTATTTGACATGTTAAATTTGGATCATGACATCTGATTTTTGTGTCATTGCTCCAGGCTGAAGTTGATATGTATGGGTGGTTAATTTTGTATCTTGGAATCATAATGTTGTGGCATTGCTCCAGTCATTGCTATAGGCTACAGATTGGTTGGCAAGGCTCCTTGTTATGTTTTACCTATAGCCCAATGATGAAGCTGCTTATTTGATCCCTATGTCCCTCGGTTATGCATAAATAGTTGGTATTAGGCTGGATGGTTCCATTACTCCCCAATGAGGTATATTAGTGAGATACTTTGAAAATCAAATGAAATGATACGGACGGTATGCATCGGTATATGAGATGAGCGGATGTTAACTGAGGGGGTGATATATGATGGAGCAACTTCCTATTACCAACTATTTATTATGATATAATTAATTTCTATCTGAGGGCTTATGTATGTTTTGCATACATCCAGCAATCTGGAGCAATGCCACAAAAATCTGATGCCATGATCCAAAATTAACAACCCATACACACATACTGCAACCTGGAGCTATGACCCAAAAACCAACTTCTGCCCGATGATGATGAACAATAATTGCGAAAATTGACCCTCGGAAAAGAAGATATAGGGGTATTTGGCTGGAAGGTTCATTTATAATGAGCAACCGTCATATACCTTCTGCTGTTCATGATACATAACATGTTTACCTGAGGGCACAAGTCAAATATTATTTATTTGACTTGGGTATGGACCAAGTTGGTATGTTGCAATTTCCTTGTGGGGATTGTTTGGTTTTCGCAAATGTTAAATTTTTTTCATTTTTTTCTGGGTTTTTATGGATTTCTACGTTTATTCTTCGGTTTCTTCATTTCTATGTTTCAATTTGAGGTGTCGCTTCTTGATGCACTTCTCTATGTATCCTTGATGCTTAAAATTTTTCCCAATATTTATTTGTATATATGTTGCATGCCTCCGTTGTCACTCTTTATTTCTTGCAAGGTACAAATGAGCACCGGTTCCAGCCAGTCTGTTATTTCCAGACCCAGACTTCCTACATGGTCGCTGTTGGATCCAGATGATGATGACAGCAGGTTTTGCCATTGTCGGATACGGGTTCCCAGGAGGACATCATGGACCACAAATAATCCTGGCCGCCGCTTTTGGAGCTGTCCTGTGCGAGGGAATAATAAATGCAACTACTACGAATGGAAGGATCCGCATCACTCAGAGTGGTCCACTTATGTGATACTACAGTTGGTTGATGAGCTTGCAAGAAGCCCGACCGATGCATCCTCTTCCACATCGGTATCTGATAGGCGGCTTTTGGAGATTAAGGGGCGGTTGGCTAGGAAAATGGACACCATTCTTGTTGAATATTGGACTCCCCGGATTTGGTTTTGGATGATGAGCAAACATAAATAATTCATGATCTAACAATTTGTGAGCGCAGTATTGGAGATCGTCGCCAATTTCACGTGAACATTCAAAGCGACATCTCAACACTTTCCAAAGCTCAGTTTCATGCCTAAAGCTTCGTTGAAGCTCTTGCGACGCTTTGGAAGTAATGAAGATTCAATCGAAGCTCTCAAAGACCGTTTATTAAGGTTTTATTTATAGTCTTTTAGTTTCGATTGATAGAATGTTAAGCCTTGAGTATATCTTACGTTTCTATCTTCATTACGCTCATTTCGTAGCTCTAGGATTCTTGCACAAGTTCACTCTATCTTCCTCGAAGCGTCGCGCTTCGATTCGGACTTTGTTGTGCATGTTAGTTGGTATAAGAACATGTACTGACCGACTAGATGGAGATCTAGTCGGTCGGCCACTGTTCTTGGACCGACTAGTTTCTGTCAGTTAAATCTTTGTTCTTTACTGTTTACAGTTAGTCGGTCTACGTTGACTCACCGACCGACTAGTTTGTGAACTAGTCGGTCAGTGATGCTTCTTTGACCGACTAGTTATGATTTTCTGTTCATGCCAAATTTCTCCTAAGCTACTGTTTACCGTTAGTCGGTCTAAGAACGTTTGATGACCGACTAGTTGACAATCTAGTCGGTCAACTTTTATTCTTGGACCGACTAAGTCAACTTGCCTTCAGACTATGTTGTTTTGCTTCTTAGTCGGTCTACGTTCATTGGATGACCGACTAGTTGTGAAACTAGTCGGTCAGACAGTGTTCTTGGACCGACTAGTTTTCTAGGTCTGAAATTCTATCTCTTCTCAGATCTGCTCTTAGTCGGTCCATGCTTTGTGACTGACCGACTAGTTGATGAACTAGTCGGTCAGTGTATGTTCTTTGACCGACTAATTCTCACAGATTTCTTTCCGTTGGAGATTGACCTAACTTATGTTTTTGGGTTCCTATAAATACGAACCTAGGTCATTTCTATCTTAAACAGAGCTGCCATTAAGAGATTCATTGAGTTCTAAAGAGATAGCTATTCTCCCTCAAATCTAAAGCTCTCTTCCTCACAAGAAACCCATTCTCTCTCATTTCTAGATCTAGAGAGAAGCTTGTTCTTGGTGAGCTCTTCAAGCTATTGCTTGATCCAAGTCTCCAACTCTTCCCTAGGCACCCATTGCTGCTCATTTCCTTGGTGCTAGGGCTTGGTGACTTCATCTTCCTCAAATCCTTCATTCCACCTATTGGGTAAGAAAAACTCAAGGTATAGGATTTTGTGGTAAGAGTATTTATTTCATATAAACTCTTTATATTGCTTATTGGCTCTCTCGGTTGTGAGAGAAGTTTGTGATCCCGGGTTGTGGGATTCACTTT
This sequence comes from Scilla litardierei, assembly GCA_030789695.1. Lineage (NCBI taxonomy): Eukaryota > Viridiplantae > Streptophyta > Magnoliopsida > Asparagales > Asparagaceae > Scilla > Scilla litardierei. Next base: position 29,813,233 of record CM061138.1, read on the forward strand.
GCCATTGCTTGTATGATTTGATCTTGTGAAGGTTTTTCACAAGATATTCATAGTGGAAATCTTGAGTTAGGGTTTCTAACTCAAGTATCCGGAGGAGATCCGGGTGGTTGGGACGTAGGATCACCGGGAACAAGTCGGGGAGACTTGGGTGGATCCGAACCCATTAACTTCGTTTGTTAGCATTGTTAATTTCATTGTTGTCATTCAATTTAAGCTTCCGCAAATTGATTTGGTAGTTGTGTGCAATTTAATTTGGAATTATACGCCTTATTATTTTAAAGTACTATTCACCCCCCCTCTGGTACTTGTGCAGTAGCTGGTAGGGCATTACATTTGGTATCAGAGCCAGATACTCAGCTATGTCTGCCAACGACAACAAGACCGTGCGTCCACCTTCCAACTATGACACCTTCAGGAACCGTGAAGGAGCATCTTCCGTGATGGAAGGACATTCCTCTACAAGGCCTCCATTCTTCAACGGTACCAACTACGGGTACTGGAAGTGTCGGATGGAAACCTTCCTCCGAAGTGCATCTTTATGGAGAACTACAATGAAGGAGTATATTGAACCCGAAGAAGAAGATTTTGAGAAATGGACTACCGCGGAGGTCGCCGCGGAGGTAAGCAATGCCAAGGCAATGAACGCCTTGCAATGTGCATTGGAGCCCGAGGATTTCAATAAGATATGCACATGTAAGAGTGCATATCAAATTTGGAACTCCCTCCTCATTCTACATGAAGGGACGAGTAGGGTAAGAGACTCTAAACTCTTAGTCGTAACCAAAGATTACGAAATGTTTCATATGCAACAGGGCGAGAAGATGAAAGAATACTACGCTCGTTTCGTTGACATAATAAACGAGTTAGAGGCCCTCGGCAAGATCTACACTCAAAAGGAGAAGTGCTTAAAGCTTATTGAAGGACTTCCCTCTTCTTGGGAAAAACGTACCTTCGCCATTGAGGAAGGTAATGACATGGACAAATATACCGTTGTTCAACTAATGGGTACCTTGATGTCATACGAGGTACGCAAAGATAGCAAGGTGAAGCTACAAGAAAAGATGAAGTCATATTTGAACCTAGATGCGCCTAAGAAAAAGGCGATTGCATTCAAGGCGGCTTCATCCACCTCTACCGATGATGAAGAATCGGAAAACGAGTTGGACTTGGAATCCATGGCACTCATGGCCAAGAAGTTCAACCGTTTCTTCCGAAAGGGTAACTTCAAACAAAAATCTAAGTTTACTTCTACTAACGCCTCTCCACCTTTGTGCTTTAAATGCAATAAGCCAGGACACATCAAAGCGGATTGTCCTCAAAACAAGCAAAAGGAGAAGTGGAAGGCACCAAAGTATGACAAGTCCAAGAAGTACACGAAAGGAAACAAGAAGGGACTTGTCGGAGCTACCTTCACCGACTCCGAGGATTCCTCAAGCGGAGAGTCGGACGATGAGCAAGTGGAGCAAGCGCACATGTGCTTCATGGTAAAAGAGGAGAACGATCAAGGATCCTCCTCTTCCGATGATAGTGATAAAGAAAGCGATGAGGTAACGATGGATGATCTTAGGGATGCTAACACTCAACTTTGGTCAAAATATACTAAGTTAGTAAATAGATATACTAAGGTAAAAGATGACCTAGCTAGCATTCAAACATCGCCTAAGACTATCATCACCAACAACGACACCGTTGTTGAAGAGTTAAGAAATGAGATTGTGAATCTCAAATCTAAACTTGAACATGCTAGCATTGAGGATGCGGAAGAACATGAGATAGCGGATTTAACTTCTCAAAACTCGACTTTGAGTATTGAGAACGAGAATCTTAAATCTCGTGTTTATGTGCTCACTTCGCAAATATCCACTTTGGATACCTCTTTGCGTTCTCTCAAAGAGAAATATGAGAACACATTGGGCCGAATCAACGAATTCAACAAAGGTAAGGGCCATTTGGATAATATCCTAAAAGATTTACTTCCGGCCAAACACCACATTGGCTTGGGGTATATGATGGGAAATTCATCCAAGTCGGTCACTACTTTTGTTAGGCCAACTTCCGAAGCCTCAACGAGTGGGAGCAAACACTCTATTGGTAGTTCATCTACCAATGGTGCTGCCACCTCGTCCACACCCTCTTTCGGAAAGAAACCCATTTTGGGTGGACCTCCAAAGAAGGGGCATGCTTACATGTACACCAATACCATGCCACGTAGGAACACACGTCCTACTCCACCGTCTCACACATATGATGATTTTTATGCAACACATTCTCGGGCACGTGCACACCAAGTGAGACACCCTCACGCACGTGTTTCCACACATGCATATATACACCCACCTCATCATATGAATAATTCTCGTCGTGCACCATTCCATCATGTCCCGTATGCCTATCCACTACATGCATCACGTAGAAATCAACGTAGCATGCATGCACCCAATAGGATGATGGCTCCCAAAATTTTCACTATTTGGAGCCCAAAGGACACAAGCATGGACGAAAAACAAATATATATGAATGCTTATTTTTCGGATGTTGTGCATAGTAAGAATTATGTGGGGAAGTCTAAGTCCACTTGGACTTGGCTTCCAAAGGTCTAATCCCTTGGACCCAATGACCTTGGGTACCATGATATTATCTTTAGGTACTCAAGGAAAAGAAAAAGGAAAGGAGCAACGAATTTAAATTTAGCTCCAAAGGGAACTGGATACTCGATAGCGGGTGTTCCAAACACATGACGGGTGACGCTCGTTTGCTCTCCGGAGTGGTTCCCATTGCGAATGGAAACCGCGTCGTATTTGGAGGCAACGAGAGCGGAACCATCATAGGTGTTGGTAAAGTCGGTAACTCTTCTAAACCGTTAATTAGTGATGTTTATCTTGTTAGTGGTTTAAATCATAATCTTATTTCAATAAGTCAACTTTGTGACAAAGGTTACAAAGTTAGCTTTGCGAAAGGATTGTGTCATATTTTGAGAAAGGATAATGAAAAATTATTATTTTCCGGAACTCGTCGTAAAGACATTTATATTTTGGATCTTCCTAAGTCATATGAACAATGTCTCGTTGCCAACACAAGTGAACAACACTTATGGCATCGACGCTTTGGACATGTGAACTTTGGAACACTATATAAGCTTTCAAAATTGAATTCTATTAAAGGTTTTCCGAAGCTTGTTTTCGAAAAGAAAAGTTTTTGCGATTGTTGTCAACGCGGCAAGCTTCCTAAATCTTCATTTAAACCTAAGAAAAGCATCTCTACTAAAAGGCCACTAGAGCTATTACATCTAGATTTATTTGGGCCAACTAGAGTAGCTTCCTTAGGAAATGCAAGGTATGGACTTGTCATCGTAGATGACTATTCAAGATTTACTTGGGTATTTTCATTGTGTAATAAAAATGAAGCTTTTGAAAACTTCACAATTTTTGTTAAGAAAGTACAAAATCTCTTAGGAACCACCATTGTCACTATTCGTAGTGATCATGGAGGTGAATTTGAGAATGAGTCTTTTGAGACATTTTGTGATGAAGTTGGTATTACTCACACCTTCTCTTTCCCTCGTGCACCTCCTCAAAATGGTGTAGTTGAGAGAAAGAATAGGACGCTAGTGGAGTGTGCTCGCACTATGCTTGATGATAGCCAACTTGGCCATCAATTTTGGGCGGAAGCGGTACACACCGCTTGTTATGTGTTTAATAGAATACTTTTGAGGCCCGGCACTAAACAAACTTGTTATGAATTGTTGTTTGGTAGGTTGCCTCAAGTCAAACATTTTCGTGTTTTTGGTTCGAAATGTTTTATTAAGAACACATATGGTAGTTTGGACAAATTCGATCCAAGATCCGATGAGGGGATTTTTGTCGGATATTCTACGCGTAGCAAAGCCTACCGGATATTCAACAAACGAACCTCAACGATCGAGGAATCGCTTCATGTCTCATTTAATGAAGGATTTGTTCCAACTAGAATTTCAAATGATAACGATTCTTTGGATGTTTTATGTGATTCATTTGATAATTCTAAGTCTAATGATTCTATTGATTCTATCGAGACTAACCCAACTAATGAAGTTGTTGAGAATGTTCCTAGTGATCAAGGTATTCCCAAACGGCTTCATACCATTCGTGACCATCCCCATGAGCAAGTCATTGGCAATATTCAAGATAGTGTCAAGACAAGATCGCAAGTCCACCACTTCGCAAATTGTGCCTTTGCATCATCAATAGAGCCAAAGAATATTAATGAAGCATGCGAAGATAGCGCTTGGATCTTAGCCATGGAGGAGGAGCTCATTCAATTCGAAAGAAATGAGGTTTGGGAGCTTGTTCCATTGCCATCGAAGAACCACACCGTCATAGGGACAAAGTGGATCTTCAAGAACAAAACCGACGAAAACCAAGTCGTCGTCCGGAACAAAGCCCGGTTAGTAGCTCAAGGCTATCGACAAGAGGAAGGTATTGATTTCGAAGAATCCTTCGCTCCGGTAGCTAGATTAGAATCAATTAGATTACTTTTGTCTTTTGCATGCCATAAGAATTTTAAATTATTTCAAATGGATGTTAAAAGTGCATTTTTAAACGGAGATGTCGTTGAGGAAGTTTACGTTTCTCAACCTCCGGGCTTCGTAAATGAAAAATTTCCAAATCACGTTTTTAAACTAAAGAAAGCTCTTTATGGTTTGAGACAAGCTCCTCGAGCTTGGTATGATCGCCTAAAGAATTTTCTTTTGGATTTGAATTTTAAAATGGGCGAAGCCGATTCAACACTTTTTATTAAGCATGCGAATAATGATATTTTATTAGTTCAAATTTATGTTGATGATATCATTTTCGGTGCTACTAACTTCGCTCTTTGCGAAGAGTTTTCTAATGTTATGAAGGAACAATTTGAGATGAGCCACATGGGCGAACTCAAATATTTCTTAGGTCTCCAAATTCGTCAACTGAACGATGCAATCTTCATCCACCAAACAAAGTACACGGTGGAGTTGCTAAAGCGATTTGGAATGGAGAATGCCTCCGGGAAAAAGACTCCAATGAGCACGACTACGCATCTTGACAAGGATACGGGCGGTAAGGATGTAGACATTCGTTTATATCGAGGTATGATAGGTAGCTTACTTTATCTTACCGCAAGTAGGCCCGATATTATGTTTGCCGTATGTATTTGTGCTCGTTATCAGTCTCAACCTAAGGAGTCTCACTTAGTAGCGGTAAAGCGCATTTTTCGCTATCTAAGTTACACTTTAGATTTTGGATTACTTTATCCGAAATCTAGCACGTATGAGTTAGTCTCATACAGTGACGCTGATTATGCGGGATGCAAATCCGACAGGAAAAGTACTAGTGGCACTTGCCATTTTCTAGGAAATTCTCTTGTCTCTTGGTTTTCCAAGAAGCAAAATTCGGTTTCACTTTCAACCACCGAGGCGGAATACATTGCCGCCGGTGCCGCTTGTGCCCAGGTTCTTTGGATGAGACACACATTGAAGGACTTTGGTATTCATTGTGATACTAGCCCTATCATGGTGGATAACCAAAGTGCTATTTGTCTTTCAAAGAATCCGGTGCACCATTCCCGATCGAAACACATAGATGTCCGACACCATTTCTTAGATGATCATGTTGCTAAAAAGGACATCATATTAGTGTACGTTGAAACCCAAAAGCAAATCGCCGATATTTTCACGAAACCCCTAAAGGAGGACTCCTTTGTGCGGTTGCGTCGAGAATTGGGGATTATGGGTGAATCCGAAATATAGGATTCATGCTTCATTCAATAATTTTGCATGCTATTATTCTTGACAATATCTCATTCATGCTAGAATTATTGGATTTTTCGGGAATTTTATGTGATATCTTAATTTTTCGTTCGATTTGTGCGTAATCATCAAATTTCCGTTTTTCGATGTTTAATGGGGTAGTTTAGATGTTTATTGAGAGTTTTGAGATTTATCGTCCAAGCGTATTATGGAGAGAACTTGATTTTTCAAGTTTTTGACTCTTTAGTCGGTTCATGTTCAGTGATCGACCGACTAGATTAAGATCTAGTCGGTCAGTACTTGAACGCAGACCGACTAAATCTTGTCAGTAATTCTTGGATTCAGCCACTGTTTGCACCTAGTCGGTTCAAGCTCATTGACCGACCGACTAGATCGTGATCTAGTCGGTCAGTGCTTGAACTGTGACCGACTAGTTGTGCCAGGGGCTGTTTGGTCTTTTGCGAAATCGACCGACTTAAACTCAGTTTAGTCGATCGATTTTCATTCTAATCGATCGAAATCTCTTCTCTCTCCGCTCAAAACCCCGACCTCCCTCGAGACCCTTCGTCTTCCGGCCACTTTCCGACCATTCCCGCCGTCGCCGTCCGCCGATCTTCGACCTAGGGTATCTCCTCTTCCTCCCTCTCCTATCTAGGGTTCGGTTTCAGCTCTAGGGTTAGGTTTTCCAGTTGATTTCATCTTCTAGGGTTTCCATTAGGGTTTTCTAATTTCGGCTAGGATCTCTTCTTTCCAATCTCGTGTGTCGTGTTGTGCCGAGATTATGGCTCGAACACGTATCCCGATCACTCCCTCTAGCCCCTCTCCGATGACCGTTGATCCAATCTCTTCGGATCCCGAGCATCCAACCCTTCCGAAGCGTAGAGCCAAGACCACCCATCCTTCGTCGTCTTCGCCTCCTCTCAAGAAGAAGAGGGCGACGACCGCTCAACCTAGAGGTCAACCGAAACCCAAACCCAAGCCTAAGCCAAAGGCCAAAATTCTTGCTTCTCAATCTTCGTTCCATACTCCTACCGATTCCGATACGGAGTATATCCCCGAGACCGAGACTCATAGGGAACCAACTCCTCCTATTCATCCCGAGTCTAGCACCCACCCTCGTTCGTCTACTCGAAAACCTAAGGGAAAGGGTCCGTTGCCGGTGGGCGGTGTCGATATTTCCTTATGTCGCGATGATCCTTTGTGTCTCGCGGCATATAACCGTATCGAACATTGCCCGCTGCTTCTGGAGCATTTCGTCCAGTTTAGCGACTTCATAGGGTTAGCTGATCTTCTGTCGTCGTCGGGTCTTCTCGATTACCTTCGATATGACCCGAAGGCGAATCCTCATCCCTACCCTAGATTAGTGAAGCTTTTCTATGCTAATAGGATCCGGGGTCAGTACGATCAGACCCACTCTGTTGAGACGACCGTTTTGGGGACTCCTATAGTCCTCACTGCGGAAATCTTAGGAGAGATTTTGGGTATCTCTTCGTCTGGCCTTCTTCCTTCTGATATCTCGGTAGATGATATTTCTTCTCTTGATCAGACCATCCTTTCAGAGATTTTCCATCAGATTCCTTCTGCCATGATTGGCGTGCCATCTAAATCTTTCAAGCCAAATGCATGGGTCCTAAATCTGATTCTGAAGTCGTGCTTGCTTCCCAAGTACGGCTCCTCTTCTTTACCATCCCAGACATTTTTGAAGCTTATCTATGCGATCTTCATGGGGAGCTCGATTAATTGGGCTCGAATTATACTCGATAAGATTGACTCTTTCGAGTGTATTCGAAAGTCCAATAAATCGGCTCATATCCCATTTCCTTGCATGTTGACCCTCGTGTTTCGTCATTTTCGTGTCACATTGCCTCGTGACGATGAGTGTCCCCTTGGTCCTCCCCTGAATGCGACGACCGTCAAGAAATCTCTTGCGGCGCTTCGTCACGTTCAGAGGACGACATCTTCTGCGTCTGTCCCTGCCTCTGCCAGTGCCTCTGCTACTCCCGTTTCCACCCTTGATGATGTCCTACGGATACTTCGTCGTCACGAGTCCCGCTTGGCTCGTACCGAGGAGGTAGTCTGCCGTATGGCTCGTCAGATGGGTGTTGAGCTTCCTCCTTCCGTGTCTGAGGATGAGGAGTTTGATGAGATGGCTGAGGAGGACATTGAGGAGCTCTGTCGTGCTTCGGCTCGTGCCCCCGAGGGCACTTCTGCTGGTACTGCTGCTGCTGGTACTTCTACTTCTGCTCCTGGAGTTGCCACCTCTTCCGGTGTTCCAGAGCCATCTGCTGCAGCTCTTCAGCCTTCTGTGCCTGCTGCTGACCCAGTTTCCGAGCCTGCTCATGTATCTGCTGCTGCTGCTTCTGTCGAGACTCATGCTGCTGTTGAGCCTGTTGCTGAGATCTCGACTCCTGCCCCGACGATTCCATCTGTTGAGACACCTCTTCTCCCTGCAGATCCTGAGTCCACTCCGTCGACTGGACCCACGGACGCTGCAGATCCTGCCTCCTCCTCGTGATCGTTGTTCCGAGGACTCTCCATATACGTTTTGGATGATATATTCTAGTGAGAGTGTTTTGGGTTAGGATGGGGTTGAGAGATGCTTTGATGTATTTTTTTTGTGCTTTCTGGTTGTCGGTGTTGGATTTTATGATGATGATGATGTATTTCTTTTTGACGATATGTAGCGCTTGATATGATGTATCTCATATATTCGATGTGATATTTTTTGGATGTACTCATGTTGTCTATATATATATATGTTCATCATCGTTCACTTTATCTTTTATTCGTCGTGCAAATTTTAATATTCGTTGAATATATTTGACATGTGATATCGAATCGACGCATAAAAAGTTGGTTAAATGGATTTAAATTCTGTAATTTTATAGAATTGTTTTCCATGCACAAAATTAACCAAGAATATTGAATATTGAAGAGTATGTTTCTTTATTCAAGAAATGAATAATGATTTGGTGTTTTTGATGATTTTGAATTTTTTTTGATAATGGAAAATTTGGCACACCTTGTTTTGATTTCCACAATTTTTCCCTTGGTGTCAAGTTGGTCCATTGCCTTTGTCTACGACTCCCGATGTTGGATTTTACATTTCCTAATTGTTGTCGTTGTATGCCCCCCATTTTTGGGATAATGCCAAAGGGGGAGAGATAATGATAATAAATAGCGCAAATGAAAATTTAACTCAATTTCCAAGAATCTAGTTTGATATGCTAGATTCAGGGGGAGTTAAGATACATATACGGATTTTCAAAATCCGATATTTCAAAAATCAATTCACTTTATTTATCTTACTCGTCTGCTTGATGCAATTCATTTATATTCATTTTGGAATTAACGTGTCATCAATGCAGGGGGAGTAAGTATTTTACATTTGAATTATTATCTTTGATTATTATTTATGTTGGTTTGTCATCACCAAAAAGGGGGAGAATGTTGAATATTGGACTCCCCGGATTTGGTTTTGGATGATGAGCAAACATAAATAATTCATGATCTAACAATTTGTGAGCGCAGTATTGGAGATCGTCGCCAATTTCACGTGAACATTCAAAGCGACATCTCAACACTTTCCAAAGCTCAGTTTCATGCCTAAAGCTTCGTTGAAGCTCTTGCGACGCTTTGGAAGTAATGAAGATTCAATCGAAGCTCTCAAAGACCGTTTATTAAGGTTTTATTTATAGTCTTTTAGTTTCGATTGATAGAATGTTAAGCCTTGAGTATATCTTACGTTTCTATCTTCATTACGCTCATTTCGTAGCTCTAGGATTCTTGCACAAGTTCACTCTATCTTCCTCGAAGCGTCGCGCTTCGATTCGGACTTTGTTGTGCATGTTAGTTGGTACAAGAACATGTACTGACCGACTAGATGGAGATCTAGTCGGTCGGCCACTGTTCTTGGACCGACTAGTTTCTGTCAGTTAAATCTTTGTTCTTTACTGTTTACAGTTAGTCGGTCTACGTTGACTCACCGACCGACTAGTTTGTGAACTAGTCGGTCAGTGATGCTTCTTTGACCGACTAGTTATGATTTTCTGTTCATGCCAAATTTCTCCTAAGCTACTGTTTACCGTTAGTCGGTCTAAGAACGTTTGATGACCGACTAGTTGACAATCTAGTCGGTCAACTTTTGTTCTTGGACCGACTAAGTCAACTTGCCTTCAGACTATGTTGTTTTGCTTCTTAGTCGGTCTACGTTCATTGGATGACCGACTAGTTGTGAAACTAGTCGGTCAGACAGTGTTCTTGGACCGACTAGTTTTCTAGGTCTGAAATTCTATCTCTTCTCAGATCTGCTCTTAGTCGGTCCATGCTTTGTGACTGACCGACTAGTTGATGAACTAGTCGGTCAGTGTATGTTCTTTGACCGACTAATTCTCACAGATTTCTTTCCGTTGGAGATTGACCTAACTTATGTTTTTGGGTTCCTATAAATACGAACCTAGGTCATTTCTATCTTAAACAGAGCTGCCATTAAGAGATTCATTGAGTTCTAAAGAGATAGCTATTCTCCCTCAAATCTAAAGCTCTCTTCCTCACAAGAAACCCATTCTCTCTCATTTCTAGATCTAGAGAGAAGCTTGTTCTTGGTGAGCTCTTCAAGCTATTGCTTGATCCAAGTCTCCAACTCTTCCCTAGGCACCCATTGCTGCTCATTTCCTTGGTGCTAGGGCTTGGTGACTTCATCTTCCTCAAATCCTTCATTCCACCTATTGGGTAAGAAAAACTCAAGGTATAGGATTTTGTGGTAAGAGTATTTATTTCATATAAACTCTTTATATTGCTTATTGGCTCTCTCGGTTGTGAGAGAAGTTTGTGATCCCGGGTTGTGGGATTCACTTTGCCATTGCTTGTATGATTTGATCTTGTGAAGGTTTTTCACAAGATATTCATAGTGGAAATCTTGAGTTAGGGTTTCTAACTCAAGTATCCGGAGGGGATCCGGGTGGTTGGGACGTAGGATCACCGGGAACAAGTCGGGGAGACTTGGGTGGATCCGAACCCATTAACTTCGTTTGTTAGCATTGTTAATTTCATTGTTGTCATTCAATTTAAGCTTCCGCAAATTGATTTGGTAGTTGTGTGCAATTTAATTTGGAATTATACGCCTTATTATTTTAAAGTACTATTCACCCCCCTCTAGTACTTGTGCAGTAGCTGGTAGGGCATTACAATTCTCTCCGATTACAATTGGATCAAGTTGGTTTTGTATGCGATCTTAGGCTTTCTGCTTTTTTTGTTAATGTTGTTTATTATCGCCCTTAAAATGTAAACATTTATTTTTGTATGTTGGGCTAGTCAGATGAGACTTGTAATATGTATATTATAAGTATTTTGTAAATATTGGCTATTTTGGAATGTGATTTTGGTTTGTTCTAGCTGATATGAGCTTATCGGTGAGAATTTAAAAATTCACACCATGTTTTGCTGCCAGTTCAATAAATTGTTTTTTTCTGTTGGTTGCGTTGCTTGTCGTTCTTCCGTTTCTAATTATTCGGCCTTAATCATTTAAATATTCCTTTGTTAAATGCTGTTTTTTAAATTTTAATTACGTATATTGAACTTAAATATTTTATTTAATATTTATTTATTTCATATTTACTAGTTATTTAATTATTAATTATTTAACAGTTGGGTTTTCACAAGTACTGTGCCCAAATTTGGTTTGGGGGTAATCTCACATCAAATAACCATAACCAACTTTCTCACTTTCCTCAACCAACTTTTCCAATATCCATATAACCAAAGAAACACACTACTTTACTATGGGCCCCACATACAAATCTCCTCTCCACTTTCCAACCCAAAGAAACCAAAAGAAACCAAAAGAAACACACTACTCCTCTTCTCTATCTTCACTCATTTCTCCTAGGATTTACTATTCCCTACAGTAAATCATCCATCAAAAGAAACCCAATGGAACATGCCCTAAAGAAAAACTCCGTAGTTGCCATCTGATATACAAATATATTGCTTCTATGCCTTAGAATATATCAGCTAAAAAAATATAGGCAAGACTATTTTGTGAAAAATATGGGTTACTCTTGCGCCCCAACTAAGATTATTTTCTGCACCACTGAATACTGGCAGCTCATGGAAATAGATGAGATAGCAAGCAAAATAGCCATAATATCTGAACATCTGAACGAGAAACAGGGTCAGAACTTATAAAGCACGAAGTCGCCCCGAAATATTTTACCTCTGTTACACTATGATACATTTGTTTCGCCTTGCTTTGCGCCTAGCTGCTTAGTTACAGTATGAGGATACTCATGGAGATCATTGTGGACAGGACAGCCACATCAACTTTTGTTTCCAGTTATGGCATCCTATGTTTTCTGGAATTTAAGTCTTATTCTGCATATTGCTCCAAATTTCTGATGGAATAAGGAGAGCTTGTTGCCATCCTGCACAGAAACAAATAAAACAATTGCATGATTCACAATCATGAAGGGAAACACGCCTTTTAGTCTACTTTAGTTTAGATCGTTTATGACTATATTGTTGAAGATAGAATGGTTTCTTTTCATGTGGAAGCGATTTTGTAGGAGGGTTGTTTGGATCATGTACCATTACACCCTACTACTATCAGCCCATCCTTACCATCGACATAACATCGCTACCACAATAGTTATATTGTCGAACTATCTCCATCACCAACTTTGCAAGCGGACCAATGTTGATGACACCCCATTACTATCGGATCACCATTGGCGTCTTCTTCATCACCGCCTCATTGCCAGATTCACATGATTGGCATGCACACCATGCGTATCAATGCTGTCACAACTGTTACTACCATCGTTACAGTTGGACTACTACTAGCAACACAATGAGCACATCACTGTTATCGTCGGACTGTCATTATTGTTACCATCATTAAACCAACCCCATCGCCGGGACATCAACATTGGCAACATCACACTTGGATAGCTACCGTCACACTGTCGCTGCCAAACCATCGTCACTACCACCATGTTCACATATTCTTAAGAATGTTTTAGATGAACCAAACACAGAATTCAGTTGGACTACTACATTTTTCTTCACGAGTTTTTTTAAATTTATATAATTAATGTTGGAACATTACTCTTCATAGTTAAATTCAATAAATAAAGTCAAAAGAGATAATATCATTCTTCATCTTCTTTTGAGAATTCTCTAATCTTTTAAAATTCTTTTCCATAAAATAGAATATACAGATAATTTCTAAAGGCTCTTTCCACTAATGTAATACATCTGCTTTAAATGAATTTGTGATTTGTATGAATATAAAACATTGGATAATCCATCAAAATGTTAATCTGTTTTAGTTTGTTTTCCATGCTAATTCTCCTTGCATGGTTTTTATTTTCTTGTTAATTTCCGAATCAGAAAACTACTTGAAAATACACTACCTTTAGGACCAAAGATCATCAGTCTTGTTTCCCCAATATTGACATATGAATTATGACTTTTTCCTTGTTTTGTGCCAGTGAGAAACGTCATGTCAAAACTTATATTGATGATAGGTTTGGAGATCTATTGTCATTCGCCATCCACAATTAGGAATTATTTCATGTTATAAGTTCATTCCAGTACCTACTAATCTACTACTCATGGCTTGTAGTTCATAAGATCCATAAAGAGTAAATGAGTTCAACATGTGGTTTTCAGTACGTGAGAATAATCAAAATAAACACAAAGAGAAAACACAATAATCAAGCAACGACACACGAGACTTGGTTTCGCAGTTCGGTGCGCACACCTACATCTGCGGGGCCACGCCCAGAAAAATAGAATACTCCACTATAATAATTAGAGAATACAAACTCTAATAATCACGCTTCTCTAAGGAAGAACACCCTCCCCCTTAATACAAACCGTGAGGGGTGATCGCAATCAACCCCGTGAAGTATTCTTGGCAAGCTCCCCTTGCCAGCAAGCTCCCCTTGCACAACCGACTAGATCAACTCCCTTGATCCTACGTGCGTAGCCGTCGGCCTCCTCCCGGAGTTCTTCAAAAAACTTTTGTGAAAAGCCGTCCACTAGCCGAAAAACCGCACCACCAATATATCCTCCGCTACCCCCTGAATTGCGGGAGGAAACTTCAACAATAATTGCAGATACGGCAGCTATCAAGAATCCAAACCAATTGGGCAATTGGTTTCACAAAATCCTCTAGCATTAAACTAATTTGCGGGCGAGATTCTCTCCAACCGAATCAACAACAAAACCGATAGAATAATAGCTTCCATATATATTACCAATAGAATATCCCAGAATAGGTTGAAGATACCAGAATAGATCTGCAGCAATCTATCAGCAATCAATCTTCCCAACTAACAAATCTGCGAGATATTCACTTTCTATTTCAATCCAACAACCCTTCAATTTAGCAACCGATTTAGGAAGGGCTTTCCAAATATCTCTCATGCAGGTATACCACAACCATATACAGGAATCCCCGATATTCTAGGTAACAAATCAGATCTGAGATCACCACGACAAATTTGTTGACCACAGCCGCGTTTCTGTATACGACCAATTGTTACAGATCCCGAATGTTGAACATATTGTTGCAACACAATGTTCAACATTTTGCTCAAACTGCTCAAAAACAATCCAGATTTCACAAACTGAGCTCTCCAGATATAGTGCCACTAATGCCAACAAATATCCACAGAAATTCAACCCTAACAATCTCCCCCTTTGGCATTATGTGGCACAACCCAAAGCAGGCACCAACCAAGCACACATTCTCCCCCTTTGAGCCACAATAATCCAAACCACATTCTCCCCCTTACTAGAACAATCCAAGCATAGATCATCTCAGAAGAGACAGCCAAAAATCAGAACAGGTATGTCCTCATGACTCTAATACATTTCAGCTAGCCTTATGTCTTAAAAAATTATTCTCCCCCTTTCTGGTTCTCTTATTTGAAAAAAAATCCTCAGGCACAGCGGAAAAAGGGGGAAGAACAAATACCTCACATCTGACAGTAGGGCGACGCATGAAATGATGTCCAGGGTAGAAGTCGAGCTCTGAGGGGCCGAAAAGTAGTTGGAGAATTGAAAACATCGACGGTGTTGACAGAAGGTACATGCGAAGATCCATTGGCACAGGCGGAGGAAGAGCAGTGAGCAGAACGGCGAGATAGCACTCTAATGATTCTGGAGGAAGATTCATGAGACTTTGGCACAGATTGCTCACAGTGATTATCGAGGGGAGATGTCGAGTCTGCTGTCACAACATCTGCAGCTACATTGTTCTGTGTTGTATCTAATGTTACAACATTAGTCACAACATGAAGAGTTTTCTCTGAAGTTGTAGTGTTCTTGTTGTATAATTCAGACTTTCTGACCCATTGCTTCTTCATCTTCATATCAGGGTGTCTAACATTTCTTCCTTCTGCCCAATGTCGCATGCGGCTGAAGCAGTTTCTCTCAGTATGGCCTTTGATCTTGCAGTAACTGCACACAGAACGACCACCTTTTATGCCTCTAATCTGCCTCTTCTTTTGATCATGGCCATTGTGTTGACCCATTCTTTCAAGTTCTTTGGTAACTTGATTTCTTCTTTCAGCAGACACATTATAAAAAGCTCCTCTGTTGAATCCCACTCCGGTGCGATCTCCAGAAATCTTCCCCATGTTTAAGATATCATCCAGCTTTGCTTTTCCAGAATTCCACTTCTCCAATGTACATTCAGCTTTCTCTGCCCTGAGAAGAACATTTTTGAAGTTTCTTTCCAATTCTCTGCAGTTTCCCTCAGCTTTCAGACATTCGATTTTGACCTCCTCCTTCTCTTTCTTCAGTCTTTCATTCTCCACCTTCAAGACTTTGTTGATATTGCAGATTTGCACCCACTTCTCTAACATCATCTGGTATGCTTTTCGGATATCATTGTTACTCACTTCCTCATCGCTGTCAGCTTCAGAATCTGATTCGATTGTAGATGTTGTACATGATGTTGAACATAATGTTGCAACATTCTGTCTGACATTTACAGTTTTGTTCTCTAATGTTGTACTAGCTGTCGCAACATTAAGTCCAACACAGCTAGGACTGTACCCATCAGATTGATCATCAAGAATAACCGGAAAAGCCACATAGTTGCTGTTGTTGTCCTCATTTCCAGAACTTCCTTCTGAATCTTCATCACTCCAGGTACTAGCTAATGATTTCCCCTTTTTCTTCTTGAGTGTATTAGCACATTCGGCCTGTATATGACCGAAACCTTCGCACTCCCTGCATTGTATTCCTTTACCCTTACTCTTTGGCTCATACCTCTGTGCGGGATGACTGATTGTCTTTCCAGCTGTAGGAAGATACGGTCTTGATTCCTTGTTGGCAGATCTGTAATTCTGTCCCTTGTTACTTATCTTCCTCATCATTCTGTTGAGATTCTTAGTCAGCAGATCAATGTCATCATCAATATCCGAGTCATTTTCAGACTTAGATGTTTTACTGACTTCAACCTTTAAAGCCACCCCTTTATCCCTGTGGTTCGGCTTCAGATTCATTTCATAGGTTTGAAGAGATCCCATGAGTTCATCCAATCTCAAGGTGGATGTGTTCCTCACTTCTTCAATGGCCGCAATCTTCGCAGAGAACTTGTCGGGTAGGGATCTCAAAGTTTTTTCAACCAACTTCTTTTGAGAGTACTTCTTCCCCAATTGAAATGCCTGATTAGATATATCACGTAGTCTCCCATTGAACTCAGCCACAGTCTCATTATCATTCATCCTGAGATTTTCAAATTGAGATGCGAGCATTTGAAGTTTAGATGCTCTTACCGTACTGGTTCCTTCATGAATATTCTGCAGTATATCCCACGCTTCCTTTGCATACTCACATGTGGAGATTAATTTGAATTGCTCTTCGTCGACAGCGGAAAAAATAGCATTAATTGCTTTAGAATTGCACAAGGCCGCATGTTCTTCAACCCGATTCCAGTCTCTTGCCGGCTTGAGGTGTTCTTTGCCATCTTTGTCAATTTCGATCGGCGGTGTCCATCCTTCAACAACAGCGATCCAGGCCTTCTCCTCAATGGACTTGATGAATACACGCATCCTAGACTTCCAATAAGTGTAGTTTGTACCCGTGAGCAGTGGAGGACGAACAACGGAGGCACCTTCTCGTGTAGCCATGATTCAAGTACTGAAATCCAAGATCACACCTTCTTTGTTAACAAAGATACACGGGTGACCTGCTCTGATACCAATTGTGGTTTTCAGTACGTGAGAATAATCAAAATAAACACAAAGAGAAAACACAATAATCAAGCAACGACACACGAGACTTGGTTTCGCAGTTCGGTGCGCACACCTACATCTGCGGGGCCACGCCCAGAAAAATAGAATACTCCACTATAATAATTAGAGAATACAAACTCTAATAATCACGCTTCTCTAAGGAAGAACACCCTCCCCCTTAATACAAACCGTGAGGGGTGATCGCAATCAACCCCGTGAAGTATTCTTGGCAAGCTCCCCTTGCCAGCAAGCTCCCCTTGCACAACCGACTAGATCAACTCCCTTGATCCTACGTGCGTAGCCGTCGGCCTCCTCCCGGAGTTCTTCAAAAAACTTTTGTGAAAAGCCGTCCACTAGCCGAAAAACCGCACCACCAATATATCCTCCGCTACCCCCTGAATTGCGGGAGGAAACTTCAACAATAATTGCAGATACGGCAGCTATCAAGAATCCAAACCAATTGGGCAATTGGTTTCACAAAATCCTCTAGCATTAAACTAATTTGCGGGCGAGATTCTCTCCAACCGAATCAACAACAAAACCGATAGAATAATAGCTTCCATATATATTACCAATAGAATATCCCAGAATAGGTTGAAGATACCAGAATAGATCTGCAGCAATCTATCAGCAATCAATCTTCCCAACTAACAAATCTGCGAGATATTCACTTTCTATTTCAATCCAACAACCCTTCAATTTAGCAACCGATTTAGGAAGGGCTTTCCAAATATCTCTCATGCAGGTATACCACAACCATATACAGGAATCCCCGATATTCTAGGTAACAAATCAGATCTGAGATCACCACGACAAATTTGTTGACCACAGCCGCGTTTCTGTATACGACCAATTGTTACAGATCCCGAATGTTGAACATATTGTTGCAACACAATGTTCAACATTTTGCTCAAACTGCTCAAAAACAATCCAGATTCCACAAACTGAGCTCTCCAGATATAGTGCCACTAATCCACAAAATGGCATTTAAAATACATTGCGCCTAATAGAGCTCAGTGTGAACTTCTCTGTCTTCTCTCCTTGGGAGCCACCATGTTAGCTTGGGGATTGTCCCACCATTGGTGTTCTTTGTGAGCTGTGAATGTGATTTTCTCTGATTTCTGAGGAGGGTGGAGCTTTTAGCGTTTGTTCTCACTGCAAGTTGAAACACAAGAAAGTTCTGAGATTTTGATGTCATGTTTGCATTGACAAGCTGTTACAGACTAGGGCCAGAAGATACCTGTACCAGCAAGATGTGCGTTCGCTGATACCGTGTATCCCGCACAATGCGCAGTGTTCGGCAGATGTGTTGTCATATTAAATTGTAATTGATACAAATGTCTTCCTTTTGGCTGATCAATGTTTATTTGAGCTTAGTGTGCCAGAACTGCTTGTTTTGCTGATTATCCAAGCAAATTGAAGACGTTGCATCAAAATGTATGCACAAAA
Source organism: Scilla litardierei (assembly GCA_030789695.1). Classification (NCBI taxonomy): domain Eukaryota; kingdom Viridiplantae; phylum Streptophyta; class Magnoliopsida; order Asparagales; family Asparagaceae; genus Scilla; species Scilla litardierei. Next base: position 29,831,695 of record CM061138.1, read on the forward strand.
ACTGTAAGAATATACCATGTTCAGATAAGCATAAGGCTAAAAGAAGCTTTAGTGAGCATTGAACTTGGAACGGGCCTGCTGATCGATGGAAAGGGGTGGTCTGCGTGAATGGGTTGCTATGTGGCCATTGGCATCACTGCAAGATGAGAGAAGATTTTGAGATTCAAGGTGGCTTGCTCATTATGTATTATTGTGTCCATGCAAAGTATAAGTTTGAGATTGTTCAAGACTTTCAACACCACCCCATCGTTTCAAAACATCTGGCTGCATGAAAAGCAAAAAATGAAGCAGATTGCTAGTTTATACAAGCATATTAGTTTAGAAACACGCCAATTCTTTCAAGACAATGCTTTGCAGATCATGGCCTGAACTGAAAAATAGATCATGCAGTTTTCTGAAGGTTGACATTCAGATTCATGCGACTACAAAGATGCGATAATACATTGAGAAAGAATGGCATAATTCACGCATGTTGGCTGAATCAAATAGGAAAGGATCATTTCTGCAAGTAAGTTTAATCGTGTATGATCGAGAGTTTTTGTACTACAAGGAGGATACAGACGAATCTCGTGCAAAACAAAACTCACTTCTTATTTGGGTTGTCTTACAGACCAACCTTTTCAGATGAAATAATGAGATTACCGTTAAAGAATGGTATAAAAAACTGTTATCCCTTCAAAGATTTCCAAATGCTTCTTCTCCCTTTCAGCAGGTCCAGGAAGCCGATCTCTTCATCAAAGGCTTCATTAAGTTATCCTCTCCGAGGGAGATCATCCCGAGATGAGAAGGATCTTCCAGCATCATCTTGGCAACCAAGTAGCCGGCAATGGACCACGACTGATACTTCCTTGCCTGCTTGCCAACAAATCGGCCAAGCTTCCCATCGTAGTATTCTGGCCAGCTGTCCTTATGCAGACGGCTCTCAGCGAGCTCGATCGCTCGTCTGGCAATCTGCGGTCGACCAGTCTTGATACAGGCTGCAGTGAGCAGCCACAGGAGCACTGCAGCAGTAGAAAGATGAGACGGGGAATGCAATATGGCTGGTTAGTAGAAAGGAAGTAATGATTTCAAGTATATCTTGATTTTCATCATTATTAAGAAGAAACCATGAAAGATCAAAAAAAGTTTATTGTTCTTTCACTTTGCATTAAACAAGGATAAGCTTAACTTGCATTAGTCTACATTCAGAAAATGTAGTAGTTGGTTTGAATGTGAATCACTATGGACATTGTATTCCGGGAAACAAGACCAAGTACAGACAATTTAAACTTATCTATAAACCCCAGGTTAAATCCGGACAGCATACATTACATCGTTTGTTATTCAAATTGGGGAATTACCCCCAACCAATTCCACTAGGGATGTAAATGGATTGGATACAGAGCAGATAATGCTATTACTATATTTGTATTTGTTTTCTTCTTCCGGATACAGGCACAAACATGGATATTATTTGGATGCTGAAATCACTTTCTATATTTATATTTGATGAAAATAAATTCTATATTTGTATTTGTTTTCTTCTTCTGGATACAGGCACAAACATGGTTATTATTTGGATGCTGAAATCACTTTCTATATTTATATTTTGATGAAAATAAATTCGGATTCAGATCGGATCTGAATATTAATCGGATATTAGTGAAAAGAATCGGTGTTTTAATGAAAAATTGAGTTAAAGCTTATTTTGTAATGTATATGCGTGTAAAATTACTTTATTTTCTATTTCATAAAATTAAAATAGAATTTAGTCTATACAAAATCATGTTCATGCCTATGTAATCAGATAATATTAGGATATATTGGATATCTATTGGATATGTTTGATGGCAAAGCAGTATCCGTATGTGTATTTGTTTTTTTAAATGGAATCGATACAGATATCCATATTAATTTAAAAAACGGATCTGAATTCAAATTCGGATAGGATTATTTGTATTTTTACATCCCCAAATCCAACCCATCATGGCGGTGGAATACATCCAATAAGTTTGGTGTCAAATCCATCAATCTGCATATCAATGACGAGGACCTCAGATCCATGATCGCTAAACTGGCATGGCATATCAAGGCTCCCCCTCAAAATCTGAGGGTTTTTGTGGCTGGTCAATAAGAAAGCCATCATATTTCAAGGAGAATGATACGAACTAGGGTTTCGTATCAATTAATTTCAGAATTTAAAGAGGAAAATTATAAAAAGGTGGAATTTTTGGATCTTAAAATGCGAAGAACTATGGAAATTGATAGATAATGAGCCTCTTTCGAGAGGAGACTCTCTCTCCTAGCTTTGAATGTACGGAACAAAGCCTAAACACCCTCACAAATGACGCCTACAATTGTTCTTCACAAAATAAGCATAAAACAAAATAAAGACGGCTAGCCCTAATTTATAGAAAAGTGTGGAATTACTAATCTAGTCTAAAATGACTAGAATACCCCTAACTAACCATCTTACGTGCTACCGCGCCTCCTACGGCGCACGTAAGTGACTAGAGGGGGGTGGGTCCCCCCTAGGTAGCCGCCGGCCTCAAGTGGGTGCGGGCTCGGGCTCGGGTCCGCATCAATACCCCCCCTAAAAGAGCCACCTTGTCCTCAAGGTGGAAGTGGGGAAACTGCTCCTGTATCACTTGATAGGCCTCCCATGTCGCATCACAGTCCGGTAGCCCCGCCCAGTGTATCAGCACCTCCCTCTGCCCACGCGGTCCCTGCCGAACAGCTCGAACCTCCAGTGGCTCCAGCATCACCTCCATCTCCTCAGTAAGTGTAGGCGGTAGGGTAGAGGACACCGAATGCTCTCCGATGGCTCGCCGAAGCTGCGATACATGAAAAACCGGGTGTATCGTCGCCGTCGATGGCAACCTCAACCTGTAAGCCACCTGGCCAATCTTGGCCGCAATCTCAAAAGGCCCATAGAATCTCGCTGATAGCTTTTCGTTCCGCCTCCTCGCTAGCGACCTCTGTCGGTAAGGCCTCAGCTTCAGATAGACCATATCACCATCCTGGAAGTGCACATCCCGCCGATGCACATCCGCCCTAGCCTTCATCACCTGCTGAGCACGCAGCAAATGCTTCTTCAGCTCCTCCATAATGCTCTCCCGCTTCCTCATATAGTCCTCTACCCGGGAGACCGGTGTCTGTCGTGCCCCAAATCGCAGTAGCTCTGGTGGATCCCTGCCATATAATACCCGAAAGGGGGTCGTACCTGCTGCTGAATGGTACGAAGTATTGTACCAATACTCCGCCCAGGCTAACCACCGATACCACTGTCGAGGTGTCTCCGACGCGAAGCACCGCAAATACGTCTCGATGCTGCGGTTTACTACCTCCGTCTGCCCGTCGGTCTGTGGGTGATAGGCGGTGCTCCTCTTCAGCACAGTACCCTGGACACGAAATATCTCCCGCCAAAACCCACTCAGGAAAACCTGATCTCTGTCTGTGACGATGGAGGCTGGGATCCCATGTAACCGTATGACTTCCCTGGTGAAGGCTGCAGCCACTGAAACAGCCGTGTACGGATGTTTCAGCGGTATAAAATGGGCGTACTTGCTCAGCCTATCCACCACCACAAAAATCACGGAGTACCCCTCCGACCTGGGTAGTCCGTCTATGAAATCCATCGTCACCTCCTCCCAGACCCGCTCAGGGAGTGCTAAGGGCTGCAAAAGTCCGGCTGGCGCCATGGCCATGTACTTGTGACGCTGGCACACGTCACAAGCAGCAACCAAATGTGCTATCGCTCTCCTCATACCAGGCCAGTAAACCTCCCGGGACATTCTCATATATGTCTGCTGCACCCCAGAATGTCCCCCCACCACCGAACTGTGGAACTCCTGAAATAATGCGGGTATGAAGGTGGACGTCCGCGGCAATACTAACCGCCCCTGGTATAATAGTCTCCGCCCCTCTAGTGAGTAACCCTGCGGCGCCTCCCTGCCTCCCTGCAGCTGCTCACGAATCAGTCTCAACTCTGGATCGGCCTCGGCCTCCTGCAACATGGGCTCGCCATCTATCCATACCGGCAACGAGAGTGCTCTCAAGTGCACCCCCTCCTCTCTGCGTGATAAGGCGTCTGCCGCCTTATTTTCCAGCCCCGGCCTGTACTCAATGACGAACCTGTACCCTACCAGCTTGGATAGCCAGCGCTGGTGCTCCTCTGTCACCAACCTCTGCTCCAATAGATACTTCAAACTGCGCTGGTCGGTCCTGACCACGAACTCCCTGCCCATCAGATACGGCCGCCACTTCTGGATCGCGAGCACAATAGCCATCAGCTCCCTCTCGTAGACAGACTTCAGCCGTGCTCTAGCGGAAAGCACCTGGCTGAAGTAGGCTATCGGCCTCCCTAGCTGCATAAGGACCGCCCCCAATCCTACTCCTGACGCATCAGTCTCCACTACGAATGTGATGCTGAAGTCGGGCAACGCCAAGACTGGTGCGGTGGTCATCGCCTCCTTCAAGGCCTCAAAGGCCTTGTCCGCTGCCTCTCCCCACTGGAACCCATCCTTCTTCAGCTGATCTGTCAGTGGCCCTGCAATGGTGCTGTACCCCCTCACGAATTTCCGGTAGTAACCTGTCAGCCCGAGAAATCCCCGTAGTGCCCTCAGAGTGGTGGGTACCGGCCAGTCTAACATCGCCTCTATCTTCGCCCGATCTGCCGCTACCCCGGCGGCGGACACCACATGTCCCAAGTACTCTATCTGCCTCTGACCGAAACTGCACTTCTTTCGGTTGGCATACAGCTGATGCCTCAGTAACTCTCGGAACACCACCTCCAAATGGCCCACGTGCTCTCCCATAGTCCGGCTGTAGACCAGGATGTCGTCGAAGAAGACGCGTATGAATCTCCTCAGGAATGGCCGGAAGACGTCGTTCATCAACGCCTGGAATGTAGAAGGAGCATTTGTCAAGCCAAACGGCATGCCGAGAAACTCATAGTGGCCCTCGTGGGTACGAAATGTTGTCTTCGGCACATCCTCTGGCCTCATCAGGATCTGGTGATACCCCGCCTTCAGATCAATCTTGGAGAACACCACTGCTCCATGCAGCTCATCTAGCAGCTCGTCTATGACAGGGATAGGAAACCTGTCAGCCACTGTCTCCTTGTTCAGAGCCCGGTAGTCTACACAGAAACGCCAACTCCCGTCCTTCTTTTTCACCAGAAGGACCGGGCTCGAAAATGGGCTAACGCTGGGCTGTATCACCCCCGCCTGTAACATCTCCCCGACCATCCGCTCAATCTCATCCTTCTGCACGTGGGGGTAGCGGTAAGGACGCACACTCACCGGTGCAGCGCCATCCCTCAGGACTATCGCATGCTCGTGCCCTCTCTCTGGCGGTAGCCCCTGTGGGTCCTGAAAGACCTCCTGGTACTGCCCCAACACCTGCTCTACCTCCTCGGGAACCCCTGCCTGCGGCTCCTGCTCTGCCCCTGCTAATCGGCACTCCACCAAGTACCCCTCCCCCTCTCTCCGTAAGGCTCGAGTGATGGCCTTGAAAGCCACCATCGATAAACATAGGGTCGGGTCCCCAGTGAGCACCACGGTCCGCTCCCCCTCCTCGAACTCCATCCTGAGCCGCTTCCAATTCACTCGCATGTCCCCCAGTTTCTTCAGCCACTGTACGCCCAGGATGATGTCAACCTTGCCCAGCTCCAGGGGTAGGAAATCCTCCATGATCTGTACTCCCTGCAAGGTCAGGCACAAACCCTTGCAGAGCCCCTTGCTCTCCTCCATCTTCCCTGTCCCCAGCAGCACGGTAAACTTCTCCTGCGTACTCAGCTGCAGCCCATGTCTCTCCACTATCCGGTTGGAGATGAAGTTGTGGGTGGCCCCACTGTCGATCAGTACCGTCACCGCCGCGTCTCCTAGCTGTCCCGTCAACTTCATGGTGTGGTTCGGAGTGAACCCCACCACAGAGTTTAGGGACACCTCCGCAAAGTCTAGGTGAGACTTCTCCTCCTCTACTGGCGTCCCCTGCTCCACCTCGAACTCCTCCTCATCACCCACGTACCCCTCCTCATCGGGCACCATGGTGATCTGCAGCAGGCGGCTCGCACATCTGTGCCCAGGGGTGAACTTCTCGTCGCAACGGAAGCACAACCCCTTGGCTCTCTTCTCCCTCACCTCGGCCTCCGTCATCCGTCGCCCCAAGGTAGCTGGGCGACCCTCTCCTCGCGTCTCGGGAACGGCCGCAGGTGGTCTCGATGTCGTGGATGGTGGAGTAGGGCGGGAACTCTGTGCCCCCCAAGCGCCCCGTATCCGCCTCTCCTCTGTGTGCTTCTCCTCCGCTTTATGTGCCAAGCGAAGGACATCCTCCAAGGTAGCCGGGCTCTGCATCCGCAACTCAGCTCGTATCGACGGTTTTAGCCACCTCATGAAGTTCCCGATCATCACCTCGTCGGTAACCCCCTTCACCCGGCTATTCAGCATCTCAAATCTCTCTACATAGTCTCTCACTGTCCCCTCCTGCCTCAGGGCCGACAGCTGCTCGTAGAAATCCCCCCCGCCGTCTCCTGGAATCGATCCACGATCATCGCTGACAACTCCTCCCAGGTCCGAAAGGGGGACCGTGCTATCTTCCACCGGTACCAGGCCAGAGCCTTCCCCTCAAAGTAGATCCCGATGGCCTTCATGACCTCCTGCTCCGTCAGACCCATCACCTGGAAATACCTCTCCGCTCGGTATATCCACCCATCAGGGCCGGTGCCGTCAAAGGTCGGCATCTTCAGCTTCATCAACCTCCGATCTGCGTTGATGTCGCCTAGCTGCCCCCTATCTCCGCCCCGGTCACCACCCCGGACCACCTCGCCACCCCGAGCCTCCCTCGGGCCTCCCCCGTCAGCTCCGTACAGCTCCTCTGGCCAAGCAGGTCTCTCCCACGCCTCGGGCTGGTAGTAGTGTCCCGGAAACTCTGGGGGTCGTGCCAAATTGGGCCTCGGCCCAGGCGCAAGGGTCTCTGCTCTCCAAAACTGGCCCGCCGGGGCCCCAATAGCTGCTCCCGAGGCCCATCCGCCTCCCGCCATTCCCGGAGTTCCCCCGGAGTGGGGTACGATCCCCGCCACACCCCCAAAGGGCTGGAACGTCGTCATCGGGCCCCCAAATGGGCCGGCCCTACTCGTCGGCCCCCCAGGTGGGCCTGTCGACCAAGCCAGACCCCCGCCTGGGGTCGCCGAGCCTCCCGCACCCCCGAAAGGGGGTGCCGCCGCCTCTGCGAAGCCCCCAGGGCCTGTCGTCGCTCGAAACAGGCCCGGCGGCCTGTCCGCACCCCCGGATGGGGGTGCCGATGTCTCCCCGCCCCCGTAAGGGCCTGCCGAGGCGTCCAGACCCCCTCCGGGGTTCGCCCAGTGCTCCACGCCCCCGGAGGGGCTCGCCGGTGGCCGCAGGGGGCCTGGCGGCCTCGCCCAGGCCTGGGAAGGGCCGGGCTGGGCCGCCGAGGCCCTGACAGGCCCAGGCGGGCCTGTCGACGTCTTCCCCGACCCGCGCGGGTCTGCCGGCGCCCATATGGACTCGCGCGACCCTAGGGTTGGCCCCACCGGCCCTCCTTGCTCCCTCGGGTGGTCGTCTTGTGTTGGAAATCCGCTGGGGGCTGATTCTAGGGTAGAATCCCCCCCTTCTTGGATCCCCTTGCCTCGATCTCCCCCTTTCGCCACCGTGAGGGCTTGAATCATCTCTTTCAATTCTCGGAGATCCCGTCCTTGTTGCGCGGCATCCGTCCTCATCCCCCGAAGTTCGATTTGGATGTCTTCTTGTGAATGGGCGTAATCCTTGAGTGAATCTCCCATCGTTTTCTTCAATCCCTCGAACCTCTCTTCGATCTCCCGATTGAGATCCTCCCGTAGCCCTTGGATCTTTTCTTCGACCGCATCCGCCTTCGATCGAGTATTTGCCGCCATTTGGATCTATCGCTCTGATACCAATTTGATACGAACTAGGGTTTCGTATCAATTAATTTCAGAATTTAAAGAGGAAAATTATAAAAAGGTGGAATTTTTGGATCTTAAAATGCGAAGAACTATGGAAATTGATAGATAATGAGCCTCTTTCGAGAGGAGACTCGCTCTCCTAGCTTTGAATGTACGGAACAAAGCCTAAACACCCTCACAAATGACGCCTACAATTGTTCTTCACAAAATAAGCACAAAACAAAATAAAGACGGCTAGCCCTAATTTATAGAAAAGTGGGGAATTACTAATCTAGTCTAAAATGACTAGAATACCACTAACTAACCCTCTTACGTGCTACCGCGCCTCCTACGGCGCACGTAAGTGACTAGAGGGGGGTGGGTCCCCCCTAGGTAGCCGCCGGCCTCAAGTGGGTGCGGGCTCGGGCTCGGGTCCGCATCAGAGAACTTCATTATGAGGGATTGGCAAGTGCCAAGAGGTGGTGTGCTCTATATCAATGAGAATCCGAAACAGTAGATCATCTACTTTTTACATGTTCTTCTGCTCAATGTGTTTGGGGTGCGATGTATTCTTATTTGGGTTACTTGCAATGCCCCTGGGGCTACTTCCTGGAGTCAGTGAATGGATCACACTATTTGTGATATAAAGTCAGATCGTAGTGGGAGGTGGTGGTAGCGACAGCATTGCTGACTTACATAGAGACAGGGACAGTAGAATCGTCGAAAATAGGGTTTGGAACCCCAGTAGATGATTCAGATCATATATTACTTGTCTTACTGGTCAACCATCCAGGATTTTTAGGTTGATGAGAAACACTTCCTACCACTCATCCTACAACTCATATTCTTTTGTTTGATCTTTTGTATATCATCTATGCGTGTGCTCTATACTTCCTTTGTTTTGTATATAGCTTTACAGTGTGGGTTATAGCCACCATCTTTTCAACTTAAAAAAAGAAACTACGACAGCCTTAAATAGCTAGATACTTATAATCATTAAAATTCTTACCTATGAGCCAATTTTACATGGATCCAGTTTACATTTTTAGATTTTATTTAAATTTTATTTGGGATAGAGTTTGAGTCTTTTGAGTCATTTAGTTATTTTATTTGAGATAGAGTTTGAGTCCTTTTGATGTAATTTTTGAAAGTCAAATGTAAACCGATATAAAGTCCACAAACTTATTTTATTTGAATTTGAGAAAATTGATATAAACTTCTTTCTTTGCTAAATTTAATCTTTTATCTTGGAGTACCCGAGTGGGTTTGGTTGCTTAGACGAGAGGTTCAAAAAAAGTCCACAAACGAGGCTATGAGTTAGTGACCATTAGACCTTCGGGGGTGCGATGACTGAAAAGTTATCAAATCCTTATTTTTCTTATTCTCTAAATGCTCACAACTTTTCCACTTCCATCATGCAAAAAAGTTAGTATCAGAATCAAAATCTGCAGTTTTCTCCTTCTATTCATCTTCTCCATCAGTATCTTTTTTTCTTCAAGTTAAGGCTTAGATTAAAAAAAATCAAAAAGGTCCTAACTGCTCTTGTCATTTTTTCATCAACATTTTCTTTTTCTTTAGGGTTTTATATTCAAAAAGAGAGAAAAATTAGAAACAAAAGAGGTTCAAAATAGCAAATCAAAAAAATCAAAACGGAGAAAAAAAGGAAAAAGAAGAGAGAGAGAGAGAGAGAGAGAGAGAGAGAGAGAGAGAGAACCGAGGATATAAGTAGGAAAAAAAAGAAAGAAAAACCGATCACCACCAGTGTCACAACACTCTTAAACCCTAACCCAGAACCGATCACCACCGCCCTCGCCCTTACCACCCACAGTGCCCGCCGCCCTCACCGCCAGCCCTTAAAGGAGCTATCATCTTTATCCCAACAGGCAGCCGTCCTCGTCATCATCCTCCGTCGTTACTACAATCAACTTCACTCACTTCTTTGACAAAGATGTCATTTCCAATGCCCCAATCCATGCTAACCTTATTAGAAGACTCGTCACGGTAAGGCAAGCCCGAAACACCTTGAATTGATGAGGATCACCATCGATATCAAACGAAAAAGTTAACAATACCGACCTACTACAGTACCGACTTTAACGAGTGATTTCTGTTATCGAGCTGTGCTAACAAGCTGAGCCGATCATCTATTGTCATTGTTCATCAGCTTAGCTAAACCGATATTGTTCTTCAGCTCAGACGAGCTAATCGAACTGAAGCTGGGCTGATCACATCAGACCAAACTGTTGACCAATCAATGGTTTTGCCCAGCCGTTGATCTAGCTGAGCCGAACCATTATAGCTTCATATTTTTTGAGATTTTCATTAATTTTTCATTACTTTCAACATATGTTGCAATTTCAAAGCTATTTTTCAATATTTTCGTGCAAAATTTTCAGCCCAAATTATATGAATTAAATATCTACAAGTCCCAAAGGCCTTATATTATGCTACAAAATTAATCTTCACTTCATATAATCTCTAATGTGAATAAATCTTTAATTGTTAAATTTCAAAAAATTCTCTGTTTATTTTTATTCAGAATAATTGATATTATGATAATTGCATTATTTTCTAATCTCGATGTGTGCTAAGTTAGCATATTTAAAACTGCTATGTATCATATAGATTTGGACCCTAAGATTTTATTTTAATTCTTTGCGTAATTAATGCAAACGTCTAGTTTATGTTTAGGATCTTGCATATACAATCATATGACTTTGATTGACATTGCGTGTTGTTACGTAGTGGCAAAACCTTAAGGTAAGATTTGATTATACAATTCAAAAACCAAAAGATCAACTACAAAAGATATACCTAGAGCTTAAGTTGACATAAATAGAACAGAAGATCGCCTAAAAGCCATGGAGAACAAATTGCCAAAATAATTAAAATTTTAAGATGAAACACAAAGTACATTGATAGGAACTAGAAATATCAAAAAATTATAGATAATAAACTGAAAATAAAAGATCCCGTTGATTACAATTATAGAAGTAATCCCTATCCCAAGACGCCGATTGAAGATGACGTTCACACTCTTTCGAAGAACGAGGAACCCTCTCCTCTCTTTATAAAATTAATATCAAAATATGCATGATGATGGCCGGCCGGCCCTAGGGGTATACATACTACTCCTAAATACAAAATTGCACATAAACCGCTATATAAAAATACAGAATCACAAAAGTACCCATAAGTTCACAAATATGCCCCTGAGTTATGTGGATGAATCCGATCCACCCATGTTTGCCGCCGGCCCACCTCACTTGCACCTCCTTTGATATATGATGAGCACATCACTACTCCATCCAAAAGAGCTATCTTGTCCTCAAGGTGGAACTCGAAAAACTGTTGTGCTGTGACGCCTACCAACTCACACGTGCTCTCATGATCTGGCTAGCCCTTCCAACGCACCAACACCTCCCGCTCTCCAGCACTTCCCTTGCAGAATCCCCTTCAGCTCCTCAGACTCTAAGGTCACCTCCATGTCGTTTGTCAATGTCACCGATAGTGAAGGTGATTGTGTATGATCGCCAATCGCTTGTCTGAGCTGGGATACATGAAAGACAGGGTAAATGACCAATCCTGGGTGTAGCTTCAACCTGTAAGCAACCGGTCCCACCTTGGCATCTATCACGTAAGGCCCAAAGTATCCAGGGAAAAGCTTCTCATTCCTTCTGTGGGCCAAGGACTTCTGCTGGTAAGGACACAACTTTAAATAAACCATGTCGCCCACATCAAACTGCACGTCTCTGTGGTAGGAGTCTGCCCAAGCCTTCATAATCTGCTGGGCCCTAGCCAGATGATGCTTCGACTCCTCCAAAACTCTGTCTCTGTCAGCTAAGTACTGCTCTACCTCTGGAACATGAGTAAACTCAAGCCCATAATGCAACAGATGACGAGGATCTTGTCTATACAATATCCTAAAGGGGGTGGTCTTAGCAGCTGTGTGAAAGAAAGTGTTGTACCAATACTCCGCCCAAGCTAGCCGCCGTGCACATAACTTCGGAGTCTTTGAAATGAAGCATTGCAGGTAAATCTCAACTCCTATTGACGACCTCAGTTTGGCTGTCAGTCTGTCGATGGTATGACGTACTCCTCTTCAAGACCGTCCCCTTCACTTTAAACGCTCTTGTCAGAATCTGCTCAAGAAGACCTTGTCTTTATCAGATAGAATAGACTTCAGCGGCCCATGTAAATGAATGATCTACCGTATGAACACCTCTGCCACAGACACTGCACTGTAGAAATGCCGAATTGGTATAAAGTGTGCATACTTGCTCAGGCGGTCCACCACAACAAGTATGATTGTGTATCCTCCCGACTTGGGTAACCCCTCTATAAATCCATGGACACCTCCTGCCAGATCCGCTCAGGTAAAGGAGCGGCTGCAGCAATCCCCTGGGAGCCATCGCCATGTACTTGTGACATTTGACAAACGTCACATTCCGCTACTATCGTCGCGATGTCCTTCTTCATCCCCTTCCAATAGACCTCCCTTGCCAGATGCCTATAGGTCTTGATGACCCCTGAATGCCCCCCATCGCACTGATGTGAAAGTCCTGCAAAATCATAGTGATGTGGGTGGAGGTGCGCGGTATCACCAGACGCCCCTAATATAAAAGCCTCTCATCCAGCAAAGAATAGCCCGGATGGTCTAAGGACCCCTGTATGATTTATGCCCGTATCTTTGCCAACTCTTGATCCACCTCCACCTCCCGAAGAAGTGGCTCCCAGTCCTAGAATATAGGAACCGACAAGGCTGCCAAGCGTATGCCTGATGTGTCCATATTTTACATCATTTTCATACCATATTTCCATCGCATTGCATGTCATCCCCGCGTCCAAATCCCACTTTTTACTGCGATTTTGGTATTTCTGACGATATTTAGAGTTTCGCAGTGTATTTTGAGTTTTCAGGGATTTTGGAGCGATTTGGACCCCTGCCTAGGTTTGGACACATCCGACATGCTCATGAGCCTGCTAGAGGGGCTCTAGAGGAGTCCGCCGCATTCTCGAGTTATTGGAGGAGAGAAAGAGGAGGATGAGAAAAGAGAGGCAGACAGAGAGAGGCAGCAGCAGCAGCATTTTCCCAGGAAATACTCGGCCCGAGCAGCTTCAGCTCGGGCCGAGCCATGACACGAGCTGCAGACACGTCCGACGCGGGTCGAGCAGGTCATCTGCTCGGCCAGATGGCGCGCCCCGAGCAGTCGACCGAGTCGCCCATCCTGAGCCCGAGCAGCGTGCGACGCAATCCGAACTTTTGCCTAAGCAGATCCGACTCAGGCTGAGTCACTTACTCGGCCGGCACTCCTTGGGGCATTTTTGGAAGTTTTGCGAACACGCGCGAGCTGCGTGATTTTCTGAGCTGATGCTCGCGATTGCGGGCGCAACGAAGGGGGGATTATTCTGAGTTTTGGATTTTAGGATTTTTTTTGGAGAGAACTCGAGGGAGAAAATTTGAGGAATATTTTTAGATTAATTTTGTAGCAAACTCTGGATCGTTAATCGAAGATTATTGTTTTCTGCTTTCTTTGGATTTGTTCTTCGTTCACTCCCAATGTAAGTAATTTTTAGCCCTAATTTCTTTTGTTGCAAGAAATGTTTTCCTACGCGAATTCAATATTTTCGTGCGTTCCGATCACCATGAGTGAGTAGATTCCCTCTAGGGCCGATGGGTGAACCCTAGGATTTTAGGGGAAAATGTAGATCTGGATCCGTACATCGAATTGGGGATCTAGGGTTGTATTTCGGTAAATCCTACCGAATCCGTAGATAGCCCGTACTGAGATCATGCCCACGGTCTGTGGAATTGATGTTCTTAAGGCGTATCTAGGGATTCGAATAGGGAAATCGGTGGATCCAATCAAGGCACGTGACCATGCCGGGCTCGCGCCTTGAGGGGATCCATCGACGAACTATATCGCTACGTCGATGACTACCGCTATTGCATCGACGAGAGCCACCAAAATACCCCGCAATTCTAACCCACGAGAGTGGTACGAATTGGGGGATTAATTCTCTAGCCCTAATGCGATGTGAGGAACATATCCAACATCAACCCCAACGATCATAACGGCGATCCCTAAAGCCCTAGTTCCTTTTATTATATTACACAACAACAATCATCAACCCAAACCTTTCATTCCGACCGCTACATTACTTCTAGATTTAGAAATAGACTGAGATTATCACGGACACTATCACCGTCCCTGTGGGATTCGACTATCTTATATACTATAACTCGACACCGTCCGCTTGCGGATTGAACCCGTAGTCGTAGCCTAGGAGCCATATCACGCCTGTCGATCGTGACACCGCCAGGTGGATCTTAGGTGTAGATTGCGGGCTCGTCAAGTTTTTGGCGCCGTTGCCGGGGACGGCAATAGTGTTTTCATCTCAATTTGTTTTTATATTGAGAAGTTTGCTAGCATTCTGATCATCTCTCACCTTTCCGCCATTTTCACTCTGTTTCTATCGTATCTGCCTTGCTACTAACATCCCCCTCCGGCTAGACGTTTTCTCCTCATCGATCAGGCACAATGGAGACAGTAATGCAAGTGCAGTGGATCTGTGACTCTGATAGCGACTCAGAGGAGTTCAGTTTCTCTCCTTATCACCTACATGGCTTCCAAGACTCGCACATGGACGAGTCCATGGTTGGATGCGCGGCTAGAGAACTGATCGATGCAGTTCGCTTTATTGGTTCAGGAACTTATGTTGCAGGTAATGCAAATCAGCAACTTGTCATGGATTATTTAATGAACCAGGTTTCTGATGCAGGTACAATTGAAGATGATATTCAAGTGAGCTTTGAAGAGAATGTAATGTACCTTCAGACCATTGAAGCTCCACCTATTGATGCCTACTGGGGAGAAGCTCCTCACTTGGAATCACTACATAACTCTCAGATGCTTGAGATTTTAGAGAGCGTGGTAGCTGACGTATGGGCCCATGGCCCAGTGGAGTTTCCTACAGACGACCCAGCTACACAAGAGCTTTTAGTTTTCATCGCAACCGCTTTCCATAATGCAGACACCCTGGATGATGTTGTCATAGCTAATGGAACTTATGTGCGGTACGAGGGAAACACGTTACGTTTCTATAACGATGCCCCTCCGCAGATTTCGGCATGCGAAGAACACGCCTATGAAGGGTCCCCAGACATGCCTATATCTCAAGGCCACATAAATCAGGGAAGTACTCCGGACCTTATGTTTGACAGCGAACGCATGCCTGACAGCCTTGCTTCTTTTGACAGGTGCGCTTCGGGAGTGGAAACAGCAGACATGTGCCTCGACACGCCATTATCTCCATGCTCCTATGATTCTGCGAATGAGGAGTTTCCACCTTCCGAACCCGAGATCCAGGATGCGTCATTCTCGCAAGCAAGAGACGCCGGGGTACAATGCCCCCTCAGGTAGAATTGAAACCCATCCCCGCTAACCTGAAATATGCTTTTCTGGGAGAAGACTCCACTTATCCCGTCATTGTAAATGCGGCCCTCACGGAACCCCAATTAGAGAGCCTCCTAAAAATCCTCAGATCTTACAGAAAGGTGATAGGATATAACATCTCTGACCTAAAAGGCATTAGCGAGACCATTTGTACGCATAGGACTCGCCTTGAGGACAAGGATGCTACCTCCATTGAGCCTCAAAGGCGACTGAACCCCAACATGAAGGAGGTGGTGAAGGAGGTTCTAAAACTTTTAGAGGCTGACATTATTTACCCCATTTCCGATAGTAAGTGGGTTAGTCCCGTTCGGGTTGTCCCTAAAAAGGGGGCATGACAGTTGTAAAAAACGAAAAAGACAAATTAATCTCCACTAGGACTGTCACTGTGTGGCGTATGTGTATCGATTACAGAAAACTGAACAAAGCCATCAGGAAAGACCACTACCCTCTGCCCTTCATAGACCAGATGCTCGAGCGCTTAGCTAAGCATAGATACTTTTGCTATTTAGACGGATACTCCGGATTTTTCCAAATCCCGCTGCATCGGGAAGACCAAGAGAAAACGACATTCACATGTCCTTACGGCACCTTCGCTTATCGGAGAATGCCGTTCGGACTATGTAACGCACCCGCCACATTTCAAAGGTGCGTGACATCTATTTTCTCT
Organism: Scilla litardierei; assembly: GCA_030789695.1. Taxonomy (NCBI): domain Eukaryota; kingdom Viridiplantae; phylum Streptophyta; class Magnoliopsida; order Asparagales; family Asparagaceae; genus Scilla; species Scilla litardierei. Next base: position 29,847,719 of record CM061138.1, read on the forward strand.
GATTTCATCGAGAATATCATGGAGGTCTTTATGAACGACTTTTCCGTCTATGGCACTGAGTTCGATATTTGCCTATCTAATTTATCCAAGGTCTTGGAGCGATGCCAAGATAACAACCTTACTTTGAATATGGAGAAATGTCACTTCATGGTGACAGAAGGAGTGGTTCTTGGCCATGTCATTACCTCTAAAGGAATTGAGGTTGACAATGCCAAAGTTGAGGTTATCAAAAGCTTGCCACCACCTACCAACCTTAAGGGCATCCGTGGTTTTCTAGGGCACGCCGGTTTCTACCGACGCTTTATAAAAGACTTTTCCAATATTGCTCGCCCTCTCACGGAGCTCCTGGCTAAGGACGCTCCTTTTGTGTTTACTGATGCTTGTTTGCTAGCTTTCAACAGGTTAAAGGAAGCTCTTATCTCGGCACCGATTATACAACCACCAGACTGGACACTGCCATTTGAGCTTATGTGTGATGCTAGTGACCAAGCGATGGGAGTTGTCCTTGGTCAAAGGAAGGAGGGGAAACTCCATGCCATATACTACGCCAGCAAAACCCTGGACGACGCCCAAAAGAACTACACCACCACGGAGAAAGAGCTGCTAGCCGTAGTTTACTCTATAGAGAAGTTTAGATCCTACCTTCTGGGGTCCAAAGTGATCGTCCACACGGACCACGCGGCATTGGAATACCTGTTGAGCAAGAAGAATGCTAAGCCACGTCTGATACGTTGGATACTTCTGCTTCAAGAATTTGACATTGAGATCAAGGATAAGAAGGGAGCAGAAAATGTGGTGGCGGACCACTTGTCACGGCTTATTCAGAGGCACGGGGATGACAGCCTACCAATTGACGATTCGTTCACCGGTGAACAACTATTCGTCGCATGTACCTCCGAAGCTCCCTGGTACGCCGATATAATGAATTATTTGGTGAGTGGGATAGTTCCGCATGGATTAGCAACTTATTCAAGAAGGAAGTTCCTGCATGATGCCAAGAGTTACTTTTGGGACGACCCGTATTTGTTCAGAACGTGTGCCGATGGGATCATCAGAGGATGTATACCAAAAGAAGAAGCAACTTCTATTATGTCCCATTGCCATGATCAACCGTGTGGTGGGCACGCTGCGGTGACCAAAACCACGGCAAAAATTCTTCAAAGTGGATTCTACTGGCCCACCATATTCAGGGATGCTAATGAGTACATAAGGAAGTGCGACAGATGCCAGAGGACGGGGAATATCACGAAGAAGAATGAGACACCTCTCCACGGCATCCTGGAGATAGAACTATTTGACTGCTGGGGCGTCGATTTCATGGGGCCCTTCCCATTGAGTAACGACAACAAGTATATCTTAGTTGCTGTTGATTACGTCTCAAAATGGGTGGAAGCCATAGCCACCCTGACAAACGACGCAAGGATAATAGCCTAGTTTTTCAAGAACACCATCTTCCCCCGCTTCGGGGTCCCCCGTACGATTATAAGTGATGGAGGGAGTCATTTCATTGAATGAAAATTCGAGGCGATGTTGAAAAAGTATGGGGTTCATCACAGGGTCGCCCTCGCTTACCACCCTCAAACCAGCAGCCAAGTGAAAGTTTCTAATAGAGAAATAAAAAGCATTCTGGAAAAAACGGTCAGCGCCTCAAGGAAGGATTGCTCACACAAACTGGGCGACGCACTTTGGGCTTACCACAACCCCATACATGCTAGTTTATGGAAAAGCTTGCCACCTCCCGGTGGAATTGAAGCATAGAGCATACTGGGCGATAAAGAAAATGAATTTTGACTACCAAAGCGCCGCTACCCGACGAGCCCTTTATTGCAATGACTTGGACAAAATTCGGCGTCACGCCTACGAAAATGCGAAGATATATATGGAAAGAACCAAAGTGTACCACGATAAAAACATCACGGTTGTTCGCCATGATGTCGGCGACCAGGTACTTCTATACAATTCGAGGCTACGCCTTTTCTCCGGGAAGCTAAAATCGAGGTGGTCCGGTCCCTACAAGATAGTGAGCTTATCTCCAGGAGGCGCCGTTGAGCTCGAGGGAAAGAACGGAAGTTTCAAGGTCAACGGTCAAAGAATTAAGCCCTACAGAGCTGGAGAACCTATGGGAATGGAGGAGACGTACCTCCTCGAGGGATTCCCCGACGACAATTGATATATCATGGGGATTCGAGCTCATGACTGAAAACGAGCGCTTATTGGGAGGCAACCCAATTCTGTAGTTTTTTGAAATTTCTTTCTCATTTTCTTATTTTCCTATTTTTATTTCGTGTTTTTAGGAAAAATCGCAAAAATTATAAAAATTTTGACGAGTTTGTGTTTCGTGTAGGACGGAACATCGGGGCATGCGCATTGACATTATAAACGGAAGAAAGTCGGAGGAAGATAACGAAGTTGAAAGATTTGAGAAGGAAGTGAAAGGGAAAGAAGGAGGTGCTACAGCAAACTCGGCCCGAGCAGCTCAGCTACTCGGTCGAGTCGAGCAGACACGGAGACGTAAGCCCGGCCCGAGCTGCATCCTGCTCGGTCGAGCTGTACAGGCTGAAGAATTTGGCGAAAAACGTCACTTTGCCGACCCGGGCAGAGCATGTTGACTCGGCCCGAGTAAGATACGACTCGCCCCGAGCACACACATGCTCGGTCGAGCACTACAGGGAGACCAAGTTGGAGCAAAAACGTCACTCTGTTAACCCGGGCGGATAATTATTGACTCGGCCCCAGCAGAAGGGCTCGTCCCGAGCATATTCTTACTCGGTCGAGTTTTACAGTGGCCAAAAATTGAGAAGAAATTGCCACTCTGTTGACCCGGGCAAGGTAAGTGCAACTCGGCCCGAGCAAGTTTTGACTCGGACCGAGAATCGACCGAGCAATCCAGCGACTCGGCCCGAGTCGCTGCTCGCAACGAAGCGGGCCGCTGCTCCTCGACCGGCCCATCCACGCCTATTTAAGCGCTGTTTCCGATTCCGAGCCGTCTCTCTCGCTCGGCAAAACCCTCACGCCCACCTTGCAGCCGTCACCACCTATCTTGGAGCCGTTCCTTATCTCCACGAGGCCGCCCTCCCATTGTTCTTTACAATTTGATCCCGTTGTTCCCCTTGTCTAAAAATACTGACGTCCACTTTGTTTCTCTTTCAGATTTGAATTGCTTAACAAGGATACATCTTTGAAGAGCTTGGAGATAATCCGAACCGCCGGAAACAACTACATCAAAACAAAACTCCATCTTTTTCAAGTCGATAAAATCGCCCCCTGCTTTACTTATTTTATTATTATTTTCCTCCTACACAATGCCTCCACGCCATGCTAGACCCGCGACCCCAGCACCTCGAACCCCCGACCTACACGGCGCACGCGTCGAACACGCTCCCCCACCCGAACCTCCGATCCATCCACCGCCACCCCTGCACCACCTTCCCCTCCCCGTCCCTCCGACCCCATTTACATAGGAGACACAGAATTTGAGATTACATTTCGTGACAATGATCAAGAAGACCGCTTCTGCGCCATGGTCCTACTAGCGGGATATTATGGTGGTCCGGTAACTCAAGAGGTGGTCGATCGTGACCTTCCATTCCTTCATAGCCTCATGCGTCATTTTCGTACCGACCCCCCGCACGAGTTCCGACCAGCCCAGCCACCACCCACCACCCGGGGTCCACAGCAGAGGGACCCATCACCACCCACAGAGGGTGGTGCCTCTGCTTGATATATTCTTATCCAGTTTCTGCCTCACTTTATTTTTAGTGCACATCTGTCTCTTCGGGGCCCTGCTTTACCACAGCTTGGGAGAGGATACGCACCCATGCATTTGCATTGCATCATATCACCTTTTTTATTTTTTTTATTTTATGTTTATTTCCATTTTTTCTCTCTTTTATTTGCATAGTTTTTATTTTTTATTATCCCTCCCGCCCCACCCCTCAACATCATCTCCCTCTCACGAGCGATTTCTTAGCAGTGAGGACACTGCTACGTTTAGCTTGGGGGATGAGCGTTGCCGCTTTATCTTTATTTTTATTTCTATTTTTGCATTTCCTCCCTTATTTTCAGTTTTTATTTCACTTTTTCGCCACTTTACCGCCCCATTTTATTTTTCTCATTTTGCATCATATCTTCTGTTTTTTTCTCATGCATGCATCCTCTTTTTATCTATTTACACTTTTTCTCTTTTTCTCCTTATTTCTGCTGAGGATGGTCTGAATGATGATATCTCTCTAGGCTTTATTAGTTTTTAGCGATGCTTATCCCTTTGGCATGCTATTAGGATTAATTTCAGCTTTATTCTCTATATGCATGTATTTCTTTTGATGATCTGCCTGATTTAATACCTGATATGAATTGAAATCATTTGCATGAGTTAGTATCTAGTATGACTTATGTTGGGAAACGCACCCAGGTTCACGCATCACTGAACACTTGGAGCACCTATTTTTATTATCTTATTCACTTCTGTTTGCATGCCTGTTGACATTGTGATTATTACCGCATGCTATTTTCAGTGTTCATTTAGAGAAGTAAAATACCCATGCTATATATGAGTTTAGTTAGAGTTTTATTCTATCGAACTGATGTGCACCCTCTTATGAGTGAACCGAGTGTCCCATTATCTTTCTTCTCCACATATCTACTTTTTCTCTACATATCAGTTGGTTACACCCCTACAGCTACTTTATTGCATCTCACTTCCCATGTATGAAAATAAAAAAGTATAGCTTCTTATTTTAAAAAAGAAAAAAAAGAAGAAAAAAAAGAAAAAAAATTGTGAATAAATACCGTTTTGTTTTATTTCACTAAGAAGCTATATCTCTTTCTGGGAAGAAAAATTAAATTCCATATCATTTTCATTGATGCGACACCTCAAGCTAAGCTTGGGGTGATAAACCAACTGATCATATGAGTGAGCTTGACATTAGAGTGGAGACGGTGCACGTCGGGGAGATTTAATAAAACTCAAACTTTATGAATTACTTTAGTTTTGGGGATTTTTCACGTATCAATTTGAATATCTGAATGGCATGATCTTTCTATTCTCTATTGCATGTTGCGTGAATCTTTTGTACTCCTTGTGTATCTTTGATTGAAATGGCGTTGTCAACTATTTTATACTAGACTCTAGGGATTGCATGAGATTGATAGGATTTGACGATGTTATTTCAGTAGATCCCTATTCTTTGCCTGCATTGCATGACATATGATATATAAAGCTTGAAATTATCAATAGCATGCATGTTTAGCATTCAGCGCATCGTGATAGACTTTTTAGGCCTGAGATCTGACCGATCATCCTTAGCACTTATCTCTTATTTCTCTCTTTTTGTTTTTTCTCTTCTTTTTGTTTTCATTTTCCTCTTTTCATTTTGTTTTCCTCTCGGCGTACCGATTATTCGTCTTCTTCGAGGACGAGTAAGAGGTAAGCTTTGGGGATTTTTGATGTGTCCATATTTTACATCATTTTCATACCATATTTCCATCGCATTGCATGTCATCCCCGTGTCCAAATCCCACTTTTTACTGCGATTTTGGTATTTCTGACGATATTTCAAGTTTCGCAGTGTATTTTGAGTTTTCAGGGATTTTGAAGCGATTTGGAACCCCGCCTGGGTTTGGACACATCCGACATGCTCATGAGCCTGCTGGCGGGGCTCTAAAGGAGTCCGCCGCATTCTCGAGTTGTTGGAGGAGAGAAAGAGGAGGAGGAGAAAAGAGAGGCAGACAGAGAGAGGCAGCAGCAGCAGCATTTTCCCAGGAAATGCTCGGCCCGAGCAGCTTCAGCTCGGGCCGAGCCATGACACGAGCTGCAGACACGTCCGACGCGGGCCGAGCATGTCATCTGCTCGGCCAGATGGCGCGCCCCGAGCAACCGACCGAGTTGCCCATCCTGAGCCCGAGCAGCGTGCGACGCGGGCCGAACTTTTGCCCGAGCAGATCCGACTCAGGCCGAGTCACTTACTCGGCCGGCACTCCCTGGGGCATTTTTGGAAGTTTTGCGGACACACGCGAGCTGCGCGATTTTCTGAGCTGATGCTCGCGATTGCGGGCGCAGCGAAGGGGGGATTATTCAGAGTTTTGGATTTTAGGATTTTTTGGAGAGAACTCGAGGGAGAAAATTTGAGGAATATTTTTAGATTAATTTTGTAGCAAACTCTGGATCGTTAATCGAAGATTATTGTTTTCTGCTTTCTCTGGATTTGCTCTTCATTCACTCTCAATGTAAGTAATTTTTAGCACTAATTTCTTTTGCTGCAAGAAATGTTTTCCTACGCGAATTCAATATTTTCGTGCGTTCCGATCACCATGAGTGAGTAGATTCCCTTTAGGGCCGATGGGTGAACCCAAGGATTTTAGGGAAAAATGTAGATCTGGATCCGTACATCGAATTAGGGATCTATGGTTGTATTTCGGTAGATCCTACCGAATCTGTAGATAACCCGTACTGAGATTATGCCCACGGTCTGTGGAATTGATGTTCTTAAGGCGTATCTAGGGATTCGAATAGGGAAATCGGTGGATCCAATTAAGGACGTTACCATGCCCGGCTCGCGCCTTGAGGGGATCCATCGACGAACTATATCGCTACGTCGATGGCTACCGCTATTGCATCGACGAGAGCCACCGAAATATCCCACAATTCTAACCCACGAGAGTGGTATGAATTGGAGGATTAATTCTCTAGCCCTAATGCGATGTGAGGAACCTATCCAACATCAACCCCAACCCCAACGATCCTAGCGGCGATCCATAAAGCCCTAGTTCCTTTTATTATATTACGCAACAACAATCATCAATCCAAACCTTTCATTCCGACCGCTACATTACTTCTAGATTTAGAAATAGACTGAGATTATCACGGACACTATCACCGTCCCTGTGGGATTCGACTATCTTATATACTATAACTCGACACCGTCCGCTTGCGGATTGAACCCGTAGTCATAGCCTAGGAGCCATATCACGCCTGGCGATTGTGTCACTGCCAGGTGGATCTTAGGTGTAGATTGCGGGCGTGTCAATGCCCTTGTTACACCTCGAAAGTGCATCAGCTGCCTTGTTCTCGAGTCCAGGGCGATACTGTATATCAAACTGGTATCCCATCAGCTTCCTCAGCCACTGCTGGTGTTCCTTCGCCACCATGCGCTGCTCTAAATACTTAATGCTTCCATGGTCGGTGTGCACCACAAAACCCCTTCCCAACAAGGCCACCACTTTTGAACCGCCAACAGTAGCCATCAGCTCCCTCCCATAGACGGACTTCAAACTTACCCTCGCTGTCAAGACCTGGCTGAAATAAGAAATGGGTCACTGGTCCTACATCAGTACTGCTCCCAGCCAGTGTCCTGAAGCATCTGACTCGACTATGAATGGCCTGGTAAAGTGTGGTAGAGCCAAAACTGGTATTGTCATCATGGCCTTCTTCAAGGCCTCAAATATGTGTCGCCTCGTCACTCCAATGGAATTTGTCCTTCTTGAGCAGCTCTGTGAGTAGCCAGACGATAGTACCATATTCCTGCACGAACCTCCTGTAATAACCTGTCAAGCCCAGGAATCCCCTCAGTCTCGTAGAGTAGTAAGGCGCGGCAAGTCCAACATGGCTGATATCTTCCATCTGTCTGATACTACCCCCTGAAGACACCACATGCCCCCAAGTACTCCACCCGTCGTTGGTCAAATAAGAACTTCCGGTTGGCGAATAACTGATGGGACTGAAGCTCCTGAAAGACTATCTGTAGGTGGTCCAAGTGCTCCTACAGGGATCAGCTGTAAACAATGATATCGTCGAAGAAAACCAATACAAAACGCCTAAGGTAGGGGCGGAATACCTTATTCATCAAAGCCTGGAAGGTAGCTGGGGCATTGGTTAAGCCAAAAAGCATGACCAGAAACTCATAATGGCCCTCATGAGTCCTGAAGGCTCTCTTGGGCACGTCCTCCGCCCTCATCCTGATCTGATGATAGCATGACTTCAGATCAATCTTTGTGAAGATAGTAGCCCGTGTAACTCATTAAGTAGCTCATCGATGACTGGGATGTGGAACTTGTCTGGGACCGCCCCCTTATTTAGCGCTATGTAGTCCACGCATAAATGCCAACTCCCATCATTCTTCTTCACCAGCAGCACATGACTAGAAAATGGACTAACACTCGGCTGAATAACTCCTGCACGCACCATCTCTGCCACCATCCGCTCTATCACATCCTTCTGGGCCTGAGGGTAATGATACGGTCTCAAACTAATAGGGGACAAGCCCTCCCGTAGTATTATCGTGTGCTCATGGTCCCTAGGCGGTGGGAGACCCTGTGGCTCCTGAAAAACCTCATCGAACTGCCCTAATAACTGTTGCACCTCCTCTGTAATGGCCTACCCACTCTCGGCCACGGCCCCCTCTTCGCACACCATAACCTGCAGCTCCACCAAAACCCCCCGGAATGGATGGTCCTAGCTATGGTCTTCAGCAAGACCAAGACCATGGTCCTGCATAGGCTATCACTTCCAGTTCAACTCCTGCACGCACCATCTCTGCCACCATCCGCTCTATCACATCCTTCTGGACCTGAGGGTAATGATACGGTTTCAAACTAATAGGGGACAAGCCCTCCCGTAGTATTATCGTGTGCTCATGGTCCCTAGGCGGTGGGAGACCCTGTGGCTCCTGAAAAACCTCCTCGAACTGTCCTAATAACTGTTACACCTCCTCTGTAATGGCCTACCCACTCTCGGCCTCAGCCCCCTCTTCGCACACCACAACTTGCAGCTCCACCAAAACCCCCCGGAATGGATGGTCCTAGCTATGGTCTTCAGCAAGACCAAGACCATGGTCCTGCATAGGCTATCCCCCTGTAATGTCATCGTCCTCCCGCTCTCCTGAAACTCCATCATGAGCATCTTCCAGTTCAACTTCATATCCTCCAGTGTCTGTAACCATCTCATGCCCATGATCACGTATGTGCTTCCCATATCTAAGGGCAGGAAGTCCACCACCTGGATCCCCTGAAGTGTCAGAATCAGCCCACGGCACACTCCTCGACTGCTCTCTATTTGACTTGTCCCCATCATGACGCCGAAACTGCCTGTGTCCACCAGCTGAAGACCATGCTGCTCCACCACTCTCCTGAAGATAAAGTTGTGGGTAGTCACACTGTCGATCAATACGGTCACCTCCTGGTCATAGATGTGTCTCCTCAAGTAGGCCTCTAACACTAGCCTATTTGTTAGAGACTCATCCCACACTAGGCCTCTAACAATAGCCTTGCTAAGGACCCATCACATACTAGGCCCATAACACTGGGCTCACACCCAATTGTTAAGTATTAGCTAACATCCAACCCAAAGCCAATTAAGATTAGGTGGAGAGGCCCTCTAATACTTATACATGTCATTTTCTCTTGATCTTTCCAATGTGGGACTAATTGGGATCCTAACATACCACCACGCTTCCGACAACTGTCGTCCACGGCGACCCCCTCTGGGGTGCCCACTCTAAGTGGCCAACTCTGGCCTTTACCAGGTCGTCCCCTCTTAGCTCGCTCCTTCCCCAGGTCGCCCCTTCTTTCCTCGTCTGACAACCACCGTCTACTCTAGAGTGCCCACTCTAAGTGGCCCACTCTGGCCTTTACCAGGTGCGTCGCCTCTTCGGTCGCCCCCTCCCTAAGTCGCCCCTTCCGTAGCGTGGGCCATAGCATAGTGCTTGCTCTAATACCAAATTGATAGGAACTAGAAATATCTGAAATTTATTGATAATAAACTGAAAATAAAAGATACCGTTCATTACAATTGTAAAGATAATCAATCTTCCAAGACTCCGATTGAAGAGGACGTCTGCACTCTACCGAAGAACGAGGAACTCACTCCTCTCTTTATCAAATTAATATCAAAATATGCATGATGATGACCGGCCGACCTTATGGGTATAAATACTACTCCTAAATACAAAATTGCACATAATCCCATATACAAGAATATAGAATCACAAAATACCCAAAAGTAAGTTCACAAATAAGCCCCTGAGTTACGTAGATGAATCTGGGTCCACCCATGTTTGCTGCCGACCCACCTCGCTTGCGCCTCCTTTGATATGTGATGAGCCCATCATATTTAATGATAAACCTAGGTGATTAGAAATGAAAACAATCGATATAATAAGAGATAAGATGAAAATTCTGAGGCTAACTATGGACGAGATAACATTACACATTAGATTAAGATAAATGATCTCAACTTTAATGGAACATAAAATCCTCTGATTTTTTTAGATTAGCTAGAAGAGATGAAACATATACTCGAATGGTACCAGCTATGAAACAAACAAAACATTTGATTTGATAAAATCAACCTGATGTGATCTACTAAAATTCTCTAGATATAAACAGAGAGACAATAAGAGATAGCATTTAAGATCTATATAAATATGAAATGAAATAAAAATCAAACTCAAAGAAATATTTACCTCCTACATATAGAGATCATATACTAGAAACACTAAATGACATACATCAAGAAAGCATTACTATAGAAGAATACATGATTAAGTTTAATGACCTATTGTTAGGAGTGAACTACAAGAAGATTATCAATATACACTACTAGATTTCATTCTGAATTGGGAGCAAATATTAGGTGTGAGATGATTCCTTACATTGTATATAATGTACTATACGCATTCGACATAGTCTTAAATTTAGAATACATGAGAAACCCATAGACATTTTTTAACCGAAGAGCCGAAAGCCACCCTCTTGGCAGCCCCGTCCCAAATTTATTTTAAAAAAATCTATGAGAACCCCATAGACATGAAACTTACATTTAAAGCCAGGGAGCAATAAAAGCAGCCAAATGATAATATAACTAAAGCTGAAATGAATGCCATGAAATAGATAAATAAAAGGTTGAGATTCATTATAATAAAACCTAATCGAATGCAATATTCCAAATGTCATGCTTTTGACCATTTTACTAGTTGTTGTCCCAATAGGAGTTCACTAGGAAATTATTGAGGAAGATAATGATTTAGAAGAGTCTAGCACCATCATATAAAAAATATTTTCTTGTGTATGTGTGTGAAGAGAGCAAGTGAGAGAGGAGTATTCCAAAAAGAATAATTAAATGACAAGAATATAGCCGCTTCCTCCAAAAATATGGATTCTCATAATGTTCTTGCACCCTAAAGAAACAGAATGGAAAGACACTACCAGTCCTCCTTTTCTTCAACATTTTTCTTGCCATAAATAGCTACTTTATATAAATGTCTTTCTTTTCCAATTCATGCTTTTCAACTTCGTGTTGGTAAAAGAGTATTTACTGAAAGGCAAAATGTTGATGAAAAAAACTCTATATGCCTTTCCATTCTATTTCATTTGGATAAGGAGAAAAAATAAGTGCATTATAGAACATTAATAATTTTTAAGTGTTTGAACATTTCTTATTTTCTCTAGGATACTCCAATCCTCTCTCACGAAATACAAAGAAAGGTGTTACGAGATTGATCAAGAACAGACAATGAAAAAACACAAACAAAGAACACAGATTTACGTGGAAACCCCAAGATGGGGAAAAACCACAGACAGAGTAGAGAAATTCACTATATCGAAGATCTGGTAAAAAGGGGGAGAAGTGCGGCAGCTAAAGAAAAGGTTAAAGCCGAAACCCTAGATTACATCATATTTATATGGGCAAAATTAGAAAGCCGAAACCCTATCGGCCCGATCCCTCCGCTACCACCACAAATCAAAATTTCCCATTAAATGTCGCACCGCGAGCTCTTATCGGGTCGGGTCAAAAACCGGATTCGGGTCACACTCTAACCAAAGGAAATCCCTTCACCAAATAAATTCTTTTTTTCTATGTGAGCCCATAAAGTATATCTAACTATTTGGCTATTTGCATTGATTTTATTTTTTAATACGCGAAGGAAATACATTCGGCAGAATTTTTTTTAAAAAAAATGAATTTTTCGTCCCTTCCCGTTCAACGTCTGAGATGGAGAAAAGAAGGTTATGGAATATATGTATTATTGAAACAGATGCACAACTTTTTGACTACTAATTCACACGCGTGCATTAAAAAATTCTTTGAAACTCTATCCAATATTGATATTTTTCCCAACTGAGTATATCAATCTTCATGTTCATTTACTAGATAAAGGAAATGCTTGGCATATGGAAATTTTTTAAGAAAATGAGAGCTTTCAATCTCAGGCATTCAAATTCTTTATGGCACGAAGAAAAGCTCAAGGCATTATACAAAATTGATATTTTTGATATAGGTTTTTTGTCATGTCTGTGTTCATCTAGAATAGTCTCTTACATGCACGTATCTCATGCATACAAGTATACAACAAGTTTTGGTAATTCCCAACCAAAAATATTCTTCCTAGGTGGACACCCATAAATTATGGCTAATCTACTATATATGAAAATACTTTTGGTTAGGCAAATTTTTTAAGAAAATGACAAGGGGAAACAAAGGCTACATTGGAAATCTGTATTTTCTAAATTAGGTATCTTTTTTGTAACGACCCGGTTTTGGGGTCATCCCAAATTAATATGCATGTCTTGCAAGTACCGGTGAAAACAATTTACAGACAGCAGGAAAAGCACCAAAGTGAATACTTATTTTATTCAATCAGGAAAAGCACCAAAGTGAATACTTATTTTATTCAATCGTTCCTTCAAGTCGAGAAATATATTACTCACGCATTAAAAGAAAAGTACAATCTCTCTTTCACTCTACTCTGCTAAAAAGATATAAAAAGAAATAAATGAAAAACTGCATAATATTATTCTCACTCAATCAGAAATCAAACTCAGCGCCCTACACTGGGAACTCCGACAATTTGTACTCAGGTGCCTCCTCGTATATCTATTCGTCACCTAGCGAAAACAACAAGAATCAACCCACTATTTACTAAAATAGACTAAACCTAAACTAAACATTACAGTTATATACTAAACAAGGATGTAACAAAATCGTGCATACTAAGGTGTGTACAAAAGCAGGTGAAGAAAGCTACTTAAGTATCAGCTAAAAAGTAACAAGGTATGTTTTACTTACATAGGCACTAACTTATAGTATTAATTAAAATTTTGGTTAACAATTTCTGTGTTGTGACTAATAATGAAGAGAACTATGTGCAACTTAAACACCACCTTGTACCACGGGGGCGCTACCCAGGCCTTAGATCCATCCGACATAACAATACTGGTCGTATAGAAATACTAACCAAGTCGGCCTAGTACAATAGTGGGATCCATTAAGTTCAGTTTGAAGCATAGCTCTAGTCGCTCATGTTCCTTCTCAGTTATGAGTTTCCCAATCCACGTGAGTCATGTGTATAGTTGTTCAATTTCTAGTTCGGTGTCAAGTGTCATGTCATTGTCTGTAATGATATTCTAGACATCTAGCGTGTTCTAAATTTTGTCGTAAATTGTCAGTATTGGAAATATCAATATTCTCAGAAGGGTCCATGTCTCAAGCTCCCTAAATTACGTAGATAGGGTTGCTATGAACAAGTTCAATGGCTCAGCATGTCGTGTGTCAAATACAAGGGCACAGTCATAAAACAGTCAAATCGATATCATGTTGTATTAGCCCCTAACTTACACAATTTAGTTGTTACATTTGTCAAATCCAACATTTTAGGCATGCGACATAACCAAATACATATTTCAAAATAAATCTTCATAACAATTATGTACAGTTTCAGCAGCGAATCGTGCAACTAACATAACCTAAAATTTTACTTTAAAAACAAAAGATGTAATAAAATTCTAGGAAAGAAGATAAATCTTAGGATCAGATTCATGTTTGGCACCTCAACCTAATTTTACTGTTTACTAACCTAGAGGGTGTTGCTTCAGCCCTAACTTATAAAAATAATCAAGATGTAAATCCACAGGGAGGCCTAAAGATCATGACATAGCTTCAAAAAGGGCCAAAGTCCATGAACTACGGAACAGTCAGAGCAAAAGCCCCGAAGACAGGAAAAGCCCTGAAGACCACGACAAGGCAGCAACCAACTGGAATCAACCATAAACAACAGGGATTAAACATCAATCAAAAGGAATGAAAAACAACCAACATAAATGAACAGTAACCACCAGCCCTAAGCACCCAACAGTGAGGACGACAACCCAACAAAGAATCAACACCAACCACAACCCTAAACACCAACAGAGAGGACGACAACCCAACAAGGAATCGCAGTAACCATAACGCCAAACACCAACAGAGAGGGCAATAACCCAACAAACACCAACAGAGAGGGCAACAACCCAACAATAATCAACGGCAACACAACCCCAAGCACTAACAGAGAGGACATCAAAACAACCTGATATGAACTAGCGAGATCTGAAATTTATTGAAAATAAACTGAAAGTAAAAGAAGATAAATTGATTACAATAGTTGAGGTAATCTCTCTCCCAAGACGCCAATTGAAGAGAACGTCCGCACTCTTCCGAATAACGAGGGATAATCTCACCCCTCTTTATCAATTCTCTCAAATTTCACACATAATCCATCCTCTCTAGATCTCATCCTTTATTTATAATAAAACTTAGACTAATTAGGTATTTAGTCAAAAGGACTAAATCACCCTAATATTATTCTCCAATTAAATGACACGATTCTCGAATTAAATCATTTCCAAATGAGATCACGCCCACATTCGATGCACCGTCTGCATTCGTCAAACCGGCCGCATTTGTTGAACCGTCCGCATTCGATGCACCATCCGCATTCGTCGCACCGTCCGCATTTGGATTCTCGCATTAAATCATTTTCAAATAAGGTCACGTCCATGTTTGTCGCATTGTCCGCATACGCCAAACCCCCATCCGTATAACAACCCCATCAAAAACCCATAAGAACCCACAGTGGAAACCCACGGCTAAGCCCGCACCCCCTGGCGGCCAACGGCCTCAACCCCAACAATCCAAACAAGCGTCGAGCCACAGCGAGGTTCGTCGCAGGCTCAGTGTGCTAGTATTAAATCTCAAAGGAAGAAAATTCCTTAAAATTAGCATATGAATCATTATCTCCCTCGGATACTCGAAAATTCTAAAATTTCAAACAAACAATAACAATAAATTCATCTCAGGAAATTAGGAAAATTAAACAAAAACTTAAACCGAAGCTTAGGGAAGATTTAAGTCTACCATTTATCATCGATTGGCCCAAAGAAATCCAAAATCTGAAAGCCCCAGCAAATCTGATCAACTCCACGAGAAATCAACACCAAAATCCCAAAGAAATTGAGATCAAAAACTTGGAGATTTTAGAGGGAAGATGTAAGATTTCGCATCAAACCCCAAGAGGAGAGAGGAGAGAGGAGAGAGGAGAGAGGAGAGAGAGTTGGAGGGGAATCCGTTGGAGAAGATTGTGGGTGATGAATGCGTGAGAGCATGGCGGAATATCCGTGTAACCGATGAGAGGTGGCGGCTGCGTTTCGAAAGCTATGGTTAGGGTTTTCGACATTGAGCCAAGGAGACTGCTGCTGTAATTTTTGACTCGAAGAGAAGAGAGTCGGTGTGTGGTTTGTTTTTTGGAAGAAGGGTAGCCGTTTGATTTGGGGTTAAGAGGAAGTAATTGGGTTTTTTTTGGGCTTTAAAGAGATAGGGAGGGGGATTGAAGTGGCAGCTTGGGCTTTAACAAAAAGAAAGGAAGAAGGAATTAAAGAGGAGAAAAGAAAAGAAATTGAAGAGTGGGCCGAGGGCTTCTTTTGGGCTACAATGAGTAAATAGGAAAATGGAAGGAAAAGAGAATGTAAAATAAGGAATTAGAAAATTTTTAATAGAAAAATTCTACAAAAAGATAAAGAAAGTTCCTACCAATCCTATAAGAAAATTCCTACCAATCCTACTAATAAATTCCGGACCATTACACTTTTTTATTAATCCATCTTTCTTTCTCTAACATTCACATGACCACACAATACGGTCTTTGCAACCGATCTACATATTAAAAGATGTTTTTTTC
Organism: Scilla litardierei; assembly: GCA_030789695.1. NCBI lineage: Eukaryota > Viridiplantae > Streptophyta > Magnoliopsida > Asparagales > Asparagaceae > Scilla > Scilla litardierei. Next base: position 29,863,705 of record CM061138.1, read on the forward strand.
TTTTTACATTTAAGCCTCTCAAAAAACTATTATATTTACTTTTTCAATCCATGAATTGAAAAATGTATGAAATCTCTTAAAGTTTAAGCTTATAAAAATAGGCCAACTACAATAATTTAATTTAATTATATCATGTGACTCAACATCATAAAGCAAAGTAAAATCAAACTTTATTCTGGAGTAAATTCAATTTTCTTTAAGAAAATGAGAGCTTTCAATGTCTAGCATTCACATTATTTAAGACACGAAGAAAAGTTCAAGGCATTATAGAAAATCGATATTTTTGAAATCGGGTTTCTGTCCTTTTCTTGTTCATCAAGAATAGTCTCTCGCACGCATGTATCTCACGCCAACACATTTTCGCAACTCCAACCAAAAATAATTTTTTTCATAGGTGAACAGCCATAAATTATGTCTATTTTACTATATATGAAAAATAATTTCGGTTAGGAAATTTTACTTGGTGAGCAGCCATAAATTAACTCATTTCACCACATTTTCAAATAAGACCCTAAGAATAAAAATTTTATTCTGCAATCCAAGTCCTCTAAATTATATATAATAATTTTTATATTTGAACATTATCAAATAAGGCTCTTAAATATATATTTAGGAACTCCAAATATAAATTTTTTTAACCATTAAGCATCTCAAAAAACTATTATATTTATAGTTTCAATCCATCAATTTGGTATATTAAAATATGTATGAAATACATTTATAAAATTAGGTCAACTATAATTTAATATGATTGTACCATCTAACTCAACATCACGAAGCAAAGTAAATCCAAATTTTATTCTGGAGTAAATTTCATGCTCATATGTTTTTGTAGCAAAAACATAAAAAATACTAACTATTAATGAGGTTGTGAATCACATCTAAGAATAGAACCAGCTCAAGTCTTGATCCTGACTGTAATTAGCATAATACTATTCCGGATTTGTAGTATGTGCATCATCAATAAAAACCCTATGTGTTTTTTTAGTTAAACTATATATTGACCGAATTTAAATTGGATCTGAGTGGGTCTTTTTTTCTGAGTGGATTTTAAGCTGAATTTATAATGGTAATGGAATAAATTCAACTAATATAACCCAGACCTCACATTTAACTAGATTATAGGCACGACAAACAACAGTTATTTATATACACTGAAACATCCAAGTCCAAAAATTTGGAGTTAGGAAATCCACTCTTACCTGCAAATCTGCAATGACAACTGCATCTATATTTTGCGCATAGTATTTGGATCGGAATTGTTAGAGCTGCTATCACCTTCAGATCAATTATGGATATGAAAATTCCACCAAAAATGATTTTATTTTTTAGTTAGTATCCATTATTATGGTGGTTTGCATTATGCACATGTGCTAATTAACAAGTAGAATTCATGATACTCATAGCTAAAAGCATATTTGTCTTCAAGAAGTTCAAGCGCTTGTAAATAGGCTAAAAGATAATTTTTGGTCCAAATCATTGATGCTATGAAGATGGCACGTGCATCATTTGTCTGAAGAGAAGATGGCAGTAGAGTACAACCCAAACTTACTTCTTGTCAGTTAGGATAGCATCTATAACTTCTTATGCCTGCTTGAGTATCCATAATTAGCATAAAAAGAAATTAAGAAACAAACTAGTTGTATGAGTAATTCAAATTAAGTTTATAAATTAGCTTTATTAGGATATGATTATTACATGCATGCAACATAAGTGGGACATTGATGGATAGACATCTATCATTTTCCGTCTTTTCATAAGGATATGAAAGAGGGAATAATATTATTATTAATACCACCATTATTGAAGGGAATATTCTCTAGCACCCCAGCTGTCATCTAATTTATTGGATGGTTAGAAAACATAAAGGGTGAATGCCCGGAATAGTTAAAGAAATGGCAGCAAATTATATACATTCCAACATCAGGTGCAAAATGTAGGAAAATTAAATTTATGTTACAATTAATTTAATGTTTTTAAGTGCTCTAACCTGGCCAAGATCCTCCATTGTGGTAACTCCATCTGGTATTTTTGGGGTCACAACCTGTCACAATCCGCCATTCATGGCCTTCAATGGCGGGATAAGTTATCTTCAGAGGCATTTCACCAACCAGCTCTTCCCATCGTGCTTCAATGAGATCCATTATAGCCATAGATTGCTCCGGTGTAGCAAGTGATGATAAAATGGCAACACAATTACCTAGTGCAAACCATCGGAAATCCATCCTAGCTGGACTTACATTTCCAATGAAGTAACCACCTCTGGTGGGCATAAAATCAAAAACCCAATCTGGGATTGACTCGGGGATAACATTAAACTTGTTAACTGCTGTATGAGAATATTCCTCTGTTTTATAGCGATAAATATCATTGAGCTGCTGGAAGTCAAGCCAGAAATAGCTTCTCATGTGATAACTTAAGGCATGTAACCGTTTAACGATTCGTTCTATGAACTCCTTTCCTTCAGCATCATGCTTAAGCATTGACAATGAACACCTCAAAACCATGAAAAAAAGGGCTTGGATTTCAATAGGATAACCATAGACACCCTGAAATTGGAGTGCACCATAAGAATATTTCATGCAATGACAACAACAGATAACCGACCAATCCTCCATTGAAACTAGGGCACATATGGAGCAGAAATATAAATCAACATATGTAAATGAATAATTACATAAAATAATGATTTTACAGACATCTTGGAGCTGTTGAGCAATATATATGAGGAATTTTGTGTAAAATTGCAATACATACTATCATTAGTAACTAGAGTATGAGTAGAATTAATAAATTGGAAAAGAGTTATCATATTGTACTTTCTTAGATATCTAAACACCACCCATCCCCAATCTGGGGAGTGGCATGTTTCCTATTTCAACATGGGATTAGAGCTCTCGATCTAGAGTTCTCAATCTAAGGTGTTGTGATCACCACCAATAAACTACCAGAATTCTTATATCATCACCAAAATTACAACTCTGTCCCCACTTTATACAATTCACTCTCAAGTCAAATTCAACTCTAACTAAACTAACCCTAACTTAACTCAAATTTGAACCAAATCAAGCCCAAACCCCAAAGCCAAACTCCTCCTTCATTCCTCGTAACCTAACTCAAAGCAATGCCCAGCCCCATGCACACAGGCAACACGTGTGCTTTCCATGCGCTCTTCTTTTCTTTCTTTATTCCTTCATTTCTTTTCTGTTAAATTTGAAACAATAGAAAAAGAGGTAAAAGAATAAAAATTAAAAGATGTAATTTGATTTGGGTTTTCTATTGAACTTGACAAGAGTTAATTATGTAGTGTTATGTTTTGGTGTAAAGAAGGGATTTAGAGAGCAAGTTCGGTTTATTTTTGAGTTGGATTAGTTGGGAGGATCCCGACACTTGTTTTTGAGTTGTTTGAAAATATTTGTAATTGATTGTTTCTATGGCTGCTATAATTTAATTGATTATTTCTATGGCTGCTACTTCAGAGCATGTTCTATCAAATGCCTGGAGCATGACAATGTCAGATCAATGTAACACATACATGCTAAACCACCCCACGATCCACAATTAGGATCACACGTTCCGAATTGCAGTATACTAGCCATTTGGAATGGTAAAATCATTTTCTCGGATAGTTCATAGCTTTTTGGACTAAATAAAATATCATTATTACCAAGTTGAAGTATGCATTTTGCTAAGTTGTACAATGCAAAGTATCATGCACACAAGCATACCCACAAATACATGTACAGAAATACACCTATCAATGTCATAAAAAATTTATTTCTTAATAAGTTCTTTTCACTTCAATTATGCATCCAACAAAGACTACCCCAGCATACCATGTTTTTGACCAATAACGTTCAACTTGCCCGTTTTTGTTTCACGTACTAATCAATCCACATTACTAGTAAACCTTGCATTAGATGAGGGGTTAGAGAGATATCAGATGTTCCAACAATATCAAGCGGCTCATGTTTAATCCAACACATGTTTAACTTTCAAAACTCCCATTACTTGGGTCATTGACTCAATTGCATCTGATAACAGGACCGGGAACAAAGATATCTAACTTGGAAGGTGTAAGCAATGCTATGGTTGTTGCAACTTTGCCTTTGTCTTTTGTTTATTATATTCAAAAATTTCTATTCATTTTGTTACATATTAGTAGTAAACTATGTCACTCCTTGAATTGCTCAATGACATTCATCCCTAATAATTGTGTATATTAAGAGATCGAGATTAATAGGATGATTGGCATAGGACATTAACGTGAATTGTATTATTTGTGAAATTCAGTACGCAGTAATGAATCTTAAGAACAGCGAAACAACACGCATCAAACAGAGACACACAAGACTTGGTAACGCAGTTCGGTGCGCACACCTATATCTGCGGAGCCACGCCCAGAAAAGTAGAATACTTCACTATAATAATCAGAGAATACAAACTCTAATGATCACGCTTCTATAAGGAAGAACACAATCCCCCTTAATACAAACCGTGAGGGGTGATCGCAATCAACCCCGTGGAGTATTCTTGGCAAGCTCCCCTTGCCTGCAAGCTCCCCTTGCCTGCAAGCTCCCCTTGCACCACCGACTAGATCAATTCCCTTGATCCTACGTGCGTAGTCGTCGGCCTCCCTCCCGGAGTATTCTCATTGAAACTTTTTATCAAAAAGTCCGTAACCTAGCCGTCGTTGCTGCCGAACCCTAATAGCATGCCTTTCCGCAATCACGGTTCAATCAGCCCCGATGCAATGAAATCTTGATACATCTAGATAACTGTAATACCCGCAACTCTTCAACCAGAAAGAGTTCCCTCAAAATCCGCAGGAGATCGTTGCAAGGATATTGTCGGCTAAAAACTCTCCAACCGTTTTTCAACAAAGGTAACCAAGAGATATAAATAGCCAATCAAATCTTTAACAATATTAATCAACATAAATACGTGAACTGTTAAAGATATAAACTTAGGATCGCGAGGACTCCAGGCTCGGATCCACGAATACCTTTGAACAACCAAAGCCGCCTATAGACACAGCATGTTGAACATCATGGTGCAACAAACTGTTCAACAATTCATCCAACAAGGTAGGCTGAGTTGATTCTCTCCTTGATTACAGTAGCTCAGGTGCAACAAAACGTTCAATAAGAGACCCAACATCTTCCAGATATACCATCTAATAGCTTTAAGAAATAATGAGCAAACAACGAGTGCCATATATGACAACGCAATCATCAAGCAGATTATGAATAGCATGAATAAAACCTAACAATCTCCCATTTTGTCATATAGTGGCACAACAAGCTATGATATTGACTGGATCAAACTGGAGAAAGATAAGGTAGACAATGATGCAGGCAAAACGAACAACTGAGTCTCACAATCATAAGCATCATAGCTGTATCAACAAAAAGCAACCATAACTTCACTTACAGCACCCCACAACCAGCCTCCTGAAGACCTGAACAATCATTAATATCACAACTTCAAGAAGCACAATCTCCCCCTCAATATACGAACCAAAAGAGAACCAAAACATCAACATCCAAAACATCCAAAACATCAGTATCAGACATCGACCACCACCCCAATATCATTCTACATCTCCCCCTTTGAGCCACTATGGACAGAAACATACCTGGGAAGAGAGTATTGGGAAGAACGAATCACAGCTCCTCAGGAAAACTACTCCTCAGAGCAGTCAGCTTGTTCTGCAGCATCAATTTGTGACTGTTCAAAAGGACATTCTGACTTTCGAGAACCAATAGTTGTTCATTGACATTCTGAATAGCATTCTCTAAGAACTGAATATCCACCACACTGGAGGAAGAGGTACTGGCGGAAGCAGCATGACCATGAGGTGAAGACGGAGACATAGGATGCACAGAAGCTGTGGGATTAGCAGCCCGAGGCGGGGAGGAAGCCGTAGAAGCATCATGTAGAGTGGGAATAACCCTTGAGATATCATCAATTTTACCTCCCACAGACTTCACAGTATAAGATATGTTGTCACAAGAAGTTGGAAGATCAGAAGGAGACAAATGCACTCTTTGAGACAAGCGAAACATAGATATAAGGCATCCATGGGGCAGTGCAGTGGCAGAGGAGGATTGCTCTGAGGACAGAATCATATCAAAAATGATTCTTCCAAGATTGAAGGACTGAGAAGAGCCGTCAAAGTACAGGAGTTTGCACATATCCTTAGTTACCACAGACACATTGGAGGTAGGAAGCCAGTTTCTTGTAGCAATCCTGTACAGGACAAAATATTTTGCGGTAAGAGCTGAAGAGGGAAAAACGGACGACTTCTTGGGCCAGCTCTTGAATTTTCCAGCAGTCACAACACGAATAAACCGGTCAAAACCATCTTCAGTGGATTCTCCGAAGGCAGGAGTAGACTGAGAACATTTCCATTCTAACAATTTATTCAGAACCGAGGGAGAGAAGGAAATGATCTTCCCTCTCACATAGCTTCTAAAACCCCAGCGTGAAGAAGTGTCACTTGCGGACTTGGGCAAGTTACAATAAAACTCACGTAACAACAAGGGGTAAGCAAGTGGCAGCATGAAATAACCCGATGTCCTTAAGAATAGATACCATCTGTGTCTTATCAAAAGAAGACACATTCAGATTCTTCTCAGGAAGAAGCGATCTCTCAGAGTATGACGACCATCTGCTCTTACAGGCCTTGTCGAAAAACATTTTACTATAGGCATCAGAGGAAGTAAAGAAGGTGAGCGAGAAGGACCGGATGCAGACTTCTTGGCCCTCTTGGAAGGAGAGGCAGCCGTATGACATGAGGGAGCAGGGCGCTTCTTAGGGGCAGACCGAGCTTTCTGCAAGAATGACGTTAAGGGAGTATCATCAAAAGCAGCTTCCTCACATATTGTATCCATTGTTGCAACATTTGGTGCAACATTCCGATCTTCATCTCTAGTCTGCACAGAATCAGTCTCGACAGCAACATTAACATTGGAATCGGCAGAACCTATGCCAGCTACAGAACCAGTATTAGGGAATGTACATCCTTCGACCATATCCACCTCAACAGTCTTCAGTGAATCCCCAACCATATTTCCATCAACAGAACTCTGAACATGAGCATCTACACCAACATGAGTTGAGATCGGTTCAGAAGGAATATCAACATGGTCATTAAGACTACCAACATCATCATTAGCCATTCTTACTGACTCATTTCACCTCCAGACACATGTTGAACATTATCTTCCTCACACATTGTAGAAGGAGGATCAACAGGTTCCTTTTCCAGGACAGGGTCAACAGGCGTAGCTCTAACATAGTCCCCTTCTCCAGGGTCCATATTCACATCCGACTTTTCAAAAGATGGGACATTTGTATCCTCGGTGTCCATGGGGCAGGATGAGGCATCATCAGCCCCCTCTGTCTCAGTCCTCTCAATAGATACAGAAGATTCAGAATCAGAGATGTCAATGATTTCTGAAATTCGTACAAAGATTTTCGGATTCCATGTTTGAATGACAACCTTGTGGTCTCGGGGCACCTCCACACTCATCACCTTCCCCAAAATTTTCTTTCGCATAAGTTTTTCAAAATGTATGTGCGAGACATCTACCCAAGATAGGTCTAGCCTCCTTCCAGTTCTCCGCAAATACCAAAACCAATCTTGAATTGTAACGGGAGCAGGAAATTCTTCTTCTTCATCAACATCATCCTCCAAGGGTTTTTGACAAAGATGAATTTTAAGAATAGGGGAGAAATTTACTAACTCCAAATTTGAGGCTCCAGGAGAATGCATGTCACTAAGAGCGCCGGACGATTGTGAGGGAGAAGAAATACTATTGGAAGACCCGCGCGAAGAACGTGGAAGTACTCCCTTCCGTTTGATAGGCGGAGGAGCGGACGGGGGAGCACTTTTCCTTGCAGAGGCGGTCCGACGCGAAAACCGTCGAGGAGGCTGCGAAGGTTTTTCTGATCGATCTCTTGCCATATTTGATCAAGAGAAAAAAAATTCCCACACAAACAAGAAGATTGCAAGAACCCTAGAGAGCGAGTTTAGAAGATCTTGGAAAGATTTGTTTTGAGAGAGAATAGAGAATAGCGCCTTGGGAACTGAAAATGGAACAGAGGGAAATAAATAACGGGTAAGGTAATTAGTAGATAACAAACCCGATAGCGCAAGACCGCCCATTCCATACAATGTTGCAACCTGATGTTGCAACAATTTTCTCAACACAGTGTTCAACATTAGATACGACACAACCCTAGGGCTTGTCGCAATTCTTCAAATCTGGCAGAATCTAGTGGCTTCGTAAAGATGTCCGCTAATTGATTAACTGTAGCTACATACTCCATGACAAGAGACTTCTTCTCGACCAACTCTCTAATGAAGTGATGGCGGATGTGGATATGTTTCGTTCTGGAGTGCTGAACATGATTCTTGGAGATGTTTATAGCACTCTGATTATCACATAGAATAGTCAGAGTCCCTTGTTCCAATCCATAATCTGTCAACATTTGCTTCATCCATAAGAGTTGAGTGCAACAACTCCCTGCTGCGATATACTCAGCCTCTGCCGTAGATAATGATATGGAGTTCTGTTTTTTACTATACCAAGAAACAAGATTGTTCCCCACATAAAGACATCCTCCGGTAGTGCTCTTTCTATCATCTGTATTTCCTGCCCAGTCAGCATCACTGTATCCCGAAATTAGAGTGTTTGTATCCTTGGTGTACCATATACCATAGTCTGCCGTCCCACTGACATACCTGATAATCCTCTTTACAGCAGTGATATGAGATTCCTTGGAACACGCTTGATAGCGGGCACAAACTCCAACACTGAAGCTGATATCTGGCCTGCTAGCCGTCAAATACAAAAGACTACCTATCATGCTTCTGTATAGGGTGACTTCAACATCTCTTCCTCCTTCGTCCTTGGAGAGTTTTTCTGAAGTGGCCATGGGAGTGCGGACATGTCTTGCACTTTCCAGGCCAAATCTCTTGACAAGGTTCCTTGCATATTTGCTTTGTGATATGAACAGACCATCTGTACACTGTTTAACTTGAAGCCCAAGAAATACATTCAACTCACCTACCATGCTCATTTCAAACTCCTTTTGCATGAGGGTGATAAACTCACGTACCAGCTGTTGTCACGTTGACCCAAAGACTGTATCATCGACATAGATCTGTGCTACCATGACGCTTGATCTTGTCCGTTGAACAAATAAGGTTTTATCAGCTCCTCCTCTTTCATACCCCTTTTAAAGAAGATATGTAGTTAACCTTTCGTACCAAGCCCTCGGTGCTTGTTTCAACCCATATAGAGCCTTCTTCAACTTGTAAACATGGTTTGGAAGAAACGGATTTGCAAAGCCTTTTGGTTGTTCGACATAGACTTCGTCATGTAGTAATCCATTCAGGAACGCACTATTAACATCTATTTGGTGTAGTTTGAAATTTACACGCAACAGCCAGTAGTAATCTGATGGATTCCAAACGAGCTACCGGAGCAAATGTCTCATCAAAGTCAATTCCTTCAACTTGGGTATAACCTTGAGCTACCAGACGAGCTTTGTTGCGAGTAATATTTCCCTTCTCATCTGTTTTATTTTTGAATATCCATTTTGTTCCGATGACATTTGTTCCTTTAGGTCTCTCCACTAGACTCCAGACATCATTTCGTTGAAATTGGTTCAACTCCTCTTGCATGGCCGAAACCCAGAAATCATCAACAATAGCTTTTTTCACATTTTTGGGTTCAATAGTAGAGAGAAAACAGGCATACCCGGCCAGATCCCTGTAGTTGACACGGCTAGCACCTCTTGTCCGACGACTGTCGTGAACGTCACCAATGATTAGCTCCGAAGGATGATCGCGTATAACCTTAGTGATTCCCTCAGCCTCTTGAGCATCTTCAGTCTCTACATGAGTCATCTCAATGGTAGTAGTATCCTGTGTTGCAACATTTTGTTCAACATTGTTCTGATTAGTCTTCATTGTTGCATCATCACGTTCAACACGGACCTCATCATCAGTGTTGTCCTCTTGAATGCCCTTTTCTCCACTTAGAATGGATTCTCCCTGATCAAAATCATCTACCACCACATTGATAGATTCCATCATAACGTCAGTGCGTTCATTTAACACTCTGAAGGCACGACTCCTTGTAGAATACCCTGGGAAGATTCCTTTGTCACTCTTGGCATCGAACTTCCGTCTCGGTGTACGATCTTGCAAGATGTAGCACTTGCTTCCAAAGATATGGAAATAGGAGACATCAGGCTTCCTCCCTTTCCAGATCTCGTAGGGGGTTTTCTCAGTCCTTGGCCAAAGATATACCCTGTTGATCGAGCAAGCGGTATTAATAGCTTCAGCCCATCACTTAACATTAACTTCCCGAGCATTCAACATAACTCGTGCCATTTCTTGAAGCGTGCGATTCTTTCTTTCAACAACTCCGTTTTGCTGAGGAGTTTTAGGAGCCGAGAACTCATGTCATATACCATGTGCCTCACAAAATTCAGAAAATGAGTGATTCTCAAACTCTTTTCCATGATCGCTTCGAATCCTGATGATTTTTCCAATGCTAACTCCTTTTTCAACTTGAAGGCGGGTACACAGTCTCTTAAAAGCATCAAATGTGTCTGATTTCTCCTTAAGAAAATCGACCCAAGTGAATCGAGAAAAATCATCAACACATACAAAAATGTACTTCTTACCTCCCACGCTCGTTTCTGAAGTGGGTCCAATCAGGTCCATGTGTAGCAGCTCCAGAATTTTTGAGGTAGTGATAGTCTGAATTTGCTTGTGACTCACTTTCTTCTGCTTTTCCAGTTGGCATGATTCACACACCCCTTCTTTCTTCTTGATTCGGGTTGGCATTCCACGAACAGCTCTGGCTTGAGAGATCTTCATTAAGGTCTTGAAGTTGACATGCCCCAGTTTCTGATGCCACTGTTCAGAAACATCCGCAGTGAAATTGAGACACCTGTCTAGATCTTGCAGAAGATAGCAGTTGTCGCTAGACCTCTTTCCGGTAAGAATACAAACATCATCTCTGTTAAAAACTAGGCATTCATCTTTGTTAAAGCGGACCAGTAGTCCTTGATCACACAACTGACTGATACTTATTTAGCTTCAGTGTTCCTGTCATATTCAGATTCCCTTTTCCAACAAACCTGCTTCTCTGACCATCACCAAACGTAACATGACCTTTGTTGCCGGCAGTATACTCAGACAGGAGACCCTTGTTCCCCGCCATGTGACGGGAACAACCACTGTCGAAATACCATTGATTCTCTGAGAAAGTAACCAATGAAGTGTATGCCACCATACTCACTAGCTCGGATTTCTTAACCCATTTCATGTTTGTTTGCTGGTTGGGATAAGCAACATTTCTACCTTTATTTCAGTGCTTCATGCGTCTGAAGCAACTCCAGTCATAGTGTCCAACTTGTCTACAGTAGTTACATATCAGCCGCCTGGGTGTTGAACCTTTTGTTGGACCCTTTGTTGAATCTTTTCTTTTCTTCCCTCTTGACTTGTACGTGTTCAGTTGAGTCTGCTTTTCATGCTCCTTAGTAATGATACCACTTTTAGTTTTTAAGGTGTGTAGATGACTCCCTCTGTAGTATCCAACTCCTGTTCGATCTCCAGACATCTTACCCATGTTAAGGATGTCATCAAGTTTAGATTTTCCGGAGTTCCATCGGTTGAGGGTGCTTTCCGCCTTCTCAGCTCTGAGTAGGGTTCTCTTCAGGCTATTCTCAAGATTCCGGAGACTTAATTCAGTCTTCAGCAGTTTGGTCTGGGTCCCATCCCTCTCACTTCACAGCTTGGAGCATTCATCTTTCAGTTTCTTGTTTGCTGCACAGATATCCATCCACTTGTTGAACATAATTTGATAAGCCAAGCGGATATCCTCTTCACAAACATCTCCTTCACTTTCATTGTCAGATTCAACCTCGGTGTCGTATGTTGTACCAATTGTTACAACATCATGTATCACATTTTCTTGTTTGTAACTGGATGTTGAAGCACATGTTGCAACATTATATTCAACATGACTGGAAGACTTATACTCAGGCTTGTCTTTCAGGGTGGTAGTGAATGTAACATAGTTGCTAGTTATGTCTTCATCTTCCACACTTCCTTCAGAATCTTCATCGCTCCAGGTGCTGGCTAGAGATTTCCCTTTTTGCTTCTTAAGAGTGTTAGCACATTCGGCCTGTATATGACCAAATCCTTCACACTCTCTACATTGTATTCCATTTCCCTTGGTTTTAGAATCATACCTCTGAGTAGGACGACTAGCAATCTTTTCACCGGTAGAAGGAGCAGACCGCAGCACCTTATTTGCAGTTTTGAAATTCTGACCTCTATTACTGATCTTTCTCATCATCCTACTGAAGTTTTTGGTGAGTAAAGCAATGTCATCTTCAAGTCCTGACTCATTATCAGATTTGGACGATTCATTCGCTTCAACTTTTAGAGCAACTCCCTTCTCCCTTTTGTTTTGCTTGAGATTCATTTCATAAGTTTGCAGAGAGCCCATGAGTTCGTCTAGTCTCATGGTGGATGTGTTTCTCACTTCTTTTATTGCAGCAATCTTGGCCGAAAATTTTTCAGGTAGAGACCTCAGCGTCTTTTCAACTAACTTCTTTTGAGAATATTTCTTACCCAGTTAAAATGCCTGGTTAGCTATATCCCTTAATCTTCCATTGAACTCGGCAACTGTCTCGTTTTCATTCATTCTCAGATTTTCAAACTGTGAGGCAAGCATTTGCAGTTTAGAAGCCTTAACAGTGCTGGTCCCCTCATGCACATTTTGAAGAATGTCTCAGGTTTCTTTTGCGTGCTCACATGTTGATATAAGCTTGAACTGCTCTTCATCGACTGCAGTGAAGATGGCATTCACTGCTTTTGAGTTTCCTAATGCAGCACGCTCCTCTTCCGGATTCTAGTCTCTCACGGGTTTGATGCATTCCTTGCCTTCCTTGTTTACTTCAGTCGGAGGACTCCATCCTTCAACCGTGGCCACCCAAGCTTTTCCATCCAGGGACTTGATAAAGGCTCGCATGCGTGACTTCCAATAAGTGTAATTGGATCCGGTGAGTAAGTGAGGACGAGTAACAGAGGCACCTTCTTTGGTATTCATGATGTGCGTACACAAGATCACACCCACTTTGAACAAACAAAGTAATATGGATGACCTGCTGTGATACCAAATGAAATTCAATACGCAGTAATGAATCTTAAGAACAGCGAAACAACACGCATCAAACAGAGACACACAAGACTTGGTAACGCAGTTCGGTGCGCACACCTACATCTGCGGGGCCACGCCCAGAAAAGTAGAATACTTCACTATAATAATCAGAGAATACAAACTCTAATGATCATGCTTCTATAAGGAAGAACACACTCCCCCTTAATACAAACCGTGAGGGGTGATCGAAATCAACCCCGTGAAGTATTCTTGGCAAGCTCCCCTTGCCTGCAAGCTCCCCTTGCACCACCGACTAGATCAACTCCCTTGATCCTACGTGCGTAGTCGTCGGCCTCCCTCCCGGAGTATTCTCACTGAAACTTTTTATCAAAAAGTCCGTAACCTAGCCGTTGTTGCTGTCGAACCCTAATAGCATGCCTTTCCGCAATCCACGGTTCAATCAGCCCCGATGCAATTAAATCTTGATACAGCTAGATAACTGCAATACCCGCAACTCTTCAACCAGAAAGAGATCCCTCAAAATCCGCAGGAGATCGTTGCAAGGATATTGCCGGCTAAAAACTCTCCAACCGTTTTTCAACAAAGATAACCGAGAGATATAAATAGCCAATCAAATCTTTAACAATATTAATCAACATAAATACCTGAACTGTTAAAGATAGAAACCTAGGATCGCGAGGACTCCAGGTTCGGATCCACGAATACCTTTGAACAACCAAAGCCGCCTATAGACACAGCATGTTGAACATCATGGTGCAACAAACTGTTCAACAATTCATCCAACAAGGTAGGCTGAGTCGATTCTCTCTTTGATTACAGTAGCTCAGGTGCAACAAAACGTTCAACAAGAGACCCAACATCTTCCAGATATACCATCTAATAGCTTCAAGAAATAATGAGCAAACAACAAGTGCCATATATGACAACGCAATCATCAAGCAGATTATGAATAGCATGAATAAAACCTAACAATTTGGATAGCCATGTCAATCCAGTTGCATGTACCATCTCTAATTCATTTGATCTTCATTATTGGTTTAGTCATCCACTTCAACAAACCTTACAAGAAAAAGAGTTTTCAAATGGGTAAGCATCTTCATATGCCTTATAAGTCATGTCAAATGGGTAAGCATCTTCATGTGCTCTATCCATTAAAAAAAATCAACAAAAAGAGTTATAGTCTTCTCAAGCTTGTTCATTCTGATATTTAAGAAGCGTGTCCAATAAGTTTCCAAACTTGGTTCAAAATATTTCTTTTTATCTTTGTAGATGGTTTTTATTGTGTAACCCGATAATATCTAATGAAAAATAGCTCAAAGGTTCTTTCTATTCGTAGACCAATTATACTGAAATATAGAGAATCAATTGGTGTTTCCATATGTACACTGAGAACTAATAATGCAAAAAAATTCTTAGTTTCTTTTGTAAATTTCGTATCTATTTTTGGAATAGTTCATCAAAATTATTTTCTTTACGCACCATAACAGAATGGACTAAATTAAGAACCAAGATTTACTTTAGAATGCAATACACTTTATTAATCCATATGAACGCCTCTAAACACTTTGAAGTGATGTGATACTCACATATTGTTATATAATCAATTGCATGTCCTACATCATCCTCGACGACCAAGTTTCATATTTTTGCTTTATCATAATGTGATATTTTTCTTTATTTCCTAGAAACTTTGGATTTGTTAGCTTAATTCATGGCAACCATACTCATAAAACTAAAGTGATAGCAAGGGCTTTAAATGTGTGTTCTAGGAGAATTTTAGGAGTCAAAAAGAATACAAAAGTTCATATCATCTTTCCAATAAATTCTTGATTTCAACAGGTGTACTCTATTAGTCTACACTACATTTTGCATCAGTTGAGTCTACGTTGTATTTTGAAACAGATTTTTCATCTCCTGCTTTGGAAGATGATTTCATGTACTTTCTAATAAATGTATCATCATCTTCTATTGAGCCAAATTCGTTACTCCCGAAATATGGAGAACCAATGCAAGTGTCCACAAGTGCACCAAGTTCGCAGCAGTTATACCAGATGACTTTGCAAATCCAACCTTTGATACTTAAACAAGTGAGAATACTACCATTCCATGAAAATAGTTCTCTAATTGATGTTGAGTCATAGATCTTGATATTCATATTGCTCAATTCAACGATTGCACTTTTCATCCATTAAAAAGGGGTTAATCTTATTCACACATTTTCACACACCATGCATGTCTCTTCCATTGATGCTTATGTATCAGATACATTGTTAAATATAGGTTGGCACACGAAAGAGATGATGAGATGCTTTGAAGTAGAATGATGTGGGAGCTAGTTTCTGATGCGTTTCGCTAGGGTTTTGATGGTAAAAGGGGATTTTTAGATCTACATTTGGAAATTCAGATCTGAAATTATAGGATAAATCTCACAAAATAGGCTATAATTGACGATTACAAAATGAAAGGACGATTACCTAGAGATTAATCTAAGGGAATAGGAAAAGCCTAATACAATTGATCTAAGGAATAATCTAATAAAATAAACTTCTCTCACAATTTTCACATGCTCATTAGGGCCGGCTCAACCCCTTTAAATAGAAAAATTACTCTATTTGTTATTTATTAAAATGCCCTTAGCCTCCAAAATTCCAGCCGCATCACTACTCCGCCCCTGAAAACCCACCGTGTCCTCAAGGTGGTGCGTGAAGTGTATGATCGGCTACTCCACGTGCAGGTGCTCCTGATCATCGTCCTCGCCGGCTTTCAACATTACCACAATCTCTCCTCTCTCTTCATCGTCATTTGCAATCAGGATTTGAAGAGTACGATCCACACACCGGTGCCCAGGAGTAAACTTCTCGTCGCATTTGAAACACCTGCCCTTGGTCCGCTTGTCACGAATCTCTGCCTCTGTCATTCTCCGTGTATGTCCTCCAGGTCGTAGTTCCATCCCATTCTCCTTGCTAGCCGATGTCCCGTCAGTGGATGTTGCCCCCCTGCGGCCGCCTTCTGTCCCCCTCCAGGATCCGACCCTCGAAAAGTGGAGCCTCCCCATCACAGGGCTCTCCTCTCTGTATCCTGATGGTCCTCCACCATCCTAGCTGAAGTCATTATCCCTCGCAAGCCCACGGGCTGCAGCTGTCTTAGCCCGGATCTAACAGTGGGCTTCAGCCACTTCATAAAACAGCCCTCCAAAGATTTCCCTGAGACACCTCGAACTCGGTGGCAGAGTGACTCAAACTTCTTGATGTATTCTCCCACACTCCCCTCATGTTTCAGTGCATACAGTCGCTCGTAGACTCCCCCAGACTGTACAGTGCCAAACCGCTACACCAGAAGAGAAGTGAACTCCTCCCACGTCCGAAAAGGCTGCTGCTGATGTGTCCACCTGAACCAACCCAAGGCCTCTCCCTTCAAGCAAACTCCTATCGCACGGAGCCAGTCCTCCCCTGGTACTGCTGACACCTCAAAATACCTCTCCACTCGACACAGCCAGTCGTCCGGTTCTCCGCCTAAAAAATGGTCATCTTCAGCTTCCTCAGCCGACTCTCCCCAGCAAATCCACCTTTCTCCTGCTGCTGAAATCCTCCTCTTGGCTGATACGCATGTGGTTTGTCAGAGATGTATGCCACCGCAGCATCACGTGCGCCTCCGTCCGCTCCATCCCACTGCCAGTCTCCCCTCTCATCTCCCTGTGGGTACCCAAAATCTGCCTGATGACCTCTAGGGAGGCCCGAAAACGCTCTCCAATCTCATGTCACCCCCCGAAAGATGGGGGCAGAGTCGACGAACCTCCAGGATGCTGCCGACGCCCTCCCGGCTGCTGAAATCCTCCGTCGGGTCCTGTATGTGGCTGAAATCGTGAAAACTGGGCAGATCGGGACCCGTGATCGGCCCACAGGGGCCCCGAAGTGATCGGTGGGGGCTGCCGAGCACCCACCTGGCTCGCAGCCCCCATCTGCCCTTCCGGGGGTCGGAACCCCCTGCTGACTGGCCGAATCCCCCCAAGGGGGCGGCGAACCCTGCCGGCCTAGATTTTGGGCCGGCGGGCCACCGCAGATGCCCCAGGGGCTGTTGCAGCCCCTGGGGGTTTTGGCGGCCCCACGTCGTTGCCCCTAGGGGCTGCCGCAGCCCCAGGAGGGGCAGGCGGCACCTGCCACCCCTCCCTGGAGTTCGACGACCCCCATATGTTCTGCCAGAGGGGCTATCGTCCTCCTCCGGTGGCCGATGCATGCCCCTCCAGGCGGAGATGTGGTCGAGAAGGCCTCCCAATCCTGCGGATCCGCTGCGTTTTGCTGATTGTACGGGTATAAGCCTTCGTCTTTCTCATCTTCCGAAACCTCTTCGTTAAAAATTACATTTTTACCTTTATTTGTGGTCAAAGATGGTTCCTTTGCTTGAATCTAACGGAGGGTTGATGTTAGCTATCATTGCCGCTATTTCCCTCATCATCTGAGATCGATTCTTCTCCATAATTGACGTTAATCGCGCTTCGGATGCGGCTGTGGCGATCTCCGCGGTCTCTTTTCTGACATCGTTAAATCCCTCGTTGATTTGGATCTCAAGTTTTTTCACTCTCTCTTCCAACGCTTCGATCCGCTTTATAAATCTGTGCTCGCCATGGATCTAGTGCTCTGATACCAATTGATGTGTTTCACTAGGGTTTAGATGGTAAAAAGAGTATTTTTAGATCTAGATCTGGAATTCAGATCTGAAATTATAGAATAAATCTCACAAAATAGGCTACTCGCTAATTGACGATTACAAAATGAAAGGAGAATTAGCTAGAGATTAATCTAAGGGAATAAGAAAATCCTAATACAATTGATCTAAGGAGTAATCTAATAAAAGAAACTTCTCTCACAATTTTCGCATGCTCATTAGGGCCGGCTCAACCCCTTAAATAGAAAAGTTACTCTACTTGTTATTTTACTAAAATGCCCTTAGCCTCCAAAACTCCAGCCGCATCACTTTCCTTCCAAGTGGGAAGGAAACAATTAGTTGTTGTCTACATATGGTCAAACTAAATCATGATCCGTCTTTAACCTGCATGAAAGCTAGTTTGGTGGCAGATGTAGATTATCTCAAATGTTTGGTGTGGAATCATCTTAGACATATGGTGTAGATAATCCCAGATGTATGTTACGAAAAGCGAAAGATAACCAAGGCACAGAAGTAAATCATAATCACACAAGAAAGAAAAATAAAAAATATAGTAACAAATATGACAAAAATTTACGTGGATCGGTGCTGTAACATGCGTTTACGAACAATGACATATCAATGTTTACTATATTAGAAGAATACAAGCAAAAAGCAATAAATCATTAGTTTTGGAACTCAAACTAACAATGGAATCCCCAAAAGAAACTCTAAGGTTCTTTACTTGTACAGGAGAGAAGGAAGACCTTTTAGAATTATTTTAAGGAGAACAATAGGCCATGTTAATGTAAAACATGCATGTGCTAACTACAAAAGAATTAGGATAATCCATTAATCTTTGTTTCATATCACTTGCTGGCCTAATGCATGAAGACATCAAGACTCACGTGCGTGAGTTACACCTTTTGGCTTCTTTTAACCAATCAAATTTCTAAACGAACCATACCGCTCTTGCATGCATGGAACCGAATTTATTCCTCCAAATTAACTTTGATGCTTGTCCTATATGAAATAGGTTGCACTTATTTGATCTTCTCCAATCTTCTCCATACAGCAACGGAGTCCAATCAACACCCAAAACAAAGTAGGCCTCTGCCAATATGGTCACTTTGGAAAATGAGTCGGTGTCGAATTGAATATTTAAATCTAATCCAAATAAGATGTAAATTATTAGGAGATTATAAATGTTATCTTTTTCCCATATCAAAAATGATAGTCCATTTTCTTATCTAACCTGCAACTATAATTTATTAGCATTTACACTCGGTGGACATCAAAAATGTATTCCTTAATGTATTTTCTAATGAGAAGGTTTATATGAAACCACCGAGTTTATGTCTCATAGATAGTTTGGAAAGATTTTTAATGTAGTCACATGCAGCTTGGTTTGGAAGATTTAGTTCGATTAATCAGAAATTTGGGCTTCATCATTCTCAAACGGATCATTTGGTGTTATTTCATCCACATCAACATAAACGGATGCTTTTAATTGTTTGCATGGATGATAAGGTGATGGTGCACATGGGATATGTGATTTGAATTCTCATTTGCAATTAAAATAATAGACGAATTATTTGATGCAATTAGGTTATTACTTGGGTGTTGAGGTCCAAAGAAGGGACATCTTTCTCCGCTAGAGAGAGAGAGAGAGAGAGAGAGAGAGAGAGAGTGTGTGTGTGTGTGTGTGTGTAAGAATTAGATATACTTTCATAAGCTGCTATACTGGATGTCAAGTAACATACATACCTATATGCCTAAATTTCAAACTATCATTTCATCTGAGGAAGCTTCAAGAAGATACAAAAGGTTTATTAGGAAACTGAACTATCTTATGATAACTAGACCCGATACCATGCATTAGGTGTGTAATGAGTTAGTTTGTTTGCCCAACTGATAAGTATTCCATATATTACAATATCTAAAAAGTGCTTCAGATAAAAAAAAACTTTAATATTCTAATTGTAGACATAGTTGCACAGCAGGAGTTTCCAATGAAGATTAGGCAGGATATGTTGAAAATGTGATACATAACACCAAAAATATCTTAGGATTTATGCGGATTTTTTAGAGACTTTTTGGAGCCCGAAGCATTGATTTAATCAAACCTAGACCACAACTATTTTTCAGAAAATTCGGGAATTATACCAAGCCTAAGCCCTAATTGTGGCCCGCTTATGCGAGCGGCCCACATCGAGCGAAGCCTAGCTGGAGCACGTGCAGCGCACACAAGCAACACGGTGCAGCATCGCAACAGCTGCAGGAAGACGTGGCTTCATCTAGAACATTGACACCTGATCGGACGGCGCACGCGCACACGCTCGGAGAGTGCAAGAGCGGAGTGCCACGCGTTAAGTAGCGATGAGATCACGCCCGATCGAAAAGACGAGATGCAGTGACAGCGGGAAGCGAGTGATGACTCGGGTTTGGATTCCGAATACGATTCGGATTCAATCCGCAAACCCGCAAAGCTATATATACGTGTTTTGGTTAGTTTTTTGATGGAATTCTCGAACTATTCTTGTGCAATTTTCTCTATAAAGTTTGCGTCTACTAGTAGAATATACAGATGACAAAGTGAGGGCTTTGGGTGGATTGATTAAGAGATTTTCTCCATAGTTTCTTCTCCAGATTCTTAGCAGGTATGGTTGTTTCCATTCAACCAATCGATATAACTTGTACTACAAAGATATTGAAGCATTAGTGATGTCTACAACTGTACATACACCAAGAATTAGGTGGAACCAATACAAATCTTTGGTGTCAGGTGTGTATTATTCACTTGTTTTGCATTATCTTTCATACATATTGCACGTTGCGGATTTTGTAAAGAATCGTCGTTTGCTTTGTCACAACAATCATTGGGTTTTTGCAGAGTGATTAATTGAGGTGGTTGTCATCATCTCTCATCTCTCTCCTCAACAAGTGGTATCTGAGCAAGTTTCGTGAACAAGTCCAATGCAATAGCAAAAAGTTCTTCGACAAAAAGTGGCACAACCGAAAAGGCAATGAGTTCGAGTTCGTTATGCGGGTGGCTCGTATGCGACGGTTGGAGAAGCGCAATAAAGATTGAAAAGTTTGATGGCAATGAAAACTTCGAGATATGACAATACAAGATGAAGGCAATCTTCAGGAAGGATCGTGTTTACACAAAGACCTTACCGGTGGATATCTCGGAAACGAATAAGACGGTGATAGAGGACTAGACAATAACAACCATCCAGCTTAGCTTATCGGACGAGGTGGTCTATCAGGTATCCGAGGAGACTACTGCCAAGAGATTATGGGAAAAGTTTAAAAGACGTACCTCAAGAAGTCACTCACCAACAGGCTTATCTTACTGAAGACATTCTTCACTTTCAAGATGCGAGACGTGACCTCATTGAAGGATCACCTATATACCTTCTATGGCTAAGTAATGAAGACGAGGGCCATTGGATTGACTGTAGAGGCAGAGCATGAAGCGATGATTACGGCCAAGAGATTATAGGAGAAGCTTGAAAAGCTGTACCTGAAGAAGTCACTCAACATGCTTATCTTACTGAAGACGTTCTTGACTTTCAAGATGCGAAACGAGACATTGTTGAAGGATCACCTGGATACCTTCAATGGCTTAGTGATGAAGATGATGGCCATTGAATTGACTGTAGAGGCAGAGCATGAAGCGATGATTCTGCTTCTGTCGTTGCCAGAACAAGGTACCATATTATGCGACGTTGATCAACACCATGATCTACGGTTGGGATACTCTCAGTCTTAAGGACGTAAAGACGGTACTCTACAGCAAGGAGTTCAGAGATCAGCAGGAGTTGGTTTAAGCGAAGGAGTTTCAGAAAACCAAGGTCAACTTGGTTCGGGACGAAGCAATGCGAGAGACGACGACAGGAAGAGATTGAAATCGAGGATTAAAGACATGCATGCTTTATTTGCAAGAAACATGGACATTGGAAGAGAGACTGTCCAGAGAGAAGGAACATAGACACGAAGAATATACCAACATCGTCATCAGTTGCGGTTGTGCAGACAGAGGATGTAAGGAGTGAGTGAGAAGGCATACGATGTGCTCACAGCAAGTTCTTTAGATGTTGCGAATCATGCTTGGGTCATGGATTCAGGGTCGCCGTTCCATATGACGCCAAATAGAGAGTGCATTCATACCTACCAGAGGATGGATGATGGATCAGTCTTAATGGGCAATCTGAAGAGTGCAATGATGTTGGAGTTGCTTCGGTAAGAATTAGGATGTTCGATGGCGTGGTGCGCACACTCACCAATGTGTAGCATGTTCTAGAGTTAAGGAAGTCACTAGTTTTCTTGGTGATGTTGGATTCTATGCGTTGTAAAGTTACTATAGAGAAGGATGCTTTGAAGATATTGAAGAGATTGATAGTGTTGATGAGAGGAGAAAAAGTCAGTGACTTATATTTGCTGAAGAGTGCAACGATCATAAGAGATTCCAGTATCGAAGTTGAGAGTTCATAGGAGATTGATTCAACCAGACTGTGAAATCTCAGACTAAGACACATCGCGAATAAAAACTTGGAGGCCTTGAGGAAGTGCGATCTAATCAAAGGGGTGAACTTCAAGGAGCAAAAGTTTTGCGAGGATTGTGTCTATGGCAAGCAGAAGAAGGTCAGTTTCGATTAGGAAAAGCATGACGCAAGAAGGATTCTTGAGTATGTTCACACCGATGTGTCGGGTCATGCACCAGTTCACTCTCTAGATGGAGTTTGTTACTTCATATCGTTCATCGATGATTTCTTCAAGAAAGTTTGTGTATGTGATGGAAAAAAATCAATAGCGTTCGAAAAGTTCAAGGCGGGGAGGACCATTGTGAAGAAGTCAAACGAGAAAGAAGCTGAAAGTGCTGAGATCCGACAATGATGTCGAGTTTACTTCTGGTAAGTTTAAGAAATTCTATGAGAAGCCGGGAGTATAGAAGCACTTCACTGCACCAGGAGATTTGCAGTCGTATGGAGTTGCCAAACGGATGAATGACACATCCAGAAAAGGCGAGGTGTCTCAGATTTACATCAGATTTGTCAAAGGGATTTTGGGCCGAAGCTATATCGGTCGTAGCTTATTTGGTTTACAGAATTCTAGCTGGCTTCAGTTATTGGTAGGAAAATACTAGAGTATGTTTGGACAGAAAAACCAGTGGATTTAAATCATTTTTGGGTCTTTAGATGTTCAGTTTACGTTCACGAGAAATGTGACAGGTTCAGCGCCAAGGGAAAGAAATGTTTCATGTTGGGATACATGGATGGTATCGAGGGTTAAAGACTTTGAAATCTAAATGAAAGGAAGATCTTGATTGGTCGACAGATGACATTTGATGAGCCGACAACACTGCAAATGAAGGCTTCAGTAAGTACCGAAACAAGTAGAGACAAGGATGTGCCGAACGAGGCGGAGGTATGTATTTCAAATCATAGGATCGACATAGATGATGGTAAAGAAGTGACGATTGATGGAGAGAGTCCGCATGAGGATACTACTGCAGCCAGGGATGGTAGTGGGAGTTCTAGTTGAGGTGGAAATCCTAGAGCTAATGCGGATGAATTGATTGCCGGTAGAGTGGGATTGTGCACCGTGGGGACCCCAGCTCGCTTCGATGATTACGTGAATTTGGCTTTATGCATTACATGCGCATAGAGACATACAGCAGATAGGTTTGAGGTGGATGCATTAAGTTTGGACATAAACTCAGGGTGACGATGTGCTAGGAAAGATGTTAAAGCACATCCTAAGAAAATTCACAAGGAGAATCTGGCGATGGACATGTCAACGGCCAAGTTTGAGCCGCGCTCAAACTTATTTTTCTTGAAGAGTGTAGGGTGCCACGATGCAACACGGAGATCACTACGGGTTTTGCTTCAGCTATAGATTCAGTAGATACTGCGAATTCAGATATTCATCTTCGAAAAAGAGTTCGTTGAACACTCAATTAATTGGTGATGCTTAGTGCAAAGCTCACTAGCCAAGTGTGCTAGCCTCAAAACGAGGTGCGTTTTTTGAAGGTGGAGGATATGCAGTTTTGGCTTGGTTCAGGCCACATTGTGTTTGTATAAATGTAGAGTGTTGAAAATGTGATACAAAACATCAAAAATATCTCGGTATTAGTCTTAGATTTATGAGGATTTTTAAAAGAATTTTAGAGATTTTTTTGGAGGCCGAAACATGGATTTAATCAAACGCATCCCAATACTTTTTGCCGGAAAATTCGAGAATTACTTCATTGAACCGTACTCGGCCTAAGCCCAAACTACGTACTGCTTACGCGAGCATCCCACAACAGACGAAGCCGAGCTGGAGCATGTGAGGCGCACGCAAGCGACCCGCAACAACTACGAGAAGATGTGGCTTCATTTGGAACGTTGGCTCCTAATCGAACGGCACACGCACACGCTGGGAGAGTGCGAGAGTGGAGCACCATGCGTCAAGCAGCAATGTGATCACGCCCGATCGAACGAACGAGATGCAATGACAATAGGAAGCAGGCGACGACGTGGGTTCGGATTCCGAATCCGATACCGCAAACCCACAAGGCTATACGTACGTGTTTTGGCTAGTTTTTTTATGAAATTCTCGAGCGATTCTTATGGGATATTCTATGTAAAGTTTGGTGCTAGCTATAGAATATACAGAAGGCAAACTGAGTACTTTGGGTGGGTTGATTAAAAGGCATTTTCCATAGTTTCTTCTCCAAATTCTCAACGGATTTGGTTGTTTCCATTCAACCAAATGTCATAACTTTTAATCCAAAGATATTGAAACATTAATGATCTTTCTAACTGGCGTACACCAAAAATTGTGTCTAAACAGTATAAATTATTAAATCTTTAGTGTCATGCATGTATTGTTCTTTTATTTTGAGTTATCCTTTATACATATTGCACGGTGCGGGTTTTGTAGAGAATCGTCATTTGCTTTGTTGTTGTTGCAACAATCTTGGGGTTTCCGTTGGGTGATTGATTGAGGTGATCGTCATAATCTCGCATGTCTCTCCCCAACAAACTATGTGGTTGGAAGTAGATCAACCCCAAGCTATGGTATTTTGGTTGGTGGAAACATCATGTCATAGAAAAGCAAGAGGGCATGGTGTCTATATCAAGTATAGAGTTAAAAATATCAAGCTATGGTTGATGACATACGAGGGATGTGTGGATCCAAGATATTCTAGTGGGTTTTGTGTTCACATTTTCATGAGGTTATATTGTGACAACTGGGCTGATATTTACATTGCACAAAATATTATATTGCATGCACGAAAGAAGCATATTTAGATAGATTGTCATTAAGTTCAACAAGAGGATGCTGCAATTATTATTAGGCCAAAACATGTGTTTTCTACCAATTAGTTGGTGAATCTATTAACCAACCCCTGGAAAGATCACAAGTTTATTTTTTTGTAACAAGTGAGGCATGTACAAATGTATATACTCCAGCTGCAAGAGTGTTAAGCAATTTATAGAACTAGTACTTTTGTGTAACGTAGCAATATTGACTTATAATTAGCCACTAGCAAATGAGTAGAATTATGAAATTATAACTAGAGTTGTAATCATATTATATTTTCTTAGCAAAATAAACAATTATACCCCACTGTGGGGTGTGACGATTTCCTATTTCAACACTAACAATTCACAGAAATGGTCTTTTCTTCTGGGTATTTCCTGCTCAGACGGATCTCATGTCAACTTCCAACTGGTACATGTCTCCATTTTTGGTACAATATATGATAAACTCATGTTGTGATTTTCTGCAACTTTCTTCAATTGGTATAAAAATCAACATATATGCAATTATGATTATAGGAAAGCTGAGATAGATTATTTTACAAATTACATGGCCAGAGATTTTTTATAGAATATAAAGATTACAATTAAGGCGTTGGCTGTAATTGTCATTGAACAATGAGCATTAATACCATCTACTTAAAATGACAAGCTAGCAAAGTATGTAACGATTTCACTTGAAAGAATGCTAATGCACTATCAAACAGATAAGATGGAGATAGATGAATTATGATTAGAAGAAAGAAAGCTACTATCTAAGCTAGATGAATTATGATTAGAAGGAAGAGAGCTAATAGTTATTTATGGGAACAAAGGAAGTCCAGAGTTCAGATAAATTACAAGAGAACAACCTTGGTATAGGAAAAGCCAAACATAGATAGTGCAGGACCTAGAACAAGATCCACACATGGTTTCATAAAGTAGAAACAGCATTTGTAGTGGGTTTTTTCAACAAAAAAAAGTATGCAATAGCTACAGTACAATGATTTACGACATAATTTATATAACAAGTAGCAAGCAAACAAAGGTGGCTTCCGGCACTTCGGTTAAAAAACTGGAAGAGACATGGACCGATGCCCGATTACCATATGCTCACATCAACATTCAACAGTAAACTCCTACCTCGTTGCATTAGTTACGGACTATGAAGCACAAGATGACACGAACAAGGCAACAAAGCAACTTCTTAACACGGTGGTGCACGGAGACATGGCAAAACAATTGTATAAGATTGTGCATGAGTATCTACAATTTACATACATAATATTCACAAGGATTTCTATTTTTAAAAAATAAAAAAATTTAAATTTAAATGATAAGAATCCAGAGATTTTAGTCGAGTGACAGACAAAAATAAAATAAATTTTTTAATCGATACCTAGCCTAGTTCGTGTGAAGTTTAAGTTTTTATTGTTATAGAATCTACTTGGTCAAGGGGATTTTTTCATGTTTGATTAAATAATATGTAGATTCAAAGTGTCCAACACGAATTTTAGATGTCCAACATGAATTTTAGATTTTATTTTAGGGTCCAATACACAACTTTTTGGGCTTGTTTAATCTGACATGGCTCCAAAGTGCCCAATACGTCTAGCAAGTATCGTGCAAGTGTCATTGTGCAAGCGTCATTGTCTAATATGTGTCGACATGGACATGGAATTCATTTTGAAGTGTATGACCTTCATATGGTAACTGCTATGATTAGGGTTAATCGTAGCAAAAGTTCAGATTTTTAAGTGGAAGAAAGAAAAGAAATTTGATGTGGACAATGAAATTGATAAGAAATAAGAGATAATTGATCTTTTCTGGAGTAGATCGCTCCCTAACTTGAAATATGGAATCAAGTTTATTCCCCCAAACCCTAGCTGTCAAAATGACGGATTATCTCAATATCTCGATACCTCCCACAATTAGGGTTAACCCCTTTAAATACTCTCCTAACAAAATACTAATCACACAACTACTTAAAAACATAGAAGGTAGTACATAAAGCAAAATAGCAAAATACTAAGTCGATCCCACGCCCGCTCCCACGCCCGCGTCTTTGCGCCTTCTGCGGTACACGACCGCATCATTACTCCCCCCAAAAAATCGAACCTTGTCCTCAAGGTTGAAATCTGGAAACTGGGCTCTGATGGTGTCCTCCAGCTCCCAAGTAGCATCGTGATCGGGTAGGCCCAACACCCACAATGCGCCGCACTTGTAGACTATCCTGGGGCTCCATAAGTACCTCCGAATCAGCTGCCAAAATAGGTGGCAGAGTGGCCACCGACGTATGTGCCCCAATCGCCCGCCGTAACTGAGAGACATGGAAAACCGGATGTAATGCAGATCCTGAGGGCAATGTCAACCTATAAGCCACGTGCCCAATCTTCGCATCTATCTAAAAGGGGCCGATAAAAGAGAGCGGCCAACTTTTCGTTCCGGCGCCGTGCTAGTGATCTCTGACGGTATGGCCTCAGCTTCAGATATACCTGATCTTCCACTGCGTAGTCAACCTCTCTGCGATGCCCATCCACCTTTGCTTTCATAAGCTGCTGAGCCCTCGCAAGGTGCTTCTTCAGATCCTCCAAAATTCCATCTCGCTCCTCGAGATACTGGTCCAAGTGTGATACGGGTGTCGAACCGCTACGGTAGTGGACCAACGCCGGTGGGTCCCTTCCGTACAAAACCTGAAATGGCGTCATCTGGACCGCTGAATAGAAGGAAGTGTTGTACCAGTACTCGGCCCACGCCAACCACCGGTACCAATTCCTCGGACAATCTGACACAAAGCAGCGAAGGTACGTCTCAACGCTCTTGTTGACGATCTCCGTCTGTCCATCCGTCTGGGGGTGGTAAGCGGTGCTCCTCCGCAGAACGGTCCCCTGGACCCTGAACAACTCCTTCCAGAACTGGCTCATGAAGACCGTGTTCCTATCCGATACAATGAAAGTGGGAAACCCGTGTAGACGAACCACCTCCCGCATAAAGGCTGTGGCTACTGTCACTGCAATGTAAGGGTGTCGCAGCCCGATGAAATGCACATACTTGCGCAGACGGTCAACCACCACCAAGATCACCGTGTATCCCTCCGACTTGAGCAATCCGTCAATAAAATCCATGTTGATCCCCTCCCACACCTGCTCAGGAAGAGCTAAGGGCTGTATCAGCCCTGTCGACGTCATGACAAGGTATTTATGACGTTGGTAGACGTCACAGCTGGCTACCATCTCTGCTATGTCCTTCATACCCTGCCAATACAGCTCTCTAGCCATCCTCATATAGGTCTGCTGGACGCCCGAATGGCCCCCTACCGCGCTTCCGTGGAACTCCTGAAAGATCAGTGGTATGTGAACTGAAGCACGCGGTATGACTAACCTCCCTCGATATAACAGCTGTTGTCCCTCCAGTGAATAGCCCGGGTGCTCAGCCACCCCCTGAACCAAGTCCTCGCGGATCCTAGACAGCTCCTCATCGGTGTCCACCTCCCTCAATAACGGCTCCCACTCTGTCAGCAGTGGTACTGACAAGGCTGCTAAGGATGTGACCTCGTCTCTCCGCGATAATGCATCGGCAGCCTTGTTCTTCAACCCCGGCTGATAGTGTATCTCAAACTTGTAGTCAACAAGTTTAGATAGCCGCTTCTGATAATTTGCCGTCACTAGTCTCTGCTCCAGCAAATACTTCAGCGACCTCTAATCCGTGCGCACAACAAAATGTCGTCCCAACAAGTAAGGACGACATTTCTGAATCGATAAGGCGATCGCCATCAGCTCTCTCTCATACACGGATATCTGCCTCGCCCGTGCGGACAAAACCTGACTAAAGTAAGCCAATGGTCGCTGATCCTGCATCAACACTGCTCCAAGCCCATGCCCCGAAGGATCGGTCTCCACCACAAAAGGCCTGCTAAAGTCTAAAAGAGCCAACACTGGAACTGTCGGCATCGCCATATTCAATGCCTCAAACGCCGCAGTAGCCTCACCGTTCCACTGGAACCCATCCTTCTTCAATTGCTACGTCAGAGGCCAGGCAATGGTACTCTAGCCCTGTACGAACTTGCGGTAGTAGCCTGTCAAACCCAAAAACCCTCGCAACGCCCTCAATGTCGTCGGCTGCGGCCAATCCAACATGGCCTCGATCTTGGCTCTATCCGCTGCGACCCCCTCTGCTGACACTACGTGCCCCAAGTACTCCACTCTCTCCTGAGCAAACGTGCACTTCTTCCGGTTGGCATATAACTGGTGGGCTTGCAACTCCTACAGCACCGTCTTCAAATCCTGTACGTGCTCCTCCACCATGCGGCTGTAGACAAGTATGTCGTCGAAGAACACCAAGACAAACTGTCGTAGATAAGGCTAAAATATTTTGTTCATCAACGCCTGAAAAGTAGTGGGCGCATTCGTCAGCCCAAATGTATGACAAGGAACTCGTAGTGTCCCTCATGAGTCCGAAAGACAATCTTGTACACATCCTCAGCCTTCATCCTGATCTGGTGATATCCCGACTTCAAGTCAATCTTCGAAAAGATCGGCGCCCCATGTAGCTCATCCAATAGCTCATCTATCACCGGTATGGGAAAGCGATCCGTCACTGTCTCCTTGTTGACGGCACGGTAGTCTACACAGAACCTCCAACTACCATCCTTCTTCTTCACCAAGAGCACATGACTAGAAAAGGGACTGATACTCGGTCGTATCACTCCTGCCTGTAACATCTCCATGATCAGCCGCTCAATCTCATCATTCTGAACATGAGGGTACCTGTATGACCGAACACTGATCGGAGCCGCTCCCTCACGCAACACGATGACGTGCTCGTGGTCTCTCTGTGGAGGAAGTCCATGTGGCATCTGAAACACATGCACATAACTGTCCAATAACTCCCCCACCTCTAGAGGCATCACCTGCTCCTCCAATACTGCTCCCAGCTCCTGATACGTAACAAAAAATGCCTCCCCTCCGACTAGTACTACCCGGGCCAAGGACTTAAGGGACGCCACGCGACAGCACAGGCTGGGGTCCCCTAACAGAACCACGGTCCTTCCATCCTCCTGATACTCCATCCGCAGCAACTTCCAGTTGAACTTGGTGTCGCCCAAGGTCTGTAACCACTACATCCCCAACACCAAGTCCACCTTCCCCAACTCCAGTGAGTAAAAATCTGCCACTATCTGAGTCCCATGCACTGCCAGTATCACTGCCCTGCAAACCCCTTGCTCTTCTCCCTTTGGCCTGTGCCCAAAATCACCTCGAAAGTGGCTGTCTCACTCATATCAAGCCCATGCTGCTCCACCACCTTCTTCGAGATGAAGTTGTGGGTTGCCCCACTGTCCACCAGTATCGTCACCTCCTGATCTGCCAACCTGTCTGCCAGCTTCATGGTATGATAGGGCATAAATCCCACCACGGAGCTGAGCGACACCTCCACGGTGTCCAAGTGTGCATGCTGCTCTGCCTCCTCGTCCCCTGCATCAAGTATAACCGTAGTGTTTCCCTCTTCCTCCTCCTCTGCCGTCACCTCCAACTGCATGGCTCGTCCCGCACACCTGTGGTATGAATCTCTCGTCGCACTTGAAGCACAACCCCTTGGCCCTGCGCTCCCTCATTTCTGTCTCTGTCATCTGACGAGTCTGCCCTCCTGGTTTGGCATCCGCTGCTGGAGTCCCGACCGTGATCCTGGGTATTGCAGTCGAAGCTGAGCTACGTGCCGTGACCCCGCCCCCGCTCCTCGAGACCTCCTCTCCTGAGTATGCATATCCTCCACTCTCCTGGCCACCCGCATCATGGCTGCCAACCCCTGAGGGTCATGTACTCCCAGCTCAGCTCTCACGGCTGGCTTCAGCCCCTTCAGAAAATTTTCCTCCATCGATTCCTCCGACACCCCCTCCACTCAGCTCGAGAGTGTCTCGAACTTCGTGATATAATCTCTGTCAGCTCCCTCCAAGTTCGTATAGGCCTCTGCTTCTGGGTCCACCGATACCACGCAAGAGCCTCATTCTCGAAGTTCAGTGCTATCGCCCTCAGTCTCTCCGCCTCAGTGAAGCCCGCGACCTCAAAGTATCTCTCTATCTGGTAAATCCACCCATCGGGGTCCTTCCCATCAAAAAGTGGCGCTTTCAACTTCCTCATTTCTAGGTTGGTGTCACCTCGTGGTGGCCCTTTCCTGTTCGCGTCTGCTGCCTCAGGTAAGGGTGATCCTCAGTCCTCCACTGTCTCTCATCTCCCCTGGCCCTCTCATTGGCGAGTGCACCTACATCGTCCCACTGTCAACCTGCTCTTACCGGAGTCCTCCACGCAGCCACCCTTCTTCGACGCCCCCAAAAGGAGGGAAAATCCTCCCACGGGCCCCAGGTGGGCCCTCCTGTCCTCGCGGCCCCTCGTCAGGGGTGGAAAACCCCCCACACCCCCAGAAGGGGGCGGCAGCCCTCGCCGCCCCCAGTTGGGGGCGGCTGCCCTCCCGCGCCCCCAGGAGGGGGGCACAGCCTTCGCCGCCCCAGGTTTGGGGCGGAACCCTCCCGACGAACCCCCCAGTGGGTCGCCATCCTCCGCCGACCCCCGGGGGTCGGTTCCACTCCGGCGAACCCCTGGAGGGTTCGCCGGCCTTTACCACCCCATGCGGGGGCGGATCTCCCCCGGCGGCCCTAAAAGGGGGCCGCCAGCCTTCGCCGCCCCCCGTCGGGGGCGGCTGACCACCTGCGGCCCCTGGTGGGGCCGCTCGCCTATTTCCTGCACTGCGTCGCCCCCAGGTGGGGAAAGCCCTCCTTCAAACCATAGGGCTAGGGTCTGCCTTCCACCGTCGCTATTTCCCGAGTTTGTTTGCGAGATCAAATCTGAAGATCCCGAAGATTTTGGATCCGGATCTCGCTGAAAAAACTGCTGCTGCTGAAGCATCTTCGCTACCTCGACAAATCCCTCCTTCATCTCGCCCGAATGTCTCTCCGAGATTCGGTTCATTTTCTCATCCATGGTTGCGCTCAGATCTGCCTTGATCTCGTCCTTCATATCCATCATCTCCTTCCACAACCCCGAGATCTCCACATCAAGTCGCTCCTCCAGAGTTTTCGTCGCAGTCGCTCGTGTGTTCGTCAAAGAATCGATTGCTCTGATACCAAATTGATACGATTAGGGTTAATCGTAGCAAAAGTTCAGATTTTTAAGTGGAAGACAGAAAAGAAATTTGATGTGGACAATGAAATTGATAAGAAATAAGAGATAATTGATCTTTTCTGGAGTAGATCGCTCCCTAACTTGAAATATGGGATCAAGTTTATCCCCCCAAACACTAGCCATCAAAATGACGAATTATCTCAATATCTCAATACCTCCCACAATAGGGTTAACCCCTTCAAATACTCTCCTAACAAAATACTAATCACACAACAACTTAAAAATATAGAAGGTAGTGCATAAAGCAAAATAGCAAAATACTAAGTCGATCCCACAACCGCTCCCACGCCCGCGTCCTTGCGCCTTCTGCGGTACACGACCGCATCAGTAACCTACTAGGATAATTCACTATGATTAAGTATTTCTGTTAAAAAACTATCCTAAGGTATTAATACTTCCATTAGATTTACATAATTACTAAGTTAAATACTGGAAACATGCAAAAAGAGATGAATTTGTCAACTGAAATCTCAACTCAAGACAACAAAATGTGCAATAAGAAAGGTAGAGGAACTATGCGGTCCTTTAAAATATATACCAACAAGAAGTTCAATACAACAACGTAAACAGTAAATATTCTCTAGACCTGATAAATAACATTGTTAGCATGTAATATGCAATTATAGGCAAAGAAAAGGAGCTGATCCCCTCAGAATATATATGTTTAAAGAAAAATTTGGAAATAAGAAATTACATCATATGCAACAGATCATATAAAAAAATATTTGCTTTATGTATGTATAAACAGTTATTAGAAAAGTCAGAACATCTTCCTCTTGTAACTCAAAGAAATATCTTGACAACAGAAGGATCTTTGACATTCTTGGCATTATAGACAAGCAAAAGGACACTACTACCCTCGGCATTGATAAGTTTAATGCAAGATTCGGGAAGAAGAAATTGCATCATATGCAACAGTTTATCAAAGAAAACAGGTTTGCTTTATCTGCATATATATTATGAGTGATGAAAACCAATGGAAAATCCTTGACTTGTAACTTAGTGATATACTAGTCATAAACCATGAGGTCACTAAACATTCAAAATATTTGCAACCACTTTCAATGTAGCCACAAAAAATTTAAATTTAGTTCATCACATAGAATTTAGTTCCCCAAAACATTACTTCCTCCAAAATTTAGTTCCCTCCAGATTTAGTGCTCTTAAAAATTTAGTCCCCTCCAAAAATTTAGTTCTCCCTAAAATTTTAATTTAAAATTTAATTCTCCACAGAGAATTTAGTTCCACAAAAAATTTTAGGTCCCCCAGAATTTAATTCAATCCAGATTTAGTTTTCCCTCTAAAATTTTCATAGACTCTCATCCACCCATTCAAGAACATTTATAACAACTATCTTAAAACGAGGAGTTTGAGAAAGTCAATATGGCATGTGACTTGTGACATTGTCACATTAAGGTGAAAATTTCAAGGCATGCCTCTAGCAAAAACAGTCGGAAGAATTCCCTTCCTGTGTGTGGCGAGCGAACAGAGCGGGAGGAGGGAAACAAGCGAGAGAACAACAGAATATGAAGGGTTGGCTGGAGTGTGTGGTGTGGGTGTGTTTTTGTTTTTGTTTTTTGTTTTTTTTTTTTTTTTGAGAGGGGGGGTGGGGGGTGGGGTGGGGTGTTGATGAAGATTAATCTGTGAAGGGTTCGACGCGATGCTACTAGCATGACAGTGTATGACAATGTGCCGAAGCAAGATGAGATGCTACTGGCATGACAATGTATGACAATGTGCTGAAGCAATATGAGGGTGAGCTTACCATTCTTCGATCTATCATAGAGCACCCATCTGCACAAAGCAATGTCGGAAAGGTGTCGAATCCCTCGGACAAACATAATGCTAAAATAAGCCTCATTCCCTTTTGACATTCAGGTGTCTCTGCTAGAGATAAATCCCCTGTAGACTTTGTGTAGGCACGAAGAAGAATAATCCACCAGAATCCAGAGTCAACAGGTGCAACTCTTCCGATTGCACTCTCACCGAAATCTGCAATTAGCGAGTCAGTCTTCCTGTCAGGATCATGAAGCACTTTGAAGCTTGCCGGCATGGCACCTTCCCCAAGCTTGAAACGATCTATCCTCTTCTCCCATCCTTGGAGGCAGAGTGTTTTCAGAAGAAAGTTCTTAACTATCTCTGGCTCGCCATTCATTAAAAAAGCAAGTGCACTTGGTACAAAATCACGGACAAACACCTATACATAGGATAAAATCTTAGTCAAAACTACCATCAGTCAAATAATTTCAGCTTTTATATAGAACCAATTTTCCTAAGGTTCTTTAAGAATAAACCCTTCAAAAGATGAAAACCAAGATTATTTAAGATTACAGCCGAGTCAGGCTGAAAACAGGTGATCACATGAATATATCATGAAATTCATGAGCCCGCTACAAATAACTAATTGAAACTTCAGATGGAGACAACCCAAAGTCATAAAGCTAGCATCATATAAACTAACTAATTATAGGAATTGTCTCACAACAAATGGTTAAAATGGCTAGAGAAAATGCAAGAAGATATATAGTTATGTCATGAAGCGTAGCCTCTGGGGAGACCCCAGACCTTAGATACAATCTCTGATACACTCTTATCTATAGGCACCATGTTATCTATTTACTACAACTTAAAATAAACCTGCAACTTTTATTATCTCTTACAGTGACAAGACCATTCTCTTCCCCTCATCACATTCTTCCAAAATAAAAGCAGAAAAGAATTTCGAACCATCACTCCGCATATGAAATTTGTTCGAAAGATTTTTTTTTCCCCCAACAATCACCAAATGAAAAGGAAGCAAATTTTACACTGATACCTGATCATAATTAAGGACCTCCTCTGAGGCATGATCAACAGCAGCAACAGTCCCCACAGGCTGCCCTCGAAAATACACCAGAGACTTCCGGATCGCATCCCAAGCCTCGGCGACCATTGGATGAGGCTCGAACGAGTTCCTTGTGGACGACGCCGGCGTATCGAATCCCGACCGGTGGCCGCTGGGCGAGTACACGTGGTCGAATCCGTCGATGGCCCTGATGTTGATCGAAAGCTCGCTCAAGGACCTCTCGTCAAAGGATCTCTGCCGCTCCAGACTGTTGACCTTGGGCGGCTTCTCGAGGAGCTTCGAGATGTCCAGGTCCTCGGTCTCGCTGATGGAGGCGTACGACGATATCTTGCGGAGCCCCGGGAAGCTGTCCATGGCTTTAAGATTCGTGCCGCGACTGTGATTATGCCTGTGATCTCAGTGACCTGGATCGGACAATTTTTTTTTTATCCGATCAATTCGAAGAAAAAACAAGAAAATTAAGTCGGGTATATAGACATCAGTGTCGCAAGCCCGTGATCGACGGATTTTGAATCTATGGTCAAGATTCAATCAGAAAATCCGCGGGTTTTACTTCAAAAATCACTGAGCCTCCTAGATTTCAGTACAGAGAGCGAAAAAAATGGGTCTAGATCTCAAAAAGAAGACAACTTTTTTAGTTAAAAACGACAAAATTCAATAGATCGATTGCAAAGAAACGCCTAGCTTGATAGAAAACGGGATCCGTACCAAAAAAAATCCTGGAAAAGCGGGAAAAGGCAGTGATCGGAGAGGGAGAGATGACTAATCCTACAGATCTCGAAAGAGGGATCGCACGCCTATTGAAGCACCGCCGGAGGAGACCGGAGCTTTGAAGAGGGGGAATGGGCGGAAAAAGAGAAGGGCGGGTAATGGAGGTTGGATTTATAGTGAGGGGAGAGGGAGGAGCCATCTTCGTCCAATCCGTTGCTGAGGTCGTCTCTTCTATCTCTATCGGTGACGGTCTGCTGACGTGTACGGATAATTTTATTGGATTTTTGGAACTGCCATTGTCCCGTTGGCAACAATGAATATTACGTACAATTGACGTCATCTTAAGAGTTCTGAAGAACGGTGGGTAAAAGGTGTGCTGCTATTACCGGAGTCATTTGGCTTAGGGCCCGTTTCTTTGCAAGGAAAAGGTTCGAGAAAGTGCTATTATTCGTCTGTGGGCCGTCTCTTCGTGCACTGTTCATCCATTTCTCGTTTCGACTTTCCCTTTGCTTGTTCCTTTGCGGAGAAAAACCCATGTGATTCCTTCACCCTCTCTCTCCGACGTGTCGAGGCACTTTCTTGGCTTCGAAATCCCCGGAATTTGTGTGGATTGCATGCTGGAATCCTATCTTGGGGCCCCGCTGCGATCATCTCACCCCTCTTTCATGGCGCGAGCAGCAACCACCGGCTGATCTTGGTTTTTTAGGGTTTCAAACGGGTTTTCTAAGGTTTCAAAGAGGCTGATCTTGCTGAGGGTGTGCCAAGCTTGGGGCTTTTCAACGCCGTCGAAGCTCTGTGCAGAACCCTAGCTGATCGGTGAGGGGCGAGGTGAATTCTGAATGATTCCTTCCGCGAAGGTATAATTTCTGAAACCCTAAGTTAAATTTTGGCATGTTCACATGCTGAACTTGATGAAATGGGTTGCTGATATGCTCGCAAGTGTTGAATTTTTGCATATCGATAGTGTTTCGAAATTTTGAGGTTTTGAAACTCTCTGCCGTGATGAAAATGAGATTTTATATTGTTGGGATTGGGTGATTTGATGATAGGGTTTCAAAATTGTGTGATATCGCAACCAATCGCTTCGATGATTATTTGAGTTTATGATGTTGTGATTTGGTGGGTGATGCACATTGGTGATGTTATTTTGGGATTTCTCACCCATTTGTTTCGATGAATTCTGTTGTTTATGATGCTGGGAATATGTGCATGATGCTAGTGATTGATCCCCACTTACAACATATGTGCATTACTTAAATCCTCATAATCCACGCAAAGAAACAGGCCCTTAGGTGTGCATTATTCCAAAAAGCCCAATGATGAAAAAGTAAACAATGAAGTTGGAATTAAACTGATGTGATAAAGTCATATATGCTGGATGGCGTGCTTGAAGGTTCCGTTTAATACCATATTTGTGCAACCGATAGTTTGATATTTTTTTGAAGTGAACGGGTTTAGGTTTGAAATTTAAACAATGACTAGATTTCAATAGAAAATAACAAATTTTTTGCTCAAATTTTTTGGGCCCGTCTCATTGTTTCAGTATGGGTTTTTGTTGTTGTTATGTTTGGAGCATGTAATGAATATTTGGGCCATGGCTCCTAGCTACTTGTTACTGTTATGGAATGGGATGGTCATGGATAATTGTTTCAGAATTTTTGGGGATTGGCTCATTGATGAATTATGTGTTTTTTGGTGGTATTCTTTGGGGATTTGTCTCAGTTTTTTTGGCATGTCTCCTTGTGTCATTTTGGGTTTTTGATGTTGTTTTGTTTTGCTCATTTTATCAAGTTTTGGTGCATGGCACCTAGCTCCTTGTTGCTATTTTGGTGTGCTTTGGGCATGTCTCCTTGTTGCACAAATGGTGTTAAAAGGCAGAAGCAACAGCAACGCAACCACGTGTGTGACTATGATTACAAATTTTATCTGAGGGCCAATGATTTGGAGTTGCACAATTTTATATGAAAGGTATTATTCATATGAAGTATGTTATGTATATAATTAACATTAAATATATGTGTTATTCAATTAAGGGTGACATGGATACACAAGGAGACCATTCGGGTTGTGAGTTATGTACCGCCGCCGCAGCTGCAATAACGTTTGTCGTACTAGCCTTACAAATGCACAATTCCGCTAGGCCCGACCCTATACCCAGAGAGCCCTCAGCTATGCGAGATCTGCATAGAAAATCCCACATGCGGAGAATTCTGTGGGGGTCTGAAAGTAGCTGTTTGCACTACCTACGAATGCGCAGACATGCTTTCATGAATCTTGCAGCATTAATGCGCCAGGGTGATCTTCTGAATGACACTATTCATGTATCCGTAGAGGAGCAGGTGGCCATATTCCTGCATATGGTAGGGCATAAGTCAAAGAATAGAGTAATGCAAGTGGATTTCATACGGGGCGGGGGGACAGTTAGCCGTTATTTTAACAAAGTGATGGCGGGACTATGTGCACTTGGGATATGTTCGTGAAGCAAGCTCCCAATGAGACGCCGCCGGAGATAGTCAATAATCCAAATTGGTTCCTATATTTTAAAGTATGTGTTATTATATGTATATGTGGCAGTATAATAAGGATTGTTTTTGGGATTGCACATTGGTCTCATTTAATATGTTGTAGGACTGCATCGGGCTCACTGATGGGACGCACATAGATGCCACGCTACCAGCAGGCTCGTACCCCACTTTAGAGGGCGAAAGGGGGTGACGCAAAATGTGCTTGCAGCTGTTCACCCAAACAAAAGATTCACATACGTACTGGCCGGGTGGGAAGGATCCACAAATAATTTTACGGTCCTGAAAGATGCATTGTCTTTACCCCTCCCGCTGGGGCTACGAGTGTATGAAGGTAATATGGAAAAAATTACATATAAATTATTATTTCGTATCTCAGAAAGCGGCCGAACATGAAATTGGTTTATTTGTTTGAATGTAGGTAATATTACCTTTGCGATGCCGCATATACTACAATGCCAGGATTCATATCTCCATACAGGGGAGTTAGATACTGTTTGAAGGACCATACTGATCGGGTTCCTCGAAATCGACGAGAGCTATTCAACCTACACCATTCTACATTAAGATCAAAGATCGAGTCCACATTGGTATCCTAAAGAACAAGTTTAAAATATTGACATCCAAACCTCACTACCCATTCAAGAGCCAGGTCGCTAACGTACTATCGTGCACTGTTTTGCATAATTACATCCAAATTGCAGATCCTCATGACCCCCACCTTACTGAAGAAGGTGATGGGGTTGATGAGGAAGTAGAGTGTATCGAAGAGGGATGACGATGTTATTGATCTATCCCAATAGGGGACCGTTCGTAAACAAACCGAACAACGGGATCGTTGGAAAATGCGCATGGAGCAGATAGCTTGGGATATGTGGGTGGACTACTGTAACATAAATAATAACGGGAACACAGTAGAGCATGGCCTATGAGGGGGTCGTAATATTTGCTTACATAGTCTGAACAATTTACCATTGTACATTGCTTATTGCATTATGTTTGGTGTATTCATTATGAAAATATTTTCATGCTTTGGCTGATCATTTCAATCATTTACAATTCTGTATTTTTTTCACCATTCAGTATCATTTCAATGATGTTTAATGTAAAATTATGTGTTTTAATTATCATAATATTGATGTTGTAGGGATGGAAGGATCTAAAAAATCAGGGCATGGGGGCGAGCCATCCCCGGATGGGAGTGATCCAATGCATTAATTATATGAAAATGTATATGGGACACAACGTGGAGATGCCGAAAGGAGGGTGGAACCCCTTCTCAACCGTCAAATTCCCATGTCCTCCTAACCCCTACCAAATACTTGGATTCCAATCTGGTGGGCATGGAATGACATATCAACAATATGGAAATTTCAACTTACCAATGCAAATGCACATGTCTCCTCCAATGCAAATGCCCATGTCTATGCCCTCGCATAGTGGCCATGTGTATATGTAGAAACTAAAGATCTAGATTAATCATTAAGCAAGACCATGCAAATAATAATCTAGATATATAAAACATGCGGAATCTTAAATCATTGACCTACTCGGATTTAGCGGAAGCGTACCTGAGTCCATCGCTAATAATCTGAAAGAGATCCTGACGATACCGCAACGGATGATCTTCCAGAATAGCACGAATCAACCGGTGGAGAACCCCTTTAGTTTTCTCCTTGTTTCTCTCCTAGCGACGGGACGTAGAAAAGACGGCTCAACTTTGTTCGTGTATTCCGGGGACCATGACCGCTAATATTTATAGGCTAGCCTCCATAGCCCTAGGGTTTCCAACTCGGCCCATCAACGAGTTGAAGCCCAATAGTCGCTACACATAAAGGCCCCACAACCTGTTTAACTCATTTAGCCCATTTAATTAATTAAAACCAGATCACTAATATATTGGGCTTAATATGACAGCGTAGCACTTATATAATTATTCACCGCATATTAGCCCAACGTTGGATTAAGATCCAACTTGTTGGATAAGTTCCAACAATCTCCCACTTGGGCTATATGCTTAAACTTTATAATTATATTTCATAGTGCATACAACCAAATAAGATCTTAACTTACTGTCATTTCTTTAATGAGTTAAGAACAATCCGGTCCATCAACTATATTAGCAAGGGATCAAAGAGATCTTCGCCGCAGCAATTGCAGCTCAACCCATCAGTGGTCACCGTGCTAATACAAAAGAATGACATGGATTATGAAGTGGATGTGTAGCATGGAAATTACATGTAATGTGATCTAACGTGTCTATTTCCAACTGATCCTCCTTAACCTTAGTGAGATCATAAACAAACCAAAATCGGAGTGAAGCCGAACTGAAACCAAAAACTTTATTTCTGATCAGAAAATAACCTCAAGCTTAAGCTGGAAACTTAATTTTGGCTATCATATGAGCACCCAAAAGAACAAACTCCCACAAAACTGAATATTCTTAATGAAATGACATCCATATGAGTAGCTAGCTCATAAAACCTTTTGGATGACATTTCCTTACTATAACGGATCCGTAATTACATGGTTTGTTCCGATGTGCTCATTAGACAATTATACACTCCTATTAATCAACAATCTAGGAACTTGATCTCTGAATATCTAAACTTTGTCAAGTTCCTGTTGTTGCTGGAATATAAAACTGCAGACTTCATTGTCACTAAATAAACTGCGTGTTGTTTCAACACCATCGCTAATTTGCAGCATAGTGACAAAATATGCAGATATATTTCATGATTTGGATGTCACATAATGTGATATGAAATCTAAAGCCATGTCAGAAGAGACTATATAAAGGGACCATTTAGATCTCTTCTAGTAGATGGCGCCTAACATAGATTTTCATGCATTCTTTGCATCCAATAAATTATCAGAGTCAGTATACCAAAATGATCTCAAACTCTTTTGACTACTGATCCTTGAACATGTAACCCATTTGCTCTCCATAAGTACCGTAAGACACATTTGGCTGCTATCAAATGGTCAACTCCTGAACTTAACAATCTGCCCAACACACCTCTAATTTATGCAATAACCAAAAGCATATAAAACTGACTCCTTATTGGTGAGATATAGGAAATCTTCTAAAGATTATTCTCAGGGTAATTAATGAGACTAAACTTGTCTCCCACAGAACTTAACATTTATTACCACATAGATATTATGTAAATTACATGCTCCCACAGAACTTAGATAACATCATTAAATACCATCTCAAAACCGAACGAGGTGATCACTTAATGAAAGTTAATATATCATCAACGATATTGAAATGCTCTGTTAATGCCATTTAAAACCTCACAGAGTCTTTCATGAAAACTGAATAGAAAGTCTCTTTACACATTAATGCATTCTTTTCCGTATAAAGTCTTTGAGTGATACGCTTTAAATCTTTTCTTAATACCTTTTTGAATTCCCTTTTGATTGTAAAAGACTATTTACAATCAATAGGTTTCAAACCTTATGGCAATAATAAAAAGATTTTAAATATCATTTAAAGACTTTCTTAATTAATGCAATAATCAATTAAAGAGATGTAGAACTTTTATGACTTGATGTAAGTCGAACTTCCATCATCCTAATGTCAATAGTGAGCTTGTCATCTCTTTAATAGATTTCCTGAATGGCAATTAGTTACTTGAGGTGCTAGAGTTTGTGCTTATGAACAATTTCCTGAATGGGAGGAATTGCAACATTATCTTGAATTTTATTGTGTCTCGAAAAATGTCAGGAATACCATCATGAACAATGCCAACAACACCTGTGTGGATATAATCCTCTTCAAGAGTAATGTTACTAACTAAATTTCCCCCCTCAAACTCAGCATCCTCAAATGGGTGTGCATTTCCTAATTCGTAAACCAACTTAATAGTGGGATTATGTAAAACCTTACACAATAATATCAACTTTAAAATTATTCAACAAAAATAGAAAATCATTAGCATTATGTCCTATTACTTTATTAGGCTTATAAAGCCTTACCTTAGTTGGACATCTCCAAACATGCAATTGATTCATTTGTTGAAACTTTATTAAGGATATAAGCTGCAATCAAAATATAACTGAATTCTAAACTGTTAATTCTTTCATTACAACACATGTACTTAAACTGCAGGAATCTTAGAAATAAAGCAACATTTCCAAATAAATGAAGATTATAATGATCTTTTAAAGAACTAGAATAAACCAATTTTGAATTAAGAGACAACCAAATTTTCCATTCAAAATTGAACACTTATAACCAAATTTGTTCAAAATAGAAATGGAAATCCAAATTCCGTTTAAAAACGGTACATAATAGTCTCATAAAATTCAAATACGTTCTAGCATTTAAAAGAAATAATCTAAATTTAATGTGCCTCTACTTGAACCATCTTGCCATTGCCCATATCGATGTATCTTTCACCATCATTTGGCTCTTGGCATCTTAGGCAATCCTGCATAGACATAATGATGTGAATGGTTATACCAAATCTTTCCATCACGTGCATATAAGTACCAAAGGTTGCATGAAAAGAAATTAACTTAGAGTCAAACCGAATTAAAGAACCATACCCTTTTTAGCACGCCAAGCGTGATAATTTGAGCAATTCTTCTTTACATGTCCTTCAGCTCCACAAAAGAAACAACCATGACCTTCTGAACTTTTCAGTTCCCTTCGTTGTTTCTTTTGAGACGTTGTATCTGCAGCTTCAGTATCCTTCTTCCTTTTGTTGAAGGTGGATGCCAGGAGAGGGCTTTCTGTCAATTCTTGCTCAAGCCTTTCATCTTCCTTTACACAGTTTGAGATGAGCTCATCCAGAGACCAAGTCTCATCCTTCAGATTGTAGCTCATCTTAAACTGGTCAAACTGGGATGGAAGAGACATCATAACAAAATGCACTAGCAGAGCCTCAGAGAGGTCTAGCTCAAGTGCTTTCAACCTTGAAGCAATATCAGACATCTTCATTATATGCTCCCTGATGTTTCCTTTTCCTTCATATTTCATTGAAGATAGGTTTGTCAAGAGTGTATTAATTTCACCCTTTTCATTCTTGACAAACTTCTTTTCAAGCTCAATAAGGAACCATTTAGCTGTGGAAATTTTCTCTGAAAGAGAACCCCTGAGATATTCTGGAATGGCATTCTTTATAAGCATTAGGCTCATGCGATTTGATCTCTTCCACTCCTCCATCTCCCTCTTTTCATCAGAGGTACTCTCATCAGTGAGTGGTGGGGGACAATGAGTCCTTAATGCCAGATCAAGATCCATGACTCCGAGGATTATCAAAAGATTCTCCTTCCATGCCTTGAAGTTAGTGCCATTAAGGACTGGAATTGATTTTAGGTTGGCAGAAAAATTTTCAGGAATATTAGCTGAAAAGAGAACAAGAAAACAATTTATAACATGTTCATATGAGTATTAAATACAACAACAAATTCAAATTAATGCTATTTTCCCATCTCAAGACATCCCCCACTAGTCCAATATTTATCTTTGGATAATCTATTGACTAGTCCCTGATATCTTGTTGTAGCAATCAGACAATGACAATGATAACATGCCAAAAATAAAACTTCCTTTGGGCCGAATTAAATTTGCATGCATTGAACTCACTAATCATCACCTTGTCTATTGCCACAGGTGCGCATGAAATGGTAGAGAACTGTAATCTTTCTTTGGGCCGATTTAGCATTCTTACGCAAATCACGGCACATTTGATTCTTTTTATATTCATGAAATGAAATAATGCAAATCAACAGAGCCCACTTTGGCGAGGTGATGATTGCACGAAATCATTTCAAAAAATATATACCTTTGCAAAATTTGAATCTAAGTCGCAATTTAATACATGAATATACTTTAAGTGGAGATATTCAAGTCCACTTTTCTTCAAAATCAAATTTAAGGCAACCAAAATTTTCATACAAAAGTATGTATTTAACTTGTTATATTTCAAGATTAGAACTGATCTTCACAAGAAAACCCACTTTGGTGAGTTGATGATCCAATCATTCTATATTCGAAATATATAATAATTGTGCCAAAAAATTGAATTGAAACTAAACCGAATTTAACAAAAAAAAAGAGTACAACAAGTGGAAATATATATAAGAACCTTTTATTCCACCTTTCTAATCATTTATTTTGAGTTAAATAAAATCCATAGATTCAACACAAATTTTCTTCTTCAAAATGGGGTATATAGGTATACTAATGTGTATATGAACATACATTATAAAGTCATATATATAAATATACACCATATCCCATTTTAGATATAACTTTAAAATGTGTCAGATTTCCTTAAGGCCATTTGCTTGATGGTTAGTGCACAAAAAATCTTTAAGGCCTTTTAAACTTATTCTTAAGGAGAATATATGTTAAAGCTTTTATTTGCTCCCGAAGAAAACAACTGAATTTTGTGTTTTAATTTAAATCTAAATTTAGGCAAACTGAATTTTCATACCAACGTATGAAGTCAACTTGTTATATACAGAAGTA
The DNA here is from genome assembly GCA_030789695.1 of Scilla litardierei. Classification (NCBI taxonomy): domain Eukaryota; kingdom Viridiplantae; phylum Streptophyta; class Magnoliopsida; order Asparagales; family Asparagaceae; genus Scilla; species Scilla litardierei. Next base: position 29,908,595 of record CM061138.1, read on the forward strand.
TATATATATGGTTTTAAGCCTTAAACTTAGAATTTAAATTTATTTTGCACAATTAACACAAAATTTATCTTTGAGGAGAAATATACATTTAAGCGTCTGATTTCCTCCTTCATCCCAAATTAAATTCAATATCAGGCAACCTATCATACAAAAGTATGTATTTAACCGTTTATGTTACGAAATAATAATAATTTAACAGTGAGGCCCACTTTGGTGGGATCCCGTAATAATTAAAATTATTTTGAAACATATAATTTATTGCGCCCTAAAATTGAATTTAAATGAAACTGAACTTAAATGTAAATATACATGAAAACCTTTTATTTACTCTTTCGATCCGTTTAAAATTCATCCAGGCAACTGATCATACTGAGTATGTATTCTAATCTGTTTACATTCCGAAATAATAACAATTTTAATAGTAGAACCCACTTTGGTGGAATTTTACAAAAAATTGGAATTATTCCAAAAAATGTATATATGAGTGAATTTTGCCTAAAGAATTAAAATTGGAATGAACTTAAATTTAACACACAAAATTTGGCCCAAAGGAAATATATAGACAAAAGTCTAGGGGTGGCAAAATTGACCCGACCCGACCCGACCCGACCCGAACCCGGCCTCTTGGGTCGGGTATGGGTAGGGGCCAATCCGGGTCGGGTCGAATTCGGGTCAACCCGACCGACCCGGATAAAAATCCGGGTCGGGTACGGGTTTGACCCCTCGACCCGGTTGACCCGAATTCGACCCGTATTTTCACTCTTTTCACACCAACCCGACCCGGACCCGACCCGAACCCGACCCGAACCCGATCTTTTTTGAAAAATAATCACTATTTCACACCAAACCCGACCCGAACCCGACCCGTACCCGACCCGTACCCGACCCGTAAGACAAACCGGGTCGGATACGGGTCACCCGGGTTACGACCGGGTCGGGTTCGGGTATCCGAACCCTGACCCGAATTTAATTCGGGTCGGGTTCGGGTTTACCCTTATTCGGGTCGGGTCAAACCTGACCCGACCCGAACCCGACCCGCCCCGCCCGTTTGCCACCCCTAGACAAAACCATTTATTTCCTCATTTCACAAATTTATATTCAAAACTTTAGTCGATAAATTTTCATGCCAAGCATGTACGTAGCCTTTTATATATATCGAAATAAAATTAATTGCCACGATGGAGCCCACTTTGGTGGGTTGTCCTTTTAAATAAAATTATTTCGAGATATGTATATAATTAATTACGCCTAAAATTGAATTAAAATGTGAATTTTTAATGAATTTAAATTCAAGATTTTTTAGGCACCAAATTTACATACAAAGTATGTTCGTAACTTTTTATATATCGAAATAAGAGTAATCGCCACGATAAAGCCCACTTTGGTGGGGATTTGATTTAATTACAATCATTTCGATATATGTATGATGAAGCGTGCCAAAAAGTGAATTTAAAATTCAAACTGAATTTTAACAAAAATTAGCCATGTGCCCAAAAAAACTGTTTTGCAATAAGCCCAAAAGAAGGCTAAAAACTGTTTTGCAATAATAGGCTCAAAAACACCCAAACAAGGCCCAAAAGAGGCCCAGCCCAATCCTCCCCCAAAAAAAGTTTTTTTAATTTAGGGTTAGGGTTTCTGTGGGGGGGGCAGCGGCCGCTGCCGCCGCCCCAGTAGGACGCCATAAGGGGGGGCGTGAGCCCCCCTTCTTTCTCGCAACCGGCGCCGGCCAAGAGGCCGACGCCTATTACCCAACGGGGGGCGTCCCCCGCCGCCCCCTTTGATTCTGAACGGGGGGTGGCGGGGGCCGCCCACCTTTGTCCCGACGGGGGGCGGCGGGGGCCGCCCCCTGGTTCTTAACGGGGGCGGCGGGGGGCCGCCCCCTTTGACCTGACGGGGGGCGGCGGGGGGCGCCGCCCCCTTTGATCTGACGGGGGCGGCCTCCGCCGCCCCTTGTTACTGAACGGGGGCGGCGGAAGCCGCCCCCTCTGTCATCCGACGAGGGGCGGCAGAACTGCCGCCCCTTTTTCCCTGTTTTTTTGACTTACAGGGGCGGCTTTGCCGCCCCTTTCTGATCCGTGTCGACGCTGGCATCACCGGCGCCGTTCTTCCGACGGGGACGTCAAAGCCGCCCCTCTTTTGCTGTGTCGGGCGGCGGCCGGCGGGCCGCCCCCGATCTAGGGTTTGTCAAAAAACAATTTTTTTTTGGTTGGAAAAATTAATCAAAAAACCAAATTTTTATAGATCTGAAACTTAAAACTGATAAAAAGTAATTTTTATCAGATCCGAAACTTAAGACAGATTAAAAATCTGATTTTTATCAGATCTACAATGAGCAGGCAAAAATTTAAGATCCACAGCATGTGGCTCTGATACCACTTGTAGAAACTGAAGATCTAGATGTGTACAAACCGAATAACACAGATCTAGATATATAAAACATGCGGAATCTTAAATCATTAACCTACTCTGTTTAGCGGAAGCGTACCTGAGTCCATCGCTAATAATCTGAAAAAGATCCTGACGATACCGCAACGGATGATCTTCCAGAATAGCACGAATCAACCGGTGGAGAACCCCTTTAGTTTTCTCCTTGTTTCTCTCCTAGCGACGGGACGTAGAAAAGACGGCTCAACTTTGTTCGTGTATTCCGGGGACCATGACCGCTAATATTTATAGGCTAGCCTCCATAGCCCTAGGGTTTCCAACTCGGCCCATCAACGAGTTGAAGCCCAATAGTCTCTACACATAAAGGCCCCACAACCTGTTTAACTCATTTAGCCCATTTAATTAATTAAAACCATATCACTAATATATTGGGCTTAATATGACAGCGTAGCACTTATATAATTATTCACCGCATATTAGCCAAACGTTGGATTAAGATCCAACTTGTTGGATAAGTTCCAACAGTATATGCATATGCTACAAGGGGGAGAACTCCCCAATTTCAGAAGCCCCTCGTCTCATGGTGCCTTCGCGATGCCAACACCACCAAGTGGAAATAAAAGAACTCCCGGCAGTGACTCATCGAGGAAGTCGAGCCGGCGTAGCGAGGATGCCGAGGGGTCTGTATCAAGTCCCAGAAAAAAGCTTAAGCAACCCTCTTCTTCATAACACAACAAACTTTGGAAGCCCGAGCACGATGCCACCCTTATTCCATTGCTAGCTGAACTTGCACGGCAGAGCCTTAAGGTCGATAAGACATTTAAAGGGGCCGTCTTCAATACCGCTGCAGCCGAAATCAATAACACTCATGGGACGTCGTTCACAAGTGGTAATGTGAAAACCACATGAAAGCATTGAAGACACGTCTCAAGGATGTTTACGAGTGCATGGAAATGAGCGGGGCGGGCTGGGATGCTGAGAAGATGATGATTGAGCTGGATCCGGAAACTTATGACACGTGGGCGGCGGTAATTACTTCTATCTTATACATAGGCTAGGTGCTAGTACATTAAATATAGATATGAATGGTATGTTCATATATGTTCTGCTAATCATTCAGGCAAACCCTCGGAAGCGCGCTTATATGAACCAACCAATACCATGGTTTGATGATCTAGTTTTCATCATTGGGGATGACGCTGCACGGGGGGATATGTCATATTCCTTGTACGATAGCTTTGGAGGCCCATTTTCTGGAAGGGAAGGTGAGCCCGTAACGCCTGATCCGACGCATATTACTACGCCACCCCATCATGTCACTGAGGACATACCCACACAAGCGTCGACAGGAGAGTGTCCATAGGGGGGACAAGATATGCTACCCCACCATCGCTGGGATAGAAGAAACAACGGCGATGCGCCGTAAGGGAAGATCCGGATGTAATGCAGGATATAGCAAGCAATGTGAAAGAGGTCGCTGAGGCTATACGGAGTGCACACTCCCAGCCCCACTGGACTAAAACTCTTGCACTACATGTGTACGAGTTTACGGAGTATCCTCCCCCCTCTTGTTGAAGTTGTTTAAAGACCTAAGCATGAATGAGATGGCGGGGTGACAATTTTTGGCCGTGCCACAAACGAGTCGAAAGCTCATCCTTGAAGATTTAGTTGCTGAGATGGAAAGGGACTTGCGGGACACAGGTTATGAAAAAGGAGATTGCGTGGGTAAGATATGATGATGGGTGGACCCTATGGCATTTTGGTTGTGTGGGGATTAGTGGTGGTATGGGTTGGGGATGTGTTGTATGGGTTAGTGTGAAACATATTGGCATGTCTCATTGGTGCAGTTTTTTGGGGCATGTCTCCTTGATGATTTTTGTGTGTTAATGTGATACATGTGGGCAAGGCTACTTGGTGCAGGGTTTGGGGCATGGCTCCTTTATGCTGGATGTCATAATATGAAACATATGTGCATTGCTCTTTGGTTCAATTTTTTGGTGCATGTCTCACTATTGATTATTTGTGTTATTTTCTCCATGTTGATTTTGGTGGTTATGTGATACATATGGGCATGGCCTCTTGGTGCAGGTTTTGGGGCATGACTCCTTGTTGCTGGGTGTCATAATATGAAACATATGGGCATGGCTCCTATTTTTCAGTTTTGGTTTCTGGCTCCTTGTAGCTGGTTCCCTATAGCCCAATGATGAAGATAATTACATTATCCCTTTGGCCATTGGATATGAAAAATTAGGTGGATATATGCATGATGGTTCCACTACATGTGAGGGGGTGATATGTGATGGAGCAACTGCTTATGTCCACCATGATTTAATGATAATTTAACTTTCTTCCTGAGGGCTTATATATCATATGTATCACACAACCACAACATCACCAATGTGCACTGCCCCAAAAAATTGAAACAAGGAGATGCACATATGTTTCGGCCCTATGATGAAGAATATATATTGATCACTTTGTTCATACGTTATGAAGAAAAAGTGGTATGAGGCGAGAAGGTTCATTCATAATGAGCAAACCGCCAGTGACATACTGAATGCTTAAAAACATGTTAAACTGAGGGCTTAAAAACATATGTGTATTTCTCTCCAGTTTCAGGTTTATTGGGGCTTTGCACAGTGGTGCTGCTGTTGTTGTGTGATACATATGGGAATTTCTACCAGTTTCAGTTTTTTAGGGCCTTTGCACAGTGGTGCTGTTGTTGTTGTGTGATTCATGTGAATTTCTCACAGTTTATCAATTTTTTGGGGCTTTGCACATTGGTGCTGCTGCTGTTGTGTGATACATATGTGCAGTTCTCTCCAGTTACAGTTTTTTGGAGCTTTGCACATTGTTGCTGCTGTTGTGTTGTGATACATATTTGCATTTCTCCTAGCCCAATGATGAAGATAATTAGCTGATCCCCTTGTCCCGCGGTTATAAAAAAATAGGTGGTTATAGGCTTGATGGTTCCATTACCAATGAGGGGTAGAGATGTGATGGAGCAACTGCTTATGTCCACCATGTTTTATTGCTAATTTAACTTTCTTCCTGATGGCATATGTATCACAAAAACACCAGCAGCAACATTGACACATTCCCCCATAACTGAAACTAGGAGAAATGCACATATGTTGTAGCCCGATGATGATGAACATATATATACTGATCAATTTGTCCCTTGGTTATGAAGAAAAAATTGGTATTTGGCGAGAAGGTTCATTCATAATGAACAACCGCCTAATACATAACTTATGGCTAAAATCCATGTTTAATTGAGGGCTTTAATTTAGTAATATTTTAATTGTCTCTGTTTTATTCTTGCTTTATCTTTGGTTATTTTGGGTTTTTGCGTTGTCTTTGTTACGGTATTTCCTTTTATCTTTTACTTTTGAATTAAGCCAGCTGATGTCATCTTCCGCGGGGTTGTAACTGTCTGTAGGTACACTGATTCCCCCATTTTTCATCTCATTGTTATATCTCTTTAAATCATTATTCATGCTAATATTTTTTATTTCATGCAAGGTTCAAATGAGCACCGGTTCCAGCTCTTCTATTCAATCCAGACCCAGATTTGCTGCAGGCGGTGAGTTGGCGTCTGATGACGATGATTGCAAGTTTTGCTACTGTGGGCTCAGGGTTGCCAGGCGGACATCATGGACCGAAAAAATCCCGGCAGGCGCTTTTGGAGCTGTCCATCCCGCGTGAATAGATGCAAATTCTACGAATGGAAGGATCCACCACACTCGGACTGGTCCACCTATGTGATACTTCAGTTGTTGGATGAGATTGAAAGAGGCCCCACCAATGCTGCCTCTTCCACTATGTTCTCTGATCGGTGGCTTTTAGAGATAGAGGGTCGGTTGGCCACACTCGTGGGGTGATTTGAGCGGACCACGGTGAGAATGGACACCGTGAAGTTGGTTTTGTTTACGCTCCTAGGTTTGATGTTAGTTGTGTTATTGTTGATTATACACACGAGTGGTTGATGTTAGGTTGGGTACAATGTAACACTTTATAACTGGTTGTTTGTTATGCACAATGAGACTGTATTATGGATACTATAATTATTTTGTATATGCTAGGTTAATGTGTTATGTTAAATAGGAATGTGATTTCGGTTGTATGCTTTCTCTGCAAATCAGTTGTTCTTTTTACAATTTATGAATGTTGGAAATGCAATGGACTAAGTTGTTCGGGTGCTTGCTTTGCAGGTATTGCATTCGTTTATATTTAATAGCCCAGTAATGAAATTAATTAATTCTTTTTTTATTAAATTCGGTATTTTAATATTTATTTTTAATATGTGGGATTTAATTATGTGTATTTAATAGATATTTACTTAATAGTTAATAGTTAGTTAACTAATAATTATTAGTTTAGTTAATTAAATGGTTTTTCTACTTCATATTTCCATATGGGGTTATTCTCACCTCATAACACCATAACCAAATCCCAACAATCCTCATCCAACAATCCCAAACACACAATTTACCAAAGAAACAGAAAACTTTACTATGGACCCCACAAACAAATCCCAAAACAACTTTCACACCCACTTTCCTTCAAAAGAAACACAAAACTCTATTTCTCTCTCCTCAGGAATCCAACATGGATTTACTATTTACAACAGTAAATCCCAATCCACTTTCAACAAAAGAAACAGGCCCTTAGGGATATGCACCCTCCTTTCCATGTGAGAGGTCAAGGGTCAAATCTTGCTTTCCGTCATGGTGACAGAATGGCCCGGCCGGACCATAGGCCGGGCCTGACCGGGCTCAATTAAGACCCGGGCCAGCCCAGCCCGACAAGGGTGGGGCAAAGCCAGGCCTAGGCCCGGCCAGGGCGGGCCGAGCCGGGCCGGCCCGGGAATTTTAAAACTAAAAAAAATCAATTTACCTGAACCTAAACCGTTTGATCCACTTAAATAATCAGATCAGTTTGCAATGTCAAGATTTGACAAGGAAATCAGAATTAATTTAAAAAAGTCGTTAATCGGCATTTATTGTTACTCTTTTCAGTCGTTTATATGGCTTAATTATCGAACCCACGTTCAGTTATTATTGTATTTCTATTAATTTTTGTCCTTTTAATTTCTTAATTTTCTCCTTTTTTGAAAAATTATTGTTTACATTATCATAGTCAGCGTTCTAGTCAATAACCCAAAATATAACTGGGACAAAACAGCCATGTATGATAAAAATTCAAAAAAGGTCGTGCTTTATAGAATAGATGTGAGAGTTCATAAATGGATAGGAATATTTTAAAGTGATACTCTCTTATTCTCTCACATAGATATTCTATTTACAACAGTTTCATCATTTTTCAAACAATTTAGCAGTATGTGCGCTGAGCAAAATGGAGGGTTCACAAGGTAACTCACATTTTTAAATTTAGAATAACCAGCAAACCAAAATACTTAATCGACTTATAATAGTTGCTTCTCACGAATCTCATCAATCCAAAGATTAAAATTTGTAAAAAATAAATAAATAAAAATGGAGACGGTCAGCCTCCATCAAACGGCAGAAAACAGGTCACCAAACTCGAATGAACTCGTTGAGCACCCAACTGGGACATTGTAAGAGACCCAACGACAACTGAAGTGATGAGAGCCTCAGCGGAAGCAATAGAGCTGGTCGCCGCAGCCACTGAGCGATCGTCGCCAAGGGAAGGATCTGTTGTCGTCTCAACTGCTGAAGGATCGGAAGTGAATTCAAAGGAAGTATCCATTGGAGAAAGATAATTCGTTGGATCGATTCACCATCAGATCTCGTTCACTCGTCGACGTTATAATCTCGACCGTTGAAGCACTTAAGTGAGTGGATCTCATCCATTAGATACCAAGACATCAAGTGGGTCGCGTTCGTTGATTTCATAATGAACCAAAGCCGTTAGCTTCACCCTTAACCTCCAGCTTTCGTAGCGATCCATCTTGTAAGAGGCAAACCCCGCCAAATCTAACTAATTCTGTTAGAAATTAGTTAGGGTTGTTACAAGGTTGTTAGCGGGATTCATATAAATAGTCGAGCTGAGAGCCTGAGACTCAATTGTCTTTTGTCGATCAATTTGAATCAAATCAAAAATCTCTTTGAGATTTTTCTACATTCTCCATTTGTTCTTGTTATCTTGCCTTCATTTGATCTTTCTTTGAATCTTTCTTTTGGTGCTTAACTTTGTTGCTGCGAGCCAATGGGCCAGCCAAAGAAGCATCCAGAGGAGGAGGAGCTACCAGAAGTGACGTCGTCTTCACAGAAATACGTTAACTGCATGTTGGGACCATGTTGGAAAAACTACCGGCTGAATATTTTGAGGGCAATTTCCACTAAGGTTTTCTTATTCGCCATACAACAGCCTCACCACAAAACACGCAATACACGAGCTTGATTCCATCTTCTTGCGGGCTCCACTCAACGCATAGAGACGTCCACGTGGCGGTACATTGTTGGCTGTCATGACACGTAGATTTAGCACTTACACATTATCCAAAATAAATTATTTGTACTTACTCGTTAGGGGCTGTTCTTTTGTCCCAAACTTGGGACAAATTCCTCCAAATGGTACTATTCCAACACTATTCATCCGAATTCGTGTTTGCTTTTCAAGTGTGTGTTTTTTCCCCATTTGTGTTTTGGGATTCCTTGCCTACATGGCGGGCAAATCAAGAATAGCAACTCCATTTTCGTTTTCATTGCCAAGTGCTCGGATTACAGAGGATTCCCAAGCCCCCCCTCTCCCGTGCCCAATCAAATCGCACGTTTCCTTTTTTTTGCTTTTGTTGCAGTGCAACGAATGGAAATAGGTGGGCCCATGGCTATTTAAACAATTGGTTATACTATTTATACTCATTTAATTATAATTAGTAATTAAATAAATTGTAAATTAATTAATTAATTTAGTTTTAATTATTTAGTTTAGGTATAACATAATAAATTAAATATGAGTCGACACCACACCACTTTCTTCATCCAACTTTCTTCATCCAAAAGAACACACTACACGGAGTGGGCTCCACCTCAACTTTCCAATTCCACAATCCAACCCCACTTTCCAACAAAAGAACACACTACACCAAATTTCTCTATCATCAGAATCCACACTTCTCAACTTTCCCCCATTATACTTTCCTACAAAAGAAGAGGCCCTTATTCGTCACCCACGCATGCGCCATGATTGGTCCGCGGCGGGCCCCGCATTGATACGGTCGGTGCATTTTTATCGGGCGTGAACCCGGCTGAAGGATGGGTGCACGTATCAGCGTCACCGCAAACACATAAATCTTAGTTAAGAGCGAAAGAGAGATTCGGTGAAAGATTCTCGACGGACAGTCGAGATCAATTTTTTGACAGGTGGGTACAGCATGGATCGTCTCTGGACTAGGTGAAAAATTCGGTGGGGGGACCCATTTGAACGCTGGATCTTGATTGGCCGGATTAAAAAGATTAATTAATAATTATTAGTGGTGGGATTGGTGGAGCTGAGCGGGCGGCCGTCGGCAATGTACGACCCCGTACTTCACGAGTGAATATTCTTCTTTAAATAAGGGAATATTCTTCTTTATTTGATAGAATAAATATCTATAAGTTATAAAAGAATAATGGTTATCCCACGATGTGTGTAAGCTTCATTTCATACGCAGATCAAAAATTCCATACCTACTTTTTCAAACAAATCGATCATTTTAATATTTATGTCCTAAAACCACAAAACACTAAATGCACGTTCATATACTTGTCACAAATTTAACGATTCTACAAAAAAATAGAATTTTTTACGATTGCTGGATGAACAAGTAAAAAACAGTTAACCTCATATTCAGTGTTTTGAGATTTAGAATATGAAGATCAAAATGAATGGTTTCGATCCTAAGTAAACTACGGGAGGATGATATTTTAGATTCAGTATGAGGACTTACCGACATATGACACCTGTTATTCCCAATTTATAAATAAAGAATAATATGTATCATATATGGGATTAATGTAGAACAGGTGGCACCTGATCCAATAGGTGGGGCCCCACGAGTACAAGCCTATGTGAGAGCTTGTACTTCCCACCTTTTTTGTGTCTTGCCAGCTTTTCTACATTAAATCCATCATATATTATACACGGTTAAACCTTATATATGATTTGAATAGTCCACGGTACAAATTTTTTTGAATGATTGATATTGTTCATTTTTATATTCATATTCTATAACCTAATAAATAGCAAACATGAGGCAAACCCAACGCTTGTTGTTTGTCTATTCAGAAATGACTAAAGTATTATTGCTAAAAACCATTAATTTTTAGACGAAAAAGGTCGACGATCAAAAAGTCTTGGGTTCATATGATCTTTGACATTTAGGGTTTTAAATTATGAAGATCAAAACAAACTATATCGATTATCCAACAAAAATAGTGCATGGTTAACTTCTCAAGGTTGTATATGAGGGGAAAAAAACACATGACATATGATGCCCATTATTCTTAATAAATTTTCTTTGGTTCAATTCAAAAACACTAGTACAATCGGAGAATCCAGGGTGCAATCAAAATTTTGCCTAAGTTCATCCGAACAAAAAGATATATTGGTCAACGGCGAGGGTAGAACATTCGTAGCCACTGCACGGTTGTTTTAATATTAAAAACGGGGTTGGACTATTTGCACCGTATGAATGCGGTGCAGACAATCATTTTTATCTAAATTTGAAAAGGAGATTCAGTTCTATTTTTTCTATTCTCGGACAGGAAATGATGGCTTGCAGTCAAACTCTAAAGATGAGAACTATATACACCCCTACCATAGGGGTGTATACAATGATTAAGTTCTAAAAAAAAGAAAAAACAATTGATATGTAGGATGAAAGTATGGAATGAATTGATACTAATTTCCAATTTAGGTAATCATCATTACATGCACCCCTATTTCTAAGGGTTTCTAGGGGTGCATGTAGCAATTCTCACTCTAAAAACGGTGTGGAGATGTTGTCCGTTTCAACAGTAGGATGTCCCTTTCATGATGGGAGTAGCGTGGTTTTCAAGTTTGGATGACTTGGACGACTTGGTCAAAGTCCCATTCCTCCACCATTCGCGGGTTGGTGGATATTTAGTGCAATATTTGGGTTTGCTTTCTACCCACCCAATGTAAAGTGGTCCATCTGATTCACCCCCCTCCTCTAATTTCTGGGAGTTGTTATGCGCACATGCCTAATTGCTGGATAAAGAGGCCACTTACTTTCAAGTTAGTCATTCAAATTTTAATTTCAACTTTTCCTCCCGCGAGTTGCTTCACGCACCTACCGGTTTTACTCGTGTGCACAACCACTTATTTACAAGTTTGCCATTCAAAATTTATCCCTCTTTTACCCTAGTCTCCTCATATCCTTTCGCCACCGCTGCCATCCGACGACGGGTTTTTAGGGTTTGGAATGGACTACGTGGAAGATGGGGAGTGAGTGGAGGGGGACGATGGGAGGCGGGGGACTGCGTAGCGGAGGAGGCCGGGAAGATGAGGGGGGCGGTGGAGCCGTGGAGGTGGCGGGGCTGGGTTGTCGAAGGAGTAGGCGGCATATGGACTGTGGAGGTCGGAGAAGGGGACGGCGTTGCCGCCCGCTGACGATCGGCCGTTTTACTCACCGCCCGCAACCGTGTCATTTTCGGAGTTTTGGAATTTTTGAGTGGTTGTACATGATGAGTAATTTTGAGTGGTAAATTTGTAAGGAAATGTTATAATGGCTATGCGTATCAACCCCCTTTCTTCTTGAGAATTGCTCCATACACCGAATGTTCAGTGTATGGAGGTGACGACATCCCGAAAATTGCAAAAAAAATTTAATCTGAGTGTCACGTCATTCGTTCTCTCTCTCGGTTTCTTTACAAATTTGAAAAGGTGACAACATCCCGAAAATTGCAAAAAAAATTAATCTGAGTGTCACGTCATTCGTTCTCTCTCTCGGTTTCTTTACAAATTTGGAAAAACGTTACCTCCCTGCACCGAAGGGGGAGGTGTAAATAGTCGTTCTCTTCTTCTTTTATCCTCTTAATACAGCTGCATACAATTTGCCCCGCACCGAAGGGGGAGGTGTAAATAGTCGTTCTCTTCTTCTTTTATCCTCTTAATACAGCTGCATACAATTTGCCCCGCACCGAAGGGGGAGGTGTAAATAGTCGGTTTCTTTATAATATATCAGTTTAATATTTGGTGCATTCACAAAATTCATACAAATACGCCAAAATGATGGTGGCTCAGCAGATGGAGGGACAACGGCAGTGGTGGCAAATTGTATGCAGCTGTAGCCTGTATCCCGGCACAATTCAAGCTGTACATCCATTATACATATTATAATTATAATCTTATAAAAATATAACGTGTTTTTTTAATTTTTAAACTTTCAATAATGAAGCGGGATGAAATGCATAATAAAGAAATTAAACACTAAACCCATCCCCCCACACTCATTGATCACAGGGCAATTAGGGCAAAATGGCATATTAAGTCAAGACCTCAAAACTTTAAAGATAATGATTTGGGCGGGGGCCACGCTTGCGCGTACCCCCTATGTAAGGGATGGTATCCAGCCGGAACCTCTTTGTGCAATGAGTTCAACTGAAAGAGGCCTGGACCGCCCCATTTTATACACATCCCCACCTCTTCAATCTCCCGTCACCCCCGATGTGGGACTAAAAGTTGCCCTATTTTCGCTTGCTGGCTTAGTTCTCTCTCCCATCCACACCGTCGCCTGCCTTCGACCAACAAAATAAGGCACGATTCAGTCCCATTTTCTTTACACCATCTGTTTATACATTTAGTATGTGATATTTTGACCCCAAGCATGCAAAACGTTGCCATACTTTCGGGTGTCGCAGTAGTTGTGCCTCATGGTTTGTTCGTGAAGGATCATGACTACATTTTCATGGCCGGGGAGTCTTCCCACGCGTTTGAACTTCAGTTATTCTCCTAGAACTAGTACTGAGAGCAAATTATGTTCGTTCGATACTCGGATACTAGTGATTCAATGTGTTATCTGCTGTCCATGCTGCTGTCTTCGGTTATTTTTGTTGTAAACTTGCTCAGTAAGAGCATCAGGCCAAATTGCAAGTTCTCATTATGTAAGGGCACACCTTCATTTATTTAACACGCACACCCAGAGTAGGGTAAATTCAGAAGGAAAGACACATTTATTCCATACGTACAAATCCATGAAATGTAAGTTGATGTAGAAAGCATTCAAGCTGGGGTGTTCATCTCAAGGTTCCTTAAGGACACTTGCGACGGCCGCCATGAGTCTTCATGTTGGCGTAGCACGGGCACATGTCCTCGTTGCCGGAGGTGCCCGGGGGGACGCAGTGGCATCTCCGGCAGCAGGTGTTGCAGGCCCTGATGCACATCCTGTGCCTGGATGCTTTGCTGCATCTGTACTCGCATTTGGCTCCGCAGTCTGCACATGCAGTTGATCTTCTTCATCATGCGACAATTCAGACAGATTCTGCATCGAGAGAGATGTACTCACCTATTGCTTCAGCCCCCATCACTCCCTGTCCAGTGAAGACCCCCATCTGCACATCAAACACATCACTGTTAACACCTTATCATGCGTAGATAGCCGAAAGTAGGGACTCACATCGAGCAGGAGCAGCAAGAGCAACGCGGCGAGAGCCAGCTTCGTCTTGGCAGCCATTTGAGATTTTTGATCAGAGCAAGGGGTCGCTTCTTGTAACTTATGGAGCGAGCGGTCTCTTTCTCCCTGTGTGCACGTTCTTTATGTGTGCAGTGTTTCGTGCAGGTCTCTGCAAACATGCCTCATGTGTTACTCTTCTTATGGCTCAGCTATGGGTGTGAAGGCGCCACACCGAAAGCGAGCAGTGTGGAAGAGGGGGGTAGGTCTCGGTGGCGGTCAATTTGGAAACCTCTAGGAATAAAGGAATGAATGATGTTTTTCTTGACAAAGAAGTGCAAGATGAAGGAATCTGCAAGCTGTATCTCATTCTAGAGACCACAATTATAAACTTCTAAAGATATTCGATAACAATTCATCAATAAGTAAGCCATCAAATTGCAATAGCACCGATATGCATACCAATTGCAAATATACAACTTAATATGGTGTGGTTCCTTAATGAAGCAGTCAATCATTTCATGTTCCTACAATTATAATTTCTAGTCCAAAAACATTCTGTTGTATACTTTTTACTCTACCACCACGTTCACAGCTTGTAACCTACCTGAGGCACTAAAACCGTACCCAACAGCGTGTGCATTGAGCCATGCAATCTCCTTTGCAATCCACGTTGTAGCCTAAAACCTTGGGGTTTCGGAGAAGAAGGTTGCGAAGGGGTTTCCCTTTTATTCCCCACTGCCTCCCTAGAATATCGACGTTGCTCTTCACCTCTTCGTTAAGGTCACACCCAAGCACCTCTGGGAACTTCTTCAGTAACTTGTGGAGATCATCGTCGGAAAGACCTAAGCTCATTAGATAAGCCAGCGTCTCGTTAACTGAATCGTGATTGGGGACTACTGTCTTCCTCTCTTCACCCCAGTACGGAGAATGGACCCAGCCAAAGGCTTTCTTCAGCATCACATCTGCCTCCTCTGCGGTGAAGTTGATGGATGAAAGTACATGTTTGCATTGTTCCCATGCTTTCTCGTCGTCTTCTACAAGAACCACACGAGGTTGATCAACCGCTTGCAAACTCCACTTTCTTCGAGAACAAATTAACTTGCGCGATCTTTCCCTTGTAACACATGATGAATTCCATGTCAAGAGTGCCACGTTCAGGGTCGATGTCGGAAGACCTGCCTGCAAGAGCAAGATGCATTGAGTAAAGACAGAAAGATAACGATGGCACTAAATCTATGACCAGAAAAGGATTAGTTGCAATCAGATCTCTTATTATATGGGGATACCAACACTAAGATCTTCTGAATTACCCTCAAATTCTAGTTTCAAGGGGTTTCAGTGCAACTTACCCTTTATTAGTCAGTTAATATATGCGGTCTCAATGCTATTATTAAGGGGTCTCAATGTTATCATTAAAGATGGAGGGTGTTTAGTTATCTCAATATTAGCATTAAAGATTGAGGGTGTTTAGTTAAATGTAGTGTACCATATAAAACAAAAGGTCTGAAGGCAATTTACCCAAAAACAATGAGACCACAAAGTTTAACCGGACCGTCAGAAACTATCATGATATTCCAATGCTTGCATCCAATAAGATCGGCTTAGATGCGGACAGATTTGAAGCATAAAACTGAGATGACAACCTGAGATTACTCCATAACATTAACATTCGTAAGGCTTGTAATTTAAGGAAAGCTATGAATGTGTTGAGCCATTTGCATAACAAGACATTAACATTCGTAAGGCTTGTAATTTAAGGAAAGCTATGAATGTGTTGAGCCATTTGCATAACAAGCCATATCACAAGTATATGACAAATTCCATCCAAGGATTTAGATTGTAACCATTAGATTATAGTTTAAACAGGGCACGGTGACCTTCAACGATAATCATAGCTGCTAGTTTCTGTTTAGACAAGGAGTACCCAGAATCATACAGCAATACAGAAACGATGAAATTGATTCATAAGCAAGATTCTGAAAACATTAATTTTGAAATAACCTCACGTTAGGTATAACAGAAAAGGGAAAATTATATATGGTCCAAGCCTTGATTTGCATCCAATTTTATGACGTTTCAGCCTGAGCTGACTCCAAACTTGAAAGCATCCAGCATTTATCCTACCGAATTGAAACCATATAGTAACACCCATTCCCGTACCAGAGAAAATCAACATGAATGCTCCTCAGAATATCTAACATAAGAAAAGGACCTGGGATATGCAGCAAAGTTTGGATGCAAACAATGGTGATGATATCCGCTGTGGCAGGAACCCCAAATGCCATTAAAAATGATATATCGCAGTTGCCACAACCTCTTTTAATACAACCATGATACATGACTTGTATGAATAAAGAACACGTCTGTTTCGGGGGTGTTTGCTCACCATTGAATTGTTGACCGGAGGATGGGAGATCAACGTGGTCAAAAGGGACACGCGGGACCTCCGGGATCGGTTGAAGGCGCGTTCGCTCGGTGAGGGACGCGCGGATCTTCGCGTCGACTTGCCGAAGGGTAGCCTCGACAAAGCGACGACCTCCTGGTGGTGGAGACGAGCGGGCTCGGGGACGAGGGCGCTCGGCTCCGGCTGTGAAGGCGCGGAGGGGTAGCCTCGGCGCCGCTGGATCTCCTAGACCTGAATAGACGAGAGAGCACGTCAGGGGGGTCGGACCTTGGTTCTGACCAATTTCCCTCCGATGCCAAAGTCAGATCTGGTCAAATAGGTGCTCGGTGGAATTGGGCTTGGTTCGCGGAGAGACCAAGCACCGATCCTCGGGCCGAGCTTTGGAGGAGAAGTATGTAAGGTGGAAGAATGTGCAAAAGTTTGTA
The DNA here is from genome assembly GCA_030789695.1 of Scilla litardierei. Taxonomy (NCBI): domain Eukaryota; kingdom Viridiplantae; phylum Streptophyta; class Magnoliopsida; order Asparagales; family Asparagaceae; genus Scilla; species Scilla litardierei. The sequence continues at coordinate 29,925,411 of CM061138.1, forward strand.
TGAGATACATCCATTGTATATCTCGGAGATCCGCCACTTGAGATGACGCCTCTCCCTCCTTCATATAGGCGAGTCATCCTTCCGGTGTAATGAGCCATGATTGCCATCATTGATGGGGGTGTTAAGTGGGGAATGTTGACCCCAATAATTGACATGCTTTATGGAGGGATGAATACCATGAAGGTGGAGCGATGGTCATGAAGGTGGAGTGATGGCATTGAAGGTGGCTGCCATAATTGGCGAGTGCTCCCCTGATTTGGGAAGATATTTCCTCCACTACAGAAAGTGGGTTGTCCTTTGAGCCTTCGTCTTAGGTGGAGAAGCGTGGCCCGCCCGTGAGGTCCTTGAGCCAGAGCCCAAGGCCGTAGCAGGTTGGTTGACTGGTCGTGATTGACTTGGCTCTTCTGGACCTGGTCAAAATGGACGTATCAATTGCCCCCATCTTCCGAGCTTTACCATTGTTAAGGTTGAGGTCGGGAGATGTAGTATGCAGGGAAGAAGTAGCTCCTTTTGTAAAATTGGTCCGTCTTGCGGAGTCGGCTAGTGACGATAACTTTTCGATCCGGGATTCGTTCGGTGGCGAGGGGAGTTGCCCCTCGACTTACGGCCGACGAAGGAGTGGGTCGACCAGCTGGAAGAGTGGCCCCACAGCCTTACGATCGATGTGGTAGGTCTGCTGGGAGAGTTGTCCCCAGCCTTACAATCGACGGGTCGATTGGCCTGCTGATGAAGCTACTCCCAGTCTTACCGTCGATCGAGTGATCGACCAGCAAATCTGAGCTTCAGCTCCAGTTATCGTCTGGATCCCAGCTCCTGTTGATATTCTGGAGCTCATGCCTGGGTCATAGCTCCAGCTTGCCCAGATCCATTGCCGCTGGCCACGACTCCGATCATTGGCAGACAGAGCTAGGCGAGCTCAGCAAGATTACCAGGCATGTGCAGCTTAGCGAATTTCGAACAGATGTAAGTCCACAAGCTCGGCGGATCGGCACCAATGTGACAGCGCGCTTCAGCTGGTCTGCCAATGATGAGCTCCGATCAGACGTCCGGCGTCGATGATGTGGTCACCGACATGGCCATCGAGCTACTGTTGAGACAAACAGCAAACTTGAACAACGGCAAGGGTCCTTCGGTGTACGTTATCCTTACCCCCCTCCGCGACACGATCTTGCTCTGAAAGATGGGAAACTCGAGTCGTCAGAAATTTCACAATGTCGTGGTAGGTTTACAAGCTCAGCCTGAGGTGGGTCTGCAAGCTCATCTGGTTGGACATGGGCGAGTTTGGTGTGAAGTGCCATCGACAGCTCGTCATGGTCGGAAGCTTGGCATGGCCTCGTCCATCCCCTGGGTTGGTCGGCCTGGTCTGGTCGGTCCCCTCTTGGGTCGACCTCCTCCTGAATGGGTCGGCCTCGTCGGGTCTGCCTCGTCAAGTCGGCCTCCTCCTGGATCGGTCGAAAGATTACCCAAGGGGGTGGAGCAGGGAGAGCCTTGACTGGTCGGCCTCCTCTTGGAGGGGTCGACCTGGACTGGTCGGCCTCGACTGGTCGGCCCCGTCTGGTCAGCATCCTCCCTTGTCATTGATGTCAACCTGAAAGAGTGTGGCCACCGTATAACTTAGGTGTTGCCGTGTTTTGCGCGGAGGTAGGAGAAGGATCCACCGGCAGAGGGGGTTTGGCGGTGAGCTCGGCGTGGCAAAGGACGCCGAGGAGTGCGGAGATACTGGCGGCGATGTAGGAGAGGCTGACATGCGCTTTGGGCGACAGGCAGAGTGAGCATGGCACTGTCGGGCATGACAGACATCCCATCGTATCAGTTCCCTTGATCGTGCCCTTGCTTTGGTTGAAGTGGGTTCCTGTCTCGGTAAAGGCGAGCCAGGCTCCAAGACAGCAAAGACGAGGCGAGCTCCGAGACATGCTCCGCGAAGGTGGGGCGAGCTCCCAGTTCCGCTCATCTGAGGTGGGACGAGCTCTCAGAACTGCCGACAGAGGCGAGCTCCCAGGCTTCTTAGGCAGAGGCGAGCCCTCAGTTCGGCGGAGTCAAGGCATGCTTGGACGACGCTGAGGTCGAGCTCTGATGTAGCTCGATGAAGCTCGGTTGCGGCTTGACGAAGCTCGTACGGTGCCTCGCTCGAACTTAGAACTCGCGACAGAGCTTGGCCGAACTTGGACGGTGCTTAAGTCGACCAACTGAGCTCATCGACACTACAAAAGCTCGAAAGGATCCACTCGTCTCCGAGCTGTGGAGTTCGGCATGTCTCCTTGTTTCCGAGTGGAGGGGTTCAGTAGGTCGGTCTTCCAGCGGAACCTTGGACGTCGGTTCGCATCCTGAACCCTTGGCAGGTCGGGCTTACGTCAGAGCCCGGAATTCAGAGCCTGAAGACGACTCTGCTGAAGAGGGAGAAAGGGAGGCCTGGCCACCAGCAATTGTCGCACCTCGGATCCGAGCATTTGGTAGCTCAGAGGGAGATTTCAATCCTGATGTGATTCCGAATAAATCTTGTCCATGGGAGATGTCTGAGCCCCTGGTGGAGATGCCGGGTACCGCTGCTTGGTGAGCCCAAGTTCGGATCGACGGGGCTGAGCGTTTTCGACCGCCGTCTTCTCTTTCTCCGACGCGTAGGATCCCTCGGTCTTCTGGATCTTCTTTGACCTCCTTGACATTGGATCCTGCAAGGCATCGAGTCGAGGCCGGGTGCGGCCTCGTTGTAACGATAGGATTCTCCATAGCTGTATCCACGTTCGGCCCTGGAGCAAAAACAGGGGCTCGTCTTCCAGAACGGGTTTCGATGCGAAACCGGTTGGTCGAGCTCGTTCCATGTGATCAAAAATGAGAACACACATGTGATGGAGTTGATGTTATTAGGCATCTGAAAGAAATCGATGCAACAACATCTACAACATAATGGAACTGATGGAGTTGAGTTGTTACGCTGGTATCGTTGGTTGGAAAAACCGAGCCTTGCGTCGAGGATCAGGCAGAGCTCGGGACTCGAAGCTCGGAGGGAAGATTCGAGCTTGAGCCCTGAAGTATCGCGGCGCATGCTCTCGAACTTGAAGCAAGTGACACGAGTCTTGTTCGTTCCTCTCAGATCAGCCCGCTCCTCGCGTGCTGATCTCGTTGGTGCTCTCATTGTACGAAGTCACCAGTTGCCCCTTTGTTGGTCTATCGTCAGCCGGTCTTTCCTCGCGGCATCAGCTTCCATGATCATCGTCTGAGCTTTCAAGGCCACGCCTTTCTCGCCACCAGGGGCGATCTTGATGACAATGCCCTTGAAAAATGCAGAGGCGATGAATCTTCGGCCGGCGGAGTCGCTTGGTGCCCTCGAGGAAGAGGCCGGCGCCGGTGCAGCCTCACGGAAGATGCTCGCGGAGGATGCTCGCTGAAGATGCCGGTACAGCCGTTGGACCAGAGGGTTTTAGGTCCTTTGGGGCCTTCGAGTTGACAGGCCTTTGGGGGTCTTTTGCGATTGGGACCCAAATTGTCCTTTAGTGCTTTTGAGGTGGCCAGGTGCTTCGGGAAGCGGACCTAGATTTATTAAAAAGGAAATAATTGGTGGGGATGTGTTTGTTACCGGGCAATAAAAAACAGTAGGTCGAAAAAAGACCCTCATTATGGATGGGTTTACGTAGTGATGGCTTTTAAGAATAATAAATCATGAAAAATGATGATATTTCGATAGGGACTATTGATTTCTATAAGATACTGTTCAACTTAGGGATCAAATTATCAATACAAGAAAAGGAACGTCGCTCGTTTCTGCCGCTGCGCTGCGGGTTGTGTTACTTATCCCACATCATATTTTCTGCTCAAGTTCTTGTATAGCCTATGGTGACCAAAAACAATTTACATCCAGTTTTACCCACAAAACAGGAAGTGATTTTCTCACAACTCAAATTATAGACGCGTAGTTAAGCCCGGCACTAACTTTACACATGTTTCTTTCGGCATAATCGTAGGCACATGTTAGTTATCTCACATAATATATGCATCTGCAAAAGTTCACCATAGGGACAAGTGACAGAAAATTTTCAAAATTAGAAACGAAGTACCAAGTGACATACAAAAGAGAAGCAGCAGAACGCAGACGCCTCAAATGCCAGCAAAGGTGAAGCCAAAGATGTCCCCAGCATCCCTACACAACCAGAATGAAAATACAACCATTAAGCAAAATAGTTGATATAAACAGTCTGTAAAATTTGTAAAATGAATAAAGAAAAGCACAAATATGAGATACAGGATGCATCGCGTCAAGAAAGTAAAATGTTAATGGTTCTCATGAATGGAATAGATATAGGATGATGAATACACTGAAATTAATCACAATGTTTTTGCAAAGCATAATGGGATTATGATATTTTTTACATCAACTGAAGGGAAGGAGATATATTCAGGAAACAACATCCCAAATAAATAAATAAAACCACCCACAAAATGCATGCACGCACATACAACCAACGGCCACACACCCACATGCAAAGAAACAAGAAGAAGAAGAAGAAAACCACACCCCCTTCCACAAACAGAAAAAGAAGAAGAAAAAATTACCACTGAAGCAAGGCGTACCAAGGGATGTTCCCAAGATATCATCTAATTGTACAATACAGCAATTAGTGAATTAATTGAAACTACCAATTTAATTGAATCATCTTCTGACATCTACTTCACAACAAAAACTTTTTTTCACCTTGCAAAGCCCACAAGTATCATGTCTTTCCTGGATGCAACAAGTCGTCATTATCTATTTTAAACGGATTGAGGAACAGTTATAACCTGGATCCATACTGCATTTAGTGCTGATTATAAACAGTGTTTCACACCAAACATAATATGCACGAGCGCACAATTAACACTTATAGTTCATTCCGTTGACCTACTATGTCATTGGTAACATCATGTCCTTACAATCCAATGTTTTCAGTGATTAGAAAGAAGTATACTCCTCCTTAAAGGGTCATACAGTGTGCAACTATTGATGCAAAAAAAATTTCAGAAATAACTTTTGCATAATTTATACATGCCAAAACAAGGGTTAATTCCTCCTTCCATACTCAGCTTTAGTTCGACAATAATAATGTCATTGCAAAATTGTGTTTCATCATTTTTCTTTCATACAATGTTTTTGAATTTATTACCAACGGAGTGTAAGAATATTAGTTCCTCTAGAAATGGGGACTTTGGATGTCAACCAACAATAATTGAGCCTTAACATGTTGTTTGCAATTTGAGAATAATCATGTTTCTTTTACACTAGCACTGTAATAATAAGTTTTCAGCTATCTTACAGCGGATAGCACCTTTCCCATATTGTGGGAATTGGGTACGCCCGTGACGGGTTTGGCCCAGGAGGTAAAACATAAATATTAAATTATTGAGGGGCTTATGTACAATTTCAATTAATCTTTGTAGATAATTGAAATTAAAAAAAGTTAGGGTTCTTAATGCAAAAGTGCTATCCTAACTATCCTATCATTGGAAGATATGTTATTTTTACATCGATAAGTTTTTAACATAAGCAAACTTCTCTCTCATTCCTATTTATACCCCCTGTGAGTTACGTTGTGAGAAAGAAAGATTATGTTCTTTTTTCTCCCAAATAAACTAAAGAAGAAGACATGATAATCTTGGTGGTGAAAAGCGTTTGGTTGACATTTGGGATTATCCAAAGCATTGTAATTTCTCTTCTCGGTCTCATTCCACTGTGTAGAAGGTGATGTGTTCATCCTCTCCTTTGTAATTCTACATTGAAATCAGAGTTGTTAATGCGGAATTCAAGTTAATTAATTAAATTTTATTTCGATTTGTATTTGGATCAAATTGAGGACCTGAGGGATTCGTTGATCTTAGGGATCACCATCTCTCGTTGGCCATGTGGTTCGTCCCCTTTCCCAAATTGATCGAGCTGAGGACTTCGCCTCTATTCATGTGCCACATGGGGATTCTGATGCGATCATTACGTACGAGATGAGACCGAATGAGAAAGTGATGTGTGCACCGACGACTTGGGGGAAGTTCTTTAGGCACAATTAGTTTTGTTATTTTTGATGTACGCACCACGCCTAAACATTATATAAGTGAGGGCGTGGGCTAGGGATAGATATCGAAATTGTAGCCGTCATTTGACATCCCTAGAGTTCTCCGAGGAGATCTAGAAGAGAGTTTAAGCTTTTCCCTTAGCAAAAGCTAGGAGAGGGGGCCAACTCTCCCAAAATTGGCTAGTTATCTTGTAACCCTATTTTCTATTTCCAATAAAAATCCCCAAATCTCTTCTACAAAACCCTAATCCGCATCAATTTGGTATCAGAGCTTTGATCCAATGGCCGCTACCAGATCAGCTACGACTAAATCTATGGAGGAGAGGTTGGATGCGGAGATCGTCGAGAGGAAGAGAGAAGCAGCGGAGATCATCAAGAAAATCGACACGGCGACGGCGGCCACGGAGGCACTCAGATCTGATTTGAAGGGAGATCTGGAGCAAATAAGGAAGATGCTCACCCACTTCATGGCTCGTGGATACTTCTCTGAGGATGAGGTGGAGAAAGAGGAGGGCGACGCCTCAGATCATTCAGACCCGGATCTGGAATTTCCAGATCCAGATCTGCAGGTTTCAGAACCGGATCTGGAATTTCCAGATCCAGATCTGCAACTTTCAGACCCGGATCTGGAATTTCCAGATCCAGATCTGCAACTTTCAGACCCGGATCTGGAATTTCCAGATCCAGATCTGCAGGTTTCAGACCCGGATCTGGACGTCCCAGATCCAGATCTGCAGGTCTCAGATCCAGATCTGGACGTCCCAGATCCAGATCTGCAGGTCTCAGATCCAGATCTGGAATTCCCAGATCCAGATCTGCAAGTCTCAGATCCCGATCTGGAATTCCCAGATCCAGATCTGCAAGTTTCCAGATCTGGATGTATTCAGAACGGCAGTGAAAGCGTTGGAGATCATTTTCATCTTTTTGATCCGGGGGGAGGCTTGCTCGCACGTGGAGAAGGGCCTCTGCAAACTTCATGCACCACCTTGAGGACAATGTGGCTCTTTTAGGGGCGGAGTAATGATGCGATCATTACGTACGAGATGAGACCGAATGAGAAATTGCTGTGTGCACCGACGACTTGGGGGAAGTTCTTTAGGCGCAATTAGTTTTGTTATTTTTGTTGTACGCACCATGCCTAAACATTATATAAGTGAGGGCGTGGGCTAGGGATAGGTATCGAAATTGTAGCCGTCATTTGACATCCCTAGAGTTCTCCGAGGAGATCTAGAAGAGAGTTTAGGCTTTTCCCTTAGCAAAAGCTAGGAGAGGGGGCCAACTCTCCCAAAATTGGCTAGTTATCTTGTAACCCTATTTTCTATTTCCAATAAAAATCCCCAAATCTCTTCTACAAAACCCTAGTCCGCATCAGATTGGTATCAGAGCTTTGATCCAATGGCCGCTACCAGATCCGCTACGACGAAATCTATGGAGGAGAGCTTGGATGCGGAGATCGTCGAGAGGAAGAGAGAAGCAGCGGAGATCATCAAGAAAATCGACACGGCGACGGCGGCCACGGAGGCACTCAGATCTGATTTGAAGGGAGATCTGGAGCAAATAAGGAAGATGCTCACCCACTTCTTGGCTCGTGGATACTTCTCTGAGGATGAGGTGGAGAAAGAGGAGGGTGGCGCCTCAGATCCTTCAGACCCGGATCTGGAATTTCCAGATCCAGATCTGCAGGTTTCAGATCCAGATCTGGAACTTCCAGATCCGGATCTGGAACTTCCAGATACTTCTCTGAGGATGAGGTGGAGAAAGAGGAGGGTGGCGCCTCAGATCCTTCAGACCCGGATCTGGAACTTCCAGACCCGGATCTGGAACTTCCAGATCCAGATCTGTAGGTTTCAGATCCAGATCTGCAGGTTTCAGATCCAGATCTGGACGTCCCAGATCCAGATCTGCAGGTCTCAGATCCAGATCTGAAATTCCCATATCCAGATCTGCAAGTCTCAGATCCCGATCTGGAATTCCCAGATCCAGATCTGCAAGTTTCCAGATCTGGATGTATTCAGAACGGCAGTGAAAGCGTTGGAGATCATTTTCATCTTTTTGATCCGGGGGAGGCTTGCTCGCACGTGGAGTATGGCCTCTGCAAACTTCATGCACCACCTTGAGGACAATGTGGCTCTTTTAGGGGCGGAGTAATGATGCGATCATTACGTACGAGATGAGACCGAATGAGAAATTGCTGTGTGCACCGACGACTTGGGGGAAGTTCTTTAGGCACAATTAGTTTTGTTATTTTTGTTGTACGCACCACGCCTAAACATTATATAAGTGAGGGCGTGGGCTAGGGATAGGTATCGAAATTGTAGCCGTCATTTGACATCCCTAAAGTTCTCCGAGTAGATCTAGAAGAGAGTTTAGGCTTTTCCCTTAGCAAAAGCTAGGAGAGGGGGCCAACTCTCCCAAAATTGGCTAGTTATCTTGTAACCCTATATTCTATTTCCAATAAAAATCCCCAAATCTCTTCTACAAAACCCTAGTCCGCATCAGATTCACCCACTGACCGATCGGCCATGGGATCGTCCCCCTCGATGCTTGGCTAGGGGCTGCGCCCCCACCGTTTTAGCCACAGAAATCCACCCTTTTGTGTTCAGCGATCAGTGGCTAGGGGTTGTGCCCCCTCTGTTGACTAATCGTGGGGGCGTTGTTTGCCCAAGTGACTCGGCCCGTAGGACTCTGGCCCATCCGATGACTGGCCGTGGGGGTTCCGCATCTCTCCTGATGTGGTCGTATACCGCAGACGGCGTGCAGGCACGGGTCGGGCCGCGGCTCCGGGCGTGGGAGCAACCAATTAAGCGACTTAGTCTCTTTGCTTTATGCACTATCTTTTATGTTTTTAAGTTGTGTGTTTAGTAATTTGTTAGGAGAGTATTTAAAGGGATTGACCCTAATTGTGTTAGCTATCGAAATATTGAGACAATCGTCATTTGATGGTTAGGGCTTGGGGATTAGGCTAGATCCATTATCTCAAGCTAGGGAGAAGATCTACTCCAGTTTAGATCAAAATTGTCTCTTTATTATCATCAATATTATCTCCACTTCAAATTTCTTTTCATCTTCCACTAAAAATCTGGGCCGCGCAGAGCCGCGCGGTCCTATATGGGGTCGCGTCGACCCCCGCGGGGGTCTGACGGCCCGCCAGACCCCCGGCGAGGGCCAGCGAGGCCGGTATGAAGCCGGCGGGGCCCTGGCGACACGCCAGGGGCCCCGCCCAGTTGCGACAGCCCCGGGGGCTATGTGGGAAGGCCGGCAGGGGTCCTCCGGTCTTCCCTTGGGCATGGATGGAGCGTTGGAGGCTCTGAGGCACGCCAAGGAGGATGTACGGAAACTTCAGTAGACCGGGGAGGATGTGGGGCATATGCCAGAGTATGAGGAGTACACACGCTATGCCGATAACCTCCAAGAGGAGGAGTGGGGTGATAGAGATGCATAGGATGTCGAGGAGCAGAGGGCTACTGAGAGGGCCCGAGAGGAGATTTGGGGAGCATATGGGCAGCCAGATCGGCTCAGGTGGAGGTTGGAGGAGCCTGCTCGTCCGAGATACCAGGAGGGACAGCGGGGGGAGGCCCACGTGGTGATGGTGGACCAGATAGCCGGTTGAGGAAGCTGACCATGCCCCTTTTTGAGGGAAAGGATCCAGATGCTTGGATCTACAGGGTGGAGAGGTACTTCGATGTGTTGGGGTTGTCTGAGGCGGAGAGGATGCAAACGGTGGCGATGTGCTTTGAGGGGGAAGCCGTGGGGTGGTTCCGCTGGAGCCAACGACAGCGGTCTATCTGCACTTGGATAGAGTTGACGGAGTGCCTTATGGAGAGATTTCAGGAGACACAGGCCGGTGGCCTGTTTGAGCAGTTGTATACACTGCGACAGGAGGGGACCGTGAGGGAATATGTGGAGAAGTTTGAGCGGCTTGCGAGCCGAGTAGAGGAGTTTCCACTGAGTCCCTAGAAGGAAATTTCCTAAAGGGCCTCAAGCCGCATATCAGAGCCGAGCTGCGGGTTCAAGAACCCAGGGGATTGGCTGCCATGATGAGGATAGCCAGGAAGGTGGAGGACAAGCTGGTGGAGGATAGGAGGGCGAGGGGAGCTTATGGAGGATCTGCTTTGCGGAGCCCGGCAGTACCAGGGGCACCCAAGGCTCCTACAGGCGCAGTGACACCAGCGAGAGGGACTTGGCCGGAGACACGTACGGGGGGTCAGACCCGCAGGATGACGGAGGCAGAGATGCGAGAGCGCAGGGCTAAGGGGCTGTGTTTCAAGTGTGACGGGCGGTTCACACCAGGACACAGGTGTGCGGGACGAGCCATGCAGTTGGAGGTGACGGCCGAGGAGGAGAAAAAGGGTGACCCTACGATCATACTTGGCGTAAAGGACGAGGTGACAGAGGAGCAGCCACACTTGGAGACCGTGGAGGTGTCCCTTGGCTCCGTGGTGGGATTTACTCCATATTACACCATGAAGCTAGTGGGCAGGTTGGCAGACCAGGAGGTGACGATATTGATAGACAGTGGGGCAACCCACAACTTCATCTCCAGGAAGTTGGTGGAGCAGGTGGTGCTAGAGGTGAGTGAGACAGCCACCTTCGGGGTGATTTTGGGCACATGCCAGAGGGAGGAGAGCAGGGGTGTCTGCAGGACAGTGATTCTGGCAGTGCAGGGAGCTCATGTAGTGGTGGATTGTTACCCCCTGGAGTTGGGGAAGGTTGACTTGGTGTTGGGGATGCAGTGGTTACAGACATTAGGCGACACCAAATTCAACTGAAAGATGCTGAGGATGGAGTAACGGGAGGATGGTAGGACGGTTATTTTGCTAGGGGACCCCAGTCTGTGTTGCCGAGCAGCATCTCTGAAGTCCTTGGCCCGGGCAGTATCGGTAGGAGGAGAGGCATACTTTGTATCTTATCAGGAGCTGGGGGCGGAGGCACATGAGCAGGAGACGCCGCCAGAGGTGGAGGAGTTGCTGGACAACTATGGGCATGTGTTTCAGATGCCGCAGGGACTTCCGCCTCAGAGGGACCACGAGCACGCCATTGTGCTACGGGAGGGAGCAGCGCCAGTCAGCGTTCGGCCGTACAAGTACCTACATGTCCAGAAGGATGAGATCGAGCAGTTGATCAGGGAGATGCTACAGGCGGGAGTGATTAGACCGAGTGTTAGCCCCTTCTCTAACCCGGTGCACTTGGTGAAGAAGGACGGTAGCTGGAGGTTTTGTGTAGACTACCGTGCCCTCAATAAGGAGACGGTGGCAGACCGTTTTCCTATACCGGTGATAGATGAATTGTTAGATAAGTTACATGGGGCGTCGATCTTTTCGAAGATTGACCTGAAGTCGGGTTATCATCAGATCCGGATGAAGGCAGAGGATGTGCAGAAAACTGCTTTCAGGACTCATGAGGGGCACTATGAGTTCCTCGTCATGCCCGTTGGGCTGACGAACGCGCCTGCTACATTTCAGTCATTGATTAACAAGATATTCCAGCCATACCTACGGCAGTTTGTCTTAGTGTTCTTCGACGACATATTGGTGTACAGCTGTACAGTGGAGGAGCACGTGCGAGACTTGGAGACTGTGTTGCATGAGCTACAGGCCCACCAGTTGTATGCCAATAGGAAGAAGTGCACGTTCGCCCAGGCGAAGGTGGAGTACTTGGAGCACGTGGTTTCAGCAGCAGGAGTAGCAGCTGATAGAAGCAAGATCGAGGCCATGCTAGATTGGCCGCAGCCGACTACATTGAGGGCGTTGCGGGGGTTTTTGGGCTTGACGGGATACTACCGCAAATTCGTGCAGGGTTACAGTACCATTGCATGGCCCCTGACAGAGCAGCTGAAGAAGGATGGGTTCCAGTGGAACGCAGAGGCGACTGCAGCATTCGAGGCATTAAAAGGGCGATGACGATAGTACCGGTTTTAGCTCTCCCTGACTTTAGCAGGCCTTTTGTGGTGGAGACCGATGCCTCTGGATACGGGTTGGGAGCAGTGCTGATGCAGGATCAGCGACGCGTGGCTTACTTTAGCCAGGTTTTGCCATCACGGGCGAGGCAGAAGTCCGTGTATGAGAGGGAGCTGATGGCGATCGTCCTATCGATTCAGAAATAGCGTCCCTACCTTTTGGGATGGCCGTTTATTGTACGCACCGATCAGAGGTCGTTGAAGTATTTGCTGGAGCAGAGGCTGGTGGCGGCGGACTATCAGAAGTGGCTATGTAAACTTGTGGACTACAATTTTGAGATACACTATCGGCCGGGATTAGAGAACACGGTTGCGGATGCGCTATCATGGAGAGAGGAGGTTACCTTCTTGGCAGCCTTGTCAGTACCGCTGTTAACTGATTGGGAGCCCTTATGGAGGGAGGTGGATACTGATGAGAAGCTATCTAGGATCCGGGAGGAGTTGGTTCAGGGGGTGGCTGAGCACCCGGGCTATTCTTTGGAGGGGCAGCGACTATTGTATCGAGGGAGGCTAGTCATACCGCGGGCTTCAGTACACAAACAGTTGATCTTTCAGGAGTTCTATGGGAGCGCGGTGGGGGGCCATTCAGGAGTCCAGCAGACATATGTGCGGGTGGCCAGAGAGCTATACTGGTGGGGAATGAAGAAGGACATCGCTGAGATGGTGGCCAGCTGTGACGTCTGCCAGCGTCACAAGTACATGGCCATGGCGTCGGCCGGACTGTTGCAACCCTTAGCTCTTCCTGAGCAGGTTTGGGAGGGGATCGGCATGGATTTCATCGAGGGGCTACCCAAGTCTGAGGGATACACTGTGATTTTGGTGGTGGTCGACCGTTTGAGCAAGTACGGGCATTTCATTGGGCCGTGTCACCCTTACACGGCAGTGACAGTGGCGACAGCATTTATACGGGAGGTGGTTCGTCTCCACGGGTTCCCCACTTCTATTGTGACGGATAGGGATACGGTCTTCTTGAGCCAGTTTTGGAAGGAGCTGTTTAGGGTCCAGGGGACCGCTTTGCGGAGGAGTACAGCTTACCATCCCCAGACGGATGGACAGACGAAGGTCGTCAACAGGAGCGTTGAGACGTACCTTCATTGCTTTGTGTCAGATTACCCGAGGAGTTGGTATCGGTGGTTGGCATGGGCCGAGTACTGGTACAACACGTCCTTCCACTCTGCAGCCCAGACGACGCCATTTCGGGTGTTGTACGGCAGGGACCCACCTGCGTTGATCCACTACCGTAGTGGGTCAACACCCGTATCGCAGTTGGACCAGTACCTCGAGGAGCGCGAGGGGATTTTGGAAGAGTTAAAGAAGCACCTTACGAGGTCTCAGCAGCTGATGAAAGCAAAGGCAAATGGACATCACAAAGAGGTTGACTACGCAGTGGGAGATCAGGTATATCTGAAGCTGAGGCCATACCGTCAGAGATTATTAACACGGTGCCGGAACGAAAAGTTAGCTGCTCTCTTTTACGGGCCATTTCAGATAGAGGCGAAGATTGGGCTTGTGGCTTATAAGTTGACATTGCCCCCAGGATCGTCATTGCATCCGGTTTTTCATGTCTCTCAGTTACGGCGGATGATTGGAGCACATACGCCGATAGCCACTCTACCACCTACTTTGACAGCTGATTCAGAGGTGCTTATGGAGCCCCAGGATATTATACAGGTACGGCGCATCGAGTGTGGGGGCCGACATGTGTTGGTACGATGGGCGGGGCTACCTGATCACGAGGCTACGTGGGAGCTGGAGGACACCATCATAGCGCAGTTTCCAGATTTCAACCTTAAGGACAAGGTTTGATTTTTGGGGGGAGTAATGATGCGGTCGTGTACCGCAGAAGGCGCAAAGACTCGGGCCTGGGAGCGGTCGTGGGATCGACTTAGTATTTTCCTAGCTTTGCTTTATGCACTACCCTTTATGTGTTTAAGTTGTCGGTGTGTTTAGTAATTTATTATGAGGGTATTTAAAGGGGCTAAACCTAGTTGTGGATTATCGAAATATTGAGACAATCGTCATTTGACGGCTAAGGCTTGGGGGATTAGGCGTGATCCATTATCTCAAGCTAGGGAGAAGATCTACTCCAGTTTAGATCAAAAATGTCTCTTTATTATCATCAATATTATCTCCACTTCAAATTTCTTTTCATCTTCCACTAAAAATCTGAACTTTTGGTGCGATTAACCCTAATCGTACCAATTTGGTATCAGAGCACTCAGATCCAATGGCGTGGACTAGGGCAAAGATGGCTGCGGAACTTGTAGAAGAGAAATTCGACTGCAAACTTGAAGAAATGAACAAGAGGATCGACGGGCTTCAAGGCGAGATCTAAGGCATCCGTCAGGAGATGAAGGGGGTTGCTAAAGCCTCCGACATCCAAGACATTCTCCAGATCCTTCGACAGCAACCAAAACTATCTGAATCTGAGTCTAGGGCATCGACGTCGACAAATCTAAAATTTTCTTCAGATCTAGATCTGAAATTTTCTTCAGATCCAAATCCAGATGATTGGAGAGCATTCCCGGCGACCTCCCCGCTACGGGGAGGTGCGATAGCCACCGGAGGGGGTGGCCACCCCTCCGGCCGCCTTTTGGGGGGCCGGCGAACCCCCAGGAGGGGCGGCATGTGCCGCCCGCCCCTTCAGGGGCTGCGGCAGCCCCCCGGCACATCGGCAGGGGGCCGTCGACCCAAAATTTGAGCCGGCGGGCACCGCTGCCCTCGTGGGGGGCTTCATCCAGCCAGCGCGTCCCCTTCCGAGGAACGTCCGACCTGCAGGTGGGCCCGCAGCGCTTCTGCTAGGCCCGACAGCACCCTCCGGCCTCGTCAGCACCACCTGAGGCATAGTATGAGGCCCGAACAGCTCATACACCATATTTTCAGCTACTGGAAGGGCCCGGAGGAGGATGCCAACAGCGCAACGACGACGACGATCCTCCAAAGTATTTGTAGGGGCCCGACGACGCCTTTCGGGTCCCACCTTGGTACGATGATATTCTGTCGGATGTCATTGAAAGCGGTATAGACCAATCTCATCCGTTTGATCCGAGAGGAGGCTTGCAATTTACTTGGAACAGATGGCCCACGGACATCATGCACCACCTTGAGGACAAGGTGGATTTTCATAGACGGAGTAATGATGCGGTCGTATACCGCAGACGACGCGCAGGCACGGGTTGGGCCGCGGCTCCGGGCATGGGAGCAACCAATTAAGCGACTTAGTCTCTTTGCTTTATGTACTATCTTCTATGTTTTTAAGTTGTGTGTTTAGTAATTTGTTAGGAGAGTATTTAAAGGGATTGACCCTAATTGTGTTAACTATCGAAATATTGAGACAATCGTCATTTGACGGCTAAGGCTTGGGGGATTAGACTTGATCCATTATCTCAAGCTAGGGAGAAGATCTACTCCAGTTTAGATCAAAATTGTCTCTTTATTATCATCAATATTATCTCCACTTCAAATTTCTTTTTATCTTCCACTAAAAATCTGAACTTTTGATACGATTAACCCTAATCGTATCATTTCCCCATTAATCGACCCTGAGGAATCCGACCCTTTGTTTGCTCGGTGACTAGGGATCCGACCATTGGTCTATCACTCGGCTCCGGTGAGGAGATCTGCCCCTCATCGCTTAGGCTTCGATTGGGAATATCATCCCTTTGATGTTCGTCGACAGGATTCACCCCCTTCATAAAAGTTTGAGGGGGCCGCTGACCGTGGAGAATCATCATTGTTTGTCGTCCAAGGGGCGCCGCCACCGTCTGTTGCCCATGCTCGATGCTTGGGCACATCATCGCTCGAAGGGAGTTCGCCACCTGGCGGTAACACTCGGCCAGAAAGGGGGTTCACCACTGAGTTTCGCCCCAAAACCCAGATCGGCGCCTCAGGCTTCACCCGCAGTTCATCGGCAAAGGGCTTTCTATCTCTGCTCACGCAGCCTCTCGGGACAGTCTCTTCGTTTGTCGTTGATCGACCTCCCCTCTGTTTGGTGGCTTGACGTGGGGGCTCAGCCCGCATCCGATTGCTCTGCCACTTGACTCCGGCCTCCTGCTAGTCATGACTCGACTAAAAGATGAAAGCCGTTGGGCTAGGCCAGTGGGGCTTCTTCCCTAATTGCTTTGAATGGACCGTGAATGGCTGTTGCTCTATGGTTTTAGCCATCAAAGGGAGAGGGCCAAGAGAGCATGATGGCCCAAGATCAAACATTTTTATTTGAACTGAATATGGTCACCGATATGTTTGTTTTAGCAATTTTTTTGTTTTGGGCTTAGGCCTTGCAAAAGTCAATTGTAAAATTGGAAAATAGTTTGTGTGCCCTTGGGCCTGCATTGTTTTTCCTTTGGATTTTTATGGCTATTCATGCTTTTTGGGCCATAGTAATGTTACTTTTTGGGCCGTAGTTATGTTGCTAATAATAACATATTAATTTGATTGGGCTGTAGTTATATATCATATAATAACATATTAATGATTCATGATCAAATTAATTTGATTCATTGAGATGGAATATTTTGAAATCATTCCAAGATTAGTTCTTGCAAATATAATACAATTAGGAGTTGATTAATTTGATTAGGACAATAAGTTCCTTAAGATTAATATGCAAAAGGTCCGTCGATGCATATATAGAGCATAAAATGCTTAGATGCTCGTGATATTTTTTAATGAAACTTATGATTGATGTATGTTATTTATGTCCGTAATTTTTTTCTTAATATGCATATGTTGCTTATTAATTCTCAAGCGTATATTTTTGAGTCATATGTTTAAATTTCTAGCTAACCTTAATGTTATATGTTAACATTAATAATTCAAATTGGCAATGTTAGTTTGCTAAATTTTCTATTATTAGAACCATCCCACTTGTCTATTTGATGTAAATAGTGTTGAAATAATATTTTATGTAAATATTATTAACTTATCAAAAGAATATGTTTCTCTATGAATTTATGATTTTGTGTGAATGCATAAAGTTAGTGCGAGTAATATGATATTCTGATAAAATGTGGTGACTTATATCCGTTCAAGTGAACTAAATATCGGTGTGTGTGTGTGTGCGCGCGCGAATAATGGCTATCACACGCCATATGAGAGCATCTCTCATACGCCCTCTCACATAAAGCACCCAAGTACAAGCCAACATGGGTTTGTACTTGATTGTACTTGGGTGCTTTATGTGAGAGGGCGTATGAGAGAGGCTCTCATATGGCGTATGATAGCCATTATTCTATATATATGTGCAAGTTTTGTAAAATAATGATGAAGTTTTTAGTCATAAACGATGATTGGGAATTTAATGAGCTTTCGACTCCATACTATTAACCAAATCATTATAATTAAAGACTAAGCTATTAGCGTATGCGCACGCGCGCGCACACACATATGGCAAATAACTTATCTTCTAAATGTCTTTATATATTTCAGTTAAAACAAAACCAACATGCATAATGGCTGCTACCAAAAACATAATTCTGATCTCAACAATGGAAATCGTATCAATGGAGACAACTTCAATGTCTGGCGTTTCCACCAAGTATGTCTTGGAGGAACAAGATGTTATTGAAACCATTAACTATAAGATGGAAGATCCTGATGAGAAAAACACTGCACAACACAGACGTGCAGTTGAGAATTATAATGAATGAAAGAAAAAAGATGCCACTACGCGTGGTATTCTTGTAAGCTCAATGAAAGTTGAGTTGGCTTGTAAATACAATGACTATCCTATTGTTAGTGACATGTGGAAGGTCTTGAATGATAATATGGGAAGAACTTCTGTGTCGAAGTTGAGGCAGCTGACAATTAAGTTTGATACTTATAAAATGAGCTCTAATCATACAATCAAGCAACATCTCCGGAAGATGTTCAAAATGATTAAGGAGCTAGCTACTACAGGGTGCAACCTCACTGACAAGCAAGTACAAGATGTGATTCGTTCCTTGCATGGCTCTTGGAAACATATGAAAGTTAACTTGACTCATAATGAAAGTGTCAAGATATTTGATGATGTGGCATGTCACGTGGAATTGGAAGATAAAAGATTATCTTTCTTAAAACCACAATCTCACTCCTATGTGACTGAGTCAAGTTTCAGGAGATGAAACTTCTAGAACAAAAGGTATTGGAAGAACAAAGGCAAAAGAGCAGCTTTAACAAGTTGGAAGTAAAGGGAGTCGGTACATGTAAATTGAAATTGCATGAAGGACGAACTTAATTATTGCACAATGTGTTGTACACTCATGATATAAGGCAGAACTTAGTCTCTGTTATAACCTTACGTAAGTTTGAATTTGATTTGTTGATTGGACAATATAGTTTGTCAATAAGTTTGTTTAATGTATTTTATGGATCTGGCACTTATATTTGGCATTTATTAATACTGATAATTATTCTTCTGGTTATATATATAACCACATCTGTGTCTGCTATACATGATAATTATGCATTATTATGGCATGCTAGAATAGGTTACATAGGAAAAGCCAGGATGGTCCGCTTGGCTAAAGAGTGACTTTTGGGGTCTCTTACCAAAATGAAAATTCCAGTATGCAAAACAACTAGGAAACCATTTGAAAAAGCAAAACGAACTGATACTCCATTACAACTTATACACTCTGATATCTGTGGACCCATGAGTATAAGGGCAAGGCATGATGCTGCATATTTCATGACATTCATAAGATGACCACTCTCGGTTTGGAAAAATACACCTTATATCCCATGATTCCGAGGCATAGGATTGATTCAAATTATTTCTCAACGAAGTTAAGAATCAATTAGATACAAAGGTTAAAACATTGACTGACTGACGGAGAAAATATCTATCAGATCAATTTAAGGATTTATATAATGAAAAGGGGATTCTAAGACAACTTACTATTCCTTATACACCTGAGCAAAATATTGTAATTAAGAGAAGAAATTGAACCCTCTTAGAAATGGTTCGATGCATGATGTCACACGCAAATTTATCAATTAAGTATTGGGGATATGCATTGTTGACAGCAATACATGTTTTTGAACCAAGTACTCTCCAAACCGATTCATAAAATAGTATGTGAACTCTGGACTAGGAAAAGTCTAAACTTGAGTAACTTGAAACCATGGGGCCGTGTAGCTTATATACATGATACTTCTCATAAGCATGGAAAGTAAGAAGCCGGAGCAAAGAAGAGTATATTCATTAGATACTCTGAACACTCAAAGAGTTGTGTTTTCTTTGGTGAGCAAGAAGACGACGTTGTCACAGAATATGAATCAATGGATGTTATGTTTTTAGAGGATATGTTCCCTAAATAAGACGAAGTCAAATCCAGACTTTATAAGTGTTAAGTCATTTAAGATACAAGAGAATACTTCTCAAGTCCCCAAATTAGTAAGAGTGATGTGTTCAATAAAGAAGTCATTCAAAATTCTCAACTTGATGTGTCAATTATGAGAACCAAAAGGGTAAAGGTTCACTGACGTAGATTTGAAATTGAATGGGAAGCTCTAATTGTTGTACCTCAAGATGACAAAGAACCTCGAAGTGTAGAAGAAGCTTTGTCTCGTCATGATCGAGATTATTGGAAGAAAGCTATGGAGGAAGAAATAGATTTCATGAAAATCAACCAAGTTTGAAAACTGGTTGACTTGTCGCCTAATCAAAAGGCAATTGGGAACAAATGGATTCTCAAGAAAAAGAGATATGCAGATGGATCCATTGAAAGGCACAAAGCTTGTCTGGTGGCAAAGGGATATACCTAAAAAAGAAGGCATAGACTGTGGAGAAAATTTTCACCAATTGTGAAATTAGCCTCTATTCGCCTTATCCTAGCTTTAGTTGTTCATATGGACTTGGAACTTCGCCAAATGGATGTCAAGACAGAATTTCTAAATGGTGAACTAAATGAGAAAATCTGCATGGATCAGCTGATAGGTTTCATCGTTAAAGGTCAACAAAACAAAGACGGTAAATTACAAAATTTTATATATGACATTAAACAAGCATCTAGACAGTGGAACCAAAGGTTTCATAGGGTTGTCACCTCATTTAGTTTCGAGATGTTCAAAAAAGACCATTGTGTTTATGTGAAGCAATATAAGAATAAATTTGTCATCTTGACAGTGTATGTCGATGACATTTTGTTAGCTAGTAATGACGTTGAGTTTTTGATATCCATAAAAGAATGAGTGTCATCAAACTTTGAAATGAAAGACATGTGAGATGCAGATTTTATACCTGGTGTAAAAAATCCAAAAGAATCGTTCAAATAGATTTCTTGCATTGTCACAAGAAACATATAGCAATAAAGTATTAGAACGTTTCAACATATCTAACCGCAATCTAGTCGAAACTCCAGCGAAAGGTGATAATCAAATTCTAGATGTATATTATGTTATGTACGAGGCCAAACATATATCATGTGGTAGGATTGATATGTCGATGTCAATTAAATCCTGGACATGAGCATTAGAATGTTGTGTTGAGGATCATGAGATGAAGCAAAATTTGTTGATGCTTCACTAGGAGTCCAGGAGGCTATTTAGTTACGACGGTTCAGGAGGCTATTTAGTTACGACGGTTCCTAACAAGAGCTAATGATTGTATATTGTGATAATCAAGCTGTGATAGCTTACACCGAGGACCAAAGCTATCATAGTCGTACCAAACATATCGACATACGATATCATTTTGTGAGAGATATTGTGGCTGAGAAGATAGTTTCTATCAAATATATATCTATGCACAAAATAGTTACTAATCCTCTTACTAAGCCTATAACCAGAGAAGCAATTTTGAAACATGTAAAAGCTCTAGGATAACGAAGAATTTGAAATATACTTGTGATTGTACTTTGAAAAATATTGATGTTGTTCAGTAGTGTTATCTATGTCATTCATTGTATTGAATGATATATGTTTGCCCAATAGTGTTATTTGTTAACACATGCATATGAAAAGTGTGCATAAAAAAGAATGTCGCATGGAGATTGGCCTTCTCACACAGGCAATCGCCTTTGACGTTCTAGATGAGCAGACATGGATGAGACTCAATCCTATTTTGAAAGTCGCCTTGAATAAGTTTCAAGATGATGTCATTATATATATATATACACACACAAATAATGACCGAGATGAACTAATTTCCCAAGATTCATCTGAGCCTATTCGTGAGCCAGACAAATTCTTAGAGCAATGAATTGCTGTATAATTTCATGTTAAATGTATAGGTACATTTAACTGGAGTCTCAATGGTGTTGATTTAAATTACTCTCAATACATACACGATACACCGTTGCATGCGATTCATACCGCATGTGTTAGAGTCAACCATAATGGAAAGTGAGATAGTAGATCACTGCCTCTCCACTGTGTGAGTTCCTAGAGGATTGGTTTCCTCACAATACAATTTGACTTATTGACTAGTATACGAAGTTTCAATCTTGGTAATAGCTACTTAGCATATTACTTATAGCCTCAAGTGATTCAATCTAAAAGGGTATGTCTAGGAAAGCAGCTGAGTTAAGACTTAAGATATTGAGTGCAAATGAATGTCTAAGTTTGTTGATATCAAGTTTGATGATCTCATAGGCCGGTCACTCTGTGTGATTAAAGGACATTAATATGGAGATGTTTAAGTATGTCCTCAAGAGTAAAATAATTACAAAGAGTGATCATGAATACTTAAACTGATATAACAAAGTAGACTTGTGGTATTATAAGCAACATGGAAATTTTAGAGGATTGAATTACACAGAGAGTAGTTGTGTTATCTCTAACCAGTGCATAATAAGATTGCATGTGTTCGCTTATGGGTTGCATGACCAAGTTATGAAAAAGTTTCATTCACAAGTTGTTTCTTTAACAACAATCACATCATGTGTGAATGGAAGATGTTAGATTTGGGTACGTCCATAACGGGTTTAACCCAGAGGTAAAACATAAATATTAAATTATTGATGGACTTATGTGCAATTTCAATTAACCTTTATGGATAATTGAAATTAAAAGAAATTAAGGATTCCTAATGCAAATGTGTTATCATAACTATCTTACCGTTGGAAGATACGTTGTTTTTACAACATTAAGTTCTAATGTAAACAAACTTCTCTTCATATTTCTATTTATACCCCTATGTGTTTACGTTGTGAGAAAGAAATATTACGTTCTTTTCCTCCCAAATAAACTGAAGAAGAAGACATGATAATCTTAGTTGTGAAAAGTGTTTGGTTTCTATTTGTGATTCTAATCCCGATCCAAAGCATTGTAATGCCTCCTCTCAATCTCTTGCTGTTGCGTAGAATGTGATGTGTTCATCCTCTCCTTTGTAATTCTACACATATCAACAAAAGATTACACACACGTCTTCTGATTAGCTTTCTCCTATATCAAAATCGGAGAGACTGCATGAATTTGCCATTTCCAATCGGTAATAAATGAACAAAAAACTTCATTCCTAGGAGTACATTCTAACCATGACTAAAGTGAAACAAACTAAACCAGATATAAAAGTTTACCTCCTCCTGAAGCTTGATATTCATCTAAACAAGCTGACATGGCTTGTTTTATTCATAAACACATCGCCCTCCCCTTGAATTCTGAGAAAGTCCATTAGGATGTACTAATCCCACATCACGTTCCAAAGAAGAAATCACTATGACCTTGGACTGAAATACTAGATTTTCAGATGTGGTAACATCACATGATACTCTGCCATATTAGGAACTTAAAGAACCAACAACAATTGATTCTACTCTTAGAGATTTTAAACAACAGGCTTTACGGATAAGCCATCGATATATTAATGTGATTTTTATTTAAAAAACAATGTTTAAGCGTCATCTGTTCTTTCAAAGAATAAATCGGTCAACTAGGCTGCTGCTTGTGCAGTTAGGCATACGCAACGAGAGAAACCCTTGGATGAACTCATAAAATAAAAAAAACTACATTTCTTTCAAAGGCAAAAAAGTCCATGCCAAAATTGTTAAGCTGAACTCCTTTTTCCCATTCACTACCTAGTTTTAATTATTATGGAAAATGGACTCAGACCCACTGTTATATGATGGGTATGTGACTAATAACCGCTAACATATGAAACTCGAGATTCCTTGAGTTTTCTTCAAAACACTAGGTTTTTTGATACATCGGAAAGCTGGTTAAAGGCGTGCGCACATTCCGCATCCACAAGAATCGATCCATATTGGCCCCACAGAGGTAAATGTCGATAGACCACAGTCCTTTGGCAAATACTAGTTTCAGATGGTCGAAGTGCAACTTACACTACTATTAATCAGTAAACTCATGGGGCCTCGGAGCTAAGCCCAGGGGGGTCTCAGTGCTAGTTCCATAGTTTAGGTGTTATTAATCACATACACTCGAAGAATAGGGGGTGTGAGTGCAATTTATCCTCGTTATTATTCCAACATTTTCAAACAACTAATTGAATTAGAAATGGCATCGCATTTCCATAATCTCCTCCATAAAAATCCAAGTTCAACGGATCAATGGAACCCTAATTCATCCTAAAATTTCAAGATATTCCAAAAATTACAAGATATTCCAAAAATTACAAGATATACGTCCCAATTCATTCATCCCTCACAAAACAAAATCCCAAAATGCACCGACAATCAAATGCGTAACAACATAATTTTCTGCATATTTAGTTTTCAAAAAACTACAAAATTTCTCGCAAACTTGTTAAGACCACCCAACAGAAAGAAACATAAAGAATTAAAAATAAAAAAAGCAACAGGTTGCAGGAAATCATATCACCTGACTCGATTCGTGGGCTGCCTTTACAGTTGATCACCTCCAACCTTTCTGCAGTTTATTAATCACTTTATTTGTGGGGTTTTTAGTGTTGGGAGAGAGAAAACCCCTCTTTGTTTTGATAGAAAGCATAGAAGCCATCCAACCAAAGCGACGCTCTTGTTGTGACCTTACAAAATTGCAGGAGAAAATAAATAAATAAATAAATAGAGATTTTATAGAAGGTATTAAAAAAGGAAAAAAAATTTAAAAAAGGAGAGAAATTATGCTGGCCATTGGCGGCCCGAGAGGACAGCGCGTCGGGTTCTACAGGGATCCCAAGGGCCTCTTCTTTTGTGTTGGAATGGGAATTGTGTTGAGGTTGTGAATAGTGTTGGTGAAAGTGAGTATTGTGTTTTTTTGGGTGAAAGTGGGTTGTGAATGTGGAAGTTGGAATTTTTTTGGGTCTCACACAACTTTATTGTGTTTTTGTTGTTGTGAATGTTGTTGTGAAAGTTGGAAGTGGGATCCACGTATTTTAATAATTATTAATTTAAATATTATACTTTAATTTTAAATTTAATAATTAATTATTAACAAAATCACGGCCGTCCACAGTGCCGTCGGAGCCCATCGCTCTTCATCCTCTTCTCCGACGACGCTGAGCCCCTCGTGCTGCCTCCCCCTCAGCCATGGCTGCCTGCCGTCGCTCCGTCTTCTGCCAACGACCGCGCCTCCCCCGACCGTCGATCGCTCCACCGCCGCTTCCTTCTTTGGCGAAGCCTCCAACGGTGCTTCCCTCCGACAGCCGTCGACAAGCCGGCCCCCTCCTCTTACATCTATCTCTCCACCACTCCAGCTGTAAACAACACCCTGACACCCCCTCTTCCAGCGAGCTTCTTCGTCGTTGGTCATCATCTTTCCCCTGTCTCCATATCCCCCCTTCGACTCCGACGACAACCCAACTCCGACAGCTCTCCATGCCGCTCTCTTCTTCGTGGCGGCACCCGCCGAACTCCGGCAGCCCTCCGAATTAAGAGAGAGAGTGGGCCCCGAATTTTGGCTTTAACGAGCATAATCCCCGCAAAATGCGGGGATTGTGCGGTGCTCTACGAGTTGCTCCACATTGACATGGAAGCCAGATTCGAAAATGAACAAATCGGTTGAAATTTTGGGGGAAGTGGGTGAATAGTTAGGTGAATAGTGTAATTTTGCAACTTTCACACTCAGATAACTCCAAACGAACAAGCCCTAATGGGATCCAGCATTTCTCACGGGAGTTCCATACTCGTTTGCAAATTGAAAATGAAGCGGGCCCATATAAGTTTTGTTAACATAGATGAACTAATCATGACACGGTGCACTGTACACATTCAAAATAATCATCCCACAACAAAAAATGTTACCTACGGTCAAAATAAAATTTTGTTCACCCAATAGAATTTAGTTCCCCGAAAGGTTAATTCCCTCCCGATCTAATTCCCTCTAAAATTTAAAATTTTAGTTCACTTCAGATTTAGTTTTTCCCGAAATTTTTAATTAAAATTTAGTTCTGTAACGGCCTGTTTTCTTCAACACAACTATTTACGTGTTTAACCTATTTCCAAATTTTTTTACTATTTTGTAATGGTTTGTCAGGAGTTTTACTGATTTCAAAAATTCCTTATAAAAATATTTTAAAGTACTAGACTAGTTATGGAGTATTTTAGCAAGATCGGATTTCATCAAATACCTCTAAAAGATCTGATAAAAATTCAGTTTCAGATATTGCTGTTTTGGCTCAATGAATTTATTTTCTATTCCAACGTTTTCAAAACGTTTTCAAACTTCTACAGTAGCATCCTATGATCATTTAGAGCTCTCCACATTAATTTCGTAATTTTCTGATATCATTTCATCCTAGAACCCGCAAACCCGCTTCCTAAACGTTTTGGCCCAAAAGTAGTATCTCCGCAGCTCAGAATCTGAAACGGTCTTCATATTCACGATCCTTGCGACGATACGATCCTGTGGGTATATTTTCGTAATTTTTCGGACACGTTTACTAGTAGAGACAAAATCGTAATTTTGTTACTTTCGCTAATGGGGTTTTACCTATTACTAATTACCCTTTACTAATTACATTAGCTAATTGATTACCCCACCTAATCTAACCGTAACTACCCCACCCACTCTTTCCATCAGCTAACCCACGCATCCTCCCAACTACCCTTTTTCTATACCCTATAAATACCTCTCTCCCTCAACCTCTCTTCAAAAAACACACAACCCACGCCATACCCCGAACCCAACCCATTTCGTTCTCGGCTCAAACAAAACGCATGCACACAGCTTCTCTATCTATCTCCTATGTTTTTCGAACCCAGGCCTTCGAATTTCATTCCCCCGCACTCAAGATCTCACTCTCTTTATCTCTATCTCGTTCTCAGCTCTCCCGCTCCCTCACAGTCTCCCCCCCTCTCTCTCTTCTTTCGCTCGGAACCCACCATAGCCTCCAAGCGTCGAAGCCACGCCGCAGCGTCCGCCCCTCGATCACCTTCAACCACCGCCCATCGGTGCTCTCTCACGCCCTTCACCGTCACCGAGTCTCCACGCCACCATACAACGCCGCATAGCTCTCCGGAGCACCGTCGCTGATCCCCGAGCCCGCCGCCACGCTCACCCTCCATCACCGGCGTGACACCTCCGTGCACCCAGGCCGCCGTGCTCCTCTGCTAGAAGCGCCTCCTCGCCGCCGCCGCTGCCACCCGCCGCTGCTGCCGCTCCCTCCGCCCGCATCCGCCACCGTCGACGCAAGGACCCCGAGCCCCCCTCTCGCTGCATGCGAAAACGAAGAGGGTAAGTTTTAAAAACGAAATTTTTATACGTTTTAATAAAACGTATTTAGTATAAATACGTGTATTTCGTATTTTAATATTAAATAAAATGGGTTTATTGGTTTTAAATTTGTAATAAATAATATAGAGCCCAGAAAAATGTGAGGCTAGCTCCAGAAAATCAGAAATAATATTCTGGATCTAATGAGACTAGTTTCATCTCAATCAGACGCTTAGTTTTTCCAGAATTAAGTTTTAAACTTAAATTTTAATACGTTACTTTCTATTAAAAATCTGTATCTTCTTATTTTTACGTAAACTAATATGTGATAAAAATATATTTTATAGTACTCTTCGCGACGGTCATTTTGAAAGCTCATTCGCAACTTTCCGATGCAGATTGCATTCAGAATAAATATTTGAATAAATACGTTACTAATTGAAAAATAGTTTTTAAATTGTTTTTGAGCTTTTAAAAAATTCTAAAAATTACTATAAGCTTCAGAAAATTATTTCTTCTTGTAGTAAAATTATTTTCAACATATCTAGTCTATATAAAAATTTAGAATCTTTTTCAGCACCGTTTCATTAGTTTTAAAAATCAAAACGATCAAATTCTTTAACTAGAAATGTAGCGTTCTTTAACCAACTATTTTTGTGATTGCAGGTATCAAATCTCGTGCACTAGATTCCAGTCCCGGCTCATTACCATCACCTCGGATATTGTAAGTCACGACATATTCTAAACTTAGAAAACTAGTCTTCTGTGCTTGTATGAACTCGTTGCCATCCTTATCGCCTCGAACGGCTATTTGATTTGATTCGAACTAAAGAACTAATATGAAAGTAATCTGCTAAAGATTAATTTGCCAACTTTCAACTTTGGTGGTTGTAGCACGCAACTACCGACTTGGGTAAATTTTGTGCTAAACCACTGTAACGGCCACTTCTGGTCGTACGTATTTTGTGCGTATGTTGATTTGTGTGCGTACTTTCGCATTTAGTTTTATTGTTGTTTCCGTAGCCCAGACGCATGACCGAACCCCGTATTCGCGTTTCTCTCGGAGGCGCGATCGCACTGGTATTTTCTTTGTAATTTTTGGATGACCGGGTGTAAAATTTCAATAATCTAATTATTAGTATTATTAACATTTCTTACCATTAATTCAGATTTCAACAGTTTTCTAATTTTAAAAAACAAAAAAACAAAATTTTCGTTTAAACCAAGTTCTGAACGCATGGGGGATTAAAAATCAGAATATTTGACTATTTCATACCTAACCTTATTAATAACAATCCATTTCCAAGCAAAAATCTAAACCTATTTGATTTTCTCCACCATTTCTTAACCACTGGGCACCCCCCACGTGATCTCCCATTATCCCTCTCCTCTATCCCACGTTGCCACACACCCCTCACACAACTTTTATAATAGAAACCTAAGGAGACCTAACAACTCACGTGCTATCAGGATAAAACCCCTACACTCCTTATTTTTATTATAACCTAGGGCGAATATTTCTCTCCCAAAAATCAAACGCAGCCGCCTCTGTTTCTTTTCCTTCTCCACGCAAAATTCTTCTAGGCGCGCAACACCTCTCTCCGTTCGACCCCTCGCCCCGCCGAACCTCCGCCTACAGCCTTCCCGACACCGCCGCCATCTTTTCCTCCGGCCTCCCACGCCGGCGTCCCCGTCGTGATCCGCCTCAGGGCCACCGGGATCGCCTCCTAGCGCTCGTGGAGCGCCACGCAGCAGCCTTCCACAGCGGCGCCACCACGCTCGCAGACCCCTTCGTCCTCCCCTCGCCGTCTAGCCCGTAGGACCTCCCTCCGAGCCTTCCTCCGGAGACAGCGACGCTCCGACGTTCCTCTCCTTCGCTGCACCTGAGAACGTAAGCTTTTTAAGGTTAGCTTGCTATTTTTTAATTGTTAGGATACGTACTGAAACTGTTAGGGTTAGTTCTATTGGAATATATGTATATTAGGGGTTAGCTTTATATATATATATGGTTAGTTGGTAATGAGTTTGTTTAGTAAACTGTGTATTTCTTTTTATATATGCCATGTTAAGGATCTGTTAGTTCTTATCATTTGGTTGCTCCAGTTAGTTTTTTTTATATAAAACAAGCTGTATTTTTAAGGTTAGTTGCTAGTGTTTTTTTTTTGGTTAGCATATGCCTTAAAACTGTGTTCCTCATGATTAAAAATCATTCATACACAAGCTGTTATTACCCATGTATAAAATAGGTTGGTTTGTCCTTGGTTAATGTTTTGTTATTAATTGTGTAACATCTTAGGGTATATTAGGGGTCTTATTATAACTTATGTTTCCTTAATATTATGTTTTCTTAATACCATGTTAATGTCAGATATTAATGTTAGATGTTAGGATTATGAATAAACCCCTCATCCTGGATGTTAGAATTGAACTTGAACACTTAGTTATAATCTGATCATGTTATTTGAAAGTTGGTTCATGCAGCAAGTGTTGGTTTTGGTAAATATAATTATTACATGGTAATTACAATCTTTGTAGACTATACTTCTCTTAATACCCTGTTTGTCCCACCTACATGTTAGCCTAGTTAAGGTTATAGCTATTAGTTGTTAGTTGGTAAGTTAGTAACAGTATTAGTTATATACATATAATCCATAAACTCACACCCCTAGCAGTACCCCTTGATAATTGGAGATAAGATAGTAGATTAATAAGTTTTTTTTTCATTTTATCTGATATCGGAACCGTATGACGCAGAAAACGTCTGCGCTTTCCATACGGACTCGTTGACACCAAGAACTACGGAATCAGGCAAGTGATACTTGCCAGTTTTCTTTTTTTAGGCCACGTCATAGGCCATTTTGTACAGTAGCCTAAAAGAGACTAGGCAGTGAAATGATAGCTGCCTAGACGACACTTTTAGATCTAGCTTGACAACGAAGCTAGATCCGTCACTTTTACCATGCTTGCATTCATGTTACCATGCCATGTTTAATTTCAAATTAACGGTACGCAAATTTAACTGCTCATTGTCATGTAATTGCATGCATCTAATGAATGTCGTGATTGAGTAGCACACGCTACACTTATTGTATTGATTGAGGCTAGGCACCTGCTTTTGCGGGCATAACCCTATGCCAAAAACACTTCCTGGCTCGTGATCCAGAAGCGAGCTCATGTACTTGGGAAACCCTGGCTCGATACACGTGGAGGGGTAGGGTTAAGCTGCCACGCAGCGTAGAAGGATGCCTGATCCGCTCCTTCAGCTGTAAGGGGAAAACTCTGTGCACAATGTGATAGGATAGTGATCGTGATTGTAAATTAATGTTCTCGTAATGCATGTCATCATGTCATCTTTAAATGTTGCATCCTTAAAATGTCATTTCAAATTATTGCACCATTTTAGAACTGTTAGTCGACTTTTGTTATTTATATCCTTGCACAAAAGCTCTCCGCTCCTTTTGGGAGACTTTTGCTGACATGTGCCCTTTTCTCTTTGGGTGTCACATGTCAGGTTCTGAGTTAGAGTTACCAGCCGGGGACGAGCAGTTCGTGGACGTTGAGTTCGAGGCACCTGCTGAGACCGAGTACGAGGACACTGGTGACCAGTCCTAGATTCACCTGGGTCTTCTTAGTTGTCATACTTATTAGTTGTTGCTGTTAGTTTTCGGTGCGTAGCACCAGACTTTCCTTTCTTTTGTTTCGGCCATGTTTTAGGCCTATTGTTCAGACTTATTCTTTTGTGACTGTCTGGGATGTTGGAAATTGTTGGATGTTATTGAGCTGGTGGATGTTTCTTTATCTGCTGTGTTATTATTGTTGTTGTTTCTCGCGATGCAAAGAACCTGCAAATCATTTGAAATTTTTATAGACGCTTATCAGACTGCAGCTTCACAGCTCCACGTCTGAGCGGACCTCCTCACGTCTCGCCTTCCATTTTAGGGGAGCGGGGCGTGACAGGTTTTGTTGGTGGCCCATACAGGTCCACTTTGCATCCGCGAATTATCGGAACAACAAGAATGATAAATAACATCCAATTAATTATTTATAACATTCGAGTCATAATAAAGTCTGATCTGAACTTTTCTTATTTTAGATGGCCGGTAGACGTGTTACTCGAGGAGCTGGTAGTGGACCTGGAGCTGGTGGTGGAGCTGGACGTGTTGCGGATGCTGATAGAGAGCCCACTACAGCTGAGATGATGAGGATGATGCATCAGATGATGCAGGTTCAGCAGGGGATGCTACAGAATGCCCCTCGCTTCGAGCCGGGAGCGAAGCAGTTTCGGGAGCTGGGCCCGACATATTTCAATGGGTCGGAAGGACCATTAGCTGCGGACGAGTGGATGAAGAATACAGAGGACAATCTGCTTCTCTCGAAGGTTAACCCGGCTGGATGGGTTGATCTGGTGAAGAAGCAACTGAAGGATAATGCTCGTAGCTGGTGGGAGTCTGAGGAGCAGATGCTGGTGAGGCCTATTCCCTGGGCCACTTTCAAGGCGAGATTTGATGAGGAATTTTTCCCTAAGGCTGCAAGGAGGGAGCTGATGCAGCAGTTTATTAATCTGAAGCAGGGAAACCAGACGGTGGATCAGTACCACCAAGAGTTCATGAGGCTGAGTCGCTTTGCACCGAAGATGGTGGAGACCGCCGAAGATCGAGCTCAGAGATTCTTACAGGGCCTATCATTGGAGCTGCAGAGTCTGATGTCCACTTCGGACTTGGATTCTTATCAGAAGTTGCTGACCGCTGCCAAGAGACAGGAGCTGATTGCCAATCAGAAGAGAGGGCAGTATTCTGGAGCTGGGAAGAGGCCTATGGAGCAGGCCAGGGCCATGGTTAGGCCAGTGATGAAGCCTAATCAGTCCGTGCAGTTCAAGAAGCCAGGAGGGACTGTCCAGAAGACGTGCCATTTTTGCGGCAGGACCGGCCATGTGAAGGACCAGTGCAGGAGATTTCTGGGCCAGTGCCTACTTTGTGGCGACCCTAAGCATACAGTGAAGGATTGCCAGCTTGCTAGAAACCCACCGAAAGCACCGATAGCCGCTGGACGTGGAGCACCTCTCATTCCTCAGAAGCAGGCATTCCAGCAGGCTGTTCAGCCTAGAAGGCAGGCTTTCACGATGACCGAGGTAGAGGCCGAGGCTGAGGATAGCGTCATTGCAGGTAACCCTCAGACTAGTCTTTACTCTTCTTTAATTGATCTTGCATGTTAGATTAGAAATTGGTTGCTAGAATAGGTTTTGATTGCTAGTCTGCTTGTTAGGTGTCATTTTGGTTTGTGCTTGTCCCGCCCGAGCTCTTTTTGACTCCGGTGCATCCATGTGCATCTTATCCCGGAGTTTCGTGGACAAGCACTCTCTTACGACTTCCCCTCTTTCCAAGAGATGGGATATCGTTACCGGGAATGGGGTGATCTCGGTGTCCCTTGGATGTCAATCTTGTTCTGTGGTAGTCTGTGGGCTCGAGCTTTACGCCGATTTTATCGTCCACGACATCACAAACTATGATGCAGTTCTTGGGATGGATTGGCTTAGCTGCTTCTTCGCTACGATCGATTGTCGACGGAAGAAGGTGGTTTTTGAGATTCCTGGATATCCGGTCTTCGAATTCAGCAGCGGGAGCAGTTCGCTTGGGCCTGTCAGATTTCGGGCCAGGCCAATGGTGGAGCCTGTAGCTATGCAGATGGAGGTGACTAGACCAGCTGTGGTGAGAGATTTCGATGATGTCTTCCCCGAGGAGATTTCAGGACTGCCGCCCGATCGAGCTCTTGAGTTTTCGATTGATCTTATTCCGGGAGCGCAGCCTATATCGAAAGCACCTTATCGTATGGCTCCGGCAGAGTTGGAGGAGTTACGTAAACAGTTGGATGAACTTCTACAGAAGGGTTACATCAATCCGAGTGTGTCTCCGTGGGGAGCACCTGTTCTATTGGTGAAGAAGAAGGATGGTACGCGTCGGATGTGCGTGGACTACAGAGAGTTGAATGCTGTCACCATCAAGAACAAGTATCCATTGCCGCGGATCGACGACATCTTTGATCAGCTTGGAGGATCGAGGGTTTTCTCTAAATTGGATCTGAGGAGCGGGTATCACCAGCTGAAGGTGAAGAAGGAAGATGTGCCGAAGACAGCGTTCAGAACGAAGTATGGACACTACGAGTTCGTGGTTATGCCGTTCGGTGTGACCAACGCACCCGCAGTTTTCATGAACCTGATGAATCTGATATTTTATGATTTCTTAGATAAATTTGTCGTTATCTTTATTGACGACATCTTGATCTATTCGAAGTCAGAGGAGGAGCACGCTGAGCACTTGAGGACTGTTCTGGAGATTCTGAGGAAGCATCGCTTGTATGCGAAGTATTCCAAGTGCGAGTTCTGGCTGGATAGAGTGGCTTTTCTTGGGCACGTGGTGTCAGGAGATGGTATTGCTGTGGATCCGGAGAAGATCAAGGCTATCAGAGAGTGGCCGGTTCCACAGTCAGCGTCTGAGATCAGGAGTTTTCTTGGACTAGCAGGTTATTATCGGCGCTTCATTAAGGACTTCTCTCGCATTGCAGAGCCGATGACCAGACTGACGAGGAAGGATATACCATTTGTTTGGTCCGATTCTTGTGAGGGGGCCTTTACTGTTCTGAAGGAGAGGTTGACGACTGCCCCTGTTCTTGCTGTACCCGATCGGAGTGGTGGATTTGAGATCTTTTGTGATGCTTCTGGCAAAGGTCTCGGATGTGTTTTGCATCAGCACGGGCATGTGGTCGCGTATGCTTCTCGGCAGCTTAAGGCTCATGAGAAGAATTACCCGACGCACGACTTGGAGTTGGCTGCAGTCGTATTTGCGCTCAAGATTTGGAGGCACTTCTTGCTGAGTGAGAAGGTGAAGATCTTCACCGACCACAAAAGCTTGAAGTATATCTTCACGCAGAAGGAGCTCAACATGCGACAGCGCCGATGGTTGGAGCTCATGGCCGATTATGAGATTGATTTACAGTATCACCCTGGCAAGGTGAATGTAGTTCCGGATGCGTTGAGCAGACTTCCAGCGGTGATGATGTTGACTTCGCAGTGGAGGTTGCAGCAGGATTTTTGCGAGTCTGGTATTGAGATCGTTCTTCCTGGAGAGACTTCTTCGTTGATGTGTATGCAGATACAGTCGACGATCGTGGACCGGATCAAGGCGGGTCAGGCCGGAGACCCGAAGCTGGTGAAGATTCGGGAGCAGGTAGAAGCCGGACTGCGTACTGACTTCTTAATTCATGGAGATGGTTCATTGAGATTTGGAGCCAGGTTGTGTGTGCCAGCTGGAGATATTAGAGAGGAGTTATTGGTCGAGGCACACAGTTCGCCGTATTCTGTGCATCCTGGTGGCACCAAGATGTACAAGGACCTTCGCCTGAACTATTGGTGGCATGGTATGAAGCGGAGTGTGGCTCGGAGTGTAGCCAAATGTTTGGTATGCCAGCAGGTAAAGGCGGAGCATCAGCGTACGGCAGGGTTGCTACAGCCGCTTCCGATTCCGGAGTGGAAGTGGCAACACATCACTATGGATTTCGTGACTGGACTACCTCGGAGTCCGAAACAGAATGACGCGATTTGGGTGATCGTGGACCGATTGACCAAATCCGCGCACTTTATCCCCTTCCGAGTAGGACAGTCTACTGAGATGCTAGCAAAGAGATATATGGAGGTAAATGCTTTTGCTCTCCGTTTTTATTTTCCTTTCCTAGTTTAGATAGTGATGTAACGTGAATCGTGCAGGAGATCGTGCGACTTCACGGAGTCCCCGTGAGTATCGTGTCGGACAGAGATACGAGATTCACATCTCAGTTTTGGCAGAGTCTGCAGAAGAGCCTGGGTACGAGTCTGAGTTTCAGTACCGCGTACCACCCGCAGACGGATGGTCAATCTGAGAGGACGATTCAGATTTTGGAGGACATGCTGAGAGCGTGTATGTTGGACTTCAAGGGATCTTGGGAAGATCATCTTCATCATGTGGAGTTCGCCTACAATAACAGCTACCAGGCGAGTATTGGCATGGCGCCATTCGCCGCGCTATACGGAAAGAAATGTCGATCGCCACTGAGCTGGGATGACATTGGAGACAGGGAGCTGTTAGGGCCAGAGATGATCGTGGAGGCAGTGGATGTTGTGAGGAACATCCGAGAGAAGCTGAGAATCGCGCAGGACCGTTTCAAGCATTGGGCAGATGCTAAACGGCGACCATTGGAATTTCAGCCTGGAGATCACGTCTTTCTGAAGATCTCTCCGAATCGAGGAGTCATCCGATTTGGAAAGAGAGGCAAGCTGAGTCCGAGGTACATTGGGCCTTTTGATGTTCTGGAGAGAGTTGGAGCGGTGGCTTATCGCTTGGCGTTGCCACCATCACTGGAGGGAGTTCACGACGTGTTCCACGTATCCCAGTTACGTCGATACGTCAGTGATCCGTCTCATGCTGTGGATTTCTCGGAGATCACGGTTCGCCCGGATCTTACCTATGATCAGCAACCAGTGGAGATTCTGGATCGACGGCAGAAGAAGCTAAGGAATAAGACCGTCAACTTGGTTAGAGTGCAGTGGCGTCATGGGTCCCCTGGGGAGTCCACCTGGGAGCGCGAGGATGATATGAGAGAGCGCTTCCCGCACTTATTTCCTGAGCCGTAGCTGATGTAGATTCCGAGGGCGGAATCTTTTCTTAAGGTGGGTAGGATGTAACGGCCACTTCTGGTCGTACGTATTTTGTGCGTATGTTGATTTGTGTGCGTACTTTCGCATTTAGTTTTATTGTTGTTTCCGTAGCCCAGACGCATGACCGAACCCCGTATTCGCGTTTCTCTCGGAGGCGCGATCGCACTGGTATTTTCTTTGTAATTTTTGGATGACCGGGTGTAAAATTTCAATAATCTAATTATTAGTATTATTAACATTTCTTACCATTAATTCAGATTTCAACAGTTTTCTAATTTTAAAAAACAAAAAAACAAAATTTTCGTTTAAACCAAGTTCTGAACGCATGGGGGATTAAAAATCAGAATATTTGACTATTTCATACCTAACCTTATTAATAACAATCCATTTCCAAGCAAAAATCTAAACCTATTTGATTTTCTCCACCATTTCTTAACCACTGGGCACCCCCCACGTGATCTCCCATTATCCCTCTCCTCTATCCCACGTTGCCACACACCCCTCACACAACTTTTATAATA
Source organism: Scilla litardierei (assembly GCA_030789695.1). Taxonomy (NCBI): domain Eukaryota; kingdom Viridiplantae; phylum Streptophyta; class Magnoliopsida; order Asparagales; family Asparagaceae; genus Scilla; species Scilla litardierei. The sequence goes on from CM061138.1 coordinate 29,961,156, forward strand.
GAAACCTAAGGAGACCTAACAACTCACGTGCTATCAGGATAAAAACCCTACACTCCTTATTTTTATTATAACCTAGGGCGAATATTTCTCTCCCAAAAATCAAACGCAGCCGCCTCTGTTTCTTTTCCTTCTCCACGCAAAATTCTTCTAGGCGCGCAACACCTCTCTCCGTTCGACCCCTCGCCCCGCCGAACCTCCGCCTACAGCCTTCCCGACACCGCCGCCATCTTTTCCTCCGGCCTCCCACGCCGGCGTCCCCGTCGTGATCCGCCTCAGGGCCACCGGGATCGCCTCCTAGCGCTCGTGGAGCGCCACGCAGCAGCCTTCCACAGCGGCGCCACCACGCTCGCAGACCCCTTCGTCCTCCCCTCGCCGTCTAGCCCGTAGGACCTCCCTCCGAGCCTTCCTCCGGAGACAGCGACGCTCCGACGTTCCTCTCCTTCGCTGCACCTGAGAACGTAAGCTTTTTAAGGTTAGCTTGCTATTTTTTAATTGTTAGGATACGTACTGAAACTGTTAGGGTTAGTTCTATTGGAATATATGTATATTAGGGGTTAGCTTTATATATATATATGGTTAGTTGGTAATGAGTTTGTTTAGTAAACTGTGTATTTCTTTTTATATATGCCATGTTAAGGATCTGTTAGTTCTTATCATTTGGTTGCTCCAGTTAGTTTTTTTTATATAAAACAAGCTGTATTTTTAAGGTTAGTTGCTAGTGTTTTTTTTTTGGTTAGCATATGCCTTAAAACTGTGTTCCTCATGATTAAAAATCATTCATACACAAGCTGTTATTACCCATGTATAAAATAGGTTGGTTTGTCCTTGGTTAATGTTTTGTTATTAATTGTGTAACATCTTAGGGTATATTAGGGGTCTTATTATAACTTATGTTTCCTTAATATTATGTTTTCTTAATACCATGTTAATGTCAGATATTAATGTTAGATGTTAGGATTATGAATAAACCCCTCATCCTGGATGTTAGAAGTGAACTTGAACACTTAGTTATAATCTGATCATGTTATTTGAAAGTTGGTTCATGCAGCAAGTGTTGGTTTTGGTAAATATAATTATTACATGGTAATTACAATCTTTGTAGACTATACTTCTCTTAATACCCTGTTTGTCCCACCTACATGTTAGCCTAGTTAAGGTTATAGCTATTAGTTGTTAGTTGGTAAGTTAGTAACAGTATTAGTTATATACATATAATCCATAAACTCACACCCCTAGCAGTACCCCTTGATAATTGGAGATAAGATAGTAGATTAATAAGTTTTTTTTTCATTTTATCTGATATCGGAACCGTATGACGCAGAAAACGTCTGCGCTTTCCATACGGACTCGTTGACACCAAGAACTACGGAATCAGGCAAGTGATACTTGCCAGTTTTCTTTTTTTAGGCCACGTCTTAGGCCATTTTGTACAGTAGCCTAAAAGAGACTAGGCAGTGAAATGATAGCTGCCTAGACGACACTTTTAGATCTAGCTTGACAACGAAGCTAGATCCGTCACTTTTACCATGCTTGCATTCATGTTACCATGCCATGTTTAATTTCAAATTAACGGTACGCAAATTTAACTGCTCATTGTCATGTAATTGCATGCATCTAATGAATGTCGTGATTGAGTAGCACACGCTACACTTATTGTATTGATTGAGGCTAGGCACCTGCTTTTGCGGGCATAACCCTATGCCAAAAACACTTCCTGGCTCGTGATCCAGAAGCGAGCTCATGTACTTGGGAAACTCTGGCTCGATACACGTGGAGGGGTAGGGTTAAGCTGCCACGCAGCGTAGAAGGATGCCTGATCCGCTCCTTCAGCTGTAAGGGGAAAACTCTGTGCACAATGTGATAGGATAGTGATCGTGATTGTAAATTAATGTTCTCGTAATGCATGTCATCATGTCATCTTTAAATGTTGCATCCTTAAAATGTCATTTCAAATTATTGCACCATTTTAGAACTGTTAGTCGACTTTTGTTATTTATATCCTTGCACAAAAGCTCTCCGCTCCTTTTGGGAGACTTTTGCTGACATGTGCCCTTTTCTCTTTGGGTGTCACATGTCAGGTTCTGAGTTAGAGTTACCAGCCGGGGACGAGCAGTTCGTGGACGTTGAGTTCGAGGCACCTGCTGAGACCGAGTACGAGGACACTGGTGACCAGTCCTAGATTCACCTAGGTCTTCTTAGTTGTCATACTTATTAGTTGTTGCTGTTAGTTTTCGGTGCGTAGCACCAGACTTTCCTTTCTTTTGTTTCGGCCATGTTTTAGGCCTATTGTTCAGACTTATTCTTTTGTGACTGTCTGGGATGTTGGAAATTGTTGGATGTTATTGAGCTGGTGGATGTTTCTTTATCTGCTGTGTTATTATTGTTGTTGTTTCTCGCGATGCAAAGAACCTGCAAATCATTTGAAATTTTTATAGACGCTTATCAGACTGCAGCTTCACAGCTCCACGTCTGAGCGGACCTCCTCACGTCTCGCCTTCCATTTTAGGGGAGCGGGGCGTGACAACCACACTACCACGTGCTCGAAGCACGGAAGTAACAGTTAATGGTGTTGGACTTGTCTTTATCCTACTTTCTGGGTTCTATAAGAAAGTCAACCAATTGACTTGGTTCAACTAGCAACATGTGGAATATCACATGGAACATCATGTGGAACATCATGTGGAACATCCTGTAAAGAACTTGCACTTGACACATCACTGTGGTATTGGGGTAACTCATAGTTAAAGAGAGTACGGGAGTGACTAGAGTCCGATCTTACCGTACTGCTGCCTGAGTTTTGGCATACGTCCTGCTGCCTGAATTTCGGCAAAAAAAGTTACATGTTCTGCTGCCTGGGTTTCGGCATTCGTCTGGGTAGCACCCAGGCAAGAGATGGACTGAACGATCACATATTGTACTCTCCTACTTGAGTTACGTAGTTCTAGTGTAGCTTGCACAGTTACTTTCTTTACAGTACCTGCACTTTACTTTCTACACTTGTACATTCACCGTACTTTTACTTGTCGTACTTTTAGCTACAGCAGTAGCCTGTTACACCTACACTTTACTTTCTACACTTGTACAGACACAATATTTTACTTTTACTTTCGTTTGCTTGTACGTAGTTACCTTTGTCATACTTGTACAATACTTCTTTTTCTTTATTTAGAATTATTGTGACTTACCTACGGTTCCATCTCCGTGGCACGGCAGACGACGTACATATGGAGGCAGATGCTCTTGAGTTGATAGCGCCAGAGTTCAACCCTGAGACCGCAGCTTTCAGTTTTATTTTCGCTATGTACTTTCTTTCTTTCATATATCATTGTTGGAACATTTGTACATTATGGATTGTAATAATTGGATACTATTTGGGTATTTTTATACATCTCTGCATCGTGGCTATTTTGGTTTCACTGGTTAACTACAGGACCTGCGCAAATATTAAATAAGTAACTGGCCCCTGAGAGCGGGTCGTTACAAGTTTGGTGGCCCACGCAAGTCCTCGCTAACTACCTCGTGAACAATATAGCAAGATCAGGATGTACAATATAAAATACTCAAATTAACCTCGAGTACGGGATGTCTCGAGTGTTCACCTGTATTGGATATACGGGTGAAGCGTCCTTATTACCATCTTCATTAGGTCTTCCTTGATTCTCATCATATTCCTTTGAACTCTTAACCCTTGCTTAGGAACTCGTGTTCCATTCTTGGTTATACCCTCCCCAGTAACCTCTTTTGCTAGCAGTTAGAATGATTTTTTCATAGGTTGAACTATCTACCCACTTCTTTTTCATCACCCTTCCATCAGTTGATGATGGCACGTATATGAATGATAAGCTTACTTCAATGGATCATGATCCGGTCAATGTGCTTGGCTAAGTTTGTTGGATCACCCTAGCTAGACTGGGGGGTAAGTGATCCTGGCTTAGTCACTTCCCTGGTCGTGTCCGCTGGACCGCAAGGACGTGAATCATGATTATGTAACGCCATCGATCTTCATCACTATCACCCTTCCTTTAGCTTTATGACCTTTCGATTGACCTTCTTAGAATCTTTTTATTTCTAGTTTGATTGAACTCTAGATACGTTTATTTTAAGGAGGGTAGCATTCAGTTTTCGATCACCAAAAGTCCGAGTTCGACAACGGAAGCGAATCGAAGGACGCTCAGAAGTATTCGAGGATGGTGCTGGAGATTTTGAGACGAACCAAACCGAGACGTGTAAGCTGATGCTGCTGCTTCTCCATCTTTCTTGGACTCGTCTCTATCTGAACCTATTTTGACATGAGACTAGCCATAGGAGTTATGGTGATGTCAATAGTACATTTCATATATAACATCTCTTGCTTTCTTGATGCTATAATATCGCATTATATTTCATGTTATTTACAACCTGATTTACTAGATCACTATCTTTTCTATCATTTTTTTGCTTGAGCTTCTTCATAACATCAATTATTTTCAAAAGAGATTTATAAATTCCGAGGACGGAATTATTTTTAAGGAGGGTAGGATGTAACGGACTGTTTTCTTCAACACAACTATTTACGTGTTTAACCTATTTCCAAATTTTTTTACTATTTTGTAATGGTTTGTCAGGAGTTTTACTGATTTCAAAAATTCCTTATAAAACTATTTTAAAGTACCAGACTAGTTATGGAGTATTTTAGTAAGATCGGATTTCATCAACTACCTCTAAAAGATCTAATAAAAATTCAGTTTCAGATATTGATGTTTTGTCTCAATGAATTTGTTTTCTATTCAAACGTCTTCAAAACGTTTTCAAACTTCTACAGTAGCATCCTATGATCATTTAGAGCTCTCCACATTAATTTCGTAATTTTCTGATATCATTTCATCCTAGAACCCGCAAACCCGCTTCCTAAACGTTTTGGCCCAACCCTAGTATCTCCGTAGCTCAGACCCTGAAACGGTCTTCGTATTCACGATCCTTGCAACGATACGATCATGTGGGTATGTTTTCGTAATTTTTTGGACACGTTTACTAGTAGGAGGAAAATCGTAATTTCGTTACTTTTGCTACTGGGGTTTTACCTATTACTAATTACCCTTTACTAATTACATTAGCTAATTGATTACCCCACCTAATCTAACCGTAACTACCCCACCCACTCTTTCCCTCAGCTAACCCATGTAATGCCCTGATAGCTACTGCACAAGTACTAAGGGGGGTGAATAGTACTTTAAAATAATAAAGAGTATAATTCCTAATTATTGTGCAAACACAACCAACAATGCGGAATGAAAATAAACAACAAGAATTAAGCAATGCAAACAAGCGATTTAATGGGTTCGGATCCACCCAAGTCTCCCCGACTTGTTCCCGGTGATCCTAAGTCCCAGACCCGGATCCCCTCCGGCTACTTGAGCTAGAATCCTCTAACTCAAGTTTGCACTATGAAATTCTTGTAGAAACTACTACAAGATCAAATCATACAAAGATCGAAATGTGACTCCCACAAACCGGGATCACGATCTTCTCTCACAACCGAGAGATACACTGAAATATCAATTTAAATGAAACAATAAAACACTTAGCACAAAACCCTATGCCTTGAGTAAAACTTACTGATTTTAGGGTAAGAAGGATTTTAAGGAAGAAGATAGCACCAAACCCTAGCTCCACCAAGATGAACAACAATAGATGGCTAGGGTGAAGTTGGTGACTTGGATTCAAGCTGTTAGCTTGAGAAGCTCACAATGAATGAGAATCTCTCTTGAGGAATTAGGGCTCAAAGAGTAAGGGAGAGATTCTTGTGAAGTGAGAGAGCTTAGAAATGAGAGTTTAATGCTCTTCTCTTTGATTCTCTAAATCTCAATAATGGCAGCCTTGAATGCTAGCTTGAAGCTCAACAAGTTTATATAGGAGAGAGAGAAGAGTTCAGCAAAAATCGTGATATTAAATGCCCAACGGATCTATTTCTGAAGCTGCTTAATCTGTCTAAGAAGGATCACTGACCGATTAGTTTTGCAACTAGTCGGTCGGTGAACCTTCTTGGACCGACTAGATGGTTGACAGGGAAGATAGTGACATAAAGAGATAGAACTAGTCGGTCTAAGAAGAAACACCAACCGACTAGTTTGACAACTAGTCGGTCGGTGAAACTTCTTGGATAGACTAATTGATCAACAGTAAATGAGCTGAATTTCACAAGGAAAACTAGTCGGTCTGAGAAGAGACACCAACCGACTAGTTTGACAACTAGTCGGTAGGTGATTCTTCTTTGACCGACTAACTTGTCAACAGTGAATATGCTGAGTTGAACTAGGAGAACTAGTCGGTTCAAGAAGGATTTCCAACCGACTAGATTGTCATCTAGTCGGTTGGTTCTTCTTCTTGAACCAACCAAGATGCATAAGAAGCCATGAAATGAAGCGATAAGCTTCGGGGAAGTTTCTAATGGCTTCTAAGGCAATCCTAGATCTAATATATGAGTGTTATGAAGATTGGTAAGTAAGTCATACTCAAGGCTTAACATTCTATACGATGAAGCTAGAAGACAATAAAATAAACATGACGAACCGTCTTCAAAGCTTCAATCCGCATCCCTTGACTTCATTAATAACTCCTTGAGCTTCAACGAAGCTTCAGGCACACGATCACGCGCTTTAAGAAGTCTTGGAGCGTCGCTTGAGATGTACGAAGTAATTTGGCGACGATCTCTATAACTGCGCTCAAAGAGAATTAGTGCACGATATTTATGTTTGTTCATCATCAAAACCAAATCCGGGGAATCAATACTCAACATTCTCCCCCTTTTTGGTGATGACAAACCAACATAAATATAAATCAATAATAATGATACAAGTGAAATTTACTTACTCCCCCTGCATTGATGACTCGTTAATTCCGTATTAAATAATAAACATAAGCATCAAGCAGACGAGAAAAGTATAAAACATGATCCAATTATTGAAATATAGGATCAAAATCCATTTTTATATCTTCACTCTCACTGAATCTAACATATCAAATTAGATTCACGGTAAATTGCTTTAAATTATCATTTAGCTCAAAGTCATTATTAATTCTCTCCCCCTTTGGCATTAGCAAAAAGAGCGGGAGGAGATCAACGACAACAACCATGACTAAACAAAAAATCTAAACACGGGAGTCGAAGAATACGACAACGGTCCAAATGACACCAAGGAGAAATATCGAAGAATATCAAAGTGTGCCAACGAGACCATAGTCGAAAAACGAAAAGAGAAATCTTCAAAAATCAAAATCAAATTCACATATTGAGTAAAGGAACATACTCTCCAATATCAACATTTTTAGCTAATTTAGTGTATGGAAAACAATTCTATGTTATCATACAAACAAAGCTATTTAATCAATATAATCTTCGAGCGACGAAGTCAACATCAGAGACAAAAATACAATGTGCACATAGAAATGAATGGCAATATGATGTATATATATATATATATGGATACAACAAAAATTATACATCAGCCAGCAAAAAATATAAACCTTCAACAGGTCGGTGCACATCATACAACACATGTCACAATATACATCGAAGTGTATCACAAAACATACATACATCAAAATGTAGCACAAAACATACAAAAATACACATCCACCCATCTATCCTAACCCCACTCTCTCACAACAGATATATCGTTCAAATGCTCAGTGGAGAGTCCTCCAACGAAGGCTCAGGAGGCGGAGGCAGGATCAACACCAGCATCAGGCTGTGCAGATGAAGTGGTGGTCTCTAGAACGACTGGAGTGTCCACCGAAGGGATGATGGCAGAAGGAGTGCTCTCGGGAGCACGAGCAGAAGAATCAGTGCCAACAGAAGTACCCTCGGGGGCACGACCTGGAGAATCATCTCACTCCTCATCCTCATCAATGTCCATGGCTTCCTCATCAGAAAGCATAGGAGGAAACTCAATGTCCAGATGTTCGCAGATGCGTGCAAGCATCTCCTCACATCGTGAAATACGAGCTTCCTGACGGCTCATGGAAGTAGAAGAGTCAGGGCGAGAAGGCGGAGGAGGAACTGAAGGGGTAGTCCTCTGAACGTGACGCAAGGCCGCAAGAGACTTCTTGACGGCAGTCGCGTTCAGGTGAGGACCCAAGGGACACTGATCATCAGGAGGGAGAGGAACACCAAAGTGGCGGAAGACAAGAGTCAGCAGGCAGGGATAAGGAATATTGGCTGACTTGGTGGACTTCCTGATGCACTCAAAGGAATCCATCTTGTCTAAGATAATGGGGGCCCAATTTATCTCGCTCCCAGTAAAAAGGGCGTAGATAAGCTTAAGGAAAGGTTGGGATGGCAAGATGGAGGAGCCGTACTTCGGGAGAAGACACGGCTTCAGAATGAGATTTAGGACCCATGCATTAGGCTTGAATGATTTCGATTGAACGCCAATCATGGCGGGAGGAATGACATGGAACATCTCAGCAAGAATGGACTGGTCAAGATCGTGGATGTCAGCCACGGAGATATCAGAGGGGAGCATGCCAGAGGAGGAGACACCAAGCAACTGCCCTAAGATCTCTGCCGTGAGGACAATGGGTGTCCCCAAGACAGTGGTCTCAATCCAGTGGGTGTCATCATACTCACCCCTAACTCGATTGGCATAGAATAGTTTGACGAGTCTAGTATAGGGATGAGGTTTCGCCTTGGGATCATGTCGAAGATAATCTAGGAGGCCGCTATAAGAGATGAGATCTGCGAGCTGAGAAAAGTCAGAGAACTGAACAAAATGCTCGAGAATCAACGGACAGGGCTCGGTATGGTTGTATGCCGCAAGACACAACGTGTCATCGCGACACAACGATATATTAACCCCACCCGAAGGCATGGGAGCCTTCCCCTTTGACGGACGAGAGGAAGTGCGAGGAGGAGTAGTAGGAGCCTTCTCGTTAGGCCCAGTCTCCGGGATATAGTCATCGTCAGAGTCAGAGGGATGAGTGGGAGCACGGAAGGGTCCAGGAGTCAAAATCTTTTGTTTGACCTTGGTCTGGGGCTTGGGAGATGATCGGGCTGAAGGCCTAGAGGGAGCCGTCTTCTTCTTCTTGAGAGAAGGTGAAGAAGAGGATGGACGAGTGGTTTTGGTGCGGTGTTTGGGTTGAGGAGGGTTGGATGGAGGCTCGACGGTCATGGGAGACGGAGCGGTATGACGGACAGGGATGCGTGTTCCCGCCATGAGATTGAGACGAGACAACACACAAACGAGCGAGATCGAACGAGAAATCGAACGAAATTGAACAAGATAGAACTAGAAGTGAACCCTAATATGAACGAAATAGATCGGAATTGAGACCTAAAAGCTGAGAGAATATATACCCTAGGTCGACTGGAGGAGGAGAAGTGATCGGCGATGGCTGACGACGGCCGAAAACGGCGGCGCACGGTGGAGGGAGCTGAACGGACGAGGGTTTGAGGGTTTTAGGAAGAGTTGCACACCGATTAGAATGAGTTCTAATCGGTGCAGACGAGTTATAAATCGATTCAGGGAGACAAAGACACAAATGCCCCTGCAAATCTAGTCGGTCTAAGTTCAAGATCTGACCGACTAGAATGCAATCTAGTCGGTCGGCCGATGATCTTGGACCGACTAAATGCAAACAGCAAGTGAGGCCAAAGTTAGGGCATGAATTATTCGGTCTGAGTTCAATCACTAACCGACTAGAAGTGAAACTAGTCGGTCAGCAAGTGAACTGAGACCGACTAAGTGAGTCCAAAAATCTGAGAATTCGAAATTTTGAGTTCTCTCCAAAGAACACTTGGACACAACATATAAACACTCTCAAACGATCGTATTCTACCCCATAAAACTAGCAAATTCATAAATCCGATGCGCAAATCGAAAAACCAATCATAAATCCAGAATATCACAACAAATCTAGCATAAATATATAAATATCATTATTATGCAGGATTATAGAAAATATGAATCCTAAATCTCGGATTCACCCATAATCCCCAATTCTCGATGTAACCGCACAAAGGAATCTTCCTTGAGTGGTTTCGTGAAAATATCGGCGATTTGCTTCTGGGTTTCAACGTATACTAAAATGATGTCCTTTTTAGCAACATGATCATCTAGGAAATGGTGACAGACATCTATGTGTTTGGTATGGGAGTGGTGTACCGGATTCTTAGAGAGACATATTGCACTTAGGTTGTCCACCATGATAGGGTAAGTATCACAGTTTATACCGAAGTCTTTAAGTGTGTGTCTCATCCAAAGAACCTGTGCACATGCAGCACCGGTGGCAATATATTCCGCCTCGGTGGTTGAAAGTGATACAGAATTCTGCTTCTTGAAAAACCAAGAGACAGTAGAATTTCCTATAAAATGGCAAGTGCCACTAGTACTCTTCCTGCCGGATTTGCATCCAGCATAATCTGCGTCACTATATAAGATTAACTCATATGTGCTAGACTTTGGATAAAATAATCCGTAGTCGAGTGTGTAACTTAAATAGCGGAAAATATGTTTAACCACTATTAAGTGTGATTCCTTAGGTTGTGACTGATACCGAGCACAAACACATACGGCGAACATTATATCAGGCATACTGACAGTAAGATATAATAAACTACCTATCATACCTCGATATAGACGAATGTCTACATCTTTGCCGCCCGTATCTTTATCAAGATGTGTAGTAGTGCTCATTGGATGCTTCTTACCAGAAGCATTCTCCATTCCAAATCGCTTTAGCAACTCTACCGTGTACTTGGTTTGGTGGATGAAGATTCCATCGTGCATTTGTCAAATTTGGAGTCCTAAGAAATATTTGAGCTCACCCATGTGGCTCATCTCAAATTGGTCCTTCATAACATTAGAAAACTCTTCGCAAAGATTGAAGTTAGTAGTACCGAAAATGATATCATCAACATAAATTTGAACTAAAATAATATCATGATTCGCATACTTAACAACAGGCGTTGAATCAACCTCACCCATTTTGAAACCCAAATCCAAAAGAAAGTTCTTTAGGCGGTCATACCAAGCTCTAGGAGATTGTCTCAAACCATAAAGTGCTTTCTTAAGTTTGAAAAAGTGATTTGGAAATTTTTCATTTATAAAAACCGGAGGTTGAGAAACATAAACTTCCTCAACGACATCTCCGTTTAAAAACGCACTTTTTACGTCCATTTGAAAGAGTTTGAAATCTTTATGGCATGCAAACGATAATAACAACCTAATAGATTCTAATCTAGCTACAGGTGCGAAAGATTCCTCAAAATCTATACCTTCCTCTTGCCTGTAGCCTTGAGCAACTAACCGAGCTTTGTTCCGGACGACGTTTTGGTTCTCGTCAGTCTTATTCTTGAAAATTCACTTCGTTCATATAACGGTGTGGTTCTTCGAAGGCAATGGAACTAGCTCCCAGACCTCATTCCTCTCAAACTGAATGAGTTCCTCTTCCATGGCTAGGATCCAAGAACAATCTTCGCACGCATCGTTGATATTCTTTGGCTCCACTGAAGAGGCAAAGGCACAATGAGCGAAGAAGTTGACTTGAGATCTTGTCTTGACACTATCTAGTATGTTGCCAATGACTTGCTCATGGGGATGGTCACGAATTGTATGAAGCCATTTGGGAACTCCCTGATCACTAGGAACATTCTCAAAAGAATCATCAGTAGGGTTAGTATCAACAGAATCAATAGGATTAGATTTACCAATAGAGTCATAAACTACTTACATAGAATCATCATCATTGATAATTCTAGGAGGGACAAAATTTTCATTGAATGAAACATGAAGAGATTCCTCGATCGTTGAGGTTCTTTTGTTGTATATTCGGTAGGCTTTGCTACGGGAGGAATATCCAACAAATATCCTCTCATCGGATCTTGGATCAAATTTGTCCAAACTACCATACGTGTTTTTGATAAAACATTTTGCACCAAAAACTCTAAAATGTTTAACTTGAGGCAACCTACCAAACAACAATTCATAACAAGTTTGTTTGGTGCCGGGTCTCAAGAGTATCCTATTAAACACATAGCAAGCGGTATGTACCGCTTCTGCCCAAAATTGATGGCCAAGTTGGCTATCATCAAGCATCGTGCGAGCACATTCCACTAGCGTCCTATTCTTTCTCTCAACAACACCATTTTGAGGGGGTGCGGGAGAGAAAGAAAAGGTGTGAGTAATACCAACTTCGTCACAGAAATTTGAGAAAGACTCGTTCTCAAATTCCCCTCCATGATCACTACGAATAGTGACAATGGTGGTTCCAATGAGATTTTGTACTTTCTTAACAAATACTGTGAAGTTTTCAAAAGCATCATTTTTATTAGTTAAAGAAAATACCCAAGTAAATCTAGAAAAGTCATCAACGATGACAAGTCCATATCGGGCATTCCCTAATGAAGCAACTCTAGTTGGCCCAAAAAGATCTAGATGTAAAAGCTCTAGAGGCCATTTAGAGGATATGCTTTTCTTAGGTTTGAATGACGATTTTGGAAGTTTGCCTCGTTGACACGAGTCACAAAAGCTTTTCTTTTGAAAGGCAAGCTTAAGAAATCCTTTTATAGAGTTTAACTTGGATAGTTTGAAAAGTGTTCCAAAGTTCACATGACCAAAACGTCGATGCCATAAGTGTTGTTCACTTGTGTTGGCAATGAGACATTGTTCATGTGATTTTGGAATATCTAGGATATATATCCTTATGGCGTGTGCCAGAGAATAACACATTATTATTATCTTTACTCAAAATGTGACACGTTCCTTTCGCAAAGCTAACTTTGTAACCCTTGTCACAAAGTTGGCTCATTGAAATAAGATTGTGATTTAAGCCTTTAACAAGGTAAACATCACTTATAAGGGGTTTAGAGGGGTTTCCAACTTTTCCAACACCAATGATGGTTCCGCTCTCGTTGCCTCCAAAGACCACTCGGTTTCCATTTTCAATGGGCACCACTCCGGATAACAACTGAGCTTCACCAGTCATGTGTTTTGAACACATGCTATCAAGTATCCACCCATCCTTGGAGCTAAATTTTGATTTGTTGCTCCTTTTCTTTTTCTTGAGTTCCTGACGATAAAAAATATCGTATCATGGTACCCAAGGTCATTGGGTCCTAAGAGATTAGACCTTTGGAAGCCAAGTCCAATTGGACTTAGACTTCCCAATATAATCATCATTGTGCACTACATTCATGAAATAAGAATTAATGTATGCTTGTTTTTCATGCATGCTAGTGTCCTTCGGGCCCCAAATAGTGACTGTCTTGGGAGCCCTATTCCTATTGGGAGCATGCACATGTGGTTGATTTCTACGTGATGCATGTGGCCTACGAGGAAGTGGCCTAGGGTATGCATGACGTGGATAAGCATACTGCACATGATGAAATGGTGGTGGCATCATATGATACGGTGCATGATGGTAATTGTTCATATAGTAATGATATGGGTGAACATATGCATATGGAGGAACATGTGCATGAGTGTGTCTCACTTGGTGTGCACGTGCCCGTGGACGTGGAGCATAGAAATCATCATAAGTGTGAACAGGTGGGGTAGGATGTGTGTTCCTACGTGGCATAGTATTTGTGTACATAAATGCATGACCCTTCTTTGGAGGTCCACCCAAAGTGATGTGCACTTAGTGGAAGTATCATTGGTAGATGAACTACCCATGAGGTGTTTACTCCCACTAGTTGAGGCATCGGAAGTTGGCCTTACAAAGTGTAGGAGAATAATGCCCTCCAAGCTATTTATCTCTGTGTGAATAGCACAAACGTCTTGTTCGAAATAACAGTAAGCTGTTTGGTAATGATTTATCTAAGTTATAATGTAGAAAACATTAGATATTAACTTAGGTAAAGTCCTGAGACTTTATGCAAGGTCAAACAGGTATCGAGATGAGTATCTTGATCATGGAGAAATGTTTGACCGTCTGTAGCATAAGTCTAAAAGGGTTCGTGGTCGTAGATGTTTCGAGACAAGGATATCGAAACATCGGATAGACCATTGTGTCTTAGTCTTCACCGTTAAGCGGTGACGATGATCTCATGATTGTTCGACTTGGCGAAGTCAGAGACGAGACACAGGTGCTCATTAGAGAATGAGTTCACTGAACGATCCACAAGAGTTATCATATGGTTACATTGACCAATCTGTCAATGATAACTCTTAGTGATGATAGGCTGGTTGGTCTTTTGACTTGAGGTCATTTTACGAACCTGTGCGTGAACGGTGCCACTTAGATCACTGACCTGACTTCGAGGCTAGGCCTGTTGAAAGGTCTTTGATTGGGTGTCACTTGAAGCGTACGAGGAGAGTAATGACCAAGAGAGGATTCGTCTCTCCCGGTCAATGGGAGTTAGTGTCGTAGAGTTAGTTCGGTCTTTAGTAAAAACTCTGCGCAGAGTATGTTGGAAGAAGTCCAACATTAATTGACTAAAGATCGATAGAAACTAACCGGAGTCAAGTTATTAGGGTTGACAGATTGACCGTACCCTAGACTTGATCTACACGACATAGTTAAGACGAAAAGACTATAACTGCGGAATTCATCACGGACACAATCAGAGTGGTCCCGACAATACTCATGTCAATGAGTTAACCACATAATGATGATTCCTGAAGCAGGGACGGCAACCACTGCTCGTGGTCACTGCCGTATAGGGCTTCGAGCCCAACATGTTGTAAGGGTCAGGCTGTAGGGTTTCACACAGAGTGCGATTCTTCGTCTAGTAATAGGCAGAAATTAGTTAGGGAGAATAATTTGTATTTGATGCAAAGGGATGGAATAATTGCATTTGATGCAATATGATAATTTAAGTCTAGATAGGGGACTAATTTGCATTTGATGCAAAAGAGATTAAATGTGTTTTAAATTGTTTAAAACAATATTTAATAAAATAAACGCAAGAAAAAGTTCACGGGTAAGACGGGAATGTCCCGGTCTAGACCTAGGTTCAAACGGCGTCCAAATCGGACGCCAGATGATCAAGTTATGCCCAAAACAGCCCAAAGGGTCAGATCAGGCCAGACCAGGCAGACCAGCTCAGTCTGGACCTGGTCTGGCCTGCTGGCCAGACCCAGTAAAGCCCAGGCCGGCCTGGGCCTGGGCGCCCATACCCGCCTGGGCCTGGGCGCCCGGCCCGGGCCTAGGCCCGGGCGCCTGGGCGCAGGCCCAGGTGCCTGGGCCTGGGCCCAGGCGGCCCAGGACGCCTGGGCGCTGGGCGCCTATGCGTTCTGGGCCGGGCGCCTGGCCCGGCCTAGGCGCCTGGGCGCCCGCGCCCAGACTTGAGCGCCCGTGCCCAGGTCTGGGCCTGGGTGCCCAGTCAGCAGATTTTGAATCTGTGGGGCCCACTTGTTGGGCCCCACCAATGGGTGCAGAACCCTGGGTTTACTGGGCAGTTTTGACGGCTGATTTTAGTCGAAAATCAAGCCTTGGGCTGATCTTTGGACGGTCAATTGGAGGGTCAAATGAACTCCGATTGACGAACGGTTTTTTCCTATGCGTTCACCGTTGAACACCCTTCGAATTGATAGGTTGTATCAATCCTGAAGTTCAACTGTGAGTGAGTTAAAATTCACGGAAGTTTGCACTTTGTGAAGTGCAAACTAACTTGATTTTAATCAACTCAAATTAATAGTCCCACATCGGATTTTGAGAAAAGGGGAGAGTCCACCGCCTATATAAATAGGGGTCTGCTCTCCTCCTCAAAACTCGTCCCAAGCTCTAGATCTGAGCGGCTCTCGTAAATGTTGGAGCACGCTCGGATCTAAGCTTAAATTAATATTTCTCTATCTCCCTAAATTTCTGCCTTACTCCTGAGGGCTCTAGCAAAGCCGCAAAGGAGTTCGGATTCTGGATCCGAAATCTTGGCGGAGGTTTCACTCGCGTGAAACTTTCTTCGGCGGTTGGTTGGCTCGGCGACACGGGATTGATCGCCTCGGGATGCGGAGCGGTTTGAGGAGCGGTTCGGGGAGCGGTTCGAGGAGCGGCTCGGCGTGGGACGGGAGCAGCTCGGAAGACGGTGCGGAACATCTCGCCTGCTCCAGGGTTGAGATTCCGGGTATGTAGTTTATTAAGCATTAGTTTAATTTAATCGCAGTAGGTTAGATCCTTCTTGGGATGGTCAGATCCATCCCAAGTTGGCATAGATCTTGGCTAAGGGTCTTGGACCTTAGGGCTAAGTTAAAATTGTTTTTAACTGCATGTTAATTAGATTAACAAGTTTTTCTTCCGCTGCAATTGTTTTTCTGTCTATGTTCCGTCCGACTTAGGACGGGACTAGAGTTTTTGTGCCCTAAGGGTACCGCGAATTCCATACACAAAGGTGGTGGAAGATTTGGATGAATTTTCCTTTTTATACCCCAAGCCAATACGATGATTGGCCGGAAGTAAGTCATTTAGGATATTATCCAAATGGTCATTGCCTTTGTTGAATTTATCAATTCGGCCTAATGTGGACTCATATTTCTCGGTGAGAGAAAGTATTGAAGTATCCAAAGTGGACACTTGAGTTGTGATTACACAAACACGAGACTTGAGATTCTCATTCTCAATACTCAAAGTTGAGTTTCGAGAAATCAAATCCGCTATCTCGCGTTCATCCGAATTCTCAATGTGAACATGCTCAAGTTGAGATTTGCGATTTACATTTCTCAAGCCTTCAACAACGGTGTCGTTGTTGGTGATGATAGGTTTAGGTGAGGTTTGGAGACTAGTTAGCTCATCTTTAGTCTTAGTGTATCTATTTACCAACTTAGAATACTTAGACCAAATTTGTTCGTTAGCTAATCTTAAATCATCCATAGTTACCTCTTCGCCTTCATCCTTGCTTTCATCGGAAGAGGTCTCTTGATCATGTTCCTCTCTTGCCATGAAGCACATGTGTGCTTACTCCACTTGTTCATCATCCGACTCTCCACTTGAGGAGTCCTCTTCTGAGTCGGTGAATGTGCCGACAAGCCCTTTCTTGTACTTTCTTGACTTGTCGTAATTGGGTGCCTTCCACTTCTCCTTGTGTTTGTTGAGAGGACAATCCGCCTTAATGTGTCCTGGCTTGTTGCATTTAAAACACAAAGGAGCAGATGCATTAGTGGGAATAGATTTTGATTTATTCTTGAAGTTACCTTTTCGGAAGAATCGATTGAGCTTCTTTGTCATAAGGGCAATGGATTCTATGTCCAACTTGTCTTCCGATTCTTCACCATCGGTAGATGTAGAAGGAGCGGCCTTGAAAGCAATTGCCTTTTTCTTTGGCTCTTCTTGCTTCAAGAACGACTTCATCTTGTCATGCATCTTTATCTTACTTTCCTTCCGTACCTCATGCGACATTAAGGTACCCATTAGTTGAACGATAGTATATTTATTCATATCGTTACCTTCCTCGATAGCGTAGGTAAGCTTTTCCCAACTCGAAGGAAGTCCGTCAATAATCTTCGCGACTTTCTCCTTTTGGGTATAGGTCTTCCCAAGAGCTTCCAACTCGTTGGTTATATCCACGAAGCGAGCATAGTACTCCTTCATCTTTTCACCCCTGTTCCATGTGAAATAACTCGAATTCTTTATTAGCAACAGTGAGTTTGGAGTCTTTTACCCTACTCGTTCCTTCGTGCAAGATTTGGAGTTGGTTCCAAATTTAATATGCACTCTTACATGTACATATCTTGTTGAAGTCTTCAGGCTCCAATGCACATTGTAAGGCATTCATTGTCTTGGCATTGTTCACCTCCGCGGCGACCTCCGCGGTAGTCCACTTTGTGAAGTCTTCTTCATCGGGCTCGACAAACTCCGTTAGCGTGGCTCTCCAAAGTGAAGTGCTCCGGAGGAAGGTCTCCATCCGGTATTTCCAGTACCCTTAGTTGGCACCGTTGAAATGAGGAGGCCTAGTTGAGGAGTGTCCTTCCATCACTGAAGAAGCTCCTTCACGATTCTTGAAGGTGTTGTAGTCGGAAGGTGGACGAACAGTCTTGTTGTCGTTGGTAGTCATAGCTATGAACTTGGCTCTGATACCAAATGTAATGCCCTGATAGCTACTGCACAAGTACTAGAGGGGGTGAATAGTACTTTAAAATAATCAAGAGTATAATTCCTAATTTTTGTGCAAATACAACCAACAATGCGGAATGAAAATAAACAACAAGAATTAAGCAATGCAAACAGGCGATTTAATGGGTTCGGATCCACCCAAGTCTCCCCGACTTGTTCCCGGTGATCCTACGTCTCAGACCCGGATCTCCCCCGGCTACTTGAGCTAGAATCCTCTAACTCAAGTTTGCACTATGAAATTCTTGTAGAAACTACTACAAGATCAAATCATACAAAGATCGAAATGTGACTCCCACAAACCGGGATCACGATCTTCTCGCACAACCGAGAGATAAACTGAAATATCAATTTAAATGAAAAAATAAAACACTTAGCATACAACCCTATGCCTTGAGTAAAACTTACTGATTTTAGGGCAAGAAGGATTTTGAGGAAGAAGATAGCACCAAACCTTAGCTCCACCAAGATGAACAACAATAGATGGCTAGGGTGAAGTTGGTGACTTGGATTCAAGCTCTTAGCTTGAGAAACTCACAATGAATGAGAATCTCTCTTGAGGAATTAGGGATCAAAGAGTAAGGGAGAGATTCTTGTGAAGTGAGAGAGCTTAGAAATGAGAGTTTAATGCTCTTCTCGTTGATTCTCTAAATCTCAATAATGGCAGCCTTGAATGCTAGCTTGAAGCTCATCAAGTTTATATAGGAGAGAGAGAGAGAGAAGAGTTCAGCAAAAATCGTGGAATTAAATGCCCAACGGATCTATTTCTGAAGCTGCTTAATCGGTCTAATAAGGATCACTGATCGATTAGTTTTGCAACTAGTCGGTCGGTGAACCTTCTTGGACCGACTAGATGATTGACATGGAAGATAGTGAAATAAAGAGATAGAACTAGTCGGTCTAAGAAGAAACACCAACTGACTAGTTTGACAATTAGTCGGTCGGTGAACCTTCTTGGACCGACTAATTGATCAACAGTAAATGAGCTGAATTTCACAAGGAAAACTAGTCGGTCTGAGAAGAGACACCAACCGACTAGTTTGACAACTAGTCGGTCGGTGATTCTTCTTTGACCGACTAACTTGTCAACAGTGAATATGCTGAGTTGAACTAGGAGAACTAGTCGGTTTAAGAAGGATTTCCAACCGACTAGAGTGTCATCTAGTCGGTTGGTTCTTCTTCTTGAACCAACTAAGATGCATAAGAAGCCGTAAAATGAAGCGATAAGCTTCGGAAAAGTTTCTAATGGCTTCTAAGGCAATCATAAATCTAAGATATGAGCATTATGAAGATTGTTAAGTAAGTCCTACTCAAGGCTTAACATTCTATACGATGAAGCTAGAAGACAATAAAATAAACATGACGAATCGTCTTCAAAGCTTCAATCCGAATCCCTTGAATTCATTAATAACTCCTTAAGCTTCAACGAAGCTTCAGGCACACGATCACGCGCTTTAAGAAGTCTTGGGGCGTCGCTTGAGATGTACGAAGTAATTTGACGACGATCTCCATAACTGCGCTCAAAGAGAATTAGTGCACGATATTTATGTTAGTTCATCATCAAAATCAAATCCGGGGAATCAATACTCAACAACCCACACATCCTCCGAACTACCCTTTTTCTATACCATATAAATACCTCTCTCCCTCAACATCTCTTCAAAAAAAACACAACCCAGGCCACACCCCGAACACAACCCATTTCGTTCTCGGCTCAAACAAAACGCATGCATACAGCTTCTCTATCTCTCTACCATGTTTTTCGAACCCAGGTCTTCGAATTTCCTTCCCCTTCCCTCAAGATCTCACTCTCTTTATCTCTATCTCGTTCTCAGCTCTCTCTCTCTCTCTCTCTCTCTCTCTCTCTCTCTCTCTCTCTCTCTCTCTTCTTTCGCTCGGAACCCACTATAGCCTCCGAGCGTCGAAGCCACGCCGCAGCGTCCGCCCCTCGATCACCCTCAAACCACCGCCCCTCGGTGCTCCCTCACGCCCTTCGCCGTCACCGAGTCTACACGCCACCATACAACGCCGCACAGCTCTCCGGAGCACCGCCGCTGATCCCCGAGCCCGCCGCCACGCTCACCCTCCATCACCGGCGTGACACCTCCGTGCACCCAGGCCACTGTGCTCCTCCGCTAGAAGCACCTCCTCACCGTCGCCGCCGCCACCCGCTGCCGCCGCCCCTCCCTCCGCCCGCATCCGACATCGTCGACGCAAGGACCCCGAGCCCCCCTCTCGCTGCATGCGAAAACGAAGAGGGTAAGTTTTAAAAACGAAATTTTTATACGTTTTAATAAAACGTATTTAGTATAAATACGTGTATTTCGTATTTTAATATTAAATAAAATGGGTTTATTGGTTTTAAATTCGTAATAAATAATATAGGGCCCAGAAAAATGTGATGCTAGCTCCAGAAATTCAGAAATAATATTCTGGATCTAATGAGACTAGTTTCATCTCAATCAAAGGCTTAGTTTTTCCAGAATTAATTTTTAAGCTTAAATTTTAATAAGTTACTTTCTATTAAAAATCCGTATCTTCTTATTTTTACGTAAACTAATATGTGATAAAAATATATGTCATAGTACTCTTCGAGACGGTCATTTTGACAGCTCATTCGCACTTTCCGATGCAGATTGAATCCAGAATAAATACGTTACTAATTGAAAAATAGTTTTTAAATTGTTTTTGAGCTTTTAAAAAATTCTAAAAAGTACTATAAGCTTCAGAAAATTATTTCTTCTTGTGGTAAAATTATTTTCAACATATCTAGCCTATATAAAAATTTAGAATCTTTTTCAGCACCGTTTCATCAGTTTTAAAAATCAAAACGATCAAATTCTTTAATTAGAAATGTAGCGTTCTTTAACCAACTATTTTTGTGATTGCAGGTATCAAATCTCGTGCACTAGATTCCAGTCCCGGCTCACAACCATCACCTCGGATATTGTAAGTCACGACATATTCCAAACTTAGAAAACTAGTCTTCTGTGCTTGTATGAACTCGTTGCCATCCCTATAGCCTCGAACGACTATTTGACTTGATTCGAACTAAAGAACTAATATGAAAGAAATCTACTAAAGATTACTTTGCCAACTTTCAACTTTGGTGGTTGTAGCACGCAACTACCGACTTGGGTAAATTTTGTGCTAAACCACACTACCACGTGCTCGAAGCACGGAAGTAACAGTTAATGGTGTTGGACTTGTCTTTATCCTACTTTCTGGGTTTCAATAAGAAAGTCAACCAATTGACTTGGTTCGACTAGCAACATGTGGAATATCGTATGGAATATCACATGGAACATAATGTGGAATATCCTGTAAAGAACTTGCACTTGACACATCACTGGGGTATTGGGGTAACTCATAGTTAGAGAAAGTACGGGAGTGACTAGAGTTCGATCTTACCGTACTGCTGCCTGAGTTTTGGCTTACCGTCCTGCTGCCTGAGTTTCGGCAAAAAAAGTTACCTGTCCTGCTGCCTGGGTTTCGGCATTCGTCTGGGTAGCACCCAGGCAAGAGATGGACTGAATGGTCACATATTGTACTCTCCTACTTGAGTCACGTAGTTCTAGTGTAGCTTGCACAGTTACTTTCTTTACAATACATGCACTTTACTTTCTACACTTGTACAGTCACCTACTTTTACTTGTCGTACTTTTAGCTACAGCAGTAGCCTGTTACACCTACACTTTACTTTCTACACTTGTACAGACACCGTACTTTACTTTTACTTTGGTCTGCTTGTACGTAGTTACCTTTGTCATACTTGTACAATACTTCTTTTTCTTTATTTAGAATTGTTGTGACTTACCTACGGTTCCATCTCCGTGGCACCGCAGACGACGTACATATGGAGGCAGATGCTCTTGAGTTGATAGCGCCAGAGTTCAACCCTGAGACCGCAGCTTTCAGTTTTATTTTTGCTATGTACTTTCTTTCTTTCATGTATCATTGTTGGAACATTTGTACAGTATGAATTGTAATAATTGGATACTATTTGGGTATTTTTGTACATCTCTGCAGCGTGGCTATTTTGGTTTCACTGGTTAACTGCAGGACCTGCGCAAATATCAAATAAGTAACTGGCCCTCGAGAGCGGGTCGTTACAAGTTCCCTTCAAAAAATTTGGTTCAACCAAAATTTTTAGTTACGTCCATATTTAGTTACCCCTAAAATTCAAAATATTAGTTAACTACATGTTTAGCTTCTTCCAAAATTTTAGGGTTTTCCTCCAAAATTCTAGGTTCTCCAAATTTTCACAAACTCTAATCATACTAACCCATTGGTTCCTCAAGATTCAATCCCAGATGTCATTCCTATCGACCCATTTGTCCTAGTCAGCCACCACATTCAAAAACATTTCTCAATTATATAAGAGCTGATTATGAGAAGGGGCATGCTTGTATGGCCTTAAATTCAGCCTAGCAAGCCGATGCTTGGATCATAATTTAAGCATGTTTGTTTATCTAATCAAGCTTGAAATTACGTTCAAGCTTGGTCTTCTTAGGCTATCAACGAGTTAGCTTTTACTAGGTTGATTGAGGGCTAACATTGAGCTTGTTGAGTATATGTAGACCCATACGAAATAAATTATGTTAAGTCGCCTTAATGAGTCGAATTCAACCATGAACCAAGACGAGTTCACATATGATGTGTTCATTCTTATTCATTTATTTTATCAAACATAGTTTTATAGCTTGGTTAGTTTATTCATCGAATGAATATAAATAAGCTTTTAACTGTCAAACTCTTTCGAGCTTTTTTGCAGCCCTCCCCACTCGGAAGTCATGGTGTTCAAAAAGCACAGGGGCATGCCGGCCCGCCGGCCCGGCCCGGGCCCGGTGGCCCGTACCCGGGCCGGCTCTGGCCCGGGCCCCCGGGCCGGGCTGGGCTGGGTACCCAGCCCATGGGCCGGGCCGGCCCGGCCCGGCCCGGGGGTTTTTTTTTTAATTTGCCTCAAAGAGGCTTAAAAAAGGGGTAGGGGAGCCGGGCCGGCCCGGCCTGGCCCGGATTTTTGATGGGCCCGGCCGGGCCCGGGCCGGGCCAATTTGACACCTTGACTCGGAAGTACCACCAATTGGCGATCTGTCTTCTTAACAAAAATAAACCATTACTCGAAGTAGCAGCACGTACATTGTTATTTCATGAAAATAACTTTAAACATTTTTGGATAGACGCTACTCTGACTACACACATCTCATTAGGGCTCTTCTTTTTCAAGAATAGGAAAAATGGAATAGAGGGAAAGATTGTATTCTCAGGAGAGAGAAAATGTAGTTTTGTGTTCTTTTGTTTGGAATAGAGTATGGAATGAGGGTTTGGAACAGAAAGTGCGGTCCACTTTCTGTTCTTGTGTTCTTTTGGGATTGGAGAGTTTGAAAGAAAAAGTGGAAAGGTGATGAGTTGGAGGGAAGAGAGAGAGATGAGAGAGTGGGGCCCACCATTCCCAAGGATTCCATTGTATTTCAAGCAAAAAGCTTGGAATACAAAAGTGCTCATCATTACCAGATTGGAATAGCCACGTATGATTCTATTCAACGCCCAAAAGAACAACCGCGTGGAATACAAACTTCGAATATGGTGAATAATGAAAGAATAGTGTCCTTATTTCCATTCCCGCCCCTATTCTTGACAAAATAACATGCCCTTAATAGAATACTGTCATCTATTTTTGATAATAAAGATCACATCATCTTTAGTATTTTTAAATGTATGATTAGCAAATCTAACCACCAAGCTCCTTATTTGTTTCAGTATCCAGCTGGGACTGTATGATATTGATATACGTGCTCCAGTTTGAGGAGCACTGTGGAGTATAATTCGTTTATTATATAAGGTGATTTGTGTATGGTAAGGGCATACAATCATTATTAGTGATAATACCTGACACGGTTCATTTAAGATTAGACTTTTCCCTGCGAAATCTTTGTCCCCAAAAAATTATTTTTACAGTCAGAATTACACGGAACAACAAATTAGCGGAAAAATATTTAGGGGTACGGACGCCTTTGGCGCGGAACAACAAATTCGGCACAGGCGCCTTCGACACGGAACAACAAATTCGGCGCATGCGCCTTCTGCACGGAACAACAAATTCTGCGTGGAACAACAAATTAGCGTAAAAAATTTTAGCGAAGGCGCGAACAACAAATTCGGGTAGAACAACAAATTCGGCATTGGCGCATTCAGTGCGTGAAATTATTCTCATCTTGTTGCCACAAGCGTCGAAGAGACGGTTAGCACCGCGTTGAGGGAGAGATCATTCGATTTGCAACATCATTCAATCTGCAGCATTTAGTGCAAGTTAAATTTTTTCCCCAAATTCATTAATTGCGTGCACTCTGCTATTCTTCAGAAACTTTCATTACCCATAAAGTTTCATTTCAACTTTCATTTCCCTAAAAATATTTTTACCTCCAAAACTTTCCACAAAATCTCATTTCAACCATTTAAGATTAAATCCAAACCGTCTTTCTATCAAACTGTTTGTCCTAGTCAGCTTGTCCTAGTCAGCCCTAAGATTCAAAAACAGTTGTCAAATATAACATAGACTAGTCATAACACGTGCCTGCGGGCATGGTTCATATACGATTTTCTTCCGCGAAATCTTTGTACCTCAAAAAATTATTTTCAAAGCCAAAATTGCGTAGAACAACAAAGTTGCGTAAAAATATTTAGCGGCACGGACGCCTTCCGTGTGAAACAACAAATTCGGCGCGGGCGCCTTAGACACGGAACAACAAATTAGCGTAAATAATCGGCGCGGAACAACAAATTAGTGTAAAAAATATAATGGACATTTTCGACGCGGGAAATGATTTTCATCTTTGACCCATGAGTCGAAGAGACGGTGGGCCCCGTGTTGAGGGAGAGATCATTCGATCTGCATTAAGTGCAAGTTAATGTTTTTTTCAAATGCTTTAATTGTGTGCACTCTGCTATTCCCAAGAAACTTTCATTCCACATAAAGTTTCATTTCTCCAGAAACTTTCATTTCCCTAGAAATGTTTTTCCCTCCAAAACTTTCTACAAAATCTCATCTCAACCATTTATTTCTCAAGATTAAATCCAAGCCGTCTTTCTATCAATCTTTTGTCTTAGTCAGCTTGTCCTAGTCAGCCATAAGATTCAAAAACAGTTGTGTTTTAATATATAGACTAGTCATAACCCGTGCCCGCGGGCACGATTCATTTAAGATTTTTCCACGCGAAAGCTTTCTTCCACAAAAAATTATTTTCACAGCCAAAATTGCACGGAACAACAAATTAGCTTAAAAATATTTAGCGGCACGGGCTACTTCGGTGCGGAACAACAAATTCGGCATGGGCGCCTTCGACACGGAATACCGAATTAGCGTAAAAAACTGCGCGTTGTTATGAATCAACTACTGGGGGAGGAACCCCCCAGCCCTTTATTTATAGGCATGGTAGGAGAGTAGATACATCGAATATATAGATATGGGCGTATCCCTAAGATACCCGCAATCCTAACCGACTCTGGTTATTTCCATTCACAACACTCCCCCTTATCCAGCCATAGGTGTGGACTCCGCTCAAGAGTACTTCGGGATTCTGAGCGTAATAAGAGTCTTACATGGGGTGGATACTTCAGGATCCTGAGTTGGTGAGATTTGCCTCGTTAAAACCTCTAGCTATGGAAAACCCAGTGGGAAAAACCTAAGGAAAAAGAGTGCAAACGCTCTTTAACTCCCCCTGATTTGTACAAGTGACTCTGCTCATGAATACTTCTGGATTCTGAGCGTCACAGATGGGTGGATACTTCGGGATCCAGAGTTGATTTGATTTGCCTCGTTAAAACCTTTGGCTATGGAAAATCCAGTGGGAAAAACCATAGCTAAGGGAAAAGAGTACAAATTCCCTCAACTCCCCCTGATCTGTAAAAGCTCTTAGGCTTTCAGATCTCTTAGGCTTATCTCATCACTCCTATTTACAATATTCCGAAAATGTACACAGATTACAAATTTTGTCACCATCAAGCAGCTGCTGAATCCAGAAACTCTGGAGAAGTTGCTAAGTTTCGTCGCCTCTGATGTGGTCTTCAGACTATATGGTTAGCTCCACAGAACCAGCCTCTATCCCAGTCGTCACTAGGATGTGATATACCACCAGGCGCCCTCAAATACACCATTGGTGTGATTCTGGGATGGTGAGGATCTCGGAATGATAAGATGATGTTGCCTTCATAAGTTGCTTTGCAGATCTGCAGGGGATGGCCATCCTACTGTGGCCCGTTCTGTGATTTCTCAGCATAGGGACTGGACCTGAAACCTGCATTTGCATAAACATTGGAGGATGCTACTACATTTTGTAAGTCCAAATATTTCGACCCTTGGAGGAAGCGCAGAAGGCTTAACTCAGGTCTAATGGCCCTTTTTAGGTGCCAACTATCTCTGGCTAATGAGTTTACTGCAACTGCTATATCGGGACGCGTGCAGTTTAGCCAGGAGTGCATGATTGCACTTAGATAAGGGACTTTAGGACCAGTTATATCCTCCCCCTCTTCCAGCGATCGGAAGGGTTCTTTTTATACATCCAGTAAGTGTACCACCGTAGGTGTACTTTGGACGACTATGGTCCTGTTAATTTCTCCAACGCACTTCTGGGCGTTTGTAACGAGATTCTATGAGCCATGACTTTATATTTGCCTAGGTCTTTTTATTTCATGTTTAAAAGTCAGGCTTGTACATTTATTTCGGTTTTCTCTTCAGGAGATTCGATGAGATGTTAGTTGTCTACAACTAAGATCTCTAATCTTGTTCTTTGCACAGATGCAAAGACAACCTTCAGTAGGAATCATTGACTTGTCAAGTGATTCTCTTGGTTGTACATTTATTTATACTTATTGTTTTTCTTGAATAGACGTCCCGAAGTCTATTCAGGCATTTTAAGGAAATGTGGAAATTATCTTTACAAGATATCCACGAAGGTATGCCGTCACAACATCCAATAACAGCATATCCAAAATTTTCCTTCGCCAAATCGTAAGGTATTCGCTTTTGATAACTTAGGGAGACTGATGCATCATTTATGAGACATGCTCATTTGAATTTGTTCGATCCCTAGTTTCAGCGAAATTTTCCTTGGGCTATAGGTTGTACCGTATAGCATACGATTTTGTATTTATTTTTCTTATGTTTGCAATACTTTGTTTTATCCACAGGTTTGACACCTTTTTGGTGTCAGGACTTCAGGTCCGAACATTTCACGTTTCATAAGTGAGTCCAGCTCATCTTCTATTGCCACGTTCCACATTTTGGCCAATCTCTACGTTTGCCTTCTAGCAACGGAGTGTGGAACGATAATTTACAAATATCATCGCCATTGCGATGTATATGGCAATATAATACGTGAATATATTGTCGACAATTTATGTTCTATCTGTCCAACACCTCCCCAGTACGTACAACATTTACTTAATTTCACTTTTTCCCGGCAATTCCTCTGCAGTGGATTCCGGGAAGGGTGATGGTGTGGACAGGAGCTCATTTTCCTGTGGTAGTATTGTCTTAAGGTCTCCAGGAGTTTCTGTCCTTAGAGCCTGGTGGTTTGCCTCTTTTCTGTTGAGGATCAGCCACTTCTGCTGCTAGTGGGTTGCATCCATTCTCGGGGATGTCAATCCTAGCTGGAGTTTTTGCAGCAGGGATGTGTGATCTGACAATCTTCTGGTTGTCAGTAAACGAATCCGGTAATTTATGAACTGTGTTCTGGATGTGTAAGATCTTTAGGATCTTATCATCACATTGTTTTGTTACCGGATCGTAGTGGGTCAGACTTTTTGTATCCCACGTTATAATTTTCTTCGCGCCAGATTTTCTAGTATCTGGGCCTATTTTTGGGAAACTCATCTCATCGAAATCACAGTCTTCAAGATGTGCCTTAAATGCGTCCCCCGTTTGGGGTTCTAGGTATCTTATAAGTGAGGGTGAGTCAAACCCTGCATGGATACCTAGGCGACGTTGAGTACCGTTTTGGTCCTCTTTGGTGGTGCAATGGGGATTTAAGACTGCGTGACCGAAGATTCTCAGATGAGGAATGTTCGGTGGCATTCCATATGCAAGTTGCATTGGAGACTCTGACCTCCAGAGGGTCTTATTTTCATTTACGATGCAGCATGCAGAGTTTGCATGTCCCCATGCATCCATAGGCAATCAGGATTTAATAGACGTTCAGTCCATTGGAGTCTACTTTTCAGTGACTCTGCCGACCCATTTTGGGTATGAACATGCGGCACTTATATGTTCATTTTCAATTCCCGTTGATTGGCAGTACTCTTGAAAAGACTGGGAGGTATATTTCCCAACATTAACCAGACTTATTTACAACATTTTATTGTCTGGGAAATGTGCCCGCAACATTTTTATTTTTGTGCCAATAGCTTTGGAAAAGCTAAGTTGCGGGTCTGTAGTAGACACACGTACGGATATTCTGAAGATGCATTTATCAGTACAGTGAAGTACTGAAATAGCCCACTAGGGGTGGTGGATTTTATCCACATCTATCTCCTTGTATTCTTTTTGAGGAAGCGTGGAGATTCTTTTTCAACTTATTGTGGAGATGGCCTTGCAATTAGTTTTCCCTTATAGTAAGGGATGCGAGGGATGTTTTCCCTTCTGAAGAATCTTCTGGTTCTTCAAGTCATACCCATAGGATAAGATGCGATGCATCATCACAAATCCAGGGTGGCCAAGTCCATCATGCCGGAGTAAAAACTCGGCTGATGTCGGGCACTTCAGGTGCTCCGTTTAAATTCTGCTTCCTTTCTCCGAATCTTCGTATGGTGGAGGCCTATAAGGCTCTCAAAACGTTCAAGTGTGGATTTTACTCCTTGTTCTTGAGACGTTGCATACGGTAAATTTTTTTTTTTCATTTACATTTGCTGTTTCCAAGTGGAATCCGTTGCAACAGATGTCCTAGAAACTTAGAAAGTTTCTTTTGGAATTCGGAGGGATTAGTGCATCCTTTATTTTTGTGTCGTTTGGGGGCAACAGTGTTGCATTCCCTGGAACTTCAATATAGCCCTGATATTGGGCTTTGTATTGAAAGAGATCGTACGTGTTTATTGTCTACTAATTATTTATGAGAGCAGTTTCACAAGATGAAACATAAAGGCACATGCATATTCAGATAGACATATTCATTTATTGTCTACTAAAATATTTCAACCAAAACAGATTGCGTAATACAAAAGCTCTCATAACGTGAGATGTTCTAAACAATTTGCTAGGATAAAAGTAAAGGCTAGTCAAGCATGTCATTATTTTCGAAGTCGCCAGCTGAAAAACTTAACTGGAGCATCAAATGTCATCAGGTTTGTTTCAGCTTTATTTTTCTTGTTCTCTTTATACAAATCCTGGAGATGATGCGGAGTTCGGCACACTCTAGACCAGTGGCCTTTCATGCCACAATTTTGGCATTGGTCTTCCCATTCCCTCTTAGGTGGGGGTATATCATTTCTATTTTTGTTATTTCTGTGCCTCGTGAACTTCCGCTTACTTTCATTATTTCGCTGCTGTTGTACATGGCCCTTGGCATTTTCCTGTTGACCCCCCTTCTGTGGTCTTTCTTTTCTTTTATTATCTCTCTTCTTTTTGAAGGAAGATGAATAGTGAGCTTCTGGTGGGGGGGCAGTGCCGGGGAGCGTATATTGTGAGTGGAGAGAAGAAGCTCTCTGTTTTACTCGGTCATGAGTAAACATGACGGCAGCTCGGAATACTAGGTGAACTTGCGTTCACGGTATTGCTGCATGAGTATCACATCTTTTTCATGGAAGGACGTATACGTCTTTTCCAGCATGCGATTTTCTGAGACTTTTTCACCACACAACTTCAGGCGTGCGGTGATGCTAAAAGGTGCCGAGTTGTACTCAGCAACGGACTTTAAGTCCTGCAGTCTCAGGTTCTCCCACTCGTATCGTGCCCTTGGGAGTATAACATCTTTCTGATGTTTATACCTGTCCTCAAGGGCAGTCCATAGCTCAAGTGGATCTTCGACCGTAAGGTATTCAGCCTTTAAGGTCTTGTCCACATGGCGGCGAATATAGATGATGGCTTGCGCCTTCTCTATATCGCTAACATTTTCTTTTTCAGTCACAGCAGCGATGAGGGTCTTTGCCCGCAGGTGAAACTTTACATCTAGCTGCCAGCTTAGATAGTTTCTACCTGATGCTTCCAATACTTCGAAATTAACGCTGGCAATATTAGCCATTTATCTAGCAGAGCACAAACATGCATGAATTAATAATTAATTTAGAGAAAACATTTTCATGCGGAGGCAATATTTAACGAAAAACTAAATGTGTGGATCGGCCAGTCCCACAAGAAAGAGTCCAAAGAAAGTCCACAGTCCAAATTATACAAATTTGCAGCTTAAAGAAAATGAAAATACAACTTTGGAAACCCCGTGGGTCCCATATGATATCTCCATCTTCAAGCGTGGCCTCCGTCTCCATGGAAGTTGGTCTTCTTTCTTTGACATTTACATAAATTCCTCACTACAATTTCTCTCAAAAATAAAAGAAAAGTGCGGGAAATAAACTGTGGGACTAAACGGCCGATCCAAAAACCACATTTAGCAATTCATGCAGAAATATTGTGCTCATAACATTTTCATCAGACATTTTCATCACAGGCATCACAGGCATTTAATATTCGCAGAGATGGATAAATAATTTAAACACTTAATAATTATTGGACCACTGGGCAACGTCATACACCGTTAGTTTAGGTTACTAACGGCAGAGCGGTCGCAGGATCTTCCTAATTATTAAGTTTTAAATACAATGCACAACCACGCATATAATATCCAACAGAATATACCAGAGATGCAAAGCATGTAAATATGATTTTTGCAGAAAAAATCATTACAATGCAAAGGTTGTAATTTGAATGGGTTTAATCAATTAAATTGATTAAGAGCCCAAAATAAACATTTTCTTTGTCAGAGGGAAAAGTTTCCCTCATCATCCCAAAAGCCCCCCCAAGAATCCCCAAAAAGTCCTCGCCTGCCCGATATTTGTCCCGTAATTTACCGTGATTTTTCACGAATATTTTGCCCTTAAAACCCCCTTTAAAATAAATTTTTAGGCTAGCAAGTTGCCTTTTAAGGCTTGTTAATAGCCTTTGCCTCCCCCAAAAATTTTTTTTTTCTTTCAGATAAAACAGACTGCGGGTCTGAAGCCCGCAGTCGGCCTATGGGCTTCAGGCCCATAGGCTTTTTTTTATTTTATTTTAGAAATCTGTGGGCCTGAAGCCCACCTGTGGGCTTCAGGCCCATAGACTCTGTTTTTTTTTTTTTGACTTCTGTGGGCCCGAAGCCCACAGATCTGCTGTGGGCTTCAGGCCCACAGATCTGGATTTTTTTTTCTTTTGAAGAAGTAATTGGCCTGTGGGCCTGAAGCCCACAGCCGGCCTGTGGGCTTCAGGCCCACAGGCTTTATCACTTTTCTTTTTTGGAAACATGTCTTAGGGTTTGGGGGAGAAGACGTCGCCGCCGCCCCCCCTGAAAGGTGGATCGGCGGCGGGGGCCGCCGCCCCCTGCAAGGGGGGGCGCGGCGGCGATCCCGCCGCCCCCACCCCCCCCCTGCAGGGGGGCGCGGCATCGGGGGCCGCCTCCCCTGCAGGGGAGGGCGGTGGCAGAGGGGGCCGCCGCCGCCCCCCCTGTAAGGGGGGTGCGGCGGCTGCCGCCCCTCTCTTTTGGGGGGACGGCGTGGCGGCGAGGGGGCGGCGGCGAAGCCGTCGGCGGGGTTAATTTGGGGTTTTGGTAAAAAAATCCATAAACCCTAAAAAAATTTGATTTTTGGGATGAATAATCCGTCGTTTTCAAGGCGACGATGAATCCCCATGACGATCTTGCGAGATCTAGGGGAGGGGCAATCATACATATGATTAAAAGTAGCGTTTTTAGTATTTTTACCTCTCTATCCGTCCTCCGGATATAGCGACGGTTGCTCGAAGCCCTACGCGGATGACGACCTTCGATGGTGGAAGCCTTGCACCGCGCTCGTGGATCTCCCGTCTCGCCTTCGCCTTCGCCTTCGCAACGAACGGAAAAAAAATTTGTGGAAAGGAAAAAATTTAGAGGCTCGTGCTGATAACGTGTTATGAATCAACTACTGGGGGAGGAACCCCCAGCCCTTTATTTATAGGCATGGTAGGAGAGTAGATACATCGAATATATAGATATGGGCGTATCCCTAAGATACCCGCAATCCTAACCGACTCTGGTTATTTCCATTCACAACACGCGTGAAATTATTCTCATCTTTGCCCCATGGGTTGAAGAGACGGTGGGCCCCGCGTTGAGGGAGAGAGCATTCGATCTGTAGCATTAAGTGCAAGTTAATGTTTTCTTTCCAGATGCATTAATTGTATGCACTCTGCTATTTACAAGAAACTTTCATTTTCCTAGAACTGGTTTTCCTTCTAAAATTTTCCACAAAATCTCATCTCAACCATTCATTCCTTAAGATTAAATCCAAGCCGTCTTTCTATCAACCTATTTGTCCTAGTCAGCCATATGATTCAAAAACAGTTGTGTTTTAATATATAGATACATAATAAAGTAGCTGGTTGAGAGAAAATTGACTGATTCGATATAACCTTCTTCCACATTTTATCTTCTAGTCCCTAAGAACAAAGACGATGGAGAATATAGCTATTGATGAGTATGTTTAATAAGGTTACAACGCATATTAGCTCAAAAAATATACATTTACTAAGTCCAAAATCTAGTGTTGATTAAATGTATGTAATCAAATACGCTTAAGCTGAGCTAGACTACATCGAATAGCATCCCAAATGCAGATATTTTCACTTTAGCTTGACAACACATCTATATAATAAAAAATCCTCGCTCTTACATGTAATTTTGAAGCTTTCTATTTACAAAATTTCAAAGGATTTCGACTTATTATGCTCATATAACAAGTGACAGAAAAATCAACGCATAAAGCTTACATGAATTTATTAAAATTTTGACAACTTTGATGCATGGATAAATTATATCAAAATAGTTTGAAATTTTGTTTACAAGTAATTTTTTTGTGGCAAATCACATCTAACGTTAGATTTTTTATTTGGTAGATGCAATGTCTAAACCAAAATGTGCGATGTGATGGTTCCAACAGTAATTTGGCTCAACTCAATATATTTAGTCAAAGTATTGTCAGCAAAACAGAAATTAAAAAATATATCTCAAGCTCGAAATAAAAAGGCCACTTCCGTACTCTAAAGCTCTTGCCAAAATTGAATCCAAAAAATGGACTCCGATCCTTTGATTCAGGGATCCACCGTCTTCGTGGATCACCGCGGCCGTCCGATCGATCGGTCCGCCACCGGTGGCTGGACCTCCGCCGTCTACATCATAGGTAACAACGCTATCCCTATCTAAATCTCCATCGTCCATTCAAATCAATTCGATTTTCGACCGTTCGAGGGTTCTTATTGTTATAAATTAGGCGTGGAGTTAGCGGAAAGGTCGGCGTATTACGGCATATCGCTGAATCTGATCACGTACCTCACCGGCAAGCTCGGCGAGTCGACGGCGACGGCCGCCGCCGGGGTCAACACGTGGATGGGCTTCGTGCAGGTGATGCCGCTTCTCGGCGCTTTCGTAGCCGATTCGTATCTCGGCCGCTACCGGACGATCGCCGTCGCCTCTTTCCTCTACGTTCTGGTTCGATTCGGTCGCTTTCCTGCCCTAATTATTGTTTTCCATTTTTAGTATACTTTCCTCATTTTCTGTAGTAACGAAAAATTAGCTGGAAAGCCGGGAGAAAATTAAAGGGAAGTTTATGCTGTCACTCCTCTTTTTGTTATTATTGATCCACATTTCTGTAAGAAAATTATAATCCTTTCTGTATGGAGTGAGGGAACCAATAAAGAGAGTGGCGGTATCAAAATTCCCACCATAACAACGGTCATTAATACGTGACGTAGCGTGTGACGTAGCGGGTTGGTGCCGTAGGGGCCACACCACCGATTCTCTGTTGACGTCGTTTTGCACGTTTGTAAACACTCGCAGTCGTCGATCCATCTTTTAATTTTTCTCAAAAATAAAACTAAAAAAAATATAAAAACGGAAAATAAAAGAAAAACTGTTTTGAGTGGGAGAGGCTTTTGGCCTCTCCACCTATCTATCCCCTCAATTACTCCACATTACTTAGTAGTGTAGACCCTTGGTATACTATTGAGATGAATATATAGAGGACATGGCTATGAGTCATGGTTACTCTTTTGTTGAGTTTATCCAACACGTTATCAACACGACTATGCTCGTAGAGAAGAAAAAGATGCGGCGAAGCTCTGATAAATTTTTCGCGACATCTCGAGAAAGGAATCGATGCGCGGAAAAAGGCTTCATAGCACACACGATCTAGAGGTATTTCTATATTTGTGCAAAAATTCCATTTTTTTAATCCAGTCATGTTCTCGAGATGATCTAGGCGAAATCTTTATTCAATATATACATTATTCTACATGGACATGCTAATATAATTACTATTGTCTTTGGATCAAACTCCCACTTGACAGACACCAACACCAATTATTAAGAACTTTTACAAAGTTGCTAACTTGTTTAGCTTTTCTAATTCTTGACGTTAAATGCATATGTTAGAAACATGATGATTTCAAGTTTATTCATGTACTCTTTCTTGGAAAAAGGACATCACGTATGAAGAAAGTAACTTAAAGATATCTCTTGCATATGACCTTTATGAGTAGTGTTCATGATTTTTAAAAAAAATAGATTGAAGATTGTTCATCTTTGTGTAGTGCAATTGATAATTGGGTTTACGAGGAAAACATGGTCTATTCTTGTAAATAGCAAAGAGCATAAATTAAATACGTGCTCTGAAGGATTTTCTTTATGGTTTGATTGAAATTGTCTCTTACATATTACTTGAGGATATCAAGAGAAATTGAATTAGAATGAATTTTTGTTTTATTTTTCACAAAAAGGTGGGCAATTCCCATCTAGTTCCTCAATTATGAACAAAATCTTTCTAAGTATGTTAACATGTTCCATTGTAGTTATGGCTTTTCCCATAGTAGAAACGTCCCTCTGCCACATCGGTACTGATTACCGTTAAACGGCCCCGAGCATCCTCGGATCGGCCTGAAGCCGCTGCTCGCGATCTGAACGGCCTGAAGCCGCAAACCTTAACCACAGCAAACCCTAACCATAGGGTTAGGGTAGAGGAGAAAGGGTGATGTTTTTTCCCACCAAATGGGATTCGGCCCATTAACTTTAAATATATATATAAGATATTTAATATGTGGGCCTGAAGCCCACATCAGACACACATGCCTTAAAAATGGGCAGAAATTATCCTAACGGTATGGAAGCCCGCGGCCAACCCACGGATCTCAAGCCCGCAATAGGAATTAATTTTAATATTTTCTGAAAATTAAAATTATATATATATATATTAAATTCAGAAAATACCCATAAATTTCCAAAATTCCCAGAAAAATCTAGAAAAACATGGAAAATTCTGGAAAATTACAAAAACAAATCATGGAATAAAATGCGAGGGGATTGATATCATAAATATTTTTGGGGCACATGTTGCTTGGGGATATCGATAATATATGTTTCCGGTCTCGTTCAGTTTTAATTTTTTTTGAACATGACCAGATTGACCTGCATACCGCGGGCGGGCCTGAAGCCTCCGCTGCCACCACATATCCCAACAAAATTTCTTTTTTGGTTAAAGTCAAACGAAATTCTTGGGGATGGGTCATATAAATTAAGGCATCTTAATAACAAAACATAAATGCACAATTGATTTAATACCTTGTTTGCATGTCATTACTTAGGTTATTTTCATGTATATAATTGTTTTGTTTACTTCAAATGAATTGCATACTTAAATACTCTATATTTCGCACGATATATTTAATAATTCATGTATTTATACTCACATATATAAATTATGTATTATGGTAAACGATTAATTATAATTTTCAAAAATTTTAAAAATCATATATATGTATGATAATTGAACCTGAAGTTCAAAATCAAATGTCTATACCTTTCTGACCAAACAAAATACGAGGGATTATGCGAAAACTATTTATGTCATCATCTTAAATCTTCTTAAAGATGAGCACTACGCGGTAAATAGATCTCACAGATCTATGGTCTATATAGACCGATATGGACACCGGGAGTATGCCATAACACCGCTTAACTCTTTTAGAGTAATCTCACTTTACAAGGAAAGATTCTTGAATCTAGCCTTGCATATAAGTTCACTCCTGAAGTCGTGACTTAATATATAAGTGAGAAATACATTATGAAATTCGCACACACGCATTTATTCCCCTTTAGCATGTTTCTTTATCCATATAAAACCTGAATGACTCAAGAAAATAATGGACTGAAGACCATACTTGATCATTCAAATGGACTTAAAAAGTCTCATACAAATTTGTAAAGTGGAAGTGTAGAAACAAGCTCTTTCCCTTGTATATGTCTCCTTGGAGAGATTATTATTCATCCTTCCTTATAAATAATTATACAGAAGACTGAAATAGGGGAAGTCCAGGACCAACTTTGTCCTAATATTAAAATAGAAAGGGAAGATATGATATCCTCAACGTGAAATAAGCTATGGCAAACCAAGATCAAACCCATAAGTTCTGATAAGACCCATATTGCTATTGCAATATGAAAGGTCATTAATTTATGCCATAGATAATATATACAATGCTAGTCTAAAGACGTAAGTCGGTCTAGCTATTGTATACTTAGCTACTCCCCGAGAAAACAGTTTTTCTGAAAACGAAATTAATCTGTTGCCATAACATAATTCTTAGTGAGTATTTTTCCAACATAGTTGTAGAGGTATGCTTTCAAAAGCATTTAACCATAATAATAGTCCAATTGAAAACTATTTTTTGGACGTCTAATTGAGATTCAGGTTTTTGCAAACCTGAATACTGTATATGAGGATGCCAAGTACTCTCAAAAATCAATAAAAGAAACTTACCAAGTTTCGATGGATATTCGTCAATACGAAATCCCTAATTAATGACTCAAAAAATCAATGAAGCCTGAAGCTTTGTCCCACTATGATCCTCGTAATAGTCAATGTGAAGATGAAATCCTTCACAGTTAGAATAAAGTTCACATATTACCGGACAAATTTAACTTGAGTATTTTAATGGACTTTTATAAGTCCCACATAAATTCAAAAAGAGGAAGCAAATGGAACACCAGAAGTATCCGGAATCGTCTAACTATTAACTTATAAAATACCACCCTGCATTGATGATGCAAGATATCATTATCCAATCATATAAACCTGACGAACCCGAAGATTCTTCAAAAGGGTTAAGCTTTCATTGTCCAATCCAAAATGGAAAAAAGATTACGAGATCATCTCCATTCATGTGGACATTGCCTCTTTTGACTTCCTCAAAAGAATTTGAGATGATATATTTACTATCATCATTAAAATAATAAGACCTTTTGGTCTCTTGAGAGTATTTGAGGGATAAAAATGGACTTATCCACTCCCTACATAGGGCTGATGATGTACTTTAGTGTACTCATCCATATATCCTCGAAAAATGGTCATTATCAAACATATTATCCAACCGCAGTCCAGCTTTTAACACCATATATGACACATTAATAAATGGCGGGAACAATGGATAACAATGGGAAATCAAATAATAATTTGCAACTGGAATAAAGTTGAACACCCTGGAGTTTGTGTTCACACCCAAAAATGGGTTTATAAATAAATCATTAAAATGATTTAAACGGATTACGTATCCATTAAAAATCCAGTTGTAGGTGACTACATGGGAACATGCTATTATAATGCAAACCATCAAATTGCCTTTTTAGAACCTATTTATATGAGCCTGATCACCTTATATAAACAGTTTCCAAGAACCCTTAACGGGAAAGTGTTTAGAGCACATCTTATATATTGTGTCATGATGAGTATACATCCCCATATCACCACTATAAACCATCAAAATGTAGTCTTAGAACTATTTATCGGAAGTAATTACCCCAGTAAATAGATTTTGAACACTCCGAACAGGAGAAGTATTTAGAGCACATCTAATAAATTGTGCCTTTGATGGGTCATCATATAAAGAATCGATAGTTAAGATTATATCCTAAAGATCCTTCACATTCAGGATTCTATAATTTCCCAGTATTAGGTTCAACAGAAATATAATAATCATCCATGAGCCTGAAGCTCAATTGACCATTTTAAACATTAATGATCTAATTATCATGAATTGTGATGATATTCTGAAGATCCACACATATGAAACTATTAAACTGTTATCAGACATAATTACTGACAATATAAATATTATCAAATTCACACATCCCTGCTACTAAAAATCCAGCTAGGATTGATATACCAAATATAATGGATGCAGTCCACCAGTAGCAGAAGTGTATGTTCTCAATGGATGAGCGGACTACCACGAGGTTCCAAAGCGAGAATTAACTCCTGGAGACCCTAAAGCAATACCACCATAGGAAAGTGAGCTCATCTCCATATCATCTCCATTTCTAGAACCTCTAGAAGAGATGAATCTAGAATAAATTGGAATGTTATTGAATAATGTACATACATGGGGAGATGATTGGATAAAAAACACACTTGTCGACAATTACCACATTTCATTTTGCCATTTAATTGATAATTATAAATATCGTTCCACACTATGTTTCCTGAAGCAAACGTAAAGATTGGCCAATAATGTGGAACGAGGCAATAATAAGTTGAGCTGGACTCACTTATGAAATGTGAAGTGTTTGGACCTGAAGTCCTGATATCAAAAGATATCAAAGCTGTGTGCATAATGAGTATTGTATAAATACAAATATAAATAAAATCGTATGCTAGTAGCAATACGCTATAGCTTAGAGGTTTATTTCGCTGAAACCAGGAAGTAATCAAGTAAGATGAGCTTGACTCACTTACAAAATGATATAAACTGAAGCATCAGGCTTCTTGATCATAGTTGCGAAAACCATGCGATTGGCAAAGGAAATTTTGGGCTATGTTGCTATGGATGATGTGACAATATACCCTTACGGATTTCCTTTATTGCCTGGATAGATTTTTGGAAACAACATCCAGAAGATGAATATCATCCTGAAGATGAAATAATCATCTAGAAGATGAAACCATCATCCATAAGATGGATGATCATCCAGAAGATGAAACCATCATCCAGTAGATGAATAATCATCCAGAAGATGATAACATCATCCAGAAGATGAAATTATGATCTCGAAGATGAAAAACATGTGACATTAAACTTCATACACCCGAAGTTGAACAAACATGGTCAATTGCAATCCACTAAATATACCTACTGGTTGTATGGATGCACAATAAGACCCCTTCCGTTCGCTGGAAGAGGGGAAGGATATCCGAGATCCTGAGGTGCCTTACTTGAGTTTTTTTGGTACACTCCTTTATCTGGCCAATTGCACGCATCTCTAGATAAGGTTGGCAGTAAATCTGTTAGCCAGATATAGTGCAGCGCCTGCAGCGCATCACTAGACCGAAAGATATGTAGCTTCTGTGCTACCTCTAAGGGTCAATGATTATCCTCTATGTTAAATGTATTTGCAAATACAGGTTACAGATCATCGTGATGACTACAATGAAGGAATGACCAACTCCCGGAGACTAGCAAAGCATGCTTTTAAGTCTACATCATACTTCTATTCTGAGAAGCTCATCATCCAAGAATCAAATCGAATATATGCACAGCCAGGTCCAGTAGTACATTGCAGATACAGTGACGACTGGTTCAAAGTCTACAGACATGGAGCCATCTGCCAAGTTCGCAGAGCATACCATGTCAGAGCTCCCTTAGTTTCACCAGCTTCCAGATATGAGTGCAACTTGTATAGATGAGTGATTATTGTATTTTGTTTTTCTTTTCGGAATTTTATGGAAGATGTTTAGATACTTAGGATATTGGTGTATAGATACATAGGATATCTACAAGCCTGAAGCTTGTATGGTTCAAGGGGAGTAACATGTGGGGGTTATACTCTTTTTCCTTAAGCTGTTGGTTTTTCCCATTGAATTTTCCACAGCTAAGCTTTAACGAGGCAAACACGATTACTCTGGATCCAGAAGTATCCACCCACTTAGCTTTATATGCTAAGACCAAAGAAATGGATGGATAAGGGGGAGTGTTATGAGTGAGGGAGGCTTTTGGCCCACATCTCTATCCCTCCTTACTCCCTACTACCTAGTAGTGGGGACCCTTGGTATACTATTGAGATGAATATATAGAGGACCATGGCTATGAGCCATGGTTACTCATTCTTTGAGTTTATCCAACAAAAACTTACTTTCCGGTTCCTCTTTTAAGGCAAATTTATAAGAAGCCTCTGTCAGTTATTAAAGTGCTTGACGCCCGGGTCAACATGTCAATTTGCTCTCCCCCGGTGGTGTATAAATTCTATTTGTGCAAATTATTCCTTATTTTATCCCCGTCTATTTCTGTAATTGCAAAAAGGTATATTTGCATTATCACCATTAAATGTTGCTCATACGCGCGTCCGTGTGTAGTCCGCCAAAAACTACAGTGTCCATTTCTATCTAATAAGTAGTTCCCATCAACATTTAAGTGATCACATTGATATACTAATTGATCACTTCTGTGACAGATTTCTAGGATGAATGTTTCATATGGAATTTTGTCACGTATATCGCTTAATGCAGGTTAAGACATGCTAGATTGCTTTGGTGTGCTAAAAATAAATTAGATTATATTTTTGTTGATTAGTTGTGAGATGAAGTAAATAGATTGGTTTTTGGTTGATCTTTTAGTCGTATGTAACCACATAATAACTTTAATGATCCATCTATTATCTTACAACATGTTAGGCAACCATTTTCGTCATACTGATCATTTTTATATGTACAACATCCGCGGTTAATATTTTTGTGATCACCTTCCTGACGTAGGTAACCATCTTCATAATAAAACATTTCACCAGATATGTCTCATGGTCGCCAAAAAGCCCACCGGCCCGGGGCCCGGCCCGGCCCCGGCCCGGTTAACAGGCCGGCCTGGCCCTGGCCCGGGTGCGTTGACCGGGCCGTGGGCCCGGCCCGAGCCTAGGGCTGAGCTTTCGGCCACCCCCGTGGCCCGGTGGGCCGGTCCGGTTCGTGGCCCGGGCGCAGCAGGCCGGACCGGCACGTGGCCTGACCCGCATAGTACTCTTATGCCATTTAACTTTAAATTATGTATTTTTCCATTATCATTTTAAAATGGTAAGAACCATAATTAGCACATTAATATTATGCAATTAATAAAGAAATTGAGAACAGACTAGGAAAGAATCTTATAAAGGAAAAAAAACAAAAGAAATCATGAGTTTCACTAAAGAAATTTTGAAATTTCAAGGTAAATAAGAAAGAAATTTGAATATGAAATTGGCTATATAAGGAATAACAATGACATATTAGGCATGAGATATTGTCTCCATAAAGAAGAGACTTAAATATGATACCATAAATATATTTGTAATAAATATTTGAAACCGTCTTCTGATTTTATAAATTGATTGTTCACGATCATTCTCATATTTTAATCAATTCAAATTATCATTCCTTTGCTGTTTTTATAGCTATATAAATGTATGCCACAATGCTGAATACCAAATCAAAACTTTTCTCTAAAGAAACTTTTAAGATTTTAAGATTTTTTTAATTTAAAAAATTAAAATAAATAGGCCGGATACGGGCTAGTCCGGGCCTCGGGCCGGTCAGGGCTTTCGGCCCCCGGCTGGCCACCGGTCCGGCCCGGTCCGGGTCAACAAGTCAACTGGGCCGGCCTGGCCCGTGGCCCGATCAAGGCCCGGCCGGCTCGGGCCGGTCCGATGGCCACCATGAGATATGTCCAGTTGCCATATTAAAGGAACAACCAGTTGTCATATTGACTAAACAATTAGCCGTTTGAATAACCAAGCAAGGCAATTTCAGCTGCCAGTTGAGTGCACACTTTTGTTGAAGAAGCACCCACAAGCAGCCCACATTGGTCATTGAACATATTCAGAAGCAAACTCAAATTGCAATTGAGTTGTGGAAGATGACAAATCCAAGGTGCCTATAAAAGAGCTTGCTGATGAGGAGCTTCACCACAAACAAAAGAAGAGAAATAGAAAAAGTTTCTTTCAAAAGAAAATTTTTTTCAGTGAGAGAAGAAAGTTTGTCCAATTCCAGAGAGAGTTGTAAGGATTTTCTCTAGTGAGGAAAAGTTGCAATGAGTGTTTTTATTGGTCTTTAACCTAGGGTGTATTTATTTTCTTGTAAGAAATACTAAATTTCTCTCTATAATTTTTACTTTTTAACATGATTAGTGATTTTACCTTGTTTACTGTGATTAGTGAATTACACGTGGTATCAGAGTCTAGGTAAGCTGTGTGAAAGAGAAAATGTGAAATTTTTTTGAGCAAAAATAAAGAGAATTTTTTACCATTGTACATTTTCAATATTAAAATGTCAATAGAAGAAGCATCTTCGGGAGCCATGATCAAGCTGGCCGTTACAAATTACACACCTTGAAGATCTCGAATGGAGGTTCTTTTTAGTTATAAAAATTTATTTGACCCATTAGAGGCCAAAGGAGTAAAACCAGAATCCACTAAAGAAGCAGACTGGAAGAAGCTGAATAAAAAGACGATCAGTCAAATTCGTCAATAAATCGATCACATCGTCTTTTACCACTTTATGCAGGAGACAGACGTATATGTCCTCTGGCAAAAGCCAGAGGACCTGCACCAAGCCAAGATAGCTCGAAATAAAGCTGTCACGCCCCGTTCTCCAAAATACACAGAAAGACGAAACTTTCCAATGCATTCGTAGAGAATGGGAAGAGACAAGGCCGCGACAGTATTTGGACTAAATGTTTTGATCCATTGACTCTAAATACTACTCAGCGTAAATTGTGATATACTGAGAAATTTCCACATGCCACTGCAAATGCTAGAATAGTACAGACGACAGATAACTGTATATGCTCCAACACAGAAAAATACTCAATCACATCACAGAGTCAATATATATATATATATATATATATATATAAATATAAAGTCTGAAAGGTTCAAAGTACATGCGGTAACTATACATGGTACAAGTGGGGATAACATAGGTAAGATCCCAACCCAGAAAACAGTGTCCACACACTAAATACACCTCTCTATTCTATCCTTGAGTAGCCAGCTCCACGAAATCGCCCTTAGAGAGCTCCACATCTAGCTCGAAGCTCTGGATAGTCTCCTGGATAGGGACATGCTCTGTAGCCTCAGACTCTAATCTTGAGAAAATAGGGGATGGACATGTCAACGCGAGCACAGTAGGAACTAACAACTCTAGGTCGGTATACCATTCTTAAAATTGTTCTATCTAGCTAATGGTCAGACAAGATATGATAATAAACTGCAGTCTAACTAATTCCATAATTTAAAGCAGAAATATAACAGACATGATTCTTGTTAAATGTATAATTTCATATTATTTGTATATGTGCTATTGGACTTCTCCTACTTTATCAATAAGACCTAGAGACAAGAAGATCTAGAGATGAGAAGTTACATCATGCTACTCTTAATATTCTATATCAACCCCTTGGGCTACTCCATCAATGGCCAAACCCTTGAGCTACTCCATCAATGACCAAACACTTGAGTTTCTACATAAATGGCTGAACCCTTCATATTCTACATGCATATCACCTTTAATGAAGCATGTCCAAGGTCTTCGGCATTAAGGCCATTATGCGAAAGGTGAATTGGCACCATCAAGAGGCATCATCAAGAGGCCATAGCCATCCTACTCCTATAAAAGGAGCTACATTTCAAAGAGACGTGGAAGAGGAAAAAACCCCAAAAAGGTAATCTAAACCCCAATACTCCATAGTGCTAATATTATAGTTTGGTTTAAGCGACTAACTTAACCATCGGAGTGGAAACGGGTCGGACCCAAAACCGACCCCCCCCGACGAGCTGCTCATGCTACAGATAAGCAAATAGCTCGTTATCATCAAGGATAGCTCTGACGACGATACGAGAGCTCGGCTCAAGCTCGGCTCAAGCTCGGCTTGTCTTCATTCGCGTCATCCATAGCGTCGGTGAACTCTTCATCATATCAGCGATAGCTCGGTCGCTTCCATAGCGCCTCCATTACTTGGATCAAAGCCCGTCATCCAGTAGATATCTCGGGCCGCGCATCTAAAGCTTGGATCATCATACTCACAATGAAGGCGAAAGCTTCACAAAACCTCCTTCAGTCATCGTCATCAACTAAGATCATTGTAACCTTGATCTCATTATTACAAATCTATTGTTCGGTGGATTTTCACATCAACAATTCTGATCATAAAAGGAAACATATCGGAAATAGTGCATAAGAGGAAATTCAGACAGGAAAATAACTGAACGACTACAATTAATAAAG
This sequence comes from Scilla litardierei, assembly GCA_030789695.1. NCBI lineage: Eukaryota > Viridiplantae > Streptophyta > Magnoliopsida > Asparagales > Asparagaceae > Scilla > Scilla litardierei. The sequence goes on from CM061138.1 coordinate 30,005,676, forward strand.
AGGGTAATTAGAACATCATTTTTCACAATTATATTTATTATGATTATGATTTGAAAATGCAGGTAGAAGGTAAAACATAAGGTACTGGACCTCACCCAGGGTGGGTGAAAAAATGGTACATCACCAGTGAACATGAGCACTGTGAAAAAACGGGGACTCTCGTAGGCTCATAGCTCCCCTTTCAGGAGTGAGACTATCACGCATATCCAATCAATTACCTCATGATGCATCATGAGTACACCATGGACCTCTCCAACTCTGCCCAACTTTCATGTCGGCTGTCGGGAGTGTGAGTGGGAATCGATAAATCTAGTCCAGTCCTTATGTATACATTTTACACAAAGTTCTCCTAATCCCCGTGTCTGGAATCCTCACATACCTTAGGGTAGATCGAGGCATCCAGGTTGTTATCACACTCATGATTACTCACTCTTAAAATGTGTCAATGTCCATTATCTCAACATTTACGGTCTCATCTACCGCTAATCATGTAATCTCATTACAACTATCATTTCATAAATGTCGTGGTTAAGCTACTATCATCGCATCACAAATCTCATGAAAAGATCATCACGATATTATCAACCATTCTTACATTAACGCCATGATTAGGAGACCATCATCACATCCAAATATAACTGGATTCTTTCTGTGTGAGAGCTAGTAGCAAGATAACTTCATGTCGTGGGTACATAATCATAGAAGCATGGAGTATGGAGTGCATAACTTAGAAGCATGGAATATGGAGTATATAAGTATAGAAGCATAGTGACGTACACGCTTACCATCCTAAACATATTCTCATGAATAATGAACACCATTTTAAGCATCATAGTAATGGAACCGAACTTATTGTGTAACATTGAGTTAATTTGGCATAAGAAATATACCTAGCATAATGTCACATAGCATGTGACTAACTTGGCATAAAGAGTCATATCTAGCAAATGGCACGTCATGGAGCTAATTGGCACAAATGAACATGTCTAGCATAATGGCACATATCATGGGATTAATTTGATATAAAGAGACATATCGTGCATATGGCATATGGCGTACATGAATATGTCTAGCATAATGTCATATAGCATGAGATTAATTTGACATAAAGAGACATATCTTGCATATGGCACATATCATGGAACTAATAAGCATAAATGAATATGTTTATCATAATGGCATATACAATATGACATGGGTGGAACTACATCACCCTACAACAATTTCAAGCCTAGCATCCCTACCTAAAGTTGCTAGCTCGTTCCTTTGATGAAGCTTCTTCTTCTCCAAGTCTAGCTTCCTTCTTCAAGTCTTGTTTCTTCTCCTAGAGCTCCTTCTTCTTCAATCCAAAAGTAGATGTGGTAGTGCTTTGGCCTAGAGGAGGAGGAAAAAGGGGTGGTGTATGTGGTGTAGGTGGTTCGGCCTAATGGTGGAGCAAGGGGGAGCAATGGAAGAGCAAGGGCGCAAGGGGGTCGGCCTTAGCTAGAGGAAAGAGCGAGGGAAAGATGAAAATGTGGATTTCGTTTCTTCTTTCCTTCCCTTTTTCTTTTTCCCTTTAATTTCTCATCCTACTCACCATGCATTAGCTAAGGAAATGACAAGTGGGGGATTATGTGTCAATTAGAATGCTAACTAACTAACTAAATGACACATATTGAAGTGAGGTGGCATGCATGTAAAATTAGGATTTTCTTATTTTAGGAAAAAGTAAATACTCCTAATAATACCTGTAGCCATACTAATATACTATGTATTCTAATGAGTACAATACAATATGCTATCTAAATATAATTTAAAATGTTTGAAAATAGATTTTTATATTATTATAATTTTTAAAAATTAGGAAAAATTCCTTCAAATACTGGAAAAATATGTGTATTTAATATGACTAAAAATACATAGTACAATACTCGTACATATGAAAATAGGGGGTTACAAAACCTTATTAATGAGTCGATTAATAAATATGAAGTTACGGAGTGAAACTTCCGTTGCCGAGTGCACGAGTTAGATCTAGAGCCTGGACAATTAGCTATCTGTGGTGGAGTTACAGCTTGGTGATGAAGAACAAGCTCTTCTCTTTTTAAGTTCTCATCCTGATAACTAAGAGACTCTAGTGGTCTCTCTCAGCAATTCGGACCACATGACAAATGACAAACTTAACGCCAAATGGCAAACTTAACATGTCTATGGTTGCCTTCTTCAATTAAGAAGCCAGGTGAAAAGATATCGATACTGACCAATTACATGTCTTCGTGACATAAACTCGAGGAAGACAACAAAGATGTGGTCGAGGCTGGGACATTGACAGGAGCAAGAGTCATGGTAGGTCCACGGATAGGAGAAGCATACATACAAATATTACTATTGTCACATGGATGAGAATTACAAGAAGTTGTTACAAGAATAAGGTCAAATGGTTCTCAATAAAAGACCAAGGATGAAGAAGTATTAGTCACGTGTACCGGAGAAATGGCTATTTGCTCCATCCAAGAAGAGAGATGTTTTTATATTTCCAATCAAGACAGTGAGTGTGTGATTGATACCGTAGCATAATATCATGTCACCCCTCGTAGAGACTTCTTCATCATTGACAAAGTAGAAGACTTTCACATCGTAAAGATGAGAAATACAAGTTCCTGCAAGATTGTCGGAATTGGCGACGTTCAGATTCAGATGAACGTTGGCTGTATAATAACTCTAAAGGATATTCGACATGTGCCAGATTTTCGCTTAAACTTTCTTTGTGTGACAGCCCTGGATAAATAGAGCTTTGGCAACCACTTCAACAACTGCATATGGAGAACGACGAATGATGAACGATACCATAATTACTGTAATGTGGCATACTTATGATACGTTGTACAAAACTCTTGTGAATTATATATGCAGCATTTACGTGGTGGAATGTGATGCTACTCAAAATCTATATCATCAAAGACTCGGTTACATGAGTGAGAGTGTTATCTCTCTTAATAAAGAAGGAGCTTATCTCAATCACCAAGGATGTTGGACTAGATTCTTGCCAGCATTTTTTAGTTGGCAAGCAACATATATTCTCCTTCAAGTTTGCTTCAACAAGAAGATCAGAGTTAATCAATCTGATACACTCATATGTTTGCAGTCCTTTGGAGGTTGAATCAATAGGTGATAACATGTATTTTCTGATCTTTATTGATGATGCTTCTCGGAAAGCGTGTCTATTTCTTGAGGATGAAAGACCAAGTGCTCGACTATTTCAAACTGATCCACGTCATGATCGAACGTGGGATGGGAACGAAGTTAAATTGCTTCCGCTCAGACAATGAACGTGAATACACTTACAGAGAGTTTGATATCTATTGTAGAAGTCATAGCATTGTACATGAGAAGACGATTCCTCGCACTTTACAACATAACGGTATATGTGTGAGAATGAACCTGATAATCATAAAAAGGTCAGAAGCATGCTCAGTATGGCTAAGCTGCCAAAGCCATTCTGGGGGAAGCTGTTCGTGTCACCTGTTATCTCTTCAACAGATCACCATTAGTACCATTGAATTTTGCAATTCCAGAAAAGATATGGTCTGAAAAGAATCCATCATACCATCATTTGAGGGTATTTAGTTGCTTAGCCTTTGTACATGTATCCAACGAACAAAGACAGAAGCTCGATGCAGAGACTATTTCTTGTTATCTTCACCGGTTAAGGAGCTGAAAAATTTGGGTACAAATTATGAGACCTAAAAATAAAGAAAGTTATTCGGAGTTGGGATGTGTTGTTTCAAAAAAATAGACCATGAAAGACATTGAAAAGCCCATGGTGTCTTTAAATTTAAGTTCAAGTGCCCAAGACATTATTCCAGTCATAGCACAACAATACGATAGGGTGCATGAGGAAATATCAGAAGCATACCAGGAGACAAGAGAAGAGGAAGCTATTGAACAAGAGGTGGAAGAAGAGGATGATGTTGAGCAAGGAGAGCCATAATCCTCTCCACCGGATATTGCAGCATCATCATCACAGCAGGAAGATGGGGGTTCACGTCCTAAAGTTAGGAACTCACAAGTATGAATATCTGAATGATACCGGATTTCATTAACCATATATTCAGAAGCTGAGTATATTCTGCTTTTTGAAGAGGAAGAGCCGGAGAGTTTCCAAAATGCTATATCTTATAAGAACAAAGAAAGATGGCTGCAAACTATGCAGGATGCGATGAAATCTCTGCAGAAAAATTCTACTTATGAGTTGGTGAAGATGTCACATGAAAAGAAGGCACTGAAGAATAAATAGGTGTTCAAACTCAAGAAAGATAATAATGGAAAGATGGTGAAACACAAAGCCTTGTTGGTGGTTAAAGGATTTTTTAGAAGAAAGGAGTTGACTTTGATGAGATTGTTTACCTATTGTGAAGATTGCTTCAAACCGTGTCATCCTCGTGTTAGTAGCCAGGTTGAATTTAGAGCTTAGGCAAATTAATGTTAATGCAGTTTTTCTTCATGGTGATCTACATGAAAAAATCTATATGGAACAACAAGAAGGTTTTAAGATTTCAGGCATAAGCAAGCTGATAGTCTGTACGGCCTCAAGCAAGCACCAAGACAGTGATACAAGAAGTTTGACTCATTCATGGTGAGTCAATGCTATAAAAAGACCGTTATAGACCAGTGTGTTTATACTGAAGTTTTCATATGGTAACTTCGTTGCGTTGCTATTATATATGAATGATATACTGATTGTTAGACAAGATGCAATGAAAATCAGTCAGCTGAAGAAGAAACTCTTAAGTCTTTTGATATGAAAGACTTAGGCCCAGCGTAACAACAAATTATGTGAATGTAGATAGTCCAAGGTAAGAAAAATAAAAATACTGACCATTTCAAGAGAAGTACATTGAACGCGTGATCAAGCGGTTCAATATGAATCATGCCAACCCAGTTAGCATTCCATTGGCTAACACTTCAAGTTGAGCAGTAGATCCTGTCTTTCATTTAAGAAAGAGACAGAGGAGATGTCATCAATGCCTTATTCTTCAGCAGTTGAAAGTCCAATGTATCTAATGGTGTACACAAGACCGGATATTACCCATGCAGTGGGAATGGTGAGTCGTTTCCTTTCTATTGCTGCAAAGAAACATTGTGAGGCAGTCGAGTGGATTTTTAGATACCCCAAGGGCACTTCCAAAATATGTCTGTGCTACGAAAAAGCTGATTTAATCTTGGAAGGTTATACAGATTTAGATATGCCTGGAGATCTTGATAGTAGAAAATCTATACAGGTTTTCTCTACAGCTTTGCAAGGGGAGACATGTCTTGACAATCAAAATTGCAGAAGTGTATTGCACTATCCACAACAGAGACGAAGTATCTTATAATTACAGAAGCTGGTAAGGAAATGTTGTGGTTAAAGTGCTTTCTTCAAGAAATAAGGATCACACTAAAAATATACAAGGTACATTGTGATAATCAATGCTTTGGATTTGAGCAAGAATTCAAAGTATTATGCTCGGACAAAGCATATCGACATAAGTGTTCTAAAACAAGGTTTATGCGGCCGCATATGCTGATGCGGACAACTACCGCATCGAAAATATGTTATGCGTGCAAAATATGCGCCCGCCCGCTTAATTGCCCGCCTTACGAAAATGCGCCCGCATACACCCCTATGCGGGTGCATAAAGGGGAAAGGTTTTTCGGGTATTGGGTTTATTTAAGTAAAAAAATTTTGAACCCGACCCATTCACAACCCGTTAACGTTAATAACATGTGCTGCGTTTGTTTTTTGTTTTAGGGTTAATTGCATTCCATCGCTTTGCAGTTTGAGTCCAAAGGAGGCGACGAAGCAGCGGATCCGACGGTGACGTCCATTCGTCGACTTGCAGCGGCAACGACGAAGTGGCGAGTGACTAGCATTCGGCGAACACCCAGCCTCCCAGGTACGCATCTCTCGCTCCTTCAATTCTTTTCTCTCTTTTATCTTTTTCTCTTTTTTCTTTTTTCGTTGTTACACATCGCCTCCTGTCACCGGCGTTTATCGCCTTCCAAAACCACGGGATGGCTGCGTTTATCGCCTTCCTGAAGGTGTTGGCGCGAACATAGGGGCTGTTTACCGCGGGAACGCCATGAATCGACTGCACCCGCCCTTTTTTCTCCGTCTTTGAACTGTCTCCTCTTTCCATTTCTCTTCTTGATCCCCTCCAACGCAAGGGGCAGTGATGGGCAGCGAGGCCTTGAGTCTTATGTAGGGCCGGAGGGAAGGTTGGATGTGGAAGGGAAAGCGTCATGTGACTTGTGCTGTGAATCAAGCCCGAGTTATAAATGTGATGTGGCAATTCTATTACGTTATGTGCTTCGGCTAATTAATCGTCAAATATAAATGGATTTACCATCATGAATGTTGTTGATGAAGTACAACTGTACAAATGAGTCATGCGTATAATGTGTTATTAGTATATCAAAAATTTGTGTGAGCTTTTGAGAATGATTCTGAATTGCTATCTGAATTGTTGTCTGATCACCAGGATGCTTTTGAGAATGATTCTTATTTGTCTTTTACACCTAGACATCGGGATGCCTACTGAATTGCTGTCTGAATTTAGAATCCATCATATTATTTGTGAATGATTCTCAAATTTATGATGTAAAATCTGCATTGCTGGCTGAATTTAAACATGTACACTGTACACATAATTCAGTCTATAATTGATGTTAGCATTGCTGTAAAATTATTGATTGTAATTTACTAATTTTAATTTGGTTCAATTTTCTCTCACAAATTGGTGCAGGTGATGTCATCGTCTATGGCTTCCAATTCATCAAGAATGGGTTCATCTAGTGGCAATCAGGATGATGCTACTAATGTTCGGAAAAGGCCACCCAACTCCAAAGATATAGGATGGAAGTATGGAGAGGAAGTGAATCCAGAAAATCCTAATAACTTGAGGTGCTTTAAATGTAAAACAGTATTCAAAGGAGGCACCAATCGTTTGAAGCAACATATTGGTGGCATATCCGGTGATGTAAGGATGTGTGTAAATGCCATTTCCGCGTAAACCGCATACTCCGCATAAACGGACACATAATCTGCATATGCACTATGCGCTCCTAGACTGCACGCATAATAAAACCGCATTTTAGAACACTGCATTCGCTATCATTGAATACACGGAGTGATGGATCAACAGCTGTTCAGACTAGTAAAGGTCCATACAAAGAAAAATCCAGCAAATATGTTCACAAAGGTGGTGACACTAGAGAAATTAGAGCTATGCAGTGACATCGCTGAGGTGGTTGTTAATTGACAATCATTTCAGACGCAGTTGGAGTGAAGAATTGATATGCCGAGCTGCCATATTAAATGAACAACGAGCTGCCATATTGACTAAACATGCAGCTGTCATATTGAATGACCAAGCAAGGCAATTCCAGCTACCAATTTTGAATGCACACTTTTGTTGAAGAAGCACCCACCAGTAGCCCACGTTTGTTCATTGAACATATTCAGAAGCAAACTCAAATTGCAATGGAGTTGTGGAAGATGACAAATCCAAGATGCATATAAAAGAGCTTGTAGTTGAGGAGCTTCACCACAAACAACGGAAGAGGAATAGAAAGAGTTTCTTCCAAAAGAAAAGAGTTTCTTCTGGAAGAGAAAAAAATTTGTCCAGTTCTAGAGAGAGTTATAAGGGGTTTCTCCAGCGAGAGAGTTTTCCCAAAGAGGGAAAGTTGTAGTGAGAGTTTTTAAATAGTGATCTTTACATTAGGGTGTATTTATTTCCTTATGAGAAATAATGAATTTTCTCTCTCTTCATTTTTTTTACTTTTTACCGTGACTAAGGATTATTACTTTTTTACCGTGATTAGTGAATCACAACACCACCTTCATAATATAAGCAACCGCCTTTAAAATAGCTATCTTTATAACATAAGTGACCACCTTCATAATTTTAGTGGACATTTTTATGCTGGAAGTGATTGCTTTTGTACTATAATTGTGTGCTTCTGATGCAAATAAGAAGTATGCTAGTTAGAAGAAGTGATAGGATGGAGGAAATTACAACGGATATGATAACTGTGAATTTAGCTGAGAGTTCATGATTCTTGCCCCTAAAATTTTGGGGTAAAAGTTCTGTTGCTGGTGAGGATATGATAGTTGTTAATTTTTATTGGGGATCCATGTAGCTGACCTTAAAATTTTGGGAGAGCATCTTCTGGTGGTTGTGGCTGACTTGTCCAGTGTAACATCCCTATCAAACGAGTTACGTTAACTTGCCTCAAACTTCACATTCTGACAAATCTATAGTGAATAAACATGGTTAGTTATTATTGTTGTAATTGTAGTTTAGAGACAGAAAATATCACATGGAAATGAAGTGTAATTTAACTTCGTCTGTGGGTTTTTTTTGGAATATCTTACTTTGATTGTTATGGATGGCAACAACATGGAAGTCGGGTCTGTGAAAGTTGTGTTCCAATGCTAACTACAACTGCGGGCACATACATGCTCTTTTTCCTTAAAGAAGAAGTCTGGAACTATTGCCATCACACAACTAAACATCAATATGATATGAATCTATATATCCTTTTGAAAGCACAATTAGTGTGCAGTTTAGTTTAATTTAGGAGTGCGTTTATGCAAAATGATTGCTTTAAATGGATAATTGAATATATGTAAATGAAGGGTAGTAGTTTCAGCACAAAGGAAAGTTTCATTTTCTTTCTTCTAATTTTAACAGGGCCTTGGCATGTTGACACTGTCCTCCATTTTGCCAAGACTTAACCGGCATATCCAAGTTGCATTATTCTACTTCTCTCTTTATCTGGTTGCATTTGCTCAAGGTGGCCATAAGCCTTGTGTTCAAGCATTTGGTGCTGATCAATTTGATGAGAATGATCCTCAAGAGTGCCTAGCAAGAAGTTCCTTTTTCAATTGGTGGTATTTTGGGATGAATGCAGGTATGATGGTGTCGCTCTTGGTCTTATCTTATGTTCAAGATAACATCGGTTGGGGACTTGGGTTTGGAATCCCATGCATTCTCATGGTAATTGCTCTCGTGGTCTTCTTGATGGGAACAAAGTCTTATCGCTATTATATCTTGGAAGATCAAAGTCCATTTGTTAGAATTGGCAAAGCATTTGCGACTCTTATTAGGAACAGAAATGTCCATCCTCAGTCTTCAACTCAGAGCAGTTCCATATTGGAAGAAGGAGAAACTCACACTCTCCATGCATCTGATCTGTCTACGTAAGCATTCATAACTTTGTAAATGATCTAGGGCACATTTTCCATGTGTATAGTTGCACATTTTACTTGAATTTCTTCTAAAACCTTTCGGGTTTTCTTTAATTATTACTTTCTTCTTTCGAAAGGGGTTGGAATCAAGGTGACTCCCAGCCAACTATGATTCAAGTTACACAATAAAGTAGTATCAGATCAATACAGACAGACTAGAGAATGCCACAGGAAAATGAGTAGCATGACAAAAAAATTAAATAAAACAACACGAGAACCAAATAAAACCCCAAATCTCTCCTTAATAAAGCTCGGTCCACGTTAATAATTCAAAACACAATATCCACCAGGTGCTCAACGGGCCAACTGCTCACCAACAAGGTGCAAGTTTTTTCCATTCTAGGATTTCGGCCCTTCCCCTTTGCCAATCCTCCCATTTTGCCTCTCTGTAAATTGTTGATATTCTACACACATTATAATGTAGCCTATAAAGAGGCATCACATTCAGTATGAATAGGGGTGGCAAAATGAGCCCGACCCGATCCGAACCCGGCATCCTTAACCGGGTATGGGTATGGGCCAACCCGGGTCAAGTAGGATACGGGTTGACCTAAAATCCGGGTCAGATATGGGTTTGGCATGTCAACCTGGGTGACCCGAATTCGATCCGGTTTACTTTCTTTATATATATAAAAATTTATATAATAACTTCAATACACAGTTGCAAGGGGAGTTGTGCTTATACAATTTGAATTGTTGTCCTCATTTTTAAGAGGTCCTGTATTCAATTCTCTTTACATACAACTTTTTAGTTATTTTTATTACTTTCGTTATTAAAATGGTAACATTAATTATACTTCCTTGCTGTTATCAGTGCGGTTTAAGCGACGAGCTGCTGGAAATTATGCAACACTTAATAAATTGCCAGTGGCTCTTAATAAATAGCTGGATATCGAAAAAGGAGCAGTTGTGTATAAGTCAAATCTTAACCTGACGGGTTAACCCAAACCCAAACCGGAAATTTTCCGGGTCACCCGAACCCGACCCGGATTCAATCCGGGTCGGGTTAGGGTTTACCCCTATCCGGGTGGGTCAAATCTGACCCGACCCGAACCTGAACCCACCCGACCCGTTTGCCACCCCTAAGTATTAAATATTGTTTTGTTGGTAATATAATCCTCTCTAAGCAATAAAAATTATCTGTTTGCTGGTAAGAAAGCCAATGTGGTACTTTCTTTTTGGCTATTTTATATATCTGCATAGGCACACACTACTAAAAATAAAAAATAAAAATAAAGAAATAAAAAAAGGTAAACAAATCTCCATTCTCGCAGACTGATTTTAAATATTGCTTATAGACTTGCACCTACAAATAAATTTGATTATGGTCAATTTGCCTTAATCTCCTTTCTAACCAGCTAGTTTATTCTCCACTGCCCACTTTTTTGAGCAGGCTTGAAAAAGATAGAGTGGCACTAAGCATTAGACAAGTAGAGGAAGCTAAGGGTGTGCTCCGACTGTTTCCAATATGGGCAACCTGCTTAGTTTATGCCATTGTCTTCTCTCAATTAACAACCTTCTTCACCAAACAAGGAAGCACCATGGACAGGAGAATTGGGTTGACCTTCCAAGTTCCACCAGCAGCACTTCAGAGCATAATATGTCTTGCCATCCTCGCCTTCATTCCCATCTATGACAGAGTTCTCGTACCAATTGCTAGAAAGTTTTCTAAGAGTCCGTCGGGTTTTAGCCCTCTCCAGAGGATTGGCATAGGGATTTTCGTTTCAATGCTATCTATGGTTGTATCAGCTCTAGTTGAAATCAAAAGGCTTAAAACTGCCAGAGATTTTGGGCTGATTGATCTACCAGATGTCGCCATACCATTGACATTGTGGTGGCTGATTCCTCAGTACATTCTATTTGGCATTTCTGATGTATTTGCTATGGTTGGCCTGCAAGAATTTTTCTATGATCAGGTTCCTGATTCTCTAAGAAGCCTTGGACTCGCTCTCTACCTTAGCATCTTTGGCATTGGAAGCTTCATCAGCAGTTTTCTCGTTTCAGTGATTGATAAAGTAACGAAAAGCATGGGTGAGAGTTGGTTTTCTGACAATTTAAACCATGCGCATCTCGATTACTTCTACTGGCTTCTAGCTGGTCTCAGCACCCTGGGGCTTGTGATCTACATGTATTTTGCTCAGGCTTATGTATATAAAAGTAAAGGTAATTGTGCATTGTGAAACCTACTTATTGTATATTTATATATTACACGGAAAGACGTGCGTTAAAATAAAATTCATTTAACATTCATCACAGCTGTCATTATGACGTGTTACAAAATCAAGCATTCATGCAGTGGAAAATTGCTTCATAAATGAAATTGATACTCTGGTTCGGTATCATGAGAATAATGGATATGTGCCATCAGCACATGAAATTTACCCTTATGGCAGCACAATTCTATTGGGGTGTTGATATTTTGATGCCTTCAGAGTGATTTGCACATACTAAAACCTAAATACACTAGAAATCATTTATCAGAGGAGTCCCAAGACTTGCAATGAAACCACACCATCATGCAAGAGATATGTTCAATAGCCAAGAACTCCACCAAATGACAGTTATTGCCAAGAGTCCATGCCAGAAACTGCTACACCATCGCATGCATCAGGCAAGCAACTTCCACATGATTACCGTATGCCAATGCATGTAAAGACCAGCATGAAGCAGCGGCAGAGAAAAATGGTACATAATGGAACTCTTGTGGCACTGTGGACTTCAGCACTCGTCGTGTTATGATAAAAGGTGAGTTGCAATAACTTCCTATGTTTCCTGGCATATACTGGTGTTGTTCAGTTTACAGCTTATGTAGTGCATACTTCTTGTTAGAATCTATTTTCAGGAGGGATGTAGCAGTACTGAGTTATCAGTGCATGGCAAAGTTAACATTGCTAATTTCATTTTTATAATGTACACGAGTCAAGTTCCATTATCCATTCTGAAACCCTGATTCTATGTTCTCAGATCGATGTCTACATGGAAAAGGAGCAATTGTAGTGGAACGTACAGGTAATACTTAACTGTAATTAGTTTGTATGGTAGTCTTGAACAGAATTTTATTACTTTGTTTTATTTTTTTGTGAACTAATTTATTTGTTAGATTAGCATTCTGCTAACCATGCTCTTGTGCACTGCCAACATGGCGGTTATTTAGTTTTGATTCATTTTCTTAAAAGAAAATTGCTTCCACCATTTTTTGATTAATTTCATGAATAACAATAAACTTGGATATACATTACTTTGCATCGACTAAGATTTACCATTTACCAAGATTTCGAGCCATGATTATATTTTCTAAATCCATTTTAAGCATGACCAATAGAATTTGAACCTATGTTGTGTTGTTGTCATCTTACACTACTGCACGCCATTGCACCAACAAAACCCTGAAGTTGTTGTGAAGGGCAAGGTTAATTTTTTTATATTATGATAGAAGGGGATGTAAACTGACTATTGTTGCGGGAGACATTAAGTTCAACGGTGCACTTACTGATACTGAAAGGTGAATTCTCGAATCAAGCATGTGTGACACAAGAATTCTAAAAAAAGTTTAGTCACAAAACGACTAGCACTTGATATTCAGGTTAAGTGTTGGAAAATTTTGACTAAAGGCTTGTCTTTTGGACATACATGCATACAATGTTACTGAGATGACCTGACTTCCATTTCCTCACCTTCAACGTTGAAAACTTGAATTAAATGTGCTATGAATCAAAATCCAGAAGCAATTCAAAGTCATTTTTTCAATCGTGAACATGAATACTAAGTTATTGCTTTAGAGAACGATTAAGTACCTAGTCATGCTAAAGGAAGAAAACTGATTTGGAACTAAATTTGCGGCTTTCAAGGGGGGAGTCCGGAATTTTATATAATTTTTTTAAATTTTTGTCTGTGAATTTTAACCCCGTGTGTCAATGACCTCTTGAATTTACATTTAAGAGTAAGACTAGAGATGATTAAGACAATATTAAAACATGATGGATTAAAAGAAACTTCATTATACTTTTTTGTATGCTTTCACATGAAGTTTCCTTTGTCAATGATTTTCTTTTAGGAACGCCAGTAACTCTATGGTGTGGGTAACATCTACATCTTCATTATTCCCATTTACAATTTCTAATTTGACGTTTTGCTTTCATCCGAAAAAGTCATTGTCTAAAACAAACATTGTTCTCCCCATGTACACTAGCAGAAAACTGAAATACAAACGCAGATGGGCTTACACCAACGGACATCTGACATCTTTCGTGTGCGAAATTCCCTTTTGCCTCCTTACGATGAATGCCTACGGATCAGTCCGTTGGCGGTAAGGTGTGTATATATACAGAGTTTCCGCTCATGGATAATCCATGGGCAGAAATTCATGGGTGGTAGAGCCTTACCGTTTACTGATTTTGGTTACCCTTCACGAAAAATCCGTGGACGGAAATATGAAAATTTGATTAAAAAGTTATTGAGCGGTGTAGACCCCAATTTTAGTGTCAGATCTCTCCTCTCTGTCTCTCTCACTCACACACAACCCTGCCCACTGAGGCCCCCGTTCTTGTCGTTTTTCCAATTTGATCAAGTGCCGCCGCCGCCGCCTCCCTCTTCCCCTCTCTTCATCTCTCCTCAATGTACCTTTAACCATAAGCCTAGCCTAATATCACACCCTGTATATCACAGACACTCACATCTGTTTCTCTATCTATCACCCTTCTTGCTCTTACTTTTTCTGTCTCTTTCTCGTCCTTTAGGTCTACTGATATCTGTCGGTCAACTGCCACTAGCTGGTGGTAGTTAGATGTCAGACAGAGGGAGACAATAAGAGAGAAAGAGAGAGAGTTTCTCTCTATCTTATACGTGAGGACACGTGTACATATGCATCCACATGTCATATATATCTGTATGCACACATGCATGTAAATGTATATACATGTATGTATATATGTATGCATACATATATGCATACACATACGTAGACATTTATTCCACAATTGAGTGATGTTTTTTAATGTGTTTGCTAACTAGGATGAAAGGATTGGTAGAAAGATGGCTAAGCCTTAATCTTTAGGAATCAATATTTAGGATGAAAGCTTATGAAAATTTGATAGGAAAACCCTAAATATTTGGATGGAACTAAATTCGGGGAAAACTAAATCTAGATGAAACTAAATTTTTAGGTCAGTTTAAAAGTTTAAAATTGAATTAAATTCTTTGGAGAAACTAAATTTAGGGAGGGGACTAAATTTGAAGGAAATTAAATTTTGAGAGGGTCTAATTTTTTTGGGTTGAATTAAATAACAATTATTATGCTTTAATTATTGATTTCGTTTAAAATCAGAAAATGCAATATTTTAAGGACGAAATATTTTAAATGAGCGAGTGAACTAAATTTTGATAGGACTAAAATTTTTGGGGCAGCAATTATTACACTTTAATTATTGTTCTTTTAAAATTGGGTCATCTATGATTTTAAAGGGGCAATATTTTAAATGAACCGTGCCCTTAGGGCACAAGTTAAATCTTGAGAGAACAAAATTTTGGGAGGGAACTACACTTTTGGGGATTAAATTCTCTGTTGGGAACTAAAGTTTGATGGGACTTAAATGGAGACTTAAATAACACGTATTGCACTTTACTTATTGCATTGTTTAAAATTAAAAGATCTAAGATTTTGAGGGGGAATATTTTCAGTGAACCCTACCCTTAGTGCACGGGTTATGACTAGTACTTATACAAATACACATGCACACACACATAAAATTACATATATCTATCTTTATAATTTTATATAATTACACACATCATACACATACATATATATATTTATGTTTTAAATTTTCCTAAGCTTAATACTAAACACAATCCTAATTGCTACTAGTATAATTTGAATTAACATACACCTAAGTTAAAATGTACCATCATATCATATAGGTATACACACATGCACTTAAGCCTCCCCATGGTGTGCACGCACCCAAGTATGCATCGACATGTATATTAGGCATGCACGTATGCTTCCCCTTGTCAGACATGCACATATGCCTTCTTGTGTCATATACACATGCATTCGCGTGAACTTATACACATGCCTCCAAGTGCCTTATAGGTGTGCTTGTATGCGTGTATGTATCCCCTTGTTATGTACGCATGCACATTAACCTCTTTGTGTCTTGTACGCATGCACGCAGGGGCGGACCCACGCAGGAGCTGGGGGGGCCCAACCCCCCTAATTTTCAAAATTTACATGTATAAAACCATATGGCAGCAGTTCAGGTTAAAAAAACAATCCATTCCATAAGTCATTGTTGTGCCGTTGACGTGGTGGTAGTGCGCTCTCTACCACAGCGAGTGATCCCCAGTTCGATTCTTGGTAGGCCCAAATATTTTTACCGCTTTTTTGAAGCTATGCTCCTTTCTTTTCATGTTTTTTGAAGCTATGCTCTACCCCAGCGAGTGATCCCCAGTTCAATTCTTGGTAGGAGCAAATATTTTTAGAGCTTTTTTGAAGCTATGCTCCTTTCTTTTCATGTTTTAATTATTTCACATCAGAGTTAGCATTTAATTGATAAAAGAAAAACGTCTAAACAAAAATATGAATTGTCTGATCACACAAGTAAACATTGTGATTTCTAATTACGTTTTTAAATTGTCATGGTTAATGTAATCTAACTAAAATGTTTAGTTACAAAACACGCATCTCTAATTCCCTTAAATTTAAAAGGTTGATTAATTCTTGACTTGTTCCAATGATTATACTTTTAAAGTTTTGTTTTCTTACAAATTAACGATGTAATCAATGTCAGTTTCTTGTTCATATCTTCATTAATATGTGAACGATTTTGTGTTTAATAAATGCATGTGAAAATTTGCTGCTTGTTTAAAGTAATTCAGTTTGAATCGTCATACCTTATTTTCGTTCTCATGCAATTAAAACTTGTTTTTATTTTCAGCTTTATTACTCGATTCTAACACTTATGTTGCATGTGGCCTGAGCAATGAATTTCATATCTATTTTGATGTTTACTTCGTCACCTCAAATATATTTAAATGTAATGGAAAAACACATCATTTATCTCTTTGGACTCGTCTACTTGAACACCATTGCATCTATGTATTTTACGAATGCAGTTTGTATACCTTCTTGCAATATCGTCCGCCCCCTCCCCTGATCATCTAATCCTGGTTCCACCCATGTATGCACGTAAGCCTCTTTATGCCATATACTCATGCCCGCATGCATGTATGCGTCCATGTATCCTATAAGCATGCACGCATACACGTATGCATTCATGCGTCATGACAGAAAGCATCCCTAAGTCATGTACGCATGCCACATATGCCTCCATTTGTCCTATAGGCGTGCACACATCCTCATATCATGTACGCGTCCACGTACAAAGCCTCCCCATGTTCTGTATGCTTGCACATGTGCACTCATGCCTTCTATGTTGTGCACATGTCTATAAGGCCTGAGGAGGCATATGAGCACACATGCACACACATGCATCTCCATGTCTTGTATGCACAATCAGGGGCGTAACTACGCTGAAGCTGCCGTGGGCAGCTGCCCTGGGCAAGATAATAAAATATAGTTATTATTTAAGCTGTAACACCATTCCTATATACTTCAATGGCAAAGGCGTTGGAGCATTTGAGCCTTGGTTCTCGGTTCGATCCCCAGCCAATGCATTTTACATTTCTTTCATATTTACAAACAATATTCATTTATTTATTTAAAAAATCTCTTATTCTATCACCGTTCACATGCCCCAGCCAATGCATTTTACAGTTCCTACATATTTTACACTAATTACTTATTTATTAAAAAAATCTCTTATACTATTACCAATTTACCATTTGTTTATAGCCCACTCTCTAGTGTTACAGGTTATGGGTTCGATTGCGATTGCAAATGAAAGAAAGTTTTTATTTCTTACATATATTTTACATATAGTAATCATGAATTTACCATAAAAACTTTTGTATATTAGATTTATTTTGATTCCTACGCTAATGTAGCATACAGGAATGGAACTGTGTACAACTTGCACAGATGCAGACAAGAAAAAAAAATTTGTATACTCAGTTTTTCTCTCTGACTTTCTTCTCTCTCTCTCTCATTACCTCTCACTAACTCTTTTTGTCTCTAACTCTCTCTCTTCTAACTCTTTTTCTCTCTACCTCTCACTCTTCTCTACATCCAAATTAATGTAAAAAAAAATTCTATATCAATTATTAGTTTCATATTATTTTCATATGCTGGTGTTATGTATCAATGCAAAAAAATTAATTTTCAATTATTATTTTGCTTATCAAATAATATTTTAATATACATACATGTCTATATGTATGATATTATTTTGTCAACTTAAATAGGCATTTTATATGTTATATATCATATTTTAAATATATGTATAATACTAATTTGTAACTATTATCAATAAATAATTAAAGCATGATAGGATTTAATTTTTTTATTTTGGTATTTTTATAAAAAATATTCTTTATATCATCTTTATTTTCGTCCAGGGCAAAAGAAAAATCCTGGTTACGCCACTGTGCACAATTTAAGTCTCTGGTGTCTGACATGCATGTGTGCGTGTGTGTATGCTTCCCCGTTCTCCATATACATGCATGTATGGGTGACTACCTCCATGTGTCCTATATATGCGCACCGTGCATATCTGCATCCATGTGTCCTGTGCACGTGCGTGTATCACTCCTTGTGTCTTTTACGCGTGCAAGCGTGCACATGTCCATCCCTATATGATGGTCACTAATATATATTTGTAATAACTTGTTTGAAACTTAGTTTTTCATTTGCTTTTATTATTTAATTACCTAAACTTACCTTTAAATCAAATGTGTTGTTTTGCAAGGAGGAGATGTAAGAGTAAGTACATGGAGCCATCCCGCGAGATGATGATGAACGTGGGGAGGTGTGAGTTTGGTTTGTTCTTTTTTGACATGTATACGTTGTATTTGGACATCAATCGACTTGGACAAACTGCGTGTTTGATCTCGTTGTGTTGTTTTGTGTTGTTTGGTATGCATTTGGACATGTTTATTATTTTTATGTTATGTTATATATGCACTTGGTTGAGGTGATTTATTTAATTGTTTAATGTACACTGCGTAAATTGTTGTAATTTAAGTGCATTGGTTGACACGTGCGTGTGCACACAAAATATATTGTAGGGATGTGATTGAAATTATAAATGTGTAAATTTACAAGGGCATGTAAGAAAAACAGATTGTCCGTGTAAGAAACATTTGTGGATTTTTCCTGGGTAAATCCTATCGTTTCAAAAAAATTGTTGAAAATTTTTTTGTTGAACTCACAGCATTTGAAGAATTTCCAGATCACAACATTTCATTGGCGTGTTCTTACTGTTATGGAAATCAAAACAAAAAAAGAGGTGAGCTGGCTTGAGATGACATGCTAACACCTTTCTAAAACAGAAAGAATCCTATAAACAGCTAGAAATAATCCGAGAAATGGTCTCTGTGGCTTGTGTGCTATCTACTCTTGCCCAAAACAGGAGAGATACTTTACCTGCACGCCTCTCAGTCTTATATCCAAGAGAGCAACACATTAGGTGTGTGTGGTTCGTGTTGGAGCTTTTCAATATCATTAATAATTCGCATTTAAGACTGTCATTTTCGTAACGATTTGCAGCATAGGGAGCAAATATTATGTTAAATTAAAGAAGAGAAACCCCAAAGCCTCTCGATTCACACAACCTGCATTCCGTTTGTGTTTGTGTCTCTAGTATTAATGCACCATACACACTTCTCACATGAAATACCCCGTGCAGATTGTCGTTGGCGATTGCAAACAGTTTCCCTAAAAATAATGCCGTGCACGCGCTGCACATGCTTTTTAATCCCGTCAATATCATTGTAGATGTTTGACCGTTAACAAACTTCCAAGCATAGAGAGAGTCCAACTTAGAAATTAGAATCCATCCATACAAATATCATATGCGGACGCACCATCCAACCGTCCATCCCCCAAATAGAAATCTCAGCCAGTCGTAGTCCAACCATTTTTAACATGGTCGGTTCCCTTGCTAAATATATACATCCCAAGGTTCTCTTCCACTCTAGCCAGTGAACTGTAGTGCCGATGAATGGTTCAGTGAACCACCGCGGCCGACCGGCCGACCGGTCCACCTCCGGCCGCTGGGCCGCAGCCCTCTTCATCATCGGTAAGCGTTCGGGCCGAGAGCCTGATCAAGTGCATGCATGGTTTCAATGATTAGCAGCCATTAACAAATGTGTGCAATGCAGGGGTGGAGATAGCGGAGAGAGCTGCGTACTACGGCATCGCGCTGAACCTGATGACGTACTTGACCGGCCGGCTGGGCCAGTCCACGGCGTCCGCGGCTGCCTCCATCAACGCTTGGTCCGGGGTGGCCTCCATGCTGCCGCTGCTCGGCGCATTTCTTGCCGATTCCTGCCTCGGCCGATACCGCATGATCGTCGCCGCGTCCGTCGCCTATCTGCTGGTTTGTTCTCAGTTGAAGTTTCCTTTTATTAAAGTCATAATTAATCCGTCTGATTTATCGTGGCCATTTGTTTTCTGAAATAGGCGAGGATGGATGGCTGTGATTGATTAAAATGGTAATTGGAAGAGGACGAGAATATAATTAATATTGGAGATCTCAATTCTTATCTCAAGCACTGCCTTTGACTTCGTGTCTCCGTTCACACTATGAGTCTATGACCTTTGCTACATTTGGGTTACGGTTAGTGGGTGTAGGGTTTAGGGGTTTAGTGGCTAAGATGGCCGTAAGTGCGCAGTAATCTGAGTGGCCGGCTAATATGAAGATCAGTTAGTGGGATTAGGGTTATAGTGCCTAGCTTTCCTTTGACACTAAGAGGTATATATTTTGACTAATGGTTATTATTATGTGCACTAAGCAAGGAAGTTGATTTGAATTTGACAAAGTACTCTAGTAAGAGATCACGTCTAGTGGCTTATTGGATCCTTAGAAATGAGTTTTCACATGGCCCAGGCCCATATGAAAATAGGGCTGTCGTGGGCTTTTCTACAATTTGACAAAGTGCTTCATAATGAATTAAAAGAACTCAGATTTGTGTGAGGTTTCTTTCTTGAAATTCATAAAGCCAGATTGCTGAAACCGAGCTTTTGCCTCTTGGTTCGCATAATGAAACTTTCAGGGATTGGGCATGCTGACGCTATCGGCGATGCTGACGGACCTCAGGCGCCCTTTCCAGGTTGCCTTCTTCTACTCGTCCCTCTACTCGGTCGCATTGGCCCAGGGCGGCCACAAGCCGTGCGTGCAGGCGTTCGGCGCCGACCAGTTCGACGAGAGCGACGCCGAGGAGTCCGCAGCCAGGAGCTCCTTCTTCAACTGGTGGTACTTCGGGATGAACATGGGCATCATCGCTTCCCTGCTGGTCTTGAGCTATGTCCAGGACAACATCAGCTGGGGCCTCGGGTTTGGGATCCCCTGCGGCCTCATGGTAATCGCTCTGGTCGTCTTCTTGATGGGCACGCGGACTTACCGCTACTACACGTTGGAAGGCGAGAACCCGTTTGCTCGAGTCGGCAGGGGGTTTGCCGCCCTGATCAGAAGTTGGGGAGCCTCCTTGCGTCGCTCGAATCAAAGCAGCCCTGAGTAAGCCGAAGTTCTTTCTCACTCATATGCATATATATAAATTTCTTACGTTTTGTCGAATGCTCAGGTTGCAGAAAGATGGAGATGCAAACGATGCCGAGTTAGCAGAAGAAGCAAAGGAGGTGCTGCGACTGTTTCCAATATGGGCCAGTTGCCTGATTTATGCAACCGTGTTCGCTCAATCGTCCACGCTATTCACCAAGCAAGGCAGCACGCTGGACAGGAGGATAGGCAGCGTCCGAGTCCCACCGGCGGCGCTCCAGACCTTCATCGGCATCTCCATCGTCGCCTTTGTTCCCGTCTACGACCGCGTCCTTGTTCCGACAGCTCGAAGGCTCACGGGGTTGCCGTCGGGTATCACCGTCCTCCAGCGCATAGGCATCGGCATTTCCGTGTCCATGATGTCTATGATCGTAGCGGCCCTGGTGGAGAAGAGGAGGCTCGAGACAGCGAGAGACCACGGGCTGCTAGACTCGCCGAGGACGCCGGTCCCGATGAGCCTGTGGTGGCTTGTGCCGCAGTACGTTCTGTTCGGCGTGGCCGACGTGTTCACGGTGGTTGGCCTGCAGGAGTTTTTCTATGATCAGGTGCCGGATAAGTTGAGGAGCCTCGGGCTAGCCCTCTACCTCAGCATCTTTGGCATCGGGAGCTTCATCAGCAGTTTCCTTGTATCGATAATAGACGAAGCAAGTGGGAGGAGGGGGAAGAGTTGGTTCTCAAACAACCTGAACCATGCACATCTTGATTACTTCTACTGGCTTCTTGCAGGCCTGAGCGCTGTTGGGCTGCTGGCCTACCCATTCGTGGCTCGAGCTTATGTTTATAAGCGGAAGCAGAGTAGTTCGGTCTGATGATGCCCATGGTGACATAGTCTTTGTAGTTCTTATAGTCTCAAGTTAACATATACTAAGCTTAAACCCAAGTTAGATTATGATTCTCTTCAGCTGATGGTCGTCCAGAAGTTTGATCATATTAGCATCAAATTCGGTACATGTATTTGTCTATGCCATTCAAGAAGTACCCAATTGGCACGAGGAAACAACTTTAAAATGGTGCCAGGTGTTTGTGTAGCTGAGATTACAACAAATGTTGCATTGGTTTTTTCCAGAAAGAAGTACATGCATGTTCCTAGTCGATGACTTGTGTTTAACTAATGAGGGATGACTTGTGTTTAACTAATGAGGAGTCTGTATGCAGTAAAAGGTAATAAACAATTGCATGCTTTTATTAATCGATGTGAGTGAATATTTATACAAGATGATTCAACCATTTAGGAGATATTCTCTCAACCACTAATGCTATTGTTATCATTCCCCTTGTTGAGTCATTGCGCCGGAGTTTGAGGCAACTCGGTCGACAGATGATTAAGGACCGTCAAAGCAGCCTGATGTCGGTTCAATCAAAGCCAAAATGGCTAGTCGACCGTTGAGTCCCTCTCTCTCGAACGTGTGATTACAAGCGGACTCGAGAATATCGGGGACGTGTGCAACGTTTACTCCTATTAATAGGGAAAGATTGTGGCCCCATTATGGGTGGTCGTTATCTCCCCAACGTCTCCAAAGGGAACCGAAACGTCTATAACTAGGGGGAAAGGGTCCCATCTTCAAGGTACGAGGTCTAATATATAGAGCTCTATCTCCTCACTTTTACCATTCTTATAATCGAGCATGCGTCGTCAGTCTAGAGATGAACCTCCGTGGGTCGACCTCAGCTACACCAAGCTCACTCTCTTCCTTAAGTTCCATACTAACTTAAGCATCGGATGAGATTTGGGTCGGAACTCAGATCCGACCCCTCCTAACGAGTCCCTATGGTGCAGATCGACGATCGTAGTCCAACATCGAAGGTCGTCGTCGAGCTCTCCAACCACGAACGATCGACGTAACGGTCGCCCGAATGTCGGTCGAAGGTCGCAACACATCCAACTATCAACATTCACAGGTTTCTCTAACCGAGGGTCCCACTCCAGTTGCTGACGAGGCTCCAACTCGACGCTTTGAGTCTATTAAACAATCTTCTATTAAACAACAATCAAATTTTAATTTCTTTTCACAATACATAATTCTTTGTTTATCGTTTATAATTCTTTGAATAATAAAAAAAATTTCTTTGGATAATCTTTTAAAATTGAATCTAATTTCACAATCTAAATCAATATGATAATCACACGCGGAAAGCCCATAATAACTTCGCCCGTAACTGCAACGTCTATAAAATCCCAAGTCATAGCAGAGGACTGAACCTCATAAGGCACGTGTCAACAGCAAGCCGCCTCACGTGTCAAAGGACCCATCGAAATGATTCCATCCCAGTGGTCCCCCGCCACGTGTCTGATCCGGACGAACAAAAACAGCGACGTCAGAACATTCAATGCACGCGGAATCCCTACTCCACGTGTCACGTCTCCATCGCTGTGGTGACCTGGCAAACATGCAGGATGGTCAGAAGAAAGAAGGTACGTCAAGCCCATCCCCTGCCATCCTCGCCCCACCAAACACCGTTGTCAACCACCAGCAGACCCCGCACGACACGCGTCAGGTTGCCTGTCAACGTCGGACGCAACCTCCTAGGTTTTTTTGCCACGTGGCGGGTGTTAGGGTTACGAGCCCGTCTATTTGAAGCGGGCATTTCGGACTGGGAATTTTCGAACCCTACTCCGAAGCGAAAAGAAGCCACAAGGTGTTGTTGTTTTTGGATGAAAGCGGGCGGAGAACATGCTGCAGATCCGATAACGACGAAGATATTAACGGGCCTGAGAAGGGCTGAGCATTTTGACCCGTTAATGCGAAAGGGGGAGGAGGAGGAGGAGGATCAAGACGGAGAGGTGGAGCTCAGCCTCGGGCTCTCCATTGGCGGGAACAAGCGGAAGATAGGCGGACGTGAGTTTCTTAACGGATCTTTTCCTGGTATCGGATCCGCAGGGGAGTCGGTGGATCCGAATCGGAGATGCAGGGCGAGGCTGGAGGGCCCCAAGGAAATTAATGGTGGGCTCCGAAACCCGGTCGGAGTTCTAATCCAGAGTCCAGTGGCGGTGATTCCGATGTACGTGCCGGTGGCGACTGGGACTCGGAGCAGCAATTCGAACACGAATGCAGCTTATCGGAAGCCCAAAGAACCGGCCGTACAGGAAGCCGTGTCGAAGCCCGGAACAACTCAGGCGAGGCCGCCGACGGCCGGATCATCGGAAACGAAGGTCGATCATGATCGGATGCCGTGCGTGATGGCCAAGGGTGCAGATGGGAGGATAACCCGAGGGTTCCTGTACAGGTACAACGAGAAGGAGGTGAGCATTGTGTGCGTTTGCCATGGGAGCTCGTTTTCGCCGGCGGGGTTCGTGAAGCATGCCGGAGGGACGGCGAGCTCCCATCCATTGAGGCAGATAACGGTGGTTACATCTTGACCCCTCTTCGGAACAGAGCCAGCAAATTAGAACATAAATGGTAGTAGTTTGTAGGTCACATTAATTGGTGGGTGAGTTACTTTGAGTTCACGCTGAGAGAACAGCATTGCAAATATCATTACTTATCTCTAAATTATGTAAGCTCATATCTGATATTGCAAATAGGATTTGTTTCGGAGTGTTTTTTTTCCATAGCTGGTTGATTGTTTGGAGGCTTGGGGGTCGTCGCGGTCATGTGAGATGTGTGTGGCCTTCGGAGTCGATTGTCTGATCATTTGCTTGTGCGAAAACACGCGGGCCTGTGCGTCGACGTGCCGAAAGGTAGATTCGGCAGAACGACGGCTTCCTGGAACGATAAGTCGAACGGGCATGGGGCTCGAGAATGCTCGGACCCGGACGATGGGACGTCGAGGGGAACCTTTGGCGGATTGATGTCTCCTTCAATCTGCACAGACGAGAGAGCTCGTCAAGGGGGTTCCGACCTTGGTTCCGACTAAGTCTCCTCCGATACCTAAGTCAATACTTGTCTGAAGGATGCTCGGTGTGATCGAGTATGGTTCACGGAGAAACCAATACATGAATTCTCAGGCCGAGTATTCAGGGTTCGACCCTTTGATGTCTCGTTTTGCTGGCCTCTTCTAGGAGTTTGCATGTCATCTCGTCCTTACTGTCCGCCCACTTTGATGGTCTCTTCAAGGGGCATGAAGGCGGTCGTGATGGTGCATTGACTGATGTTCAAGGCACACATGATCTGGGGAGTGGTTTCCTGAATTGGGGAGGTTCAGCAATTTTCCCGTCGTCGGCTTTGTGCCGCCGTGATTCGATGCGCTCGTGGGGCATTCAAGTTTGGGCCCAATCCCCCCCCCTCCCCTTAGGCCATAGGCTTCGTCCGCTCCGTTTTGACGGGTTGTATCAGAATTAATGGATGAAAAATTTCTTCCCTTCTTTCAAGTGAACAGCCCGACAACTACAAATGGTAACTAATAACCGTGGATATGTTTTCTCGATGATTTTACCACTTGGTAACAAGCAATCAGTTAGCTGTAACGCTTAGCCGGGAATAAATGCCGGCATAGAAGTCTCTTGCACGCAGGAGATGCTGCAGCTGCTGGATGTCATGGTTCTAGGGTGGCAAGATCCTGCTATCAATTTTCATTTTCTTGACTTTTTTTATTCAAATCCAAGAATTCCTCTTTTTATTAATACATGGGTCGTGGATTCGGCATTGGATAATAAGGGAGTTGCTATTAGCACAGACCTGATTGCTGAGTTTACAGACCACTTATTTACAAGTTTGCCATTGTCATTGTTTTTCGATGACGAGGGCTGGGGAGGGGGACGATGACGCCGGCCGTGATTAGTCGCTGATCCGACCTCGCCGACTCCTCTATCTTCTCCAACCCCTCCCACTTTGACGCCTTCACCTCACCAAGTTGCCCTCGCTGACTTCGTCGTCTCTTGATAAGAACGGAAGTCCCCTTTGAACTTTTTTTCTAGTTTTGTTTTGCTCGGTTTCGATTTGAACTGCAGAAGTCTCTCTCTGTCTCTTAAATATTTTTTTAGGATTCTAGAATTGTTGGTTGTCAGTCGGTAGTAATAATACCGTTATTTGAGATTAGAAGCTGTTGATGTGTTGGGCTTGGGCTTGGGCAGCTAGATTTATGCCCTCGACCTCGCCGACGTCGACGCCACGGTGCCCTCCATGTGGCGCACGGCAACAAGATCACCTCATTCGACTGGTCCCTCTCCAACTGCCCCTCTGATCTGAGGTTTTCCAGCGAGAAGTTTCGATCGATGGCGAACAAGAAACCCGTATCGGGTCGGAACCTCCCCAAAAAATGGCGTATCTTGCCCTCTCCCTTCAACCCGCTAACGGATCTGACATCCTTCTTCAGACCTGCGAATGGTTCTTTCCGGCCTGTGCCCTCACCGCCTTCCGCCTCACCCGCATCTCCTTCGCCAAGCTCGCCTGATTACCTCTACCAGCGTCGTCGCCGTCCCACTCCCCAGCCCTCGCCTGTCGGAAAACAATGGCAATGGCAAACCTGGAAATAAGTGGTGTGTGAACTCAGCAAAAAAAATTCAATGGTAAACCTGGAAATAAGTGGTGTGTGAACTCAGCAATCAGGTCTGCGCTAATAGCAACTCCCGACAATAAAGGACAAGTGCCCTGAAAGGATACGTAATGCATTGACTTAAAAGGATGATGGTCGATCTACGTGCGTATGTACTGAAACAAATATGATTGTCGACAAGGTATTCCTTTCATTCTTCCTCTACGTTGCTTATGAAATCTGGTTCTTTTGGTGCCAAAAGTTCGAGTTCTTTTTGAATTTCTTTACTAATCATTGACATCAACATAACATATGCATACCTCTCTCTCTAACTGTTCTATCCATGTTCTATGGCAATAACAACTTTATTATGCCCATATATATATGGGCAACGAACATGGCAAAATTGCAGTCCAAAATGTTCGACAACCAGAATTAAAAATTTATATATTCATTAAAAAGGATAACATAGTTTCTAATAATCATTAGGAATTAACTATAGAATTTTCTACATATTGAAAACATAAAACTACTTAATTGTCTACGTATTCGTAATAGTATGTAATATTTTCATTTCCATAATAAGACATATAACAGAATCCCAAATTGAAATTAATGACACGATGCTGCTTGTAAATAATAAAAAGCGCGGATAACTGCTAGTAAATAATAAACGATAATAGTAAATTAAAAATACGACGTAAAAACGCCGTCTGTGGGAATCGAACCCACGACCACACGGTTAAAAGCCGTGCGCTCTACCGGCTGAGCTAAGACGGCTACGCTTTAATGCAATTACTATTATTTATAGTATTTCATCTTGTAATACAAAAGAGATCTAAACAGTTTAGTTTTTTTCATGGGTAACGAATTAATTGATTCTCACAGACGGCGTTTTTACCACAAGCTGCCATAAATTTTTACTTCGTATAGTTTTTTCAGCTACATATTTAATTGCGTATCATTGGTATATTTCTCTTGAAGTATGGTTTTTTCATGCTTCTATGCGAGTCTTAATACCACAAGCTGCCATAAATTTGCAGTGCACAAGTATGGACTCAGGCCTTGTTTGTTTGTTCGTTTGTTTCGCGCCGGGGGGGGGGGGGGGGGGGGGGGGGGGGGGGGGGGGGATAAAACTTTTACATCCCCTTTTCTCTCCATAACTAGAGAAAAGTTAAAGAGAACTTTTCTCTCCCCTTTTCAGCGACATATTTATTACTAAACTTTTTCTCACGACGTTTTCTTCATGCTTACATTATAATAATATTTTTTATAAATGATATTGGGTGCAATTTATAAACGAGAGAGTTCTCAAAAACCGAATGATAACAAGATAAATTGATCAACTTTGATTTTCTTTACCTGTTTCATTTTCGTTTTATTTCCCTTTCTATTTCATTTCACTTTCACTTTTCTTTCTCTCAAATTCTCTCAAACCAAACATAGACTAAATTCTCTCAAAACAAACATAGACTAAAGGGTGATTAGGGAAACCAAGCCAAAAGAGGAGATAGGAGGAATGAAGAGAGTGAATAGGAAGGGCGAGTGTGTAGGTAATGAGGAAGGAGTGAGGTTGGTGGAGGCGTTGTGGACGGCAGTGACAGCGGAAGAAGTGGTGGTGGTGGTGGTGGGGGCAGTGTGAGGATATGTGATTCCATGTAAAGTAAATAAGCTGATGTGTAAAGTAAACAAACTGATTTTCAAACGTTTTTTGAAGGTATGTGTAAAGTGATCTGTGCAGCAATTAGATATGTGTGTACAGAATTACCCTAACACTACATTTTATTTTTGTTTTATATTTTCACAATACAAGGCTAAGAAATTAATGATTATGTATGAAGCGTATTAAACATTGCATGATCCCATGCTTTTTCATTCTCGAAGAATCACTTGGCTTAATCGCATGGATAAATGTATGCAACAAACTGCATACTCCTGAACGCTACATTTCAAAATGATTTATACATCGGTCACAAACAGTAGGCTTGATCATGACTCATGTTATATAACTACATAATAGAGTCACCCAAACATCGAAGAGAACCAGGGCAAACTTCAAGCAACTGAAAAACATAAATTTCTTTGGTTGAAGCTGGGTTTGTGCACGGTGTAGTGTTTAACGGACATGAGTAGCAGGATCATTAGCAATCAGTCCTGAACTCTGAGTTCCCTGTTTACAGCACCGGTCGATGCCTAACACCTCTGTCCATTGAGATCGAAGATAGGATATCTGATGTTTCATGATATGGTAGCTTGGAGTTGGAGATACTGCAGCTTACTTGCTCCCTTTCTTGTTCTTCTGCTTCTCTGTTTTATGGTAACAGTGACGATGTAATAGGTTACTCCAGGTAAAATTTGATGCATCGTGAAAAACAAAGAAAATAAAGTCATCGGTAAGTAATTTTGAGTGTGAGGGATATTACTCTGCCTCCTTTTAGCTTCAGACTTTGCGAAAAACTCCTTCCATTCATCTGTCATGACAAACACGTCGTCGCCTTCTTCTTCCTCTTCTGGTTCCAAATTCTCGTCCAAGGCTTCCTGCTGCAACCTGCTCAGATAGGATGAGGAATCCATTAAGTCTTCAGGGTTTGGTAGACCTAGAAGAAACATATATCAAAGCTGAAGATTCAAGGACTACTGTGCATGATGGCATAAAATGGCCCTGCTGGGACCAACAAAGCAACAAAGCTCCCAAATTTCCGGTCAGGCACTTCTTCTCCACTAACCTAAGATTAAAGGTCACTACCTCAGCTAATACAGTAGCAACATGATCTCTTTATATTGCCCCAATCCAAAATCATGTTAGTTTGTCAGCAGACTGTTAGAAACCAAGATAAACAGACAATTTTTATAGATAAAAAGGAACCAAACACGATATTTGAGCACAAAAGAGGTGCGCTCTCCTCCCAAGACGCCTAGAGGACGTCCGCACTCGTTTAATCTAAGAACTACTCCTAAGACGCTCAATAGATAATATCTCAAATATCAAGCATCCAAATACCAAATGACGGCTAGCCCTATAAATAAAAGAAACTAGGGTTTTCCTAGGCTAATGGGCGCGCGCATAAACACAAGGGAAAGGGGGGCCAGCGGCCCACATGGGCCAGCCCATGCTTGGGCAGAAATAGACCGCCAGGTCTATCAATACTCCCCCCCAGAACCACCTTGTCCTCAAGGTGGTGTAAGTCCCGGCGGTACTACTCCCAGTGGGAGTCGTCCTCCCTTCCGATCCGTTCGTCCTCCACGTCATCTTCCTCGTCGGCTTCCGCTATCAACACTTGCAGCTTTCGATCCACACAGCGGTGTCCGGGAGTGAAGCGCTCGTCGCATCTGAAACATAGCCCCTTTTGCCTTTTCTCCCTCATCTCCGCATCGGTCATCCGTCGAAATGGACCCCCGGTCGGTAGCGGGTTCTGCTCACCCGTCTTCTCAAGCCATGTCTGAACTGTCTCAGTAGTGACCCCTGCTCCGCCTGTCCCAGTCGTGGTGCCCCGCTGTATCTGCCCACTGTAGCCGCTCCCGCATCGCCTATACTCAGCTCGGGAGTCCTCCACCATCTGCGCCATCTCGATGACCTCCGAAAGCCCTCGAGGCTTGTATGGCCTCACCGCAGCTCGAAGACTAGGTCGCAGCCCCTTCAAGAAGGTGTCATCCAGCGACTCGTCCGATACCCCCTGAACTCGCCCTGCCAGTGTCTCAAATCTCTCGATGTACTTCCGCACCGGCCCCTCCTGCCTGAGGGCAAATAGCTGCTCGTGTAGGTTCCCCAAGCGGGGGTCTCTGAACTTCTCCAGCACCAAGTCTTTCAACTCCCCCCAGCTCCTGATTTGCTGCCCCCTCTCCTTCCACTGGAACCACCCCAAAGCTCTCCCCTCCATGCAAATGGCCGCTGCCTCCAACTTCTGTGCCTCGGTCATGTGATGTGCTGCGAAGTATCTTTCTGCTGTGAACAACCAGGCGTGTGGATCCTCCCCAGAGAAGATCGGCATCTTCAGCTTCCGGACTCTGCAATCTCCTCCAAAGTGTCCCTACTCGGGCCTTCCCTCTACACGGCGAGGTTGGTGATAGTGCTGCCACCTTTCATCATGTGTCTCGTACTGCCTCCCACGAGGGCCTCCGCGCCATCCCTCCAAGTCATCCCATCCGACGTCATCTCCAAACTCAGCTCCATAGCCTCCTCCGTCATCGTAGTACACATGTCCTTCCCCGGGATCAAATCCACCTCCAAAGTCACACGACTGGTCCTCTAAATAGGGCTGAAAACCCCTCTCGAGCTGCTGTCGTCGGCCGCGCTGCTCGCCGGTCGCGTCGGGGGCCCGCCATGGCTCGGAGAAATGGGCTCGGAAAGCCTGATGGGTCGTGGGAACTGGGCGCTGCTGCCCAGGGGCCCCACGGCCCTGTACGATGCCCACGGGGGCATGACGATGGCCGCCCAGGCCCGCGGGGGCCTGGCGGTGGCCGCCCAGGCCCGCGGGGGCCTGGCGGTGGCCGCCCGGCCCCCCAGGGGCCTGGGGGTACTCGCCCAGGCCCGCGGGGGCTGGGCGATGCTCGCCCAGGCCCGCGCGGGCCTAGCGCATCTCCTCCGGCCCCCCGCGGCCTTGGGGGGCCCGCCGTGGCCCATCGGGGGCCGGCGAGGGTTCGCCGGCCCCTGGCGACAATGAGGGGGGTCGCCTCCCCCCTTTCCGCTATCCGAGGGCTCCGTGGGGATCCTCTCCGCCTTGCGCCATTCTTAGAGGCGACGGCTAGGTTGGCCGCCACCCTTTCTTACCTCTTCCGCTCTTTGCCATATCTCATCGCGATAATCAACCTTCCATGGCCCTTCGTCTTCTTCATCGATCAGATCCTCCACAAAAAAGCCGGTTTCCGGATCAAAGCTCCATACTTTCTCCTTCTCCTTCTTCAAAGGTGCCGTCTTTTTCCCCGATTTAGGGTTTCCTTCCCCTTTGTTGTCGCCGCCAATGATTTAGGGTTGCCATCATTTGCGCGAATTGGTCGTCGTGCTTCGCTTGGTTCGCCGTCAATTGGTTGATGGAAGCCGTCAATTTTGCCATGGATTCGTCGTTGGCCGCCAATGATTTCTTGATCACGTCGATTTCGCTTGTGAATTTGGCCTCCAAAGCTTCAATTTTGTCGTGGGATCTTGTCGTAGCCGCCATGGATCGTCACGTGCTCCGATACCAAAATGTTAGGAACCAAGATAAAAAGACAATTTTTATAGATAAAAAGAAACCAAACACGATATTTGAGCACAAAAGAGGTGCGCTCTCCTCCCAAGACGCCTAGAGGACGTCCACACTCGTTTAATCTAAGAACTACTTCTAAGACGCTCAATAGAGAATATCTCAAATATCAAGCATCCAAATACCAAATGACGGCTAGCCCTATAAATAAAAGAAACTAGGGTTTTCCTAGGCTAATGGGCGCGCGCATAAACAAAAGGGAAAGGGGGGCCGACGGCCCACATTGGCCGGCCCATGCTTGGGCGGAAATAGACCGCTAGGCCTATCACAGACCTAGCTACTACAACCATGAATCTATTACTGGTGCAACCATGAGCCAGCTCTGGATGTTCAAAACAGCTTAACTGATTTTTTGCTCGATTACTCCCAAAGTTACCCTATCTCTAAATTCTTATGAACGAGATCATATCTTATCACGTTGGTAGTTTGCATATCGTTGAGCATTTTCATTTTCCTCAACACACATTTTCAGGAATGTTGTTCCCAATCACCACCATCCTATGACAAGTTATTCAGAGGCGTAACCAAGATGAGATTCTTTTTTTTCTGTTTTTTTTTGTTTTTTCTTTTCTTTTCTTTTCTTTTTGTTTTTTTTTTGTATTTGTTTTTTTGGGGGGATGGCGAAAAACATAAAATATCATATAAACATATTAAATAAATTCACATAGATTATATTGCATCAAATAACATTTAAATACTCATTTAAATGTATCAAAAATATGGCATTACATTCTCAACATGTTAAAATAGAGAAAATCTTTCTTCCATGTCACGAAAACAATCTATATTTGAATCCACACTAAATTTTCCAGCAATTTCTTTCTGAATGTACAAAAAATAAACAATCAGAAAAAACATCCCCCATTTTGAAACGAAGTGTATTCTTAACTATATCATCGCTGAAAAAATGATCAACTGTAGAAACTGAAAGTTATCACCCCCATACAAGAGAATAGACTTTTGCTTAGTTTTTACCAACTATTGACCTATATCAGAAATTGCTGCCAATGCAATACAATCTCGAAGTTATCGGACATACTCAAAATGTTGAAATTGCATGTGTAACTGTCATATCATATTCTGTAAAGTCTTATTGGTAAAATTTGTGAATCAATTTTCAAATAGCATCAATTCTGAATGATACATACATCTCTCATGTTTCAAAAGCTGAACTAAGAATGATCAATTTCAATATGTTATCATTAAATTTTTTGTTCAATTCTTGCAATTGAGAGTTTATCACTTATTGAAAACATCAACTTTGTAATAATTTACATTGTAATTTCCTTTTGTTGATGACAAGCCCGTCCTCTTCTTGCAATATGATGAGCGCTAAACTCTGTTACATGTATATTGACAGATTCACAAAAAGATCTCACATTTGTAACCAAATTGTCGCATTCATCTCTTAATTTTTGAATGGATACTTAGTAGATGAAACAAGATGCATTGCATTTAAGATGTCTTGAGATTGTAGTTACAAAACTTGACAAAGTATATTAGAAATCTCTAAACCTTCTCTCATAAGATGAAAAATGAAAACAAAATCAAAAGAAGTCTTTGCCTCATAAGCCGAATCTACATCACTCCGTTGAGCAAAATTAGCTTCATTCTCAATAATGTTCAATAAAGCTTATTATTTTCACTTAACATTTTTAGCAAACTATAAATAGATTTCCAGTGAGAACTCCAACAGGTATCGCATGCCCTTTGTAGAGGACATATTTTGATTAAGCCAAAATTCCAATTTGATGCTCATTAATATCAAGTAAATGAGCAATATTTGAAGCATGAGTAGCTTTTAGCTTGTCAGTGTACTTACATGATGCATCAATAATATTGATAATTGAATTTAACTCGGTAAGAACGGATGAACATAAATAATTTCCTTAGAGGCTGCAACTACTGACAACTGCAAAATAATGAGTATAACAATGAACATAATAAGCATGCAGTCATTCATTTGAAACTAAAGCTTGCAAACCATTTCATTCTACATGCATGTTACTTACACCATCACAACATAGCCCTCAGATTGATTGAATATCAAGATTATAATGACAAAGCATCGAAAAATACCTTATTTCAATGTTAATGTCGCATTATCTTTGACAAGAATAAGTCGAAAAAGTGCTCTTGTATGTAGCCATCTTTGTCGACAAATCTCAAGACAATTGATATGTATAATTGACATTTGCTATTTTTTAGATTCATCCAGAGCTTCATAAACTATTAAACAATACTTTGAATCATCAATTTTTTCACAAATGTTCTCCACTTTAGATATCAAGACATGCAAATTTTGTTTGTGTTTGTTTGTTGATGTATATGATGCATTTCGTGTTGATTTATCCAAAACTGCTACTATTTTATCATTATAAGAGACGATGAAACTCAACAATTCTAAAAAATTGACGATTATTTGATGACTTAGACTCATCGTGGCTCCCCTAAAAACATCGTAGAAATGCAAGCCATTTAACTGTCTCAATTGATACTTTTAAGCAAAGTCTATTTTTCATGAAGTCTTGTTATGTGAATTTCTCAAGCCTTCTCGCAATATGATATGATTGGTGCATGATGTCTGCACATGCTTTCTCAGAATGTAAAGACGATGCCTTAATTCTCATGATTGATCTGTTGGTCTGTTGGAGATTTCTTTATTGGTTGCCCACCTGAAATAGCCATGGCCCATCGTCTTCCAATTTGGGCATCTCCAAAACAAACGATCGGTTTTCTTTTTTGTTCCAGGTCTCTTGAGGACGACTGTCCCACCGCAAAAGAAACAACACGACATACAACGAGATGACAAACACAAAGATATCTTCGTTGAACTCCTGCACAGATCTACAATTGGAATGGGAAAAAGCCATGCGATTCTTTTCCTTGGCATGTTACTTTTCCTCTTGAAATAATAACACCCAAAACATTATAAAAGTAAGTCAAAGTGCATTTTAGGCATTACTTGACACATGGCCAACATGTGCTCACGTTAAACAAGCGACAGTCACGTTGGGGACTTTTCTGAAGCTTAAAATGAAAGTATGAGATAGTTTTACGATTATACCATAGTAAGAGGTAGTCTTTTTGGAATTCATCGAAAGTATAGTTAGTTTTGTGAAATTTAGACTTAATCGACTCGTTGGAATGAGATGGGTCACGAGATGTTATCAAAGTGAGGGTAATTTCGTCAATTCAATTTTCTGTTAACAGACATTATGGGGTTTATCGAAACATGATAAATTCAAACTAATTTTGCGATTATATCATAGTAAGAGGTATTTTTGGAATATAGTAAAATGATGAGGTAGTTTTGCAAAATTAAGCCTTTTAATATGTTTAAATGAGTATTTAAATGCTATTTGATGCAATATAAACCATGTGAATTTATTTAATATGTTTATATATTTTATATTTTTGCCACAGCCCCCCATCATCTCATCCCAATTTCGTCTCTGACGGTGACACAAGCACATTTTAAAAAAACATACTTAAAATAGAGATAGTGTGTCCAAATGTGTGTCCGGTGCGTGGATCCAGCACCTGTCCAACAAGTCACATGTCTAACAAGTCATTGCTACGTGATTGAAGTAATATGTGCTACATTCTTGAAAAGTTTCTCAAAAAATTTCATTAGGCAAGCCTAACTTTTTGGACACATTCTAAAGTCCTGACGTCCAATGTTTTCAACACTAGAAAATGTATAGAAAAAAGAACAGTTCTATAACGTTCCTCAACCTTCAGTAAGAGATGACTCGTCAGAAACCCTTATAATACTCCTATGATCTAAAATTTCATATCCTTGAAAAAACTTGTAAAAATTTACACTTACATGAGCACGTTTGACCTCTTTCTAATCATAGAACCTTCATCTCTCCTCATCCAATGTCATGTTTTTGCATACACAAACACAAAGCCATGTCACTCAAGAATGAAGAGTGTTGGGAATAATTATTCTCCAAAATCTTAAAACCCAGCGACATGGACTGCATTTGTCAGTTTTTATGACACCATACATTTATACATACACATATGTATTGGGGTGATGTTCATATATGGAAGAAGCTGAAGATGAAAAATGACAAAACAATTAGCCCTTGTCAAGGGGCATAACATGTTTCATCATCTACATGTGCTTTGAGGTAAATAAAGGTTTAAACATTCTCTCAACGTGTCAGGCCATATAGCACACGCATGTCTGATCTGACGCTGTGGAACACTAACAATTTTGGTTGAGAAGTGGCATATGCATCATAGAAAATGTCCTTTGAATAACAAGAATCTTCAAAGGTTGGTTTGCACTTTCTATGTATATGCTTTTCATCTTTCTACTCTTAACATCGATGTATCGTTTTCTAATCATCCCTTTTAGATAATACAAACATGAAAGATGGCATCCGGAATCATAATAAAATGAGGCTTCAAATTGTGGATAGATTTTCAAGTAAAAGCGGCATAAAGCTGTGTTTGGTTTGAAGGAAAGTGACAGAAAGTTAAAAAAAAAGTGGTAAAATGGGCTTCAACTGTTAGGTTAGAAAGAAAGGTTATTAGGAAAATGAAAATAAGGTTTAGGTACAAGAAAATAAGGGTTAAAAGCTCTATCGTCTTCTCTCTCCCCAGACCCACTGAAAGTGAAAGAAAATAAAAACTGGCCTCCAATTCAAAATTGAAATTTGATCACATATCTATTTGCTCGCTAACCTCAATTTTCCCATCTTCTCACTCGTAAACGGATATCTCTCCTCTCTCTCTTTGAAACTCGAGTTTACTTATCCATTTGATTGTCAAAGCTCTAAATCGGATCTTTCATGCTGGTATTCAATGCATTTACCCTTAAATTTTTGGCTTTTGCCTGGGAGATTGTATGCTTTAGTGTTGATGCGGATGAATTTGATTAAAATCTCCCGCCTTTAGTTATTATTTTATGTGTCGTGCTCTAGTGGATAATGGATCATTGATGATGTTATAATACCATGATCTAAGATTTGATGCTCTTGAAACAATTATCTGAGTTTTCTTTTTTTATTTTCCTATGAAATTAGTTGCAACTGTTCTTGGCTCCCTTTTGAATCGAGTAAAAATTCTATTTTCAGTGATTTAGCATGGCCAATGTAAAATGTGGTTTCATTGCGAGTTCAGTCAGGGGGGGCTAATGGTCCATAAACATATATATATTGAAAATAAAGCATACAATTGTAAAACGTGCTGCAGAAGCAAATTAGTATGTGTGCATGTGTGTTTATATATGTGAGAGTGGAGGTAAGCTACCCAAGGGGGAAATTTCCTCCTTGGCTAGCTCACGCAGCCATATCTTCCCATATTTTTCGATGATCGGTTCCGTTCATTTTAATTTTCATGTTCTAAAACCAAAACTACAAATTTTCAAGTGAACTCAAAAGGTTTTACTCGTTCATCTAGCCGTTATAAAAAATTTGTTATTGTGGAATGGTTAAATTTACAATGAATAGATGAACGAGAAAAGCCCATTGAATTTATTTAAAAATTGATAGTTTACGGATCGGATCAAAGAAAAAAACAATGGGTTACGGAGCACAACCCTAGCCAATGAGAAAATTTCCTCTTTATCTAGCTTATGCCCATTTTTTTCGTGTATATATGAGATTAATGTAGAGCAGATGGGACCTGATCCAATGGATCAGGTGCAAGACACAAAAATGTGGTACCCAGCAAGTACAAGCCCATGTGGGGGCTTGTACTTCCCACCTTTTTGTGTCTTAGCACCTGATCCATTGGATCAGGTGCCACCTTTTCTACATTAAATCCTATATATATTTATATGGAAATTTTATTTCGCAAAAAAGTGTCCGATGTGAAAAGTGTTTAAACTTTTTAATCCAAAACATTAGATGTGAGCTACACATGCTAATATATTACCACACCAAAAATCCAGTTAATGCCAATATTTACCCGACAGTTACAAAAGTTTTATTGTTCTGGAATTGTTGAGTTTGTTATGGCTTCATCAAGAATTCACATATATTTTTCTATAAAAAAATATATTCGTGTAGATCAATGCTATGAAAAATTTTGAAAAACTTCTTTAAAATAAAAATGTTTTCACAATATTCTGGCACAAAATGTTTGCACGAGAACACTATCATATATATACTAGCAAATAACCCGTGCACACGTGCACTTGGACTGAAAAAAACCGGTCGAAAAAGGGGGAAGAAGAAGTGTGGGTGTGTGGGGGGAGGGTCGAGAGGCAAAAGTACAAAAATTGGGGTTGTATGTGCAAAATTTCCCACATCCTCTTTTATCCCTCAAAATCGCATATCTTATCCAATTTCTCTTGTCCAATATCTCTTATCCAATTTCTCTTGTCCAATATCTCGTATCCAATTTCTCTTGTCCAATATCTCTTATCTAATTTCTCTTGATAACATCTCTCTTTTATAATATAAATATATATATATGGAAATTTTCAAATGAGAACATTTCGCACCGTGCGAAAAAAATTTGTTTTTTTGAAATTTTTTTAAAAAAATCTTTTTTCCACCCTCATTATATGTTGTTATACCCCCCTCAAAAAATAATCGTTGAGAAATAATGTCATTTGGACTTCAATCAAGGCATTTCATCAAATTCGCACGTTTTGAGACCGTTAAATTTGTAACAGGTGGATGGGTGCTCTAATCCCCAACGAGTTCACCCATTATTTTCCCTGGTGTATATAATTGTATGGATTAAACATCAAAAAAGAATTTAAAAAAATCAAAAAAAGATATAAATCTTTTCGCACAGTGCGAAAAGCCTCTTTTTCGCAACTGAAGATCGCTCTATATATATGCGTTTAATGGAAATCAGGTGGCCAATGAGGATTTTTCTCATTGGTCCACCACCGGCCAAGCCCCTGATTCATATTTTTTCGAGTTTTTTTTCAATATGCTCTACACCTCATGGATGATCACCACACCAACAATCAAGTGATTCCAACATTGTTTGCCCACCGATCCACCCCTTGCAAAATCAACGGTCACATAACATAAAACTTTTTGCAACGGGTGTATCGATGGACAAAAAGTATTGGAATCACTTGATTTTTAGTGTGATGATTATCCATGATGTGTAGAGCATATTGCAAAAAAAATTCAAAAAATAGGGGGACTTGGCCGTGGGTGGACCAAGGAGGAAAATCCTCCTTGGACATTTGATTCCCATTAAACTATATATATATATATATATATATATAATTACGAGAAACATATAACATATGTAGCTAAACCACGTATACGACTCGAAAAGTTCACCATATCTATCATTTGGATGATTGAAACCGTTCGTTTTGATATTCATATAATAAAACCTCAAAACACCAAATATTAAATGAAACCAAAGGGTTTTGCTCATTCATTCATTCATTACAAATTTAACGATATCGCATAAATAAAATTGTTTGCGACATGTGGATAAAACGAACAAAACCATTTAAGTTCACATAATATCTAATGATGTGGGATCTTAGAATATGATGAACAAAATGAATGGCTTCGATTGTTTGAAAAGCTACGGAAGGATGGAACTTTCAAATGTGACAAGTCATTTGTTTCTAATTATTCTCATATATATATATATATATATATATATATATATATATATATATATAGGGTAAAGGGATCCGAGGGTGCCTCCTTAGATTCAATCTAAGGAGGCGCCCCTATTTCCCCCCATCTCACACATTTTTTTTGAAATTTTTTTTCATGGGTTTGTTGTTCACCTTATGGATGATCAACATACCAAATTTCAAGGGATTCCAATACTTTTTGAGCCCCCATCTACCCCTCGCAACTTCGTGGGTTTTTCAGCACGTTTTTAGACCGTTGAAATTGTAAGGGGTAGATGGTGGCTCAAAAAGTATTGGAATCCTTTGAAATTTGGTATGTTGATCATCCATGATGTGAACAACAACCTCATGGAAAAAAATTTCCAAAAAAATTGTAGGAGGTGGGAGGAAATGGGGGCGCCTCCTTAGATTTTCATCTAAGGAGGCACCTTAGATCCCCTTTTTCCATATATATATATATATATATATATATATATATATATATATATATATATATATATATATATATATATATATATATATATATATATACGTGTGTTAAGATAGATGAGTGTAGAAAATTTCATACACTAGCCTTCAAACTATATATGTTTCACCTCTTTCTTTGATGTTCGGGGCACTGTTCAAGTAATGATTTGTTGCATGTGTAAAGAATATAGAACTAAGATTTTTATCTACGTATGTGTTAAAATGTTAAAACAATATGAATTGTGTCAATCGTTGAAAAAAATAAAAGGTTCAATTTTTTATGGCTAGTGTTTAAATTTCCTACATCAGCTACTTATATACGTGATTCTCCAGCGTGAGAAAAGGTTATATTATTGTTAAACCATTCAATTTTAATGATCGGATGCATCTGTAAAGAATATGAAAACCACAAGATTTTTTATCTACCAATGTTTTAGTGTGTGTGTGTCGACATGAACAGTGTTGTTTATTGGAAAAAAGAATAAAAAGTCTCTCTTAATGTTTGGTGTTGGAAATTTTATATACCAGCTACTCATATATTCTATTCTTATACTTCCAAACTAGTTTCTTACCGATCTAGGCATGAGAAAAAGTTGTACTATTTGTAAAACCGTTCAATTTCTAAGGATCTGATACATATGTAAAGAATATGGAAGCTATAAGATGTTTGATCTACTTATGTTTTGAACTATATATATAATATATCAATATGAAAATGAATGACATCAATCAAACTGGTGTGGGAACTGAAGAAAATTTACGACAGTATCTGCTCATGCTTTGTCCTTATATGAGGTTCAAATAGATGAGCAGCCGGTATGTGAAATTTCCTACACCTCCCCTTAAAAAGTCAATAATATTTGCATCCTAAAACCCAATTATCCAGTGAACTAAGTGAATCCGCAACCGAATCCAGGCGTGAGAAAAGGGTTTATTATTGTAAAATAGTTCGATTTCTAAAGCCTTGATGCATGTGTAAGGAATATAAAAACCACAAGATTTTTGATCCACCTATGTTTTAATGTGTAGATTAATTAACATAAACGGTGTTGATGTTCAAAGAAAGAACTAAAAAGTTTGGTTTTTGAAGGCCACTGTACATGTCGAATGCCAAGAAATTCTAATAATTAAAGGAAAACGTATAAAGTTTTAAAACAATTGATAAAGCATATTATATTGTGGATATGAACAATGTAGACTATTGATCAAATCAAACAATAACATAATTAATATTAAACTATGAAAATAATAACACTTACACAAGTAATAATTAAAAAATCACAATTAAAGAAATTATCTTTTTGCATCAGCGCTAGCAGTCCAATTTCACTATAAAAACACAAGATAGAAAAGAAATATGAGCAAGAGATAGAAATAAGAGAAGAAAGTTGGGGGGGAGAGGGCAAGGGAAAGGAAAGAAAGGCAACAGAAGAGTGAGCATGATTTAGATTTAGGATCTTTAAGATAATATTTATGTTCGGTTTTTGATTTTATTCTTGTTTTTACAAACCTAATAACCCAACTGTTGGGATTACGTGCCCGCGTATTATGCATTTGCATAGCCCAAGTAGCCGGTTTATGTGGTCGCATAATCTCACCTTTCAATTTGACATTCGAAGTGGCCTCAGACATCATATGATTATGTGGCCGCATAAATAGCAGATTAATCCTTGTTTTTTTTGAACACTGTCACAGCCTAGTTTCTGGAAAAACAATGTTTGCCCTTGTTAAAATGATATCCTTATATATAACTTCATGTTTGTGTGATCCTGCTGAAGCTCCATGCTAATATGCCATCAGAACCAATGACCCAAAAAAACTCCTCATTTTATATTGTACTAGTAACTAGAATGAAACTGAATTGGATTTTTGATGTGTACTTGACTTGAGTAGTAATGAAACGTACAATGATAATAGAACTTTTGACTAATATACTTGTGGTGTCAGGGGAGGAACCCGGATGATGGGGGGGGGCGATATCGAAGAATATAAAGTATCGGATAAATATATTAAATAAATTCACATGAATTATATTGCATCAAATAACATTTAAATACTCATTTAAATGTATCAAATATGTCATTACATTCTCAACAAGTTAAAATAGAGAATGTCTTTCTTCCTTGTCACAAAAATCATCTATAATTGAATTCACACTAAATTTTCCAGCAATTTGTTTCTCAATGTACACAAGCAAACAATCAGACGAGAAATCATCCCACATCTTGTTATGAAATGTAGTCTTGGCTATATTCTCATTAGTAGCTGTAGAAACTGGAAATGTGAGAATAAAAGCTATCACTCTATTTATAAGAGGATATACTTCTGCTTTCCTACTTTTTACCCGCCATTGATATAGATCAAAAATTGTTGTCAATACTCTAAACTCTGGAGGTTGCCAGACATAATCAAAAGGTTGAAACTGTATGTGTAACAGTGTCATATCATATTCTGTAAAGTCTTGTTGGTAAAATTGTGTATCAATTTACAAATATCATCCATTCTGAATAATACGCGCATCTCTTTTAAATATAAAGCTGAACTGAGAATGATCAATTTCACTGTATTATCATTGAATTTGTGGTTCAATTCTTATAATTGAGAGTCTATCATTGTATTGAAAACATCAACTTTGTAATAATAGTTTACTGTAATTTCATTTAACTGATTGCAAGCCCTTCTCTTCTTGCAATATGATAAGCGCTAAAATATGACACATGTATATTAACTGCTTCGCAAAATGATCTCACATTTGAAACCAAATTGTCACACATCCATCATCTCTTACCTTTTAAATAAGTATCTTAGTAAATGAAACAAAATGTATTGCATTTAAGATATTTTGGTATTTGTGTTGCAATGATTGACAAAATATATTAGAAATTTCTAGAACTTCTCTTATAAAATGCAAAATGCAACAAAGTCAAAAGAAGTCATTGCCGCATAAGCTGAATCTGTATCACCCTGTTAAGCAAAACATAGCTCCATTCTCAATAATGTTTAATAAAACTTCACATTTTACTCTAAACACATTGCAAACTAGAAATAAATTTCAAGTGAGTACTCCAACGGGTTTCACCTGTCCTTTGCTGATAATATATTTGATTAAGTCCTTTTCACGTTGAAGCTCATCAATCTCAAGTATATGACCAATATTTGAAGCATGCGCAGATTTTAGTTTGCCATTGCACTTACATGATGCACCAACAATTATTGATAATGGAATTTAAATTGGTAAAAACCGATGGCCATGAATAATTTTCTTAGCTACAGTAATGAGCAAAACAATGACAATTGCAGCAAAACAATGATAATTGCAGACAATGAGCAAAACAATGAATATAATAAGCACATAGACATTTATTTGAAACTAAAGCTTACAACCCGTTCGATTCTCCACGCAAGTTACTTACACCATCATACAATTGCCCTTGGTTAGATTGTCCTTGGATAGATTGAACATTAAGATTATAATGACGGAGCATCGAAAAAATACTTTCATTTGAAGTTATTACCGCATTGTCTTTAACATGAATAAGCCCAAAAATCTTTATTGATAAATATCAAGACAATTGACATTTACTCTTTTTTTAGATTCATCTCGAGTTTTATCAACTACTAAACAATACTTTAAATTCATAATTTCTTCACAAATGTCCTTCCTCACTTTAGTTGTCAAGACATGAAAAATTTGATTTTGTGTTTTTGATATTGTATATGATACATTTCGTGAAACCTTATCCAAAACTGATGTTACTTTATCATTATAAGAGACGATGAAACTCAATAATTCTAAAAATTTTCCATGATTATTTGATGACTAGACTCATCGTGGCCCCGAAAAAAACATCCTTGAAATGCAAGCCACCTAATTGTCTCAATTGAAGCTTTTAAATGAAGTTTATTGTCCATGATTTTCGTGATGTGAATTTATCAAACATTCTCGCAGTATATGATAATTGGTTTATGAGGTCTGCACAATCTTCTCAGCATTTCTACGAGGCGAAGTGAGATCTTTTCCAATATGAGCCAAACATGCAAATTTTTTCCATCCTTCACTTTTTTTCGGAATCTATTAATAGTGAATGCATCGGATCTAGAAGGTCCATTTTGTTTATGAAATAAAAAGCACAGTAGACAAAATATAGCATCTGCAGCAGAATATTCTAACCAGGATGAAAAAAGCTTACACCATGATGCTTGAAAACTACATGAAAATTTTTCACCTGATGTTGGATGCTTAGGAAGTTTACACTGATAAGGATCAGCTTTAATATAAGCTCTTCAAACTTCGTCGTGCTTCTCAGTTGG
Organism: Scilla litardierei; assembly: GCA_030789695.1. Lineage (NCBI taxonomy): Eukaryota > Viridiplantae > Streptophyta > Magnoliopsida > Asparagales > Asparagaceae > Scilla > Scilla litardierei. Next base: position 30,049,641 of record CM061138.1, read on the forward strand.
ATACTTTCATATTTGTGGCTGTAATCTCGGATCATGTTCTAATGTGTTATATGAAACTCGTCATCAATTTCAACTCTTTGAAATTTTGGAGCAAATTATCTATTGCTAGAGTTTCAATACTTTTCCTTTTAAAGAATCAATCGATTGTTGTTAGCTTTTTAATCTAAAATAGAATATAATATGAATAAGCTCAAGCTTTTCCAGCAACAAAGGAATTCTTATAGTTGAGAAACTTATACAATTTGTGAAATATAAAATAGTTTAATAGACAATATTATATAGGCATTAGTAAGCAAGATGATACGGCCGCACCCTCAGAGGCGGGCACGGGTCCAAGCGGGACCCAAGGCGGATGGGTCACTTACTATCGGAGGCGTCGAAGGGCAGATTAGTCTTTTGTTATGTTATTTTGTTCCTAGGTTTTCTCTATTTATATCTAGGGTTAGCCGTCATGAGAGGGATGCTTATTGTGTGAAGAACATTCTAAGTGTCATTTGTGAGGGTTTTAGACTTTGATCCGTTCATCAAAGTTAGGAGAGCGAGTTCCTCTCGAAAGGGCTCAATTTATCTTGCCATTAGAATTTGTCTTTTTCTCAAAAATCCAATAAAAATCCCATCTTTTCCAATTTTTATTCCTTTTCTTCGCTGATTTTCCATTGATACGATCCAAATCGTATCAAATTGGTATCAGAGCGATAGATCCAATGACTGAAGGTACTAGATTCAAGACGGAGATGGAGGCGCTGCGAAAGGAGATCCGGGAAGAGGTCAGCAAAAAGGTGGGAGCTTTGGAAGTCACGGTCGAGATGCTTTCCAATTCCCAAAAGGAGATGGAAGCCCGTTTGATGAAGAAGCACGAGGAGTCGGACGCCACTCAAGTTCAGATCTTGAAAATTCTTCAAAAACTTGAGGGGAAAGGGAAGCATGTGGAGATCGGAGGGGAAGAATCCGCAGCGGAGAATCATCATACTAAGGCGGACGATCCGAAGTTGATGGCGAACACCTCCGGGGCACCTCCGGGAACCAAAACCACGAAGGAGAAGGAAGATCTAGGGTTCCGGGAGGAGTCGTGGGTGGAGGAAGTGCAACGGGAGCGGCGGCGGCGCGAAGGAGATCCCCTAGGGTTTCTTGCGGAGACGAGGGGACGCGGCGTGCAAGAGGGAGGCTTTCCGGAGGACATGGGAGGCGGCGGCTGGGGGGAACCCTAACCCCCCCCCCCCCCCCCCCCCGCGCGGGCCGCCAGGGCCCCGCGAGGGCTCGGGGGGCCTCACGGCCCACACCCGAGCCCGCGCGGGTGCCCAGGAGGACTGGGCGGGCTCACGCGAGGCCCTGGAGGGGTCGCACGGCCCGCCAGGGCCCAACCTGGGCCCCGCCTGCTCCCAGGGAGGCTTCGCAGCCTTCCCTGGGGCCGGCTGGGTCCCGGCGAGTGATGGTGGGGCCCGGGGGGCCCAGTAAACCCCCCGGGTCAGTTTTTCGGCCCCCCGAGCACCGATCAGGGCCCCGCAAGAGGCTATCGCGGGATTTTTGGGGCTACAGAGGAGGAGCGCCAGAGGTGGCCTATAGAGGAGTATGCGGAAAATTTTGGGGGCCCGCGAGGGTTTCCCGAAGAGACCTACGGCAGAGGCAGGACCGAGTACGGAGGCCATGGAGCTCAGGGAGAAGGACACCCGACCATGTACCCAGACATGAGGATGGAGAAGTTGAAGATGCCCATTTTTAAGGGGACAGACCCCGACGGGTGGATAGTGCGAGCGGAGCGGTATTTCCAGGTGATGCGGATCTCAGAGCAGGAGGTATTGGAGAACATCATCTGCTATCTGGAGGGACAGGCGCTGAGCTGGTATCGTTGGAGGATGTCCCGAGCCCCTTTTCGGACTTGGGAGGAGTTGTCAGCTTTCCTACTTGACCGTTTCCAGGCCAAACCGGGGGCGAATTTCTACGAGCAGTTGCTTGGACTACGGCAGGAGGGGACGGTGTTGGACTTCCTGGGGAAGTTCGAGGTGTTGGCAGGCAGGGTGAAGGGGGTGTCGGAAGACGTATTCTTGGGGGCATTTATGCGAGGGCTGAAGCCCTCGATACGAGCCGAGCTATGGATGCAAAGTCACAGGGACCTAGAGCATGTGATTCGTCTGGTATTGCGGGCGGAGGAGAAGCAGGCGGATGAGCGGAGGATCAGAGGGACTTGGGAGGCACCACAGCATAGGGTCCCATCTACAGCCGCCACCCCGAGACTACCACCGGCCGCCTCAGCCGGAGCGGGGGAGAAGACAGGAGCAGCACGTCCTGCTGGACAAGGGCGGAGGATGACCGAGGCCGAGATGCGGGACAGGAGGGCCAGAGGGTTGTGCTTCCGTTGCGACGAGAAGTTCACCCCGGGCCATCGGTGCGCGAGCCGGTTGCTGCAGATCACTATCGAGCCGGACGAGGAGGAGTACATCGACCCAGAGGAGGCCGAGGAGGAGGTCGTCTCAGTAGAGCAGCCGGTGGAGCTGGAGCAAGCGCAGGTGTCCCTCAACTCCGTGATGGGGTTCACACAGAACTCCACCATGAAGTTGGTGGGACAGGTCGGGGAGACAGCCGTTACGGTCTTGATTGATAGTGGGGCCACCCACAATTTTGTGTCCCTGCGAGTGGTGGAGCTGCTGGGGTTGCAGATGTCAGGTGGTAGGTTCACCGTACAGTTGGGGGATGGACGGTGCGAGGAGAGTACGGGGCTATGTCGAGGACTCTGCCTAATCATTCAGGGGGTACAGATCGTGCAGGATTTTTTACCGTTCGAGTTGGGGAAGGTCGACTTCATCCTGGGAGTCCAGTGGTTGAAGACTTTGGGGACCACGATGACCAACTGGAAACGGTTGAGAATGGAGTTCAAGGATGGCGAGCGGACGGTGGTGCTCCAGGGAGACCCGAGCTTGTGCTATGCCATGGTAGCGTTCAGTGTCATGACTCGGGCTATTCGACGGGCAGGGCAGGGGTACTTGGTGGAGTTTCGGGGATGACCACAGAGGCGGAGCCCGAGCCCGAGGAGGGGCCACCAGAGGTGCAGTCGGTGTTGGAGCAGTTTGCAGAGGTGTTCGAGATGCCACATGGGTTACCTCCACCCCGGGACCACGAGCATGCGATCGTACTGAGGGATGGCGCACCCCCCGTCAGTGTTCGGCCTTACCGGTATCCCCACGTGCAGAAGGATGAGATCGAGCGGCAGGTCAGAGAGATGCTGCTAGCCGGAGTGATCCAGCCCAGCGTCAGCCCCTTCTCGAGCCCAGTTTTGTTAGTGAAGAAGGACGGGAGCTGGCGTTTTTGTGTGGATTACCGAGCCCTGAATAAGGAAACTGTGCCCGACAAGTTTCCTATTCCGGTGATAGATGAGTTGCTCGACGAACTGCATGGGGCGAGGGTGTTTTCGAAGGTGGATCTGAAGTCCGGGTATCATCAGATCCAGATGCGAGCAGAGGACATCCCGAAGACGGCGTTCCGTACACACGAGGGCCACTACGAGTTCTTGGTGATGCCGTTTGGATTGACAAACGCCCCGTCTACTTTTCAGGCCTTGATGAACAAGGTGTTCCGCCCTTACCTGCGACGGTTCATCCTTGTGTTTTTTGACGACATTTTGGTCTATAGCCGCACATTGAAGGAGCACACGGGGCATCTGGAGGTGGTTTTCAGGGAGTTGCAGGGGCACCAGTTATTCGCCAATCGGAATAAGTGCTCGTTCGGGAGGAGTCAGATCGAGTACTTGGGGCACATTGTCTCAGGCGCCGGGGTGGCGGCAGACCGGGCAAAGATTGTGGCGATGTTAGAGTGGCTCCTACCACAGACACTGCGGGCATTGCAGGGTTTTTTGGGATTGACAGGGTATTACCGCAAGTTTGTGAAGGGATACAGCACCATTGCCTGGCCTCTGACGGAGCAACTGAAGAAGGACAATTTTCGGTGGGGGGAAGAGGTGACTAAGGCTTTCGAAGCCTTGAAGAAGGCAATGTCGACGGCGCCGGTCCTTGCTCTGCCAGACTTCAGCCAGCCATTTGTAGTAGAGACGGATGCTTCAGGGTATGGTCTTGGGGCGGTGCTGATGCAGGAGGGGCGGCCGATTGCATACTTCAGCCAGGTGTTGACCACGAGGGAGAGGCTGAAGTCAGTGTACGAGCGAGAGTTGATGGTTATAGTCTTCTCTATTCAGAAATGGCGGACATATCTGTTGGGACGAACTTTTGTGGTGAGGACAGATCAGCGGGCTTTGAAGTATCTGTTAGAGCAGAGGTTGGTGGCAGAGGAGCACCAGAAGTTACTGTCGAAGCTGGTAGGATTTCGGTTCGATATTGAGTACAGACCGGGGATGGAAAATAAGGCGGCGGATGCATTGTCCCGGCGAGATGAGGGGAGCCAGCTGCAGGCGATGACGATACCAGAGTGGAGAGGTTTGGACCAGCTGTCGCAGGAGGTGGAGGCAGATCCAGAGCTGCAGCGGATCAGAGAGAGTTTACAGGGTGGAGGTGACGGGGTGCCAGGGTACACGGTAGAAGGGGAAAGGTTACTCTACCAGGGGAGGTTGGTGATTCCGCGGGGGTCCGCATCGATTCAGACTCTTTTCCAGGAGTTCCATGGGTCGGCGATCGGAGGGCATTCGGGCGTGCAGCAGACGTATATGCGGATGGCTCGAGAGGTATACTGGACGGGCATGCGGAAGGACATCGCGCGATTGGTGGCGGCTTGTGACGTCTGCCAACGTCACAAGTACATGGCGATGGCCCCGGCAGGACTGCTACAGCCTTTGGCATTGCCTGAGCAGGTGTGGGAGGAGGTGTTCATGGACTTCATAGACGGCTTGCCGCGTTCAGAGGGGTTCACCGTGATCTTGGTTATGGTTGACCGACTGAGTAAGTATGCTCACTTCATTCCCTTGAAGCATCCTTACACAGCGGTATCGGTGGCGGGGTTTTTTGTGCGAGAGGTGGTGCGGCTGCACGGGTTTTCGAAATCTATAGTGTCCGACCGGGACAAGGTTTTCACTAGTCACTTCTGGGAGGAGTTGTTTCGAGTGCAGGGGACAGTGCTGAAGCGGAGCACCGCCTACCACCCGCAGACGGACGGTCAGACCGAGGTGGTCAACAGGAGTGTCGAGACCTACCTCAGATGTTTTGCTTCGGAGACACCCCGACAGTGGACCAGATGGTTGGCGTGGGCGGAGTATTGGTACAATACATCCTTCCACTCGGCGGCAGGGATGACACCTTTTCGGATATTGTACGGTCGAGACCCCCTTCCTTGGTTTACTATGGGCACCGGGCGACACCGGTTTCACAGGTGGAGGAGCAGATGGAGGAGAGGGATAGGATGTTGGAGGAGCTGCGGAGGCACCTGACACGAGCACAGCAGGTGATGAAGGCCAAGGCGGACGGACATCGGCGAGATGTGACTTTTCAGGTGGGGGACAGGGTCTACCTGAAGCTTCGACCTTACAGGCAGAATTCTTTGGCACACAGGAGGAACGAGAAGCTTGCGGCCCGTTACTATGGGCCTTTTGAGGTGGAGACTCGGATTGGAAAGGTTGCTTACAGGTTGAAGCTGCCGCCAGGGACAGCGATACATCCGGTGTTTCATGTTTCCCAGTTGCGTCGGGCGATTGGCGAGCATACTACATCCTCCACACATCCTCCTACGCTCACAGATGATATGGAAGTGATGCTCGAGCCAGTTGATGTCCGGGCGGTACGGAGAGGTCCTGGGCGACGTCGGGAGGTCCTCATTTATTGGCAGGGGCTACCGGAGTGCGATGCGACATGGGAGCTGTATGAGGCGATACAGGAGCAGTACCCTGATTTCCACCTTGAGGACAAGGTGGCTCTTTTAGGGGCGGGTATTGATACGGCCGCACCCTCAGAGGCGGGCACGGGTCCAAGCGGGACCCAAGGCGGATGAGTCACTTACTATCAGAGGCGTCGAAGGGCAGATTAGTCTTTTGTTATGTTATTTTGTTCCAAGGTTTTCTCTATTTATATCTAGGGTTAGCCGTCATGAGAGGGATGCTTATTGTGTGAAGAACATTCTAAGTGTCATTTGTGAGGGTTTTAGACTTTGATCCGTTCATCAAAGTTAGGAGAGCGAGTTCCTCTCGAAAGGGCTCAATTTATCTTGCCATTAGAATTTGTCTTTTTCTCAAAAATTCAATAAAAATCCCATCTTTTCCAATTTTTATTCCTTTTCTTCGCTGATTTTCCATTGATACGATCCAAATCGTATCACAAGAATTATGGTACATTGTCTCAGTGCAATGCTTGCTCAAATCTTAACACAGAACTTTGACAACTTCTCCTCCTTTGATGGCTCCCTTTCTTATTAACACAACTAATTGTAACAATAATTGGTATTATTGGAACTCAATTACCCTTGATGATGCACAATAACAAGCAAGCATGGAATGTACTATCTAAACACAAGAGTATTTTGTTTACCTATAAACACAAGAGCATCTTCATTCAATTAACTTCAAAAAAATTATGAAACCTCCAAAATGGCTAAACATTAATGTCTTTTACTTCTCGCAAGAAAAGAGCATATTGATATGAACATTTATGACAGTTATAAGAAACAATCTTTCTATTTCATTACTTGCTTCAAATACAATCTTTTTTTCCATCTCTCTAATTCTTCTAGTCTTCGCTAATTTAATAAAAATAACCAAATCTAATAGAAAACCTTGAACTCAAAAACCAAAATTCACTGTCATTTACAATCACACGAAAAAAACCCAGCTTTGAACAAATCAAACCAAAATTCTAATAAAACTATAATTAACTCAAAACACAACTTTGAAAAAACCCCACTGCACATGTTCCTACCCAGAATTATTTAAAAAAATCAACCAAACCGATAATTGCATAATTGAAAAAAAAATCCCAAATTGAACTTAAAAATTATTTCTCTACTAGCAACTGAAAGACTTTCAAACAAAATGAAGTAATGTACCCAAAAAATTATCAAACTCCAATGAAAACCCCAACCAAAATCTATTAAACCCCACACATAACATCAAAATGCAATAAAGGTAAAACCTTTCAAGCTAATCACACCCAGTGGTCTAAATATCGAACCGATATCCGATATATCGACCGTAATATCGGAAATTAGACATGTGCAATAATATATTTATATAAATTGTGTTTTTCGATTTTTCGTCGATATCGGCCGCAAAATCGGTTGCAGGGCCGATATACTGACCTAGCCAATATTTCGCTTCGAAAAATCGACCGGTTATCAGTTTTTATTTTTGGTACGCATGTCTGGTGACGGGCCGGGTTTGTAATTCGTTACCCGATCCAACCTGATATCTGTAAATAAAGGGGGAAAGTCGTGAGAGAGAAGTCCAAAAGCCTTAAGTTTCTCTCTCACTTTGATTTTGTCACTCTCCCTCTCTCTTTGATTGACAGTTTCATCGCTCTCTCTTTGACTGATGACGCTGCTATCCCTCTCTTTTTTATCAACGATGCAGCTCTCTCTCTCTCTCTTCGACAACGCATCTCTCCATCTCTCTTCAACCTACGACACAGCTCTCCCCCTCTTCGACGGTTCAATCGACGATGAAACTATCTCTCTCTCCTCGACCGACACGCAGCTATCCCTCTCTCTTTGACCCCTCTCTTTGACCAATAACGTAGCTCTCTTTCTCTCTCTCTCTCTCTCTTTGACCGACGATGCAGCTCTCTCTCTCTGACCTAAGTTCAAATGTAAGAATTGATCGGCTTTAGTTTGCAATCTTCGCATAAGATTGATCGGCTCTTTTTTTCAATTTTTGCTGATGTTTATTTGCTTCAATTTGCAGCCACCGCTCTTTTATTTGCTTCAGCATTTAGTTTGCAGTCGAGCGTTAGTGAATCAATCAACATCTTTTCTCTCTTCGACTATTCGACGCTTTCCCGCTCTTTCGGTCTCAAATCTGCAGGTAATTTTAACTAATAATTTTAACTGGCAGAAAAATTGATACATGATATAGGCTAGCAAACAATGTTATGTCTTAGTGACATGAATTTTGTGGTTAAATGTCTTGATGATAATAGCATGCTAATTTTTCCTAACTTTCAAAGTTTAAATTGATTTTATATCTATATTATGATATTATCTCTATCGTGGCTCATTTGTTATGATAGCTAATCAAAAATTGACATCCCATGATTCCCATTAATGTAATATGAATAGGAGTTCTGTGTAATAAATGTTAAGGTGTTAATTAATTTTTTGTTAATAGTTAACGTAGTTATATTATTAAAATGATATCATACTTAATTAATGTAATATAAAATCATATTTTATAGGTATTATAATAGCGTGGTTCCTGACTATTTAAAAAAATATTCCACCGGGTATATGGCCGATATTCACGTTTAATGAGATAACTATACTCATTTGAGTTTATATAGTTTATATCTTCTTAGATACATCCATGCTTGCAAATGACGTCATTTTTTAGCTTCGGATATGACACTCCGATATTTAGTCTATATCCCCAATATCTGCATTCAATATCAAATTTTCCAAGCCGATAGGCAGTCGATATACGCTATTTAGAACATTGATCACAACCACAATGAACATCAGATGAAAAGTCTTCAAATCTAAATCAAAAGTAGAAAAATAACAAACATACCCACATTTACAATTACACGAAAACAAACCAAATGAACACAAAATCACAAAATCCTCTTTTTACCCTTCTATCCTTGGTTGAAAACGGAAGACACAAAGGTTCCTCTTGTTGTCTTACACTCTCAGAAAGGTGAAAAAGAACGCCTACATCTGTTTCGTCTATGGAAGCTCATGGCGTGACGAAGAACAAAAGGCAGAGGAAGAAGAAAAGAATAAAAGAGAGAAGAAAACGACAATGGCCCATTTCCTCCAATGTCAAACGGCGTCGTTTGGAACCCTTTTTTAATTAATCAATACAAAACGGCATCGTTTCGGGGCACGGAATATTGAGAAAAGACGCGCCATAAAACAACATCGTTTTGATGCATGTTTACAAAAAAATAGAGATGCATAAATGAGATTTGAACACGCACCCATAGAGACGCGGGATTGAGTCTCTACCGATTCCACAAGAAAGACATCTGCCAAATTTTTAAAAACAAAAATATATTAAATGTGTCGGTTTTAAAACTTAAAAAATGGCCCCAATTGAAACGTGGGTCCTCCCCTGTGTGGTGTATTGTTGAACTTTATCACGATATGATGCATTTCATCTTAGTGTTTCATATGCTCATGTCATAATGCCAATTTTGTTAAATGATATAATTTCATCACTTTTGAATGTATGACAGGATTTCCATGAATTTAACAATGAAATTGTCCAAGTTATATCATATGAATCAACATAGCTTTTCTTATTTGAACATCTATTGTTTAAAAAGTAAATAGCTCTATTTTTCATCCTCGATTTCCCTCAAAGATCTTTGTTATTTCGAATAATTCTACAAACTTTGTTACTAAAATTATTTAAATATGTTTTTGATAATACCATAAAGAAATCTTTGAATGAAACATCTCATACGCTTTTCAACTAATAAATTCTTGAGCACAAGATAGTTGTTTTGGTTGCTCCTACCAAATGACATTACCTAGCATAAAAGCACGTATTCAAATAAAGAGATTGAACTTTGTTTTCTTTGATTTAAGGTCTTTTGAGTCTTTGTAATTCCATGAATGTGGTTTCGTCATTTATATATGTTGTCAAATCTATGTCATGTTTCTTATGATCATAGCACTTATCTTGTGTTGAATGTTTACCATATAAATGATAAGCATTTATCTTGCTGTTTTAAGGTATTTAGATATACATCTCAAGTATGATCGGCAAAAATACCTAAACTTTAAGTTTAACAAAGAAGACGGGTGGTGGGAAGTATAACTGAAGAAGATTAAATGTGCAGCTAGACCATGGTTGTGCATAGTGTTTTAAAAGTGGAAATAAAAAAAGCGAAGCGGCCAAGTTACCTTGGCGCTTGAGTGGTTAAGCGGCCGCCTAAACGCTTAGGCGGCCGCTCATGATCTGGAGCCTAATTGGACATATAATCAGTTTTCATGACGATCCAATAGTTTTACTCATTGTTGGTAACTTGGAATCATCTAACATTATGTTTTACTAATTTTCTTCATTTTGAAAGTGGATAATTAGAATATTTAAAGGTGTACGCATCTAAATGAACTATTCTTCAAACCAATAAAAGCAAAATCAATTTTACATAAAAAAATTTGTTGTGTTAACTCTGCTATCTACATAAAAAAACAAGAATGTACAACACAGATTGGTAAAGTAAAGAAAATACAAGGCAAACAAAATGAGAAATTTAACGATGACAAAGAAGAAAAAATCAAAAGCCCAAAAAAGTAATAACATTGAAAAGAAAGAAAAAGAAGAAAAACAAGGAGAAAAGAAATAAAGGGAAATAATAAATTTTAGCTTTTTCCATCAATGAAGACTTTGTGAGATAAATTTTATCCTGTAAGAGTCCGATTCCAACCTTTATAATTGCAAACTACATAGCTCGTGCGCATTCTATCGTAACATTCATGTCAAATATGAGACATGTATCATATGTATTTTTCTTTCAAATTTTATCACATATTACGCAGCCATGTTTATGGAATGTAAACTGCAAGTTATGTTGTACAACCGTAGGATATGATAATGGAAGTGAGATTAAAATATGATATTATCATTCATGTTTTGCTTTGAATATACACATACTTTAGAAAGAAGGTATGAAATTAAGAAAATATAAGGGTCAGAACAACCATCTGATTAACCGGACTTGAGCTCAGTGGCCAGAGGCGGAACTACGTGGGAGTTGCCCTGGGCATCTGCCCAGGGCAAGAAAATAAAAACAAATGTATTTTATACCAAACAGTCTTCCTTTAAAACCCAGCGGTTAAGGCGTTGGTGTGTTCGATCGCAAGTGCATGGTTCGAACACCAGCAAATGCATGTTTTATTTGTTACACAAATTTTGCATAAAATAATCAGTTTTATTTTTAAAAAAATATCTTGTGATGTCACAAATCACAATCTACTTATGGCCCCAATGTCAGCCCAATGTCTTAAGGCATTTGCACATGGGATCTTATTCATTACATATTTTACATACAATTTATTTATAAATAAAATTTCTTGTACTTTCACCGTTTCCTTATAGTAAAAGTCATTGGTGTATGAGATCGTATGTTATGTTTTTGATTCTAGGTAAAGAATTTTTTTAATTTCTTACATATATCTTACATACAATAATCATGAATTTACCATTAAAAAAATTTGTGCAATAGATTTAATTTTGAGTCCTATGCTAATACAACATGCATGGATGGAACTGTGTACAACTTGTCCTGGGCAGCTCAGGGCAAAAATAAAATAAAATTTATTATTATGTATATTAATCATCATCGTCGTCTCTCTCTATGTGACTTTCTCCTATGTTTCCCTCACATTACCTCTCACTTTTGTAACTCTTTTTCTAACTCTCACTTCTCAATCTTTAAATTAATGTAAAAAAATTATATCAATTATTATTTCTATATGCTTGTGTGTGTATTAATGTAAAAACTTTAATCTTCAATTATTATTTTGTTTATCAAATATTATTTTTATAGGCATGCATATCTATATGTATGATACTATTTTTGTCAGCTTAAATAGACATTTTATAGGTTATATATCATATTTTGAATATATGTATAATACTACTTTGTAGCTATTATCAATAAATAATTAAAGCAGATTAGCATTTAATTTTTTTTGCTTTGGTATTTTTTAAAAAAATATTTTTTGCATCATCTTCATTTTCGCCTAGGGCAAATAAAATTCCTGGTTACGCCACTGTCAGTGGCCAATGTCATAACTCACTTAAGCGACTCTCCTAAGCGCATAGGCAACCATATTTTTAAAACACTGGTTGTGTACACCAAGCATGCAGCTACGAAGGCAAAAACTATGCACTAAATGGAGTACGTAGATAAATGGCTCTTAGCATAACGAGATGAATGACTAAGTCGAAATACTTTGTTGAGTTTTGGCTTGTGATTGTATTACTTTAGTTCGTGACCTAAAGGGGTTCTGTTTGCTTAAATATGCACTTGTGAATCAAGCACATGGTAATATCCAACTTGTTAGGGTAAGAAAAGGGCATAAATCAAATAAAATGGCGAGTACGTACCCGATCGCGGATGGAGCATCAACTTGTTCTTCTTCGGAGTTGGGAACTTGTGGATGATTCAATGGGTGGAGAACTGGATGATGGCGGTGGTGGTGATGATGGAAGAAGATGGGGGGGAGGTGGACGTGGATGATTGGTGGGTGAAAACGAGGGCAGCAGCAACGGTGGTGGTGATGGCGATGGTAGATGTGAAAGTGAGGGTGTGAGAATTTTGGAGGAGGAGGGGTTTTTTGATCTTGGATTTGGGTTTCGGGTTGCATCGCCATCGAGCTCGATCTTCTTCTTGCAATAGTGAAGATGGACGGTGGCTTTCCAGGGCTCGCAACCCGACCCCGCTAAGGCTTGTCGTTTGTTTGTATTTGAGTTGGGCCGGGCTGTTCTTAATTTAAAATGAAATGAAGGTTAAGATATTTGATATTCCTGAAGAAACTTACCAATCTCATTGCATACGTAGCAAAAGAGTTGATCGCCCAGGCTTCTCTATAGCTGTCGGTGTAGATGATCACATGAGGGAAAATCTAGTAGTTCTCATAACCTAAATCTCTCTCGTTTGATGCAGAATTTAGTAGTGGATTCTCTCTCTTTGATACGCTCTCTTGTGGAAGATAAAGGCCTCTTGGTAGTAGTTATTCTATACAATAACCATCCATAATTCTCACAAGAGGGGAGGCTATTTATAGGCTTTCCACTTGTTGGAAATTCAATTTCAAACCATAACTACTTTGGACGAGAAAAGCACACTGCCTCACAATCCCCTCTATGAGCAATGAACTTTATAAGAGGTATGAACACATGGATGATCACAACATGGTTCTCCATACAAAAAAAGTTGTATGCAAAATAGTCTCGAGCCGCATGGTTCGATGCTTTGTGCAAACATTTTAGCACGGAGATGGGTAGCTGAGCAGTGCAAGACCATGTATTCAATATGATTGGTTACATTGAAGTGCTTGCACGGCTGAGATTTGTGGGGGCGACGAATGGGGCTGGGAAGAGGGGGGCTATTGTAACGACTGCTTTTCATGTATCTGGATTTAATATAATATAATATATGTTTTGGTGGATTTTCTCCTCTTGTGTGGTTTTCGTCTCCGTAGTTTTCATTTTCGATCGATTCGTCGTATTTTCTCAATTCTTCCTTAGGATTGTCGATTTCGAAGTATGTCACTCGTGACGGACTTCATAACGGTCGTATCTAACTATTAGATCAAGCCTAGGAGTCTTAGGAATCGATCCCGGGGCCCCGCGCTCCGTATCGGTACTTTTCTGTGCTCATTAGCCGGTGTAAGAAGGGCCACCGACCGACTAGATGACGATCCAGTCGGTCGGAAATCCTTCTTGGACCGACTAGTTAGCTTTCTAAATTTCTCAGGAGTTACTGTTTATCGTTAGTCGGTCTAAGAACGTTGGTTGACCGACTAGGTTGCAAACTAGTCGGTCAGCAATGCTTCTTGAACCGACTAACTCATCATCTTATTTTTGTATCAGTTACTGCTTACTCTTAGTCGGTCTAAGAACGTTCATCGACCGACTAGATGCTAAACTAGTCGGTCAGTACTTTTTCATGGACCGACTAACTCTAGAATCCTATTTTCGTTCAGGAGTTACTGTTTACACTTAGTCGGTCTGCGTTGGTCGACCGACCGACTAGTTTCCAAACTAGTCGGTCAGTGGTTGCTCTTTGACCGACTAACCAGTGTTAAACCCCTAATTTCTGGGCAGCCGCCAGCCCAACCTATAAATACCCCTCCCAAACGACTTCTTCTTCTCCAACACGACCCAAAACCCTAAAAACTTCCCCCTTGAGCCCCCATCTTCCTCCAAGCTTCATTTCTCCATTCCAAGCCCTAAATCCATCATCCAATCCATCCATTCACCCTATCTACCACTCACCATCCCCAAAATCTCACCAAAATCCATCAAATCCCCAAAATTCCCCAAAACCCTAGTTTCTCCAAACTTCCCCAATCCTTTCCAGATCTGGTCCTAGGGTTCCCCGGAGTGTTTCTTCCGCCACCTCTCGGTAAGAAATCGATCTACCGTTGTTTTCTTATCCTATTGTAATTTTTATGAAACCCTAATAAAATACTTGTGTTTTGATGATTGTTCCCCATAACAGCGATTCCCCGTAGGCTAGCATCCGCGGTAACGAACTTTCGTAACCATCATCCCCGGTGATAGGCAAGTGAAACTTGCATCTCTTGGTTTAGACCATGTCTTAGGCCATTTCCCTTGCTTTAGCGTAAAAGAGACTAAACGGTGAAAGGATAGCCGTTTAGACGCCATTGACCTAGCTTGACAACGAAGCTTGGTCCGTCACCCTCCTCATGCTCATATGTCACGTTTAAATTCCATTAACGGTACGCAATTATCTGTTCATGGCATTGCATAGTGATTATTTATCGTGATTGCGTAGCACACGCTACAATCCCATGTTTCCTGGCTCGTGTTCCAGAAGCGAGCCCTGTAGTTGGAAACCCCAACGCTCGAATGTCAACACACACTTATTTTCCTGGCTCGTGACCAGAAGCGAGCATAATGAGTTGGAAACCCCAACGCTCGTCACATGTGGGTGGGGTAAGAGATAAGCGGACTGAGCCCGAGTGGCTTGATCAGCCACTCCGGCCAGCAGGTGAAATCTCTAGTGTTTCAGTGTTGATAGTGATAGAGATAAACGAGCTGGCCAGTAAGTGGACTCTCTATGCACTAAGTGTTAAGTGTTAAGTGATAAGTGATTAGTGATTAGTGATTAGTGATTAGTGATTAGTGAATTGGTAGCTTTTGCTACACCGTGCATGCTTGTCACTCTTTCAAACTGTTGCATCATATTCAACTGTCATGCCATTGTTTAACAATTAAATGCTAGGTTGTTAGTCACTTTCAGTTTCCTTGCCCAAGTCTTTTTAGACTTGCTGACATGTGCCCCTCTCTCTTTTGGGTGACGCATGTTAGACCTTGAGCCTGAGTTGCCAGCTGAGGGTGAGGTGTTTGCGGACGCCGAGCTTGAGCCCGTATTGGACGGGGAGTACGTGGACACTGGGGACCAGTCCTAGTGTCTACGTTGTGTTTTATTTTTATTTTTGTTAGACAGTTGTTTTGTTGTCGGTGCGTGGCACCTATACTTATTTATGTCGTTGCTTTCGTTTGGCCTTGTTCTGGGCCCCTAGACTCTTTCCTTTAGCCTGGTGGCTTTTCTGTGATGTTGGATATTTTGTGGACAAACTTTGGGATTGGTATTTCATATCCGTCCCATACTATTATTATTATTGTTGTTGTTTCGATTGCAATTACAGGGACCTGCTTATACTAAATTGACGCTTATCGGGTTTGGGGCTTCACCGCTCCACTCCCGTGCGGACCTTTTCACGTCTCGCCTCCATTTTAGGGAAGCGGGTCGTGACAGCTATGGAGGTCGGAAGAGGGGGTCTGGGGAGGTCAGAGGAGATGGTAGAGGAGGGGGGCGGGAGGAGGGGGAGGTCAGAGGAGGGGGGGCCAGGGAGGTTGGAGGACAGCACCGTCGTTCGCCCTTCGAGAGAAAGAGGGGGGGCTGGGGAGGTCGGAAGATGGGGATGATGGGTGGGGGAGGTCGGCGGAGTGGGCGAGGGAAGAGGAATACCATGGATGGGGAGGTTGGATGAGGGGGCTAGGGAGGCCGGAGGAGTGGGCATCGGAGGGGATTGGGGAAGTGGGAGAGGGGGGCTGGCGAGGCCGGCGGCGTTCGGCCGTTTTACGCACTGTGCACGTCCATGTGCATTTTCGGAAATTTGGCACTGGGAGTGCGCATTGAGTAACTTCAGCGGCAAACTCGTAAATAAGTGGTATGCACGCGATAGTAATGGCAAACTTGTAAATAAGTGGTATGTGCGCAGAGTAAAACGGTGGGTGCGCAAAGCAATTCGCATTGGCTTGTCACTGCCTCGTCACGTGATCACGTGATAGTAAAGGACCATGACAAACATAATTTTGAATATATGCATGTGTGATTCAACAATCATTTGTGCTGGTGGCCGACGTTTTTTATGGGAACAAGCGTTGAAGACAACACAAAAGAGACAATCAAGGGTGCCATTGCTCGCACTTTAATCAATCACTTTGGAACCCTGGAATCTTGGATGATTGGAAGACGTCAAATGCACCGACATGAAGAACAAATTTATTTCATGTAGCCACAGAAATGCCACAGTATAACTTGAAAGGATCGACGATCGATAAGCAAGGGGTTTCTGTTTGGTGTAATGCACGCCGGCGACACTATCGTCGGTGGTGAGCTGGAAACCCCGTCGACCTCAAAGGGTTTCTGTTTGGTGTAAAACTAGAGATGATATGTGCACAGTGCACGGAGCCAACCCGCCCAAACAAATAGGATATTAGGATGCAGTGCATGCACACAACCGAAAAATATTAAGAAGCGTGTGTATGTGTAAATAACTATAACCTTAACAGGTTCTCTAACACTCGCAAAAAAACGCGCGCATGCACACATACACGTTACAATTTCACTCAAGGTTTAATTACTCAGCGTAACTATGTGGTTGGGTTTACAACTGATTTTTTTTATCCTACTCATCTGACATTTCTCTTTAAATCAACTTAAATGAACTTATCGGCCAAAGGAACTTAAATGCACTAGTTATTACGAGAACAAAAATGCTGATTAAGTTTTTGTTTAAGATAACAATGCATTTGTGTTTGGGTTTGATTAGAGTTCATATATTGAATTTACTTTAAAACAATTTAAATGTTGATTTATTGTTTATTAATTTTTCTCTGGTGGGTCCGATCGGTCTTCTTCTTATCCTCTCCCCCGGCCCCAGCCGCCCCCAGCCCCCTATGCGGTATGATGAGGTAAAATACACCGTCGGAACACGGTAAGGACATTTCCAATCATCCCCTTCAAAATTGAATATGCTTCAAAGATTCCATTATGAATGGTGGACCACTCCAACCCACCCTCTTCAAAACCTATTTTTTTTCATTTTAATTTAGTTATCTTTATTGAAATACTTAATGAAAATTTTTTATTTTAGAATGGATTAATCTAATAATCAATATTTATTTATTAGATAAATTTATAAATAATATAAAATTACTATTATTCTATTAATATAATAATTTTGGTGACAATATTAAATATTAGGGTTTTTAGCATATTTGTCCCTTAAATCTTGCATATTTTGATATATGTCCCTCAAATCTTCGTATTTGCTCATAAGTCCCTCAAATTTTAAACTTTAACCTTAATAGTCCCTCCAACATGTTTTCTGTTAAAAAGTTAAATTAATTAAAGATTAATTTAGGATTACGGTTAGTTAATTAAGAAATTATGTTAAATGAATCATTAACCCCCCTTAATTAGGTTAATTACCCCAACCCAAAAAACGGGGGGCGGCGCCCCTTCCCCCCAGAAAACAGGGGGAGGGGCGCCGCCCCCTCCCCCTTCGCCTCAAACAGCGGAGGGGGAGGGGGCGGCGCCCCTCCCCCCAAAAACATGGGGAGGGGGCGCCGCCGCTCCCCCCAGAAAACAGGGGGAGGGGCGTCGCCCCCTCCCCCTCCGCCTCACACAGCGAAGGTGGAGGGGGCGGTGCCCCTCCCCCCGAAAACATGGGGAGGGGGCAGCGCCCCCTCCCCCTCCGCCTCAGACGAGGCGAGGCCGAGGGGGAGGGGGCGCCGCCCCTCCCCCCGAAAATAGCGGAGGGGGAGGGGGCGGTGCCCCTCCCCCCGAAAACATGGGGAGGGGGAGGGGAGGGGGAGGGGGCGCCGCCCCTCCCCCCAGAAAACAGGGGGAGCGGCAGCGCCCCCTCCCCCACAGCCGTCTGCGACAGTGGGGGAGGGGGTGCCGCCCCTCCCCGTCCTAACCCTAACCCTAACCCTAATCTTAACCCTAACCCCCCTAATTAACCCCTTAATCTAACGGAATATTCCCATTCTGTTAAATTTTAACAGAAATTTAGAGAGAGTGACTATTAATGTTACATGTTTAAAATTTAAGAGACTTGAGAGCAAATACCAAGATTTGGGGGACAGATATCAAAATACGCAAGATTTAAGGGACAAATATGCTAAAAACCCTAAATATTATAATTTTTTAATTCTCTCGAAAAATATTCAATATTGGTCTCATATTATAGGTATTGTCGCGATCTTTCCAATGGTACTAAGTGATTATACACTGAGCTGACCTTCAATGATCACTTGGCTAATTATTTGGCGAACAGGCCCAGTAGAGCCCACGACTTCAACTCAACAGCCCACAGACTCTCATGTGCGACCGATCGCCTCATCATTCAATGTGACAGCTCGACTGACCATTATGCTCCTTTGGTTAATGTGTCCGCTCATAATCCAGACATTCCATGACCGATCGTTAGCCCATCATCAATACCGACCGTTCAGGTCATCATCAATGGCGATGGCTCGGATCCAGAGGCAGTAACGCTCCATAAAGGCTCGGACGTTACTACCAGACGTCCATGGCATATAAGTAGCCTCTCAGACAACGAGGAAATGACTTTTGGCTCATTCCATATTCTTATTCTCTGATAAATTCAGGTACTCCACTCTCGATATCTGCTCCACTTTACACATTTCCTTCATAGCTCGATGTGAGAACTAACGGATGACCTCCACAAGCCCTCCTTGAGTCACTAACTGACTTAAGCATGCGACGATATTAGGTTGAACCCCAAATCCGACCCCCTGACGAGTTTCCTATGGTGTAGGCAACACAGATATAGCTCGGACCCGACTCTTATAGCTCAGATCAAAACATACTTAATCTGTGGATAGCTCATCTACTGTTCAGTCAGCTGACCACGATAATCCACTTCAGCTGCTGCAACCTAGTCATCATTCAACTACTTTAGTGGTGAGAAAATACCTCGAAACATTTGGCACCGTATGTGGGAATCGAGTCGGTATCCACGTCGTCAACCACACCGACAATGACTCGACCCACCAACCAAGGGCCTGAGATGCCATTAACCACAAGGGTGGTAGATGGTACGCCACCATCCGTGGATCCCAGTTCATCAGTTCGTGGAATGCCCAAGTCATAATTAGTGACTTTAGAGCATTTCCATGCATTCTCACGAGAGGTGAGCGTCAACATCCAAGCGCTGACTGTCGTGATCGAACGACTAACGGGTGTGCAGTCCAATCTGGCCACGAATCTACCAATCATCTCAATTCTTCATCAAAAACATTTGGTGATCATGCTAGCCACACTGATGGGACAAGGAACCGTGTCTCATAACCTGGAACAAATATTCGTCATGCCCTCTTTCTCATTGCAACGACAACAAACCCACATCTCTCCTCGTCCGAAGGAGCTCAAGACGGTCTGTTTGGGAGCCACATTTCAGCAACAACCGGTCTCCAGGGCCTGCGGGCCTAACTCAGTGGAGCTGAGGACTGTCACCTAGCTCGAGCTGACAATCAACCCAAAGAGAGTCGTCGTATGTGAAGTCGGAGCCCTCGCTGTAGGTGAAGTCGGCCTTACGAGGAAGGCTCGAAGGGACAGTATCCGACGTCCGAGTTCCTCCGACATCTCAGATGAGGATCGAGGTGATTCCTTGAGCGCTTCTAACAATCGGCCAAGGAGATCCAGCCACTGAGGTGAAGTACAACGACATCGCTCCTCTTCATCGAGCTCAAATAAGAAGCAGAACCCCTTGAAGAAGAACATCACCTCAGCCCTGCTGCTGCCTAGATTCAAATTGCCTGATTTGGACAAGTACGATGATTCGAGCGACCCACGCGAGCATATCCAAGACTACAAAAGGGATATGGAGATGCAAGGGACTGACGACGCCATCCTTTACCGAGATTTCTAACCCACCGTACGAAAGGCCATAAAGAAGTGGTATAATGGACTTTCCAACCGATCTATTGTGCCGTTTTAAGACTCTGGCTCAAGCTTTCTACTAACAAATCATGGCAGTACGAATGAGAAACGAAGCTCAGGCCATCTCTTCACCCTACTGTAGAGAGAGGGTTAGACGTCAAGGATCTTTCTGAAGTGCTTCAACTCAGAAAGACTAAACGTTGAGAGCTGCAACAATGAGGTGACAATCACTGCACTCAAGAAGGGCTGCCCCCCATTCTAAACTATTCAAGAGAAAGGGATGAAAGTAACCCTACTCCCAAATCCTATTCTAAACTAACCCTACTCCTAAAACTAGAAGAAAGTATGAAAAGGGATGAAAAACGAAGATATGCTTAAATACAACTAAAAACCTTATTGTGTTTGTAGTAGACCCGAATCGGAACAGCTGTGTGGAAAAATCCACACGGTCGCGTCGTTTATACAATGTTACGCACTGCTGCATCTTCGAAGGTCTTCAATTGATGTGGCCATTTGAGAATTCGAAACGACCGTTTGGCTGTATGTGAAATTGCAATTGCATCTTCAGAATTGAGGGTGACACGTCGTGTGAAAAGTTCACACGGCCGTGTCGCAACTTCGTTGCATTGCTGCTGATGGGCCTATGCCTTCGGAGCGACACGGTTGTGTGATTGGTTCACACGAACGTGTCGTCGTCTTTGCTCTTATTTGGCAGGACGAACCAAACGGCCATCTAAATGTTCGTGTGAGGATTCGTTGGAGTCCTTGGCCAAAGCTCCTCACACGGCCGTGTGAGATGTCTCACACGGCCGTGTGAGAGATGCAGATCTTCAAAATAGCTCCATCGTCATTGGATTGAACCCTCTTGCATCGTTTATCACTCCAAAGACCTTTATTCTTATTATTTTACTCCAAAAATCCACAAATTCATCTGAAACACACCAGAGAGACCAAAAACATAAAAAGGAACAAAAAGCATGGAAAATGGCACGAAAAACGAAGCGAAGTGATGTGAAGCAATGGGAAAAAGTGCGTGAAAACTATATATAAAAATCACATAGCACCTAAATCAGTTCCTTACCAGGATGGAGAGGTACATGATGGTAGAAGAAACACTGGCCGCACGTGATGGGGGCATCTCCAGAGGTCTGACTGAAATGAAGAAAGAAGCTCGGCCCAAGGAGGGGCCCGTCAAGATCAGAGAAGCCAACGGAGATGGGACAAAAGTCCCAGTGACATGGCTGATATGGTCTTCACAAAGTAGAACGCTCCTAAGGCCGATGTGATGGCATATGTTCACACCGAGGGGTACTTCAACCGACCTCCTTCGAAGATGAAGAGCGGTAAGTGGGATGAGAACAAGTTCTGTATGTACCACCAAGACCACAGTCATGATATAGACGACTGTTGGCAGCTAAATAAGGACATCAAGCACCTTATTCGGCAGGGGTATTTGAGAAAGTTTATCGACACCCCAAAAGCGAGGCAGGAGGAAGACACCTCAAGAGGAGATGTCCAAGAGAAAGCAATCACCATAGTTCAACAAGTGACCAGGGTCATCGATGTTATTTTTAGTGGGCCATCTTTGTACGGACTAACTTCTTCAACTCAGAAGTTGTATGTTTGGAGGGTAATGGCCACTAACATGTGACAGCGAACCCGAGGGATGCTCCACCACCTATCTGCTTCTCTGATGAAGACCTGGAGGGCATCGTGCTATCATATGATGATGCAATCGTTATCAGTGCCATTTTTGGCTTGATTGAGGTACGTCGATTGCACATGGTCGCTGGAAGTTCTTGCAATGTGCTGTTTATGTCAATGCTAGAGCAGATGTGTCTCAGCTCGTCCGACTTGGATGCGTGCTCTGGCCCCATAGTCAGCTTCGCAGGGCATACCGCCCTTATTGCAGGTATGATCAGTCTGTCTGTCACTCTTGGAGAACACCCACAGTTGGTCACTCGCATGACAAATTTCATAGTGGTGAAAGTCAACTCGGTGTACAATGTGATCATAGGTCGACACTTCTTGACTTGGTTGAGTCTATGGTCTCCCCTTCCATTAGATGATCAAATTCCAGATTCCTCAAGGGGTTGGAAGGGTGAAAGGCAACCAGGCTCAGTCGAGGTCGTGCTACCTCCTTTCCACCAAAGCACGAGGGGTCAAGCAGACTTATTCGGTGGACTTTCTTGACAACAGGGAGGACTTTGTCGACCATTGATTTACACCAGTCGAAGAACCCGAACTGTTCTAGTCTTGGATGAAGAAGGGAAAACTGTTTCTATTGGATGGGCACTTGATCCCGATCTAAAGAAGAAGTTGATTGGCTTCCTGAAGGCCAATGTGGATGTATTCATTAGGTCGCTAGATGACATGCTAGGCATCGACCTTCCAAGTGATCACCCATGAGCTATACGTCGATCCGACCTTTAAGTATGTCAAGCAGAAGAATAGAAATATTGAAGCGAGAAAATGAAGGTGACTATAAAAGAGTTAGATCGGCTGTTGGAGGCCAGCTTCATCAGAGAAATTCGATATCCAGACTGGTTTGCCAACGTTGTGATGGTGAAGAAATCGAATGGCAAGTGGTTGATGTGCATATAATTCACCAATCTCAACAAGGCATGCCCCAAAGACAGCTACCCCTTACCTCAGATCGATCACCTCGTAGATAATGCCTCTTGATACGAGCTCCTGAGCTTCATGGATGCATTCTCTAGCTACAAATTTTGATGGCTTCTGAAGATGAGGAAACAACCTCTTTCATCACCGACCGAGGTATTTTCAAATACAAAAAGATGCCCTTTGGGTTAAAGAACTACGAAGCGACCTATCAACAGATGGTGAATAAGGTATTCAGCTCTCAAATCAGGAGAAATATAGAGGTATATGTAGATGACATGCGCATCAAGTCTAAGAGCTCAACAGACCATATCGCCGATCTCTCAGAGACCTTTGAAGAGATCCAGAAGCTCAGCCTGAGGCTAAATCCCGAAAAGTGTACATTCGGTGTCTGATATGGAAAGTTCCTTGGCTTCGTGATCATACACCGTGGCATTGAAGTAGACCATGACAAGATCGCTGCACTGATTGGCATGAAAGAGCTGACGACCATTAAGGAGATACAAAGGCTGAATGAGAGGATGATCGCCATAGGGTACTTTCTGTCAAAGTCAGTAGAGAGGTCCCTCCCATTCTTCAAATTGCTGGGAAGGCCTTGGCCAACCCGACAGGAGAGAGGAAAACCAAAGGCTGTGATGAAGACTGTGCAAGAGCTTTCGTCGAGCTAAAAGACTACCTCCATAATCCACCACTATTTACGAAGCTCAAAGAAGGAGAACCATTGAGCTTCTATCTGGCATCCATCCAATAATCAGTTAGATTAGTCATGGTCAAAGAAGAATTAGTAGTACAAAGGCCAATCAACTACACGAGCCGGATCTTCTGAGGAGTTAAGATCTGATACATCCAGATAGAAGATGGGTTATGCACTCGTCATAGCTGCAAGAAGGCTCCGACTGACACAGAGCTTGAGCAATACTTAAAGAGATTAGATCAGTCGGGAAGAATGCTGAACTGGGGGGGTCGAGCAGAGTGAATTCGACATTTATTACAAGTCGAGGACAACCATCAAATGGCAAGCTCTGGCAAATTTCATTGCTAAGTGCACATCTGAGAGATCCATAAAGGTCTTTATGGAAATTGCTATAGGCAAGGACAATCACTTTGAATGGCTTGAGGCAGGGCTATTATTGGCCCACCATGGTCGAGGATGCAGCTGAGCATGTGCAGAAATTCCAAGAATGCCAAAAGTTTGCAAAGCTCAACTCGGCTCCACCAGCCGACCTAGTTCGAATCATTAGTCATGTGCTGTTGCTAAAAGGGGACTCGACATATTCAGCCATTACTATCGGACAAAGGAAGTACCTGATCGTGGTTATGAACTATTTCACAAAGTGGATTGAGGCTGAACCATTGGCCAGCATCGCTTGGAATAATGTCACGAATTTTTTCCTGGAAGTCAATCGTAATCTAGTTTGGCATCCCTCGATCCATAATCATAGACAACGGGTCACAGTTCGATGTTGTATGCTTCAAGGAATTCTACTCGAATTGAAAGATCAAATTGCACTTTGCCTCTGTAGCTCATCCTTAGATAAATGGATTAGCAGAGGTCGCCAACAAATGCATTTTGGATCCACCGTGCAAGAAGGTCAGAACATATGGAGCATGGCCAGAAGAGCTCTTTGAGATACTATGGTCATATAGGATGACCTACAAGGATGCCACATGAGAAACTCTGTTCATGATCATCTTTGAAGTAGAGGCTATAGTCCTAGTAGAGGTTGGCGATGAATTACTTCGCCTCAAGCACTTCGATAATGTAAAGAATCAGGAATGCCTCGGACTGAACGTAGAGCTTATGTATGAGGTATATGAACGTGAGCTTTAGACTATCATCTTACAAAAACATCAGGTAGGTCGGTGTTACAATTCCAGAGTCAAAGGCCGAAACTTTCGTTTGGGGGACCTAGTTTTGAGAAATGCAACATTCTCCACAGAGATCGTCTATCAAGGAAAACTTGCTCCCAAGTTGGAAGGGCCATACAAGATTACTGACATCCTTGGTACTTCCCAACTTACAATCTCTCAATAATGGACGACAAAGAGCTCTTTCATCCTTAGAACGCAGAACATTTACAGAAGTACTACCAGTGAGAAAAAAGTAAGCCAAGCAACCCTTTGTACCAATTTTTAATTTTGGTTTCTTAATTACATCATACGTACTTTTGACAACTGTACTCCAAGAGAACAATAACATAAAGAACATGCTTGATTTTTTCTAACTTTAACTTCTCTAAAGTGAGTAGGCCTATAGATTAACGTAAACACCTCAAACTTTACCTAACGGGCTGAACGACTATATGATTAAGGGGACGCCCTCGCGGGCCAACCTATCTATACGACCAGGGGTTACTTCTTGAAGACTTCACGAGCTCGTCCGCAATATGTTAGGGGGGCCACTCCTCTTGTGGACCAATCTAGCTCTTTATCGGCCATAAGTTGGGGGCCATGCCCTTCACGAGGCGATTTTGCTCTTTATCGGCTAAAGGTCGGGGCCACTCTCCTCGCGGGTCCACCGAGCTATTTGTTTGCCATAAGTCGGGGGCCACTCCCCTCGCAGCTGACCTAGCTATTCGTTGGCCATATGTCGGGGGCTACTCCCCCGCAGGCTGACTTTGCTATTAGTCGATCGTAAGTTTGGGGCCACTCCCCTCGCAAGCCAATCTAGCGTTCTGTCGACTATAGGTCAATGGGCCACTTATCTCGTGGTCTGACTTTGCTATTCCTCAGATGTAGGTCGGGGGGTTACCCCCTCGTGGGCCGACCTACCTATATGATCGGAATCAATTGCCGTCGCAAGCCGATCTAGCTATATGATCGAGGATTATTAACTATTGGGGTCATCTCTTCTCTATTATACCAACTCATTATGCTCGATTGCAACGAGCCATTGTTGTCCAGCTCACCGAACCACTCTAACAGTAAGGGCTAGGCCTGATGTTTCTCTATGTCTAGTTTGGACATGAGCATGGAAGACGATACTCCACACATCGCGCTTCCTATTTTATTACTACGCAAACCCAATCTGTGGAGGGGGCATGTATGGTACTTAGGCTGGCCTCGGTCCTCCATGACTTAAAACTTCTATGACATAAGACCTATAAATTTTTTCAAGAATATTTCAAGTCCTGTAGATGATCTTATATCTAATGCGGAGATCTGATAAAGCTCAGAGGCCATCTATGACCTGAAACTAGCTATTTTCGAAATTGTTTATCTATCGTGGATATTCTATTGAACTTGGAAGTCTTCTATAAGATCTAAGTTGAGTTTCCTACCCAAGTTCTGAACTAAGACTTGGAACATTCACGAGTCTTCTACCATTGCTTCAATATCCTTCAAGACGAGCTAAGACTTCTCTTTCTATACAAACAATTTTATCGATAAGGGGAGAGCATATCTCGTACAAAAGGACAACAAGACAAAATACAAGATACAAGTTATGAGGTCGGAGCCTTGGGAGTCGATGCTTCAGGAGGTGCCGCCTCAGTGGTCCCAGGCTCATTAGCCATGGTGTCCTCAGAAACAAAAGGGCCGACATTGTCATCTTCATCCGAGATTCAAGACATTCAAAGATGACACATGAGCTGGGAGATTTCTGTGCGATCTTCTGCTGACAACGGATGAAGCCAATGCAGACCACCTTGGATATTTGAGGAGCAATAACGTTTTTCAAGAACTTATCCACTGCCTCCTCAATGACCTTCGTCAGATCAATCTTTTTTAGTTTTGGGATCTGAGCTTGGAGGTCGAAATTCTGAGTATGGAGGTCACCAAAATGAGCCTGGAGCTCGGCCCTCTCAATCTTCCCATTCTCCCTCTCCTCGGTTAGCCGCTCATCATCATGCTTCTGAAGAGATGCCTCGACCTCGACATTCTTTTCGACGATCAACTGGGCCGCCCTTTCCTCGGTCAGTGCCTTCTCGAGCTTTTCCCTTTGAGGCCTGAGCTTAGTGACCTTGAGCAACATTGCCTTCAGTTGAGCCTTTGCTTCATCAGTAGCCTCCTCTTAAGTAGCCATCATCATGTGCTTCAGAAGGAGGCTCGCTTCAACATTGGCCGACTTTTTTGCTTAGCAGTGTAACTCAACAGACATTTGCATTGAAGTATGCAAAGTTCAGACCTAACACTTAGCGAAATCAGAAAAAAGAAAAAGAAGGTAAGAAACACCGACCAGTTGACAGTGCCAAACTATGGTATTGGCCAGCCACTCTGACTCAACTTTCTGCAGAACCGATCGACTGCAGAAGGAATGTGTTCTCAACAAGTCGAGCTGCAGCCCCACCATCCGAGAAGATCGATTCTTCGATCTCCACTGTATAGGACGGTTTAAGAAGACCATCCTCAAGGCGTTGAAGGTCGACTTGGACCGACTTAAATGTCACCATATCTTGCTCATACTCAGGAGGGATCACATTGGGCACCGACGTAGGAGGAATGAGATCTCCCCCAAGGTCATGTATCTTAATAACCATCGGGCCCGGGGAGCATCAACCGCATCTCCGAAGTTACGGTTGTAGTAGCGTAGGCATCTACGGGAGCTGATCTTGGAGGACCGACCTCACCTTTCTTCTTATTCTTCTCTCCTCTGCCAGGCTCAACCAAAGGTCTGTCCATCTTCTTTATCGATTCCTCTACAAACCTGTCTTGAGGGGCCCGCTTTTGACGAACCTCTAGCAGCCTGGTTCCAACATCTTTGGTCGAGATCCCTAGAGACTTGGCCGATTTCCATATAGCTTGGGCTGAACTCTATCCCTCATTAGCTGCTAGAGATGCTGATGGTCTAGCAGATGAGCTCCCCCAGACTTCTCAAGTCCAAGCTGAAAGAGGGCCGCCACCTTGGGGTCCAACAGTTTTTGTTGTACAGCCATATCTGTAAGAAGAAAAAAGGATTAGGATGAGTGAACATGAATACGATATTTAAAGATCAGCCTTTCCCGCTACTTATGTGGCATTCTTTTACTTTTCATCTGACAGTAAAAATGTGATATACTTCTTAGAGATCGGTAATGCTAGCAAACACTTGGCCGCTCCGCTCTCTACCTCGAAAAGGGTCATTTGTTTCGACATTACTGAGTCTGAATGGCCCTAGTGGGTGAGGAAGGTCGCCTCACCAATGATAATTACAAATACATAACTCTCCTTCCAGCCATGAACGAAGCTCGGAAGCCTTGACAAGAGATGCTTCTTTCTCTAACCGGTGATGTAAGACCATACGTCAGACTTATGAGGCTACAACTGGAAGAAGTGACAAAAAAAGTGATAAGGTCGGCTCCACCCCATTAAGTAAACAAAGTGCCAGGAAGCCGATCATAGCTCCAACAGAGTTCGGAGTGATTTTCCTGATGTGAATCTCAAGAAAATCGAGAACAATGAGAATGAATGGATGAATGGTGAAAAGAAGTCCAAGTGAGAATGTCTTTGTATATACTCTGACCTCACACCAGCTGGGAAAACAGATCCTCTCATTAGGGCGAGGGATTCTAACCCCGAACGGAAGGTCGGAGGCATTGAGATTGGATCTTCGAAAGCGAAGAAGTAGATACTACGGAGACCGGATTTCTGATATACTCGGGGCACCAATAATTGCTTGTCCCCATCTTGTAAAATCAGAGCCATTGAGCTAGGGGCCTCAAGGGCTAAGCATGTTCCTTTATGAAGGGTATGCTTAGACCCCAAGGCTTGAGTGATATCCGGTACGTCATTGGAGCATGGATGCTCTGCCGCCCATGAAACTTCGTTGGTGCTATCGGTGGCGGTTTCGATCGAAGCTTCCTCCAGCCTTCGTGAATTAAACGGGATTGGGACCATTGCAGTTGTCTCAGTTTACTCCATTTCGACCTACATATTATCTGTTTCGGAGCTCGATGAAGAAGATGAAGCATAAACAAAGAGAATGAGAAGGACTACCTTGCTCGGATGGCTGCGAAGTTGATCGGAGAACAAAGAAGTACTGATGAGAA
Organism: Scilla litardierei; assembly: GCA_030789695.1. Taxonomy (NCBI): domain Eukaryota; kingdom Viridiplantae; phylum Streptophyta; class Magnoliopsida; order Asparagales; family Asparagaceae; genus Scilla; species Scilla litardierei. The sequence continues at coordinate 30,078,271 of CM061138.1, forward strand.
AGAGCGCAAGTTTATCAGAAAGTGGAAGATGGTTTCTCTCAGCATCCATTCTATATTTTTACACAGAGCAGCGTTCATCTGAAGCGAGCTCAGCCATCCGATCAAAGACGCGAGTCGACATCACAGGGCTCCGACGGTCCGAATTCTGCGTTCCATTGGTGGGAGAATTCTGGGATTTTGCACGCTCTAACGAAAGAATTAAATGTAGTGCTTCGACTGCGGTGCCCAGTTAATGCATGTCACATCACCCGACCTCAACCTCGGCTGCGGTTAACCTTGGGAGATGGGGGGCATTGATAATACACTGGGTAGACCTTCAATGATCACTTGGCTAATTATTTGAGCGGACAAGCTCAGTAGAGCCCACGACTTCAGCCCAACAGCCAAACGACCCTCACGTGCGACCGATCACCTCCTCATTCAATGTGACAGCTCGACTTACCATTATGCTTATTCGTTAGCACGTCATCAATACCGCCCGTTCAGCTCGTCATCAATGGCATGACTCGGATCCAGAGGTAGCAAAGCTCCATAAAGTCTTGGACGTTACCACCTAATGTCTATGGCCTATAAATAGACTCAGATAATGAGGAAAGGACTTTTGGCTCATTCCATATTCTCAACATCTGACAAATTCAGTTATTCCACTGCCGATATCTGCTCCAGCTTACACATTTCGTCCATAGTTCGGTGTGAGAAATAGCGGACTATCTCCTAACAGGTCGGACACAATTACTCCGAGCCCACCTTGAGCCACTGACTGACTTAAGCATCAGAAGGGGATTAGGTCGGACCACAGATTCGACCCCCTGACGAGTTCCATGTGTTGCAGACAGCCCAGATATAGCTCGGATCCAACACTCATAGCTCAAATTGGAGCCTACTTAATCCGTGGCTAGCTCGTCAGCTGCTCAGTCAGCTGCCTACTATAATCCACGGCCGCTGCTACAAAGTCATCATCCAACTACTTCAATGGTGATATGATTGGTAAAATATTATACCTAAAGTAAACACTAGTCATAACCCGTGCTTGCGGGCACAGTTTATTTAAGATTTTTCCACGCGAAATTTTTTTTTCCAAAAAATTAGTTCGACAGCCAAAATTGCGCCAAACAACAAATTAGCGTAAAAATATTTAGCGGCACGGGCGCCTTCATTGCTGAACAACAAATTCGATGCGGGCGCATTCGACACGGAACAACAAATTAGCGTAAAAAATCGGCGCGGACGCCTTCGACGTGGGAAAGTTTTGGGCCGAAGAGACGGTGGGCCCCGCGTTGAGGGAGAGATCATTCGATCTGCAGCAGCATTTGATCTGCAGAATTAAGTGCAAGTTGATGTTTTTTCCCAAATATATTAATTGCATGCACTATGATATTCCCAAGAAACTTTCATTCCCCATAAAGTTTCATTTCCCCATAAACTTTCATTTCCCTAGAAATGTTTTCCCCTCCAAAACTTTCTACAAAATCTCATCTCAACCATTCATTCCTCAAGATTAAATCCAAGCCGTCTTTCTATCAACCTGTTTGTCCTCGTCAGCTTGTCCTAGTCAGTCCTAGAATTCAAAACCAGTTGTGTTTTAATATATAGATGTTTAACTTAATAGAGGGGTAAAATGTTAAAATTGCATGAGAGGCTGCAATAAGAGGATGCGTTTCAAAATTGGCTTCAAAATGAGTATGGTTGGAGCTTTACTGTGCTTCAAAATGAACCATTGGAGATGATCTGAGGCCCCACCAATCCCCGCCGCCGCACCACTTCAGATTCCCTCCAGATCTCGGTCTAACTTTTTTTTAGCTTTTTTAATACCTTCAACGAAATCATAAATATGTGAAGGTAGGTCGTCGTCGATCCACGCACCCTTCATAGCAAAAGCGCGGTTCTTGTAATTTTGTTCCTCTCTCTCTCCCCATCTGCTCGTATCGTGTTCTATATTATTTTATATTCCCAAAAAAGATGGGAGCTTGGGAAGAGTGCCGATTCGGTGAGGAGATCATCCTCGACCTCGCCGATTCGGGCTCGGGCTCCGTATCCGAATCCAATGGCGAGATCGAGGAGGCCGTTAGGGTTTTGTTGCAAGGGCTCGGGGAGGATCACGAGAGAGAGGGGATCAAAAAGACGCCGCTTCGGGTCGCCAAGGCCTTCAGAGATGGGACCAAAGGTAATTTTTTCACTCTCCTTTTCGGCTTTGATTTTATTGGAAAGTTGGTCGCTTTTGGGGGTAATAAGGTGTGGGTATATGTCAAAACTTCGTCTTGGGGTCGCATATTTGGGGTTGTCGGTTAGTTCATCGGAGATCTAGTATTGCTATCTTGAGATATGTAGCTTTCCGTATAATATATCAGTTGCTTGTTGACCGAGTTTTCATTTTACCTACTTGTTATATGTTTTAAAGATGTATCATGTAAAGTTCTTTTCTTTGTTTCTTGTTGGCTTCTAACCCCTTAGTTTTTCATTTAATTCGGTCAGCATGGTCCACAACCTAATACACATTATTTCTTATGAGCATCAGAGCATGCCCTCTGTCTATCTAAATTGTTAGAACCATTTCTCGTACCAATTACCCACAGAAGCATAATAATTAGGCCCCGTTTGGCAACGGAGGTAGACAAACCTCCACTTTTTTTAAAGTGGAGGTATGTGTATTGCAATCTCTATTTTGCTATCTTAAAAAATAGTGGATGTTAGTCTATCTTTGTGCTGTTTGGAAAAAAAAATAGAGGTATCTTATCTCTATTTTTAAAAGAAAGAAATTAATGGTCAAGTTTTTTGGAAAAAGTTGCCGCTTCACACATTTAAAAAAATAATCGGTACATGCATTTAAAAAACTAGCCGTTACATACATTTAAAAAATTAGCAGTTAGAGATCTTTAATAGAACCTTTTTTAAAAAAACTAGCCGTTGGACAGTAGCTTATAAAACAGACGACAATGTGTATGGTTTTTAAACTAATCAGATCAACCACTATGATCACTAGAGGCTCTAATCAAAATATTTATAATAAGCAGATACATTCAATTAAATTATACACATCAGACATATCTAATTGCTCGGTAAAAATAGAAACATGAGATAATTTCGATTCTTTTCCACCTTTTAAAAGCTGGAGATGGATCAAAGATCAAATATCTCGTTTTAGAATTCTAATAACAAGTAGGTTGTGAAGATTATTGCAAAATTAAGTTTAACAGAGAGATAACGAACTTAAAATCAGAAAAGAAACTAGAGAATTTCATTTTTAATTATGGGTTTAATTGAAAAATATTAGTCGAATAAAGGATCCCTTCATCTCAAACAAACAGAGAGTTTCAAATAACTTGCCAATGGAAATTATTACATATTATAATTTCTGTGCAGGGGAACCAATTAAATTATGCTTTCGTAATCGGGGTTCTCACTTGATTCTACCAAATTCATTATATATGCTTATCTTCATCCATTTTTATCCATTAAATTAAACAGAGAACATTAAATTCTTATAATTATTTAAATAAATTCCAAGAAGAATGAAGTAAGCCTCTTGATATATAAGGTACAATGATCTTTAAAAATGAAGGAGATGAAGGAAAAAACTGTTTTTTCTGGCAGTTTTTGCAGTTTTGGTGAAAATTTGTCCGTAGAAATTTTTTTTTCATGACAGTAAACTCATAAAAAACCATTTTTCTTGCAGGTTTTATATTTTTTTCATTATATTTTTTTTCAAATACCACAAAACAACAATCACAATCCAAAAAATGAAAAATCATTAAAAAGTAAATCTAAGAGAAAAACGGAGAACAAAAAATACTTTAACTGAATTGATCTTACCCTCTTCAATATCATCATGATCTTATTGGAGAGAAGGTTGAATTGATTGACGGGCATTTTGTCTCCCGTCCACCTTAGCCCTAGCCCTAGATGATGATGCCATGGTCTAAAATTAGATTTTCACCAATTTTGATGCGAAAATTGACGATTTTGAACAATGGAACGTGAAGAGCAAGGCTGGGGTTTGGTTTTAAGAGGGGAAGAGGAGGAGGAAGAAGAGTAGAGGAGGAAGAAGAGAAGACATCGAGCCTTTTTTTTCACAAAACAGAGGTGAGATTAAAACATATGTTAGATTAGATTTTCATAACCTCCATGCTCACCTCCATTTTGGCCAAGAAAATAGAGGTTTATTAACCTCTATTTTGGCTCCCAAACAAACCTCATGTTGGGTTTTTGGAGGTATGTGTATCAAACCTCCAAAATTTTCTAACCTCCATTCCTACTTCCATTGCCAAATGGGGCCTTAATATGAAAATTTAAGTAAAATAGATTATTTGAGTCATTCCTAATTTGGAAAGGATTAACTTTAACCTTTTCTAAACCTCGGTCAAACGGGGGCGTAGGATATGGTTACTGTGCTGTTTCAATGAAAAATCAGATTCAAATGATTCTCTTTGTTATGTGTTTGGATGTACTGATGGTTACTCTTCAAAATTTTCTTAGGGGATTATTTTTGTTAGTAGATCTAAAAATGATGCATCTCATTGACACGCTGCTGATGTATTCCATGTCATGATTCATTTTCTGTTTGCTAAACGATAATGGTAATACGATTGTCCAGTTGATTATCGTGCACTGGGACTGGCAGTTCAAACTTAGTCGTTGTCAGCAATTATCTCCTCTTTTATCCCATCTTTCCATTCAAGAAGCATTTTTGTATCGGAACTTAATTTGTCTTACTCTCTAAAGGTGATTATAGTTTTCTGTATGCTTGGTTCAAATACATTATGCGCGTTATCTTACTATTTAAAGACCACTATCTCTTAGTTTTCTCTTTTTTTCCGACCTTTCTTTTCTTAGGTGTTTGAAAGCTGAGCTGGTTTTCTACATTGATATATTGCTTGATTGTTTTTGTAATTTGAGTTATTCCATAGGTTTTCGACCGATTCTTGTAAACAATTAATAACCCAAACCGTTTCTCCCACAAATTTTCTCTTTAAAATTGGTTTCTAGAATTAGTATTTGTTTATTAACTTTGTTAAATTTACAAATTAATGTTTTGTTATTTGATCTAATGAGCAGTGTGTACACTCATTTGAACACACGTTAAGATTCTGCTAGGCAGTAGATTTATTGCATTTGTTTTGGTCAACCACATTCGTATACTCTGGGTTGATAAGTAGAATTAATTTTTTTGTATATTCTGCATGCCTTTTAAGCTGGGGGGAGAGTCATATTAACATATTTTACAAATTAAATTTTTGTGAACAATTTGCTGAGCACCAAGAAAACGAAGTAAGATCTGCTTTGTGACTCAATCGCATGGCCAAACTTTTTACCGAAGAAAGTGTACAAATTTCAGAAGATGCAAATTTGCCTTTCCCCCCTTAACCCCCAAAATGAATATGTTTGTTGCCTACAGCTGATAGTCTTTCATCTAACTCTTAACGGTAGAACCACTGGTCTACAATTGGACTTGTTGCAAAGCCCAACAAATTTAATGTAAATAAACATTCTAATTCTATTATATATTTGTCCCAAGCTTTGAGCTGATCTTTATTTTTTAAAGTTATTTTCCTTATTTTGAACATCTCAACGCTTGCATAATTATTCCTGAATTCGAAACACCCATGGTATAATTGATTATAATTAATCTAATAGATTTTGTATGAAAATTCTACTTACATGGAAATCTTTTGTTTGAGCAACCAAGGATCTTCCTCGTTCTATATTTTTTCCCCAACCATAACAAACTTTGCCTAACTGACCCATTGCTAACTGACAGGGTAACTAACTTGCTTAACACACCATGGCCCAACTTTCCTTAATTTGGACGCCAATAACAAAACCCACCTTGCATAACAGCAACCTAGTTATCATTGATTATGCAAAGGCAATTTCTTTGCTTGCACTGTAAGTTCTGTAAAAAGAAAAGTTCAGTAATGATTGGCACTTGGTAGGTGCAATCACGTGTAATTTATTTTTGTAGTTCTAGTCACATCTGGAATATGCGTAGTAGGTACATTCAATCATAAATGTAATATTTAAATGTAAGATTAGCATAAGGTGTGGGTATATCTTGTAGTTTATTGCTCATATGCCCTGTATGTCAAGGAAGGTGTAGGTGTAGGAGTTAGGGGATTTTTTGAGGGCATATCATTAGGTTTCGGAGTTTGGTATTGGCATGTTCCATCTTCTCTTCAGAATTAGCAACACCTAAAAATGGGAAAATTTGCCAGGACAACTACTGGAACAATAGCACTTGACCATTTTAAAGCTTTTAGGAAGTGCCAGCAGCTAACACTTGTTACGAAACAGGGACTTAGATAATGACAAAGGAGACTAACAGAAGAGATTATTACATAAAAAAGAGAAAAGGACCAATAATTTTCTAATTTAGTCGAACTATTTAGTTAAGCAGATATGTTGTGCATGCAAGTCCAGTGTCAACCATGTCCATCTTTTATCATACAACGGTTCCTTGACAAGCTTACAAAAGCTGTAGGTGAAACCAACCTTAGTTATGAACCTTGTATAAATTTATACAAGTCCACAGTAATAGCTCATCATAGTAAGTAAAAGTTAACATGGATTATATCAATATATGTTATAACAATAACAACTTCATGAATGTAAGATGGTGAGACTGTAAATGAAAAGGTTCTCATTTCGCTTGGACGAAATTTTAGGTAATTTGGTCAAATTAACATTTGGGTCATAGTTGGGGCACTGCAACAGCTTGTTTGAATGGGTATATGACAGCAGAGTGCACAAATCATGCTCTAGTAGAGATTTTAAAGTATCATAAAACTGGAAATAGATGAAAATTTATTGATCCATATGTAGGCCGTGAACTGCCTTTCTTTCCTAATTTGTTTGATAGCCGCGTTATGAGTGAAACTCATTATGGAAGTATTGAACGCTAGCTATTCTAATCGTGGTAAGTATATAATGTACCTTAGGTAAAGTTGTCATATCATGATATGTTTCATTTAGTGTTTTTATGATTATTTTATCATACGTTGTATAGCATATTATAAGATACATTTATCTTCTACAATTAATATACTTATGTATATAACTAAATATATACTAAAAACATGAAGAGATCTATCATAGAACTAATCATAAATTCAGAGACATGATAAGAGTCCGAAATCACATAAAGGTTGATGAGAGTCGACAAAGGTCGGCAATGATTGGGCCTTCACAAGTGTCAACAAGAGTGAAAAGAACCTTCTAGACTCTAGAGGATCGATATGGCTAGTCGGATCCTTGAGTATTAGCAAACTCATTATGCAAAACTCTATAAGCTCCAAAAATAATTGTCGGTATTTTCAACCAAGGTAGGGTGCTCAGAAAGCACTCGTTCCAACCGATAAAAGTTGCATGTTTCAGCTTCCGGATTTGGAGATCCTGATTCTCAAAAAAGAGTGCATGCCTGCTATCCACACTGGAATAGATGGAGGTTTTCAAAAAAACTTCTAGTGGAGGAAAACCTCATAGGGATAAGAGACATAGGGCTATGGGAATAAAAGCACATAAACATCGCTCAGCCTGCGAGCTAAATTATCTTCTTTTAAAGAAATAAATAATGCCGAGTATTGGATGATGACTTGGTAAGTATAAGAGAAGAGTCTGTTCGGCCGGATTGGACCAAAGGAGGATGGACGAGTTTCTATGGTCACCTGGACATGGAGGAACCCACATAAGGATGGACTCACGACATAATTGGTTAGCGTCATCAAGGGCAGTGAACATTAGTAAGCAATAGCAAGCTGAGAAGAGATATTTGGGTATTTTTGCTAAGAATATGAATAATTGATCAATTTGATCACTAGATATGGAGATGATGGAATTTAAAATTAAATCTAATCTGACGAAACTAAGCATAACTAACTTTTGAATGATGGTATATATCGGTTGATATGAGTATTAGTCGATTTATATTGTATCGGTCCGATATGATATGACATTCATATCATAAAATATCTTACATCTTTGATATGATCATCCGATATGTATCAAAAGCCTTTCATATCACATCGCTCACACCGTATCAAATCGGATGATACATATCATATGTCGTAAGATGTTAACATCAGATGTTAACAACTATGACCTTACATATCGTAGTCAGTCAAATATCTGTTTGTCCCCATTTGCTAGCTGGCTTTGCTACAAGTGATAGTCCATTCTGATATTATCTGACGTAGACTATGATAGCTGCAGTCACTATGCAATGTGCGTAGGCAGTGTGGTCACTAAATAAAAGTTCAAGGAAATTGTTTAGTGAATATGGGGCTAAAATATAAGCCTTACCTTACTTCCAGGTCTTTTAACTATTCACTCTTTTAACTATTCACTTTAAGGGAATGACAATGAAAGGAAATAATTTTGACTGTTTCTCTTTTCTAGAGCTCTTTTCTTCTCAATCACTTGCAGTGCAATAGGTAGTCCTTGGCACAAAATTTTTGTCTTGCACTTTGCTTGTAGCTTCAAACTATCGATATGTTGTGTAGAAACAGAGATGCTATATCTGATAAGCTGGAGCAGAAGTGATTTAAATGTTCATTTACCAATCAAATTAGTGAGTTCATTAAGAGTCAGCTCATTTTTGTTTATCCTTCTTGTTCTTGGTTCTTGAGCTCTACCATGATTGTTTCATTGTGTAACAAACAATATGTCTGATTATAATCACCGACTTTAATATTTTCCCCCTTCTCATTTGCCACAGATATCCAACTTTTACATCATGATTTATTTATTGTTAATAGCTATGTAATTATCATAAAAGATGAATATTATCATTCAGCTGATTCCATGAAAAATTGCTGATATGAAATTCTCATTTTGCTTTCAGGTTACAGACAGAAAGTGAAAGACATTGTAGAAGGTGCGTTATTTCCGGAAGCTGGGTTGGATAGTGCTGCTGGCTATGCAGGAGGCGTTGGTGGTTTAGTGGTTGTTCGAGACATCAATCTCTTCTCATACTGTGAGTCATGTTTGCTTCCCTTCAGTGTTCAGTGCCATGTGGGTTATGTTCCAGCAGGGCAGCGGATTGTGGGACTCAGCAAGCTCCCCAGGGTGGCTGACGTCTTTGCCAAGCGGCTTCAAGACCCGCAAAGACTAGCTGATGAAATTTGTTCAGCATTACACACGAGCATCAAGCCTGCTGGTGTGGCTGTCGCCCTTCAGTGCTGGCACATTCAGTTCCCGGAAACACTAAAGTGCAATGCCAACCCAACGCACCCATCTAAATTTGACATGCAAGGCTGGGTTCGGGCTTCTGTCTGTTCTAGCTCGGGAGTCCTTAAGAATGAGGAAAGCTCTTTCTGGAATGATTTTGTAGCTCTTCTCAAGTTTAGGGGTATACACATGGATTTGGGCTCTTCCATTCAGTATTGGTGCCCATCAAGATCTCTGGAATTGCCCCAGTGCAATGGGCATTGCACAAAAAATTTGTCAAATGGGAAGATATGTTCCAAATCTGGTGTCACTCGGACTGCCATGATTTCTGCAGTAGCATCTATTATTCAATCACTTGGTGAAGACCCACTGAGGAAAGAGCTAGTGCACACACCATTCCGATATGTGCACTGGTTAATGAACTTTAAGAGATCATTGTTGGAGCCTAAACATTCTAGTATTGGTAGCATTAGTTTGTGTAAGATAGTTGGTAATGTTGTTTCTCATGGCCAAGATGATATCCATTCTGAGTTGAACTTGCCTTTCTGTTCTCAGTGTGAGCATCATCTCCTCCCATTTTATGGTGTGGTGCATGTTGGCTACTTTGGTGGGGAAGAAGGAGAAGTAATTGAGAGGTCCTTTCTGCAGTCGGTGGTTCATTTCTATGGCTGCAAACTCCAAGTGCAAGAAAGGCTAACGAGGCAAATAGCGGAAACCATCTGTTCCATCGTCGGCAGAGGGGTAATGGTAGTAGTGGAAGCCAATCATATCTGTATGATTTCAAGAGGGATCGAGAAGGTGGGAAGCAGCACCGCTACCATTGCCATTTTGGGTCAGTTTTCGACTGACTTGGGAGCCAAGGATTTATTCCTTCAGAATATTTCAAAGAGTACTGCTTCTGGGGTCATGGACTCTTCTTTTATTCAAACCTTTTGATCGTAATATACCTGCATGGTCTATGGGCGGAGACGTCTGAATTAGTAGAATTTGCATTTTTGTTGGAATTCAGTGAAGAAATAGTAGAGAATTTTAGGCTAGAAGCCAAATGGTGTAGCAATTCACAAAGGAGAATCATGGAGAGATTCCAGTTTCCTTCTATCAGATGTATCACTTTCATCTCATATTGATCGTTTAAGAATAAACAGACGTAAGCTTTTGTATGATTCATTGAATTATTGTTATTGTTCCCCATATAGTTTTATGTTTTATTCTTTTGTTTGCTGGTGTTAATTTTTTATAAAAAGCATGCCTCCACATTGTAACTGGTAGTGTGGTACCCAGAAAATTTTTATCGCAATAAGGCTTGTCTTCTACCTTAGACCTACTGCTTAGATACTTAAACTTCTGCTTTATTATTTATAGATTTTATGATGCATATAGACTATATGAATAGTGGATTCTCTTGCAACGTTCCAGTTTCTGATAGGGGTTCTAAAATATTTGTTTCAACATAATAGGCCAATCTGGATGAATTATATGTCTGACTCCTTGCAGTGCCGAGTTCTGCAATCATGTCTCCTTGGCTTGTGCTTCCCCATTTCGTTCTCCTCTCACTCTTCTCGCACGATTTGCTTGAAGAACTTGTATCAGTTTGTTTAAAAAGTAGACCATCAACCAGTAACACTTTGTAAGAAGCATTTATGACAATATCATGGGAAGATGCTGATAGGTTACTAATCGGTTAAACAATGTCAACTAATGATAGCACAAAAACAAAGTTGATGAGCAATTCAGATGGGATCTATGTAGCTGATTGCTTTCGAAATTTTAGGGATGCTCTGATGTTTTGATGCTCATGATGACATTTTAAAGGAAGAAGGACCAAAATCATGAACGTAGATAGTGAGAAAGCAGTCATGAAGTGAACATAGATGTGAGAGAGAAGCATCATACTGTTTAAAACAAATAGAAGTATTGAAATAGGGCTAATTCATTCAAGAGATGACCTTCGAGCCTCATGATTGCAATCTTGTGGGACGGGATGTGGTTCAGAATCCAAATCCAATAACGAGGTTGGGGAGGTCATCAAGAATTTGTTGCAGGTGTTGGGGAAGGATCACGATAGGCAGAGGATTAGAAAATCCCTCTTCATGTTGCCAATGCCTTCAGGGAGGAGCTAAAGGTGTGCATTTTCATTCTTTAAATAATTAATGCTGAATTTTCTTTTAGAGTTTACTGCTTTTGGTGGAATGTGATTGCATCAAATTTTTATCTTTGTGTTGCTTACAACTATGAACCACATATACTTGTAGCATTAAGGTGTCTCATGTCAGAGACATTTATCATGCCATTGGTTTTTAATATGTATTTTCTTGGCTGTTGTGTAAGATAATGCATCTAACCACAGAGCTCGGAAGTGGATCAAGAGCTAGAATACTGGCTCCACAAAAGTCTTCCATGCAAACTGCGGGGCTTGGATTTGAGTGAAACCCTGAGAGCAGAAGTGCTATCATGACAGAAGAAGCCTAATAGCAGTCGTGTCTCAATGAGGAAATAGTGACCCTGTAAGTATCTTTTTCTTCTCATTTAATATTTCTTTTAAGATTGTTGTGTGTTCTGACTTTTTGAGTATTCTTAGTTGTATGCAAAGGTTATTGGGCACATTGTTTTATATCTCTTTTTATGTTTTGCTTGTATAGATTGGTTCATCACAGGCTTCTCAGTTAATCATCTATCATGCTGTTGCACCATATACACATAATTTTGGTATCTTCAGTTATATAATCTGAAATTTTTGGGAACCATTAATGTGTTCAGATGAAATATGGGTTCTTCATCAAGTGTGAGTCAAGATTTTTTTTTCCCTGATCCTTTTTTCTTCTTGATTGGGTTCAACTGGTTTCTAATTTGATCCAGTATCAGGAGTTGTCATAAAAAATATTCTCTCCATATGTTATTTTCATTGAAGTAGAAAATTTGTTTTCGGAATTTATTTTCCTTTTACCTTTATAAAACTAGTTTTCTACGCGTTGCATGTGTAATGAAATTGATAATTTAAACATAATTGTAATTGAGAATAATGGAGAAGTGCTGACAGAGCTGGAAATTTTTCCAGCGCTGTCAGCGATCTGGGGTCGTTAGAGTTTTTTTTAAAATTTTTTGCAGTTGGTAGATATACTTGTTTGGACAGTTTTGCGCAACGTTTTTGAAATCGATGAACGGAGGCTCAACGGTGTTGGATCGACCTGAAAATTTGTGGGGAGCTACCTAATAAGTATATCTATCAACTGCAATAAAAATTTAAAAAAAAATCTGTAGCAATGTCAGATCGCTGTCAGCGCTGGAAAAATTTCCAACATTGTCAGCACTTCTCCATTATTCTCATTGTAATTGAGCATTTTTATCTGTTAGATGATTTACAGATGATATTATTGGGATTTGCGGATAATCATGTTGTGTAGGTAATGTAGATAACGATGGTTAGAATTAGACTAGGATCGAGGCTCCCAGTTATTTTATATAGATGAAGCCACAACCTGGTGGTTTATCAACTACTAATTTATGGATATTATTATTATTTATTTGATCCAGTTTGGGATTATTGTTCTTAACACACACTCTCAAACTGGTGGATTAGAGAAGAACAGCATGTTAGATAGAGAAGTGAGTAAGCTCTGATATGATGTTAGAATTAGAAATTGTAAACAATGCATGTGATAATGTTGTATTTGTAGGTCACAAAGTGGTAGTTGAAATCATATCTTATCTAAAAGCTTAAGCCAATGGGTAGAGACCTAACCACTTGTTTATGGATATCTCCTCTTTTTTTATTTTATCAAACATGAGACTATTATTCGTAACAATGACATTAGTTGAGTTTGTCTAATTTTACATTTATTTTTTTAGGAAAAAAGTTATGTTAGCCTATGACCTGTCAACTTCAAATGAGATGCCAATTGATTTTGTTCGTTTGTGTGCGTGCGCATGGATGTGCGTGTGTGTGTTCGCATGCTCCTCTTTTGGTGGGGTGGGATGGGGGATTGAGGGGAGCTATGGTTATAATAGTTAAATGATGGTTGTGGTGTTTTCATTATGTATGCTTCGGTTATTCAGGATATTTCTTTCGTATAACTAATTTGTTTCTCCTTTTCTTTGTTCACTTCTTTTACAAGTTCTGATTGGGTTGATGTTCATTTTTTCATAAGGTTTCAATAACTACTTCTAGCTATTCAATGACCTGAACCTTTGTGATACCAAAAATTAATCCTTAGAATTTGTCCATAGATTTACGTCTGTACTCTTTACAATCATTAAATTTGACTAGAAGATTTCACATATTTACAAATAATAGTAAATTGGGTAGACATCCCTCGTTCTATTTTACAATGGGACTAATGCCCCTTGTGTAATAAGCACAAATGCTTCTTGATTCAATAGCGACTCGTTAGTTATCATTATTGTTTTCTTTTTTACGCTTTACCTTTTGCTGCCACGGCCCATTTTCCTCCCTCATGCTCCCTCCTCCCTCTCTCCGCTCCCTCATGCTCCTTTACTCTCTCCTCACTGGTCTGTCCTTTCACTCATGCTTCTTTTCTCTCTCGAGTCTCTCCTCTTTCTTATGCACCCTCTCATATGTTATCTTTCATGCTCTTTCTGCTCTCCTTTGTCGGTGTTACCTAACAACGCTAGCTAAACCCTTTACGTTCCGTGATCTAGATCAAACGTTTTGAATTGTGACACATTAACGGTTTGGATCTGGAAAATCAACGTTTCAGATATTTAGTAATTTTTTAGATAAACAAAGATCATATGTACCATGATGGGATACATCTTTGTTAAATTTTACTATGTAACCTATTTTGTACACATACACACATCTAAATATGTGTATAATACCACAAGAGCTCTTTAACAATATATTTAAAAACTATTTCTACATCCTAATAAATGTACCTTGCCTTTTACTAAGCATCCGATGAAGACCACCCCCAACATATCATGTTTTCAACTAGTAACGTTTCACGTATCCGTTTTCGTTGCACGTGCCGAAGCGATCCACATTCTTGATAATATTGGTCTCTGGGGCCCACTTGACCCTCCAATGCCGTGTAGGGGGGCAACGAATGATGAAAAGGGTGGGGCGGTTCTTTTGGGGGAGGGTTGACTCGGGTAGGGGGAATGGTAGCAACAAAAGGAAAAGGGGGCCAAAAGGAATAAAAAATTAATTTTTATATGTAACTGTCAAGTTTGGGGCCTCGGGGTCATGGTGCTGCTTGCATAGTTAAGGGTGTATCTATTATACATTTGAGGGGGAGGCCCGCGGTTTTATCCTATGTGGTACCAGTGGGAAAAGCCTCCTTCCCCCAACAAAACCCAATGGCCACGTGATTACATGTTTGTCATTGTCCTTTCAGAAACCCAAAGAACACACCCCAAAGCACCCATCCTCTACCCCCAATTTACATGATTACCATTCAGCCTTTAACAGTCCAAGAAATCCATCTTTAGCCAGCTTAATTACGGGTTTGTCATTGGACTTTTCCACTTTACCGCCCGGTTTTTTGCTCTTTAACCCCCTGCTTTTCCCCTTTTTACCCCTGACAATTCACACACTAACACCCACTCTTCTCTCTCTCTTGTCGATATGCATGGCCCCCGCATCCTATGGTTGGATTTTTGGGGTTCCTGTGCAGTATGTGCACGAGTTATTTCTAGTAGAATGATAGTAGAACATGGGTATCTGTGCAATTAACCCTACAAATAATATTGCAGTCAACTTCTTTGCTTCACGAGTGAGTTTCTTGTGTAAAATATTCTGTAAAAGTTAGGCGAACTCATATTGGCCCTGCCTAGCTGCATGCTGCTTGCACATGTATTTCTATTGCTGCCCCTTTGGTTTTGTTGATTGTAATTGGATAAGTTCAGTTTGATTTGTTGTAAAAAAAATGTGGTAATTGCTTTAATTTGAGCATGATGTGGATACCATCATCCTGCCATCACGCATGGTTTAAGATTTTGAAATGGCCTGTCAGATTAATCTGCATGTTTCGGCTGGCTGTACTTGAATTATCAACAAAATAGTGTCATTGTATTTGCTTGCTTCCTTCCTTCCAATTCTCTACCATGATGTTGCAAATCAAAATTCAGATGCCTAACTGAAATGTGCAGGCAAATACGTGCGTCGCGATACGGTACGTACTACAGGTGCATATATTGCTCATGGAATTGGTTCATATCATGTTATCATCTCTGTTTGTTTAGTCTGCTTGCAAATGCCGTGTTTTGGTTACTGGTGTTTGTGGTGTTCCATAGCAGGGGCATGCATTTAGCCGTAGGCTAATGGAGACTGAGTAGATTTCCAAAATTGTTGGTACTCTTAAGGACTTAGGGTGGTGCTCCTGTCGGCGGCCTGCGGCAGCCGCTGCTGATCTGTAGCAGTGGACAATTCAAGCTGCTGCTGCCAGCGAGCATTGCCGTGGTGAGAGGATTTATGAGAGAGAACGAGATAGAGGGTCTGAATAGAGAGAGGGGGGAGGATTTATGAGAGATAACGAGATAGAGGGTCTGAATAGAGAGAGGAAGGGCAGAGACACACACACACACTGAAAGGTAACTGGGAATTTCACATTGCACATGCATACCTACATGCGTAACGGAGTGCATGCATGTCCTTATGTTTGTATGTATACATCTTGATGTGTATATCGCTAAACTTTAGATCAATTACCTTACCTGCTAATTTTAATTCTCAGGAAATTGCTATTATGTTCCACAGGTTTTTTTTTCCTGGACTTTATTTTCCCCACATTACTCCTCTAATGGCATTTCAAGATGGATATATTTTTTAAAAAATCGAAAAAAATGTTGGAGTTGTAATTTCAGAATTTATGGTGTAAACCATATTGGTGAAAGTGATAATCTCCTTATTAATGGAAATTTCCTTGAGCATTTTGGTGCATTTCTGCTCATAGATACGAAGAATCGTTAGCGGTCTGTGGTAATTCATAGTAATTTTAAAACTTTGGAATTTAAACAGTTACGAACTAATAAACAAGAATATGCAACATGTAAACAAAAGCATGCATGTAGTACAGTTAATAATTTTAAGGTTGTATTTTATGGTTGTATTGATGTGATTCTTGTAAATATACCAATCATAGGTTGTGAATCATATTGGACAATGTACTAAGCAACCAAGGGTCCATCTCGTACCAGAGGGGCGCTCACCTGGTCCAATTCCCAAAATAACAACAGGAGGGGCTGCTCATTAACTTATTGACTCATTTGACCAACAATAACATGAATGGACATAGTAAACAGGAGCACGGCTCAAGTCGCTCCTACACTTTCACCAATATAATTTACACCAAAACTTCCTAGATTGTTTTTACTAGTTAACTGTAGGACCTGTTACTTCTAGTGAAAAACATCTGCATTCCAGGTTGTTGGTTGTGACACCATTGTATTGTCTCAATAAATAAATAAATAAATATAATAGAAGTAAACATATTTATTTCTAATTGAAATTAACTTGAACTTGTCTGCTTTCTTATATACATGTTTTTCAAAAATAGATGAAAAATGCACCTTTCTCCGATCTCTTCATGAAAGGCAATTACACATAATTCATAGTAAACTTATTTAAAGAAAATTCTTTTCATGATTTCAATAGTTATGGATTCACAGATCCATTTATCTACATACTAGTCATAACTGTCCTCCGGCACAGTTCATTTAAAATCTTTGTTTTTCCAAAAATTATTCCCCCCTCCAAAATTTTAGGACATATAATATTCCACTTCACAATTTAAAATAAAAGGAATTTATTGATTCTTACCCAATTTAAAAGAAAAGGAATCTTTTGATTCTCTCCCAATTGGTTGGATCGTAGGTGCGATGATTTACTTCACGGGCGAGGTGGTTTCTAGTTCAAGTCCAGGATGGCCTAACTGTGCCAGGGGAAAAAAATAGAAGAAGCATCTGACTCTTTCATGCACTCCACTGGGCTCGGGGGATGTAGCTCGGTTGGTAGAGCTCCGCTCTTACAGTTGGGTCGTTGCGATTACAGGTTGGATGTCTAATTGTCCAAGCGGTAATGATAGTATCTTGTACCTGAACATGTGACTCACTTTTTCTAAGTAATGGGGAAGAGAACAAAAATTTAGCGGCCACCTTCGACGCCCGCGAACACATAATTAATTAATTCCATGTAATTAACTCATTCCACATAATTAATTCTTTCCCATAAGTAATTCCATATAATTAATTCTTTCCCATAAGTAATTCTATTCCATGAATATATTTTCAATGAGGTTTTTTGGTTTTCCCAAACACTCATCTCAACCCTTACTTTACGAAGATTAAATCCTAAGGATTCTTCTGTCAACATCTTTATACATCAACATCACATCAACTTGTCCAATTCAGTAATGCAATTCAAAAAAGTCCTCAAATAGATATTTAAAATGAAATCACTCGATTAATTCTCCTTTGAAGAGTCAGAGGGCAGGGGGCGTGAACCAAACTTAATTCTCCAAATATAATAAGCACGCCAGAATAACCAATTCTCCGACCATCAAACAATTGATAATAGCAACCATCAGCCCAATCTGGTCCTCTAAAACTAAACCCATGCACATCAAATTCAAATAATAATTTGGAGACATTAAAAGCAACCTGGAGAGTTCAAATCGTTGCAATTTCTTTTGCCATGGGTTTTCCATCCCAAGAGCAAATGTGATACGTTAAAAACAGAGAGTTAAATGCCAAAATCTCGTTGCATAGATTAAACTATGGCAGGCCGAGCACTCCAAAAACAGAAGATTTATTGAGAATATGCCTCTCAATACCG
Organism: Scilla litardierei; assembly: GCA_030789695.1. NCBI lineage: Eukaryota > Viridiplantae > Streptophyta > Magnoliopsida > Asparagales > Asparagaceae > Scilla > Scilla litardierei. The sequence continues at coordinate 30,096,221 of CM061138.1, forward strand.
TCCGCCAAACCCACCGTTTCCCCCATATCCCCCGCCGCCGCCGCCGCCGCCGCCGCCGCCAAAGCCGCCGCTTGGTCTTTCATTTGCGAGGCTCACCCGGATGTTCCTGCCTTGTAGTTCCTGAAACATTTGGGAAAAGAAACATCAAAATGTGATAGCAACCTATGAGACCCATAATTTGATTGACGGTATGCTCGCTGAACCAAGCTGCTATGTGTATGTGCACGCATTGAGAACAAGGGAAACACTGGTTACAGATACATACACAAATCAAACGTTACTAAAGGGGTTTGTCCAAGAGATCAGGGGCCAGACGGCGGGAAAGGGATCAATTTGTCTAGTAGTGCTTTAAGATCAAGTAACCAAGGAATGCGGCACAAGAACATAACGAGGATAAGCACGGGCATGGTGGCAAACCTGGCCGTCCATGCCGGACATAGCAGAGCTGGCAGATTCTTCGCTGTCAAAGTTTACAAAGCCAAACCCCCTGGACCTTCCGCTTTCTCTGTCCAAGATTACCTTTGCTGCAGCATTAAAAGTGAGGCAATGGTGGGTATGGATTATAATGTGAGAACCAACCCTTTCTTGCGACTAGAAAACACCCACAGACTAACCTTCGGTGACAGTGCCAAAGCTGTCGAATGCCTCCTTCAGCGAGATGTCATCGGTGCCATAGGAAAGCCCTGATGATACCAAGAGTAAATTCTTCTTTGCAAATACTCTGGACGAGTTGAAGAGATGTCTTTTAACCACAAATAAAGAAACCTTACCTCCAACAAAAAGTTTCGAGGAAGACATGTATCGCACAGAATTAATCAAATGAATCACTGGTGCGGCATTCAAAATGTTACTTCCTGAAGCTCTATGCCTGATGAGCCCACCGAGTTTACTGCAGAAAGCCATCTCCTAACAATTTCTGAAGATCTGTTCAAATTTTGTACAGAGTTTTAAGCTATTACGATGACAATGATGATAGATACACATCCAGAATTACTAATGTTAATTAGAGACCCAGGGATTCTTGTTTTTGCCATAAATTAGGGACCGCTGAGTCAAATGTCCACATGCTACAAATACAAACAAGGGAAAACATGGCAAAGTAGTGAAAAAAACACTGCAAGAAAGCCTTTCTAGCTTCTAATAAAAGTAAATGAAACAAGTAAACAAGGCTATGCTGTGATTCATGGTTGAGAAGATGCAACTGCAGTAGTAAGAAAATGGAACGAGCCCTCTCCCAGACATTTGTGGTGATTCCAAAAGATCCAGGAGAAGGGAAAACGTGATTGTTCCAGAGGTTTGATATAAAAACTCCAGTTATGTGAGTCGCTGAAATATTTTGCAGCTGTGAAATGAAAAAGGAATTTATGGTCATAAATTGATATGATTTGGGGGCATTCATTGATGAATGCCTTGACAAACTATCAATCAACAAAGTATGTACGTTTCTGGTGAACAAAAACCAAAGTGATAAAATGTATCATCATGCCAGTCAGACATTAGAACAGGCAACATTTAGTTGTTCTGCTAAAATAAGTGGCCCATGAATCTGTAGAAATCATATAATACAGAAAGCAGATAGATCAGGCTTGTCATTAAATCAAGACCTGAAATTAAGCACCAGTGATGCTTAGGAAAATAGGTCATGAATGATAATGTATACATATGTATATATGCATTACTAGAAACCCTGCAATTTATCTACAATGCTTAATCATTTATACACTAAAACTTGATGTCAATCCAATAGACACAGTAACGTCTTTATTTGTTTTATTTTTTTTAAAATAACATCATGGACCCTTAAAGGGATGGTTGAAAAGGTCTGACTGCGGAATCCACATTTGCCCTGATCAGAAAGATGTCAAGGTTACGGTAAGGGGTCAGAATGCTGGCTAGTACAATCGTACACAACTTTGCTGCAATGTTTGGCGAATGAATCAACGAGATAACAAAAAAATAATATAGATAAAGTAGTGCCAGAAACAAACAACACAATGAAATTATATCCTACATTTACATTCTAGACATTAACAAAGGCCAGCTTCTCGATGACTCCAACATATACATTCAGAAAAAGGCATACATCGTCCATATAGGTAATCTAAGTTTAACTAAAAGAACAGTCCCTCACTAATGACTGGACACAATTTTTAGGTATTAGATAATTTATTATGAAATAATAAAAAATAGCCAAATCCTTTCTATACCGAAAGTCAACGTAAACCTAAGGTTAGCACTTAGAACAAAAGACTGGATGGCATTGCAAAAATAGCTCTATATTTAACTTGCATCATCGATCTAATCAACCCGTCAAAAAGACATTCATCGGGTAGTTGGTCCATCAAAATCTTCCAGAATATACATCAATGAGAAAGGTTATGGGATGACAACATCAGTAAGATGATGACTACATCCGCGCCATATGGGAATGATTCAAGAACTGAATTTTAAAAAGGTTATATAGCAGAGGATCTTGGTATACACCCAGTGCTTTTGCGATATACAACGCGCTATCTCAGAATTGTCAAAATAGTAAAATTGATTATTTAATGTTCTATGTGCAAAATTAGAATGCATATACAAATATTCATGATCTATAGAACACAGTAAGGTACCAATTGATTTCTTTTCTTCAAGAAAATTCAAAATTTTGAATAAAACTACCAGGGTTGAGAAATTCTACAATAACACGAGAGAATCAACTAAATTTAGAATCTTCGAATTGACCAAACAACTCTTTCAAGGTCCTCCTTCATTGCTTACATCTGCCACGTTCCCAAGGAATCCATGTGGTTAACTATTGCATGACAACTTCAAGCACATATTAGCAGCATGAAAGTACAAACTATATATATATATATATATATATATATATATATATATATATATATATATATATATATATATATATATATATGAGGGATCAAATGACCCCCAAAAATAACCCCCTACCAAAAATCCTATGCCCCCCATTTTTTCGGAAGATCCGAACCGTTCATTTTGATCTCCACCCTCTAAATACCCGACCCACCAATTTTCAACCCGATCCCATGTGTTTTGCACGTTCATCTATCCGACCCAAATTTAACGGTTTCGCATGAACAGAACTTTAGTGAATGGTTGATGATCGGGCAAAACACATGGGATCGGGTTGAAAATTGGTGGGTCGGGTATTTAGAGGGTGGAGATCAAGATGAACGGTTCAGATCTTCCGAAAAAATAGGGGGCATAGGATTTCTGATAGGGGGTCATTTTTGGGGGTTATTTTTGGGGGTCATTTGATCCCTCCTCATATATATATATATATATATATATATATATATATATATATATATATATATATATATATATATATATATAAATCTTCAATTGAGAACATTTCGCATCGTGCGAAAATATTTTTAGTTTTTTTTTTGAAATTTTTTTTCAAAAATTCTGTTTTCCGCCTTCATTATATGTTGTTATACCCCCCTCAAAAAATAATCGTTGAGAAATAATGTCATTTGGCCTTCGATCAAGGCATTTCAACAAATTCGCACGTTTTGAGACCGTTAAATTTGTAACGGGTGAATGAGTGCTCTAATCCCCCTAGGGTTCACCCATTATTTTCCCTGGGGTATATAATTGTATGGATTAAACAGAAAAAAAAATTTCAAAAAAAATTTCAAAAAAAATAAAAAAACTTTTTGCACAGGCTTTCGCACCATTTTTTCGCACCTGAAGATTGCCATATATATATATATATATATATATATATATATATATATATATATATATATATATATGAGAATAATGGGCATCATACGCCATATGAGGCCTTGCCTCATATGCCCTCTCACAAAAAAATGCCGAGTACTTGGTGTACTCGGCATTTTTTTGTGAGAGGGCATATGAGGCAAGGCCTCATATGGCGTATGATACCCATTATTATATATATATAGTGGGTATCATATATATATATATTAAAACAACTGTTTTAGAATTTTGGGGCTGACTAGGACAAGATAAAGCGTGGCTAGGATTTGTTCTTGAAGAATGTAAGGTTGAGATGAGTTTTGAGAAAGTTTTGGGGCGAATCAATTTGGTTGGAAATTGGACGTGGGGCCCACTTTTGACGTAGGGGTGCGTTGCTCCCAATTTGAGAAATCAATTCAGGATGAAGCCAACTAATACAAGGACATAATTATTAATCCAAATTGATCCATGCTCACAATTCAGGATGAAGCCAATTAATCTACGTTTTAAGAAATCAATTCAAGATGAAGCTCTAGCATTAACAATGATTAAACCTTTGAACTCCAACAGACATGCATGATAGGTCTTTCTTTTGTTGTTATAATAAATAAAAGCCAAATTAGGCAGAGTAAATTCCGCATGAACATTTATCATGGCCGGTTAAATATACGGGTGCCCACGCCGAAGCCGCCCACTAAATTTTTATTCTTTTAAATTGCTCGACGTGTGCTGAATTTTTAATCTTTTAAATTAGTGAAATATTATGTTCCAAAATTTTGTATGGGGAAATAATTTTTGGGAAAACAAAGATTTTTAATGAACCGTGCCCGAGGGCACGAGTTATGACTAGTGTGTGTGTGTGTATATATATATATGATACCCAATATATATATAATAATGGGTATCATAAGGGATATGAGTCATCCCCTTATATACAAGACACATAAAGTGGGCGGGTACAAGCCCATGTGGGCTTGTACTTGTTGTACACACCCACTTTATGTGTCTTGGTATATGAGGGGATGCCTCATATGCCATATGCTACCCATTATTCTCATATATAGTTGAAAGAAGGTAAAAAGAACCCCTTACACTAAGAAAACCCATCTCAGTCGTCCGATCAGATCGGCTGGCTGAGATCTCCCCACGCCCCGCTCACGTGCCGCTTATGTGATCCCAGCAAACATTCCCAACTCACGGGGTTTTCATCCTCCCACCTCACGAGCGTCCCCCTCTCGCGATTATCTCTCTCCCAACAGAGCTCATGAGCGTCCACATCTCGCAATCATTCTCCAACCTCGAGAGCACCCCAGCCCTCTCCCTCCCGCGATCACCTCTCTCCCTCGGAAGCTTCAATCGGATCAAAACCCTAGCTCAGCTTCTAGATCCTCAAGGTAAAACTGGGGTGAGCTCAATAAAGAATTTTTTATTTGATATTTTTATTAATTTGTGGATTTACTTTTGTGCTATTGATTTGAGGGGTTTGATATGGCATGCCTGATAGGTGGATGTGTCAAAGTATTAAAGATTTTAATGTAGGGATTTTTTGTGCTGGTTGTTTCTGTAGGCTTCATCTTCTACCATAATTGAATTTAACCGCTTACATGATTGATACATGTTTGTGTGTAGTACGTGTAAAATGAAATTGCATTAGCTCTCACTATTATCTGCAATCTAATCTTTGAATTGTGGTAGCAGGACATTGATTACATTTCCAAGAGTGGTGCTAACATTCAGTGAATATGATTAAGAGTTACTTCCTCTAGTTCCCACTAATGAACGAATATAATAAATTTATTTTTACTACTTTTCATAGTAATTGTTGACTACATCTGAAACACATACAATCTTGTCTGAGCTTTATTCTAGTGAATTACTCTGAAATTATATTGAAAGTAGCCTATCCCTTGAAGCATCTTTGAGTGTGTAGAAATTATATATTCAATGCACACATCGAGTTCAATTCCAAATTGCGCATCTGGTTGAGAAAATGTACAAACCTAGAAAATGACAGAGTATTAACTCGTTGCAATGAGATGATTTTTACAAACCGTAAGCAAAATTAGCATAATTTTCAGTTAGCAAATATGCAACGCTGGTTGACAAAGTTACATCAGAAATGTATTTTCAAATGTTTGTTTGATTAAAGCAAGGGCTACCAAGAGAGAAAAAACTATAATTGATGGAAAAGCAAAAAGGAAAGGGCAATTATCCGAGAAAATTGCTTTGCCAATATAAAGCTTCAAAGAGACTCTGATGGAAAGTGGTATGTTCAACGGTTTAAAGAATCTCATAATCATATCTGTCACTCCAATAAATAACAATTTTACGAAGCAATAGAAACGTGACCAAAGCACAAAAAAGCCTCGTAAACACACTAAAAGAGGCTAACCTAAAGACATCAGAATGTATTTCAGTCTTAGCCGTGGTTATGAGGATATTGGATGCACCGGAAAAAATATTTGAAATGCCTTACAAAAGGAAAGGTACGAGAAGAAAACTTATAGTGCTCACTTATTGTTAAAGCATTTGCAAGAGGAAAAAGAGATTAATCAATCTTTCGAGTATACTTATAAAGTTGATAATGAAAATAAATTAACGCATGTGTTTTGGACAGATGGTCTTCCTAAAATGGCATACCAATATTTCGAAGATGTGTTAATATTTGACACGACATATGACACAAATCAATACCGTCTAATCTTTGCATCTTTTACCATGGTTAATCACCATGGACAAACTATAAATTTCAGTGTTGTATTCATGTGCACTGAAAAGATAGAATCTTTTATTTGGTTGTTTGAGAAATTTAAAGAAGTCATGTATGGTCATTTACATAGTGAGATAATAACTGATCAAGATTATGCCACGGAAGCTGCAATTAAAGAGGTATTTCCCACTTCCATTCATAAGTACTGCATATGGCATGTTCTAAAAAAACTTCCAAAAAAACTTGTTGTGACAGCATTCAAAAATGAATTTAATATTCCATTTTAAGAATATGCTTGAAATTTTGACTCCCGAAGAGTTTGAAAGCACATAAAGGAATATTTTATGTAATAATGATTTGAATAATCATGAATGACTCACAGATCTACTCTTTTCATAAAAAGTGTATACAGGCATATCCTAAAGATATCTTCACGGTTGGAATTCGTACAACACAAAGATCAGAGAGTATGAATGCTTTCATTGATAAGTATGTGAACAACAAGAATACTTTAACAGAGTTTGTTGCGAGATTTGAAAGAGCTATAAGAAATCAACATCAAAATAAATTGACGACAGCTTATCATACTCTTCAAACAACCAAAATTGCGTACAGATGTAAAAAAATTATGTTTTTCAGAAAGAAGCTGTTTAAATCTTGAGCTATGCATCTCATATAAGGGTGTATGAAGGAAATGTGCGCAAATATTGTGTGAAAAGCTGTTCTATGACCTTTTGAATAAAACTGTACCAGCTCAAGCTGTTCAGCTGAAGAGCGAGCAATTTTCATAAACTTGTGAACTTCATTTGAAAACTCAATGAACTGTTCTTTGTCGTAGCTTCCTTGAATTTCTATATCATTACTATCTCAAACTATTCCTTTTGTTACCAATGAAGTCCATCCTTTTAAAATATAACACTAAGGCAACATATCAACAAATTCATTGTGCAATACTACAAGATTATGCCTATAAGGGATACCATCAATTTCAAGCTTCTTGTAACTGCATATTGCGACTTATTCAGGACTTTTATAAACAACTTCTCTGGATCTATCTGCATTTTTCATTTTTGCTCAGTCTTTTCACACAACATTGATGCATATTTCCTTCACTCTCATCTGAGATGCATAGCTCAAGCTTTGAACAGCTTCTTCCTAAAAACATTAAAAAATTTCTTGATATAGATCACTGACATTTGCTTCTCCATTTCTAGATCTGTAAGCAATTTTGATTTTATATAAGGAGTATCATAATCCGCCGCCAACTCATTTTGTCGTTGCTTCCTTATAACTCTTTCAAATCTAGCAATAAACCCCATTAAAATATTCATGTTGTTCACATACTTATCAATGAAAGCATTTATGCTCTCTGATCTTTGTGTTGTACGAATTTCAACCGTGAAAATATCCTTAGAAATGTTGGTATCTATTTTTCACGAAAAAATGTATAGATCTACAAGTCATTCATGATTATTCGAATCATCATTACATAAAACTCTCTCATTTGCTTTCAAACTATTCAAGAGTCAAAATTCTAAACATATTCTTGAAATGGAATATAAAACTCACTTTTGAATGCTGTCGCACCAAGTTTATTTGGAAGTTTTTTAGAACATGACACATACTGTACTTGTGAATAGAAACAGTAAATATCTCTTTAATTAGAACTCCAATGACAGAATCTTGGTCAGTTATTATCACACTAGGTTAAAATAACCACGCATGACTTTTTTAAATTTCTCATACAACCAAATAAAAGATTATATCTTTTCATTGCACATGAATACGGCACCAAAATTTACAGCTTATCCATGGTGATTAACACATATAAAAGGTGCAAAGATTAAACGGTATTGATTTGTGTAATATGTTGTATCAAATATTTACTCTGAAATATTGGTATACCTTTCTAGCAAAACCATCTGCCCAAAACATGTGTCAATTTATTTTCATTATTAACTTTATAAGCATACTCGAAAGCTTGATTTATCTCTTTCTCTCTTAGCAAATGCTCCAACAATAAGTAAGCATCATAAACTTTCTTCTTACTCCTCTCCTTTTGCAAGGAATTTCAAATTTTTTTGCATCCAATGCCAACATAACCACCACTTTCAACTGCTAAGACTGAAATAGATTCTGATGTCTTTAGGTTAGCCTCTTTTAGTGTGTTTATGAGGCTTTTTTGTGCTTCGGTCGTGTTTCTATTTCTTCTTTAAAATTATTATTTTCTTGAAGTGACAAAGATATGATTATGAGATTCATTAAACCACCGACCATATCATTTTCCATCAGTGTCTATTTAAAGCCTTATGTTGACCAATCAATTTTCTCAGGTAATGACCATTTTCCTTTTTGTTTTTCCATCCATTATAGTTTTTTGCTCCCTTAGTAGCGCTTGCATTGAGCAAACAAACATTTGAGAATATTTTTTCGATGTAACTTTGTCAACCAAAGTTGCATATTTTCTAAGTGAAAATCCTGCTAATTTTGCTAATTTTACGTACTATTTGTAAAAATCCTCTCGTTAAAACTCTGTCCTTTTTTGGTTTGTACATATGCTCAACATTTTCCCAACCGGATACACAATTCAAAATTAAACTCAATGCATCCATTGAATATATAATTTCTATACTCAAAGAAAACAATTCAAGGGAAAAGCTACTAATCAATATAATTTCGGAGCCATAAACTAGAATAAAGCACACCAAACTTGTATGTGTTTCAGATGTAGTCATCAAGTACTATGAAAAGTAATAAAAATAAATTTATTATATTTGTTCATTAATAAGAACTAAAGAAAATAACTCTTAATCATATTCATTGAAAGTTGGTATCACTCTTAAAAATATAATTAACATGGCATTCTACCATAATTCAAAGCTTAGATTACAGACAATAGCGAGAGCTATTGCAATTTCATTTTACACGTAATACATACAAACATGTATCAATCATGTAAGCGGTTAAATTCAATCATGGAAGAAGATGAAGTCTACAGAAACAACTATCACAAAAAATCCCCCAGATCATATCAAGCCCTACATTAAAATCTTTTATCATTTCTTACATTCTTGCAAAAGACACCTATCAGGCAGGACATATCAAGCCCCCAGATCAGTACAAAAGTAAATCCACAAATTAATAAAAATATCAAATAAAAATTTCTCTTGAGCTCACCCCAAGTTTTACCTTGAGGATCTAGAAGCAGAGCTAGGGTTTTGATCCAATTGAAGCTTCCGAGGGAAAGAGGTGATCGCGAGACAATTAAAGCTTCGAAGGGAAAGAGGTGATCGCGAGATGAAGAGGACTGGGGGCTCCGGAGGTTGGAGGATGATAGCAAGATGGGGATGCTCTTAAGCTCGGCTAGGATAGAAATGATCGCGAGAGGGAGACGCTCGTGAGGTGGGGGATGAAAGCCTCATGAGTTGGGAATGTTTGCTGGGATCACGTGAGCGACACATGAGCAAGGCGGGGGAGATCTGATCGGACAACTGAGATGGGTTTTCTCACTTTAAGGGTTTCTTCTCACCTTCTCACAATAGCATTAATTTATATATATATATAATGTTTGATGTCGATGCTCCCGTAACAAATTCTCATTCAACCATTCCTGCAAAGTGAACCATCCTAAAAATATAACTGGTAGACTTCTTCCACCAAATATTTAATAGATATTGAAACAATAGGACTCGTACTGGTAGCCCTAGACAAATAGCATAAAAGGTTCTATAATCATTGATGTCCAGGTGTTGCACTTCTGTGGATTATAAATCCATGTATAACATGTGTAGCAAAAAACAAAGGTTAACATAATAAAATCGCACTCTCGAGTGTGCTCTCAACTTGCATGGTGGGACATTATGTCAATCTCTAATAAATCAAACAATAATAGCTTCAAATTTGTTAACTCTCACATATTTGGGGAGGCTACATCTATTAATCCAATAATCCTCAAAATCATCAATATCAAAGTATTATAATTTTCTAGTTTTTTGAATCATACATCATTATTTGGCGTACCAAAAGGTAAATTAGGTAAATTATCCTATATAGAAAAACTTAAAAACATACAACACAAACAAACAAATATATATGAGAATAAAGTATATGAGCACTCGGTGTAGGAAATTTTCTACACCGGTCCTATAAAACTTCCATTTCAATCTTTGTTTTAATGATCAATACTGCTCATCTTGATATACACATGATGGATGATCAACATACCAAAAATCAAGTAAATCCAACGTTATTTAATAATCAATCCGATTATTACAAATTCAATGATTTCATAACAATAAAAATATTTGTAATATGCTGATCGCGGGTCAAATTCCCTTAGGATTAACTCATATTTGGGTTGTTGGGGCTTTAGAATGTGTACAACACCAAACAAAAAAATTTGAAAAAAACAAAGTGGAATGCAATTTTTTGATAGATGGTGTTTTTTTGATAGATGGTGTAGGAAATTTCATACATTGAATGCTCACATACCTTAACATATATATACATGATAATTTTGCTATGCAAACATTTCGCACGAAAATTTCTGAGGGAAATGATTTATTTTGCAAAAAATTCGAAATTTTTTGTGCTTCACTCTATACAGTTATACACCCCACACAAATAATGGATGAAAAATAATAACATCTAACCATCGATCAAGGCATTACAAAAAGTTTCATTGTTTTAAAACCGTTAAATTTTATAACGAGTGGATCAAGGATCAAATCTCAATAGGATACACACTTATTTTTCCTAAGATATTTAATTGTAAGGATTAGAATAAAATAAATTTTTTCAAAACATTTCACAAAAATAAAAAATTTCACACAAGCTTTCCATGCGTGTGTATGTGGAAAATGGGAATGCCGGCGGTATGGGCTGACAACATAGAAAATTTCTTACGTCTCGATTCTTGGAATCTTAAAATTGAAATTTTTTTAGGTTGTATACATTTTAAACCCCAAAAATCCCAAATATGGGTGAACCTCATGGAATTTGATCCTCTCGATTCACCCGTGGTAAAAGTTTTTTTGTTCTAAAATAATGAAATTTGCAACAAATAGAGCGAGTACCAAATAACGTTGGATTCAATTAATTTTTCGTATAATGATCATCCATGATGTATTGAACAACTTCCCAACAAAATTTAAAAATTATAACGAGTATATGTGATGTACACAAAAAAATTCTCACAGTGACAACTCACGCATATATATGTACATGAAGTTAATAGATATGAGATGACAAGATAAGAAATTTCCAGCGTTATTAGCTCAGGTAGTTTAAAAAAAATTGGAAATTGTGAATTGTGTACACATTCTAAAAACCCAACACCAAATATAGGTGAACATAGTGGTATTTGACACTCAATCCAACCTTTGTAAAAAAATTATTCTTCCGAAGATGTTGAATTTAGAACAATTAAATCAAGGGTCAAATTACATTGAAGTCATTTGATTTTTGATATGGTGAACATCCATGATGTGTAGAACACAAAACCTAAAAAATTTCGAATGTGTGTGTGCCAAGATCACATAAATTGTCCATGTGTTGTGAACGCGTGCCAAGCATGCACATATCTATAACTTGAAAAATAAACAATAAATAACCACTTTTATAAATTTCAACCATCATCATGTGCAGGTCACATGTCCTGTCATCATGTCCTGTCATCATAGTTAGTACAATAATAATGATCATGCATTGCTAACACCTCCCAAAATATATTTTGTGTTAAGTTGGTATATATTTTTGTATCAACATTAACATGAAACCCCTTAATTTTTAGTTTAATATATATTAGGACTCGTGGAACATTATACTTAGTTTTAAAAATATCATTTAGATATGACATTTGAAACAGATGAAAACAATCCACCAGTGAAAAATTCATTTGTGGCAATCTGATCCATCGTTCGCATCACAAAGTTGCTACCTTTACAGATTCCAAAAATCCAACCAGCGACACGACACATTGATCGTAATCCTTTTCTAATGAAGATAAATTGCTTAAGGAAAGAACATCTTTTTAAACTAAGATTACACAGATCTGGTGCCTACATAAAAAACAAAACTTTAACGTATTGCTACCCCATCTAATTAGCGGGAAAAAAACTTCTAAACAACAAAATAAACACGGAATGAAATCTAAATGAGCAAGAATAGAACAGAGATTAATAGACAAAAAATGAAAAAGATCTCACCTTTAGCGCGTTTTCTTTCGGGAATGGCAACTTTTGGGGTTTTGGGGGTTTTAAGAAAAGGGGCGACTAGGGTTTATGAAGCATTGGCCGGTAACTCGCTGTAGTGAAAAATATCTTGGCGCTTATATAGAATGGGTCGGAGTCGGGGGATGGGTCAAACGGATCGGGTTCAAAATCTGCTAGATCCGGTAACCGGCCTGCTTGAAACCGACCGACCGGACATATAGTAAGTTGTATCCACCAGGTTACGACTTTAAAATATACATGTGATTTACAAGATTTTTGGTGGGTTGATCCTTCATAATGTGTACCATAATCCTATTAAAAAAATTAAAAAAAATAAAAATGAGGTTTTTAAAAGATTAATGGTCTTGCAAGTTGCATATAATGGACATGTAGTATTGGTTACCCCATGTTAATTCACAAATTCTCATGCCCGAGCCCTGCGGACAAGTATATACTAGCTATTCAACACTTTTTTATCCCTTGTTGTTTGGTTTGATCCAGGTAGTGTATCTATCTTTGTAAAAATTCTAAATAACTGAGAAGAAGAACTGATCATTAAAATCAAAATAATTGCACCAAAAATTGCACCACAATCAACAACGGAAAGCTCTCTGCCCCCGATCTGGTTGGTGCAATTGAGTTGACATCTTTTAGAGCACATAGATTACTGTGATGAGCTTGTTTTCTAGACTACTGTAACTTAGCATGATTCCGCTTTTGTTCAAATTCAAAGAATGATGTACGTTGTTGACCGGGCAATGCAATGAATGTCATGTGTTCGATGAAATGACGGGGTCAGATGTCCTCTAGCATGCAACTTATTTTCAACTAGCCATATTCGTCGACTTCCAGCTGCTTTACCATGATGAGATCATTCTTTCCTGCGTGTGGAAATCCGTGTTTGATGTTAACGAATCCTTGTTGTGGATACCGGTTTTAGCGGTTGGGTTTGGCCCATTGGCAACGGGGCCCGGCCCGGCATGTTAGATGGGACCCAACAGCGGGGACCTTTCCACACGTCGGATGTGACCCATTAGTGAGGACCTCACGGTCTGGCTCGAGGGGTCGGCCAACCCTGACATCGGCGTAGCTCTACAGAGACGACCCGGCCTCAGGGTCTGCGGTTTGCATCCCCACATCCTCGGGGATGACTTCGCTGCTCAAGGTGAGAATTCAGCGGCTCAGCCTGGTCCACGTCACCCGCGGGGCCCAATCTCGGGCAAGCGACCGTCATTCTCTCTCCAAGTACAATCGGCATTCAATACTTGTCTTGTCTGCAAACACAGTCGGCCGCATCTTATGTACGAAGTCGGCTGTACCCATGAGTATGTAGTCTTACACGTAGCAAGCATCCTTTGGCTTGTGGCCTATATCAACAGGAGGGAAACCCCTCCGCAAGGTATGCTCTCTTTGGGGTCCTCAAATCCTAGCAAAACATCTCCATCTTCCAAACCCTAACGGACTTGTGCACAACCAGGCTCAGCCCATGCGCCGCCCACACAGGCTAACTTACTCATATCGTCTCCTTTTCTCTTGCGATCTCGCATGACTTATGCATTGGAGGGAAGACGGGGGGTCCGGTGGGGGGGCCGACCCCACCCACACCCACCTCATGGACCTCTGACGTCTTTGTTTATCCGTTTTAGTTAACAGCGAAGGAGGACAACCCGACGAAACCGGCTTATTCGGAATCAACCTGTTGCGGAAAAGCTCGTCCATGCCAACCGGTCCAGGTGACCGACGGCCAAGCCCGCCACAACAAGAATCCATGCATGGACACTTAGAACATAATTGATATGTTTACACTATTTTCGTTGCAATTAATGTTCCAATTGCTGAGATCGGAACATTTATTCAATTCCAACGGGTGAGATTTACATTAGTACAGTGACAGGGAAGCATCAATTTTGTGAACACCATCGGCCTTAATTATTTGAAGTCCTCGGTGGCTACATATCTTTTTTGATCCCATCCAGCTGCAAACTTTTGAAGCACACATGCCCATAAATCAATTGAAACTTAGTGTGCAGAGCAAAAGCAACCATCTACGAACAGGACGCGGTGCATGCGAGCAATCGAAAAAGAGCGAGAAGTATGTGTGTATGTTGGTATCGTAGAAGGTAAAAAGAGGAGCAATCACGTAAATAAGGAGGCTGAAGTGGCTAAAATGCAAATACACAAGGACAAACAACAAATGACGAGATAGTTGCAAATTGATTCCAGAAGGGCTACATGAACACGGATGATAGGCGACGAGAATTCAAGAGAATGAGGTAATAAAACTATAATATAAAAATTATTTTTAATGTGCCATGAGTTAATTTAATCATGTAAGCTGTTAGCCTTAAAGTTAGAATTAAGGAATCAAAATCGGATAAAGCCGAGTCGATCCACATATGTATTTGCACCAACCTAATCGAATACCACAATATAAGACATGACTGAAATCCCAACCCAAGCCTCTTTAATGATATAAAAACATCACTCTACGTCTCAAATTAGAACTTCATGACCATCCCATGTGCTATGTTTCTATGAATCCCAATCCGACATATCGGTCTGACCCGTATCACGCCAAAACACCACATTATCTATAATTTTTAACCTATTTTGGAATTTGTCCAATGAATATATGATCAATGCATAAAGTGCCACCTTTTTTTAAAAGCTCTGCTTGGTGATTGGTATGTCGTGATTGGAGCAAGTCGACTGATAGGGTTCGTGATGAACTCATTCTTTGTGAATGAGGCTTCATGTACGTATTTGTATTTTTCAGCATTTGGGTTCTAAACATGCAGCTACCATGTTGCCATTTTAGCATAGACGATCTTATTACGGATACCCCTTGCTTGGCTGAGTGGGAAGTGCGTTCCTCTTCGGGGGGAGAGACGATGGATCGAAGAACGATGACTACATCGCTTAATTCACTTGACTAATCTGGAATGAGGGTGTTGGTCAGACTTGCATACTCTCGGTCTGGTGCTTGGCCGCCCGACTAGTGTGGCGGTGCGGGAGTCCGGGTCACCAAAAAATGAACTTATTCCGGATGATACAATGACACATTCTCAAACAAAACTATAGCACTAAATTGGCTCATCCGATGAAAGACGAGAGATGATTCAGTAGACATACAGCAAAGCATCGCAACAAATCAACATAAAAAGGGTGCATTTGGCATTGGGGGATATGCCGCATTGGGCGCAATAACTGGGTGGCGCATCGGCTACGGCCAACGTCGACAGCTACGAAGAAGATGGGGCAGAGAGGTGACGATGATAATGAAAAAGTTCAGACCGACTACATACACCGAACACTGTTCGGTGTATGAAAAAAATTTGCTTTTTTAGAAAAAAAAATCACATTCCCTGTCAAATCAATGACAGAAATGTGACTTTATTTGCCTAAAAAGCAAAAAGCCTAACTACACCACCGAAAATTTATCAATCTCCAAAAGTTAATGTTGGAATATGGTGTTTTGTATAAAATAAAAAAATGTTTTTTTCCTTGCAAAAAAAATTATTTTATGTTATAAACGGGCTTTTGGAGGCCCAACCCGTTAGTGGGTATCCACCCATTATGTAACCCTATAACTATAAATACAGGGCTATGGGGTTCCGTAGCCGCCATGGTTTACAACACGTTATCAGCACGCTCGAAGCTAAGCCGAACCCCTGCTGTTACGACCTAAAGATCGTTGGGGCCCCACCCGAGTCCGCCCACATTTTCCACGGACTCTCCGCTTCATGAAGGGTCGCCACCCCGAAAATCCGGGGCAATATAAACGGGCGCGCCTTGCAGCGTTCCCCGACCCGGCCGAGGCGAACAACCACAGCCGCTCGACCCACCGGGGGTAGCGCGCTTGGGGACGCTTGGGTAGCTGAGCCGGGCCTACTGACATAGGCACGGACGTATCCTTCCGTACCGGCGAACCATAGCCCATGACCGATCGGGGGGCGCGGCCGGGCCGGACAACCCCTGATCCTAACGACCCGCCCGATTCCCACGAACCGCGGCGCCTAGAGTGATACAGCCCGACCTTTAGTTCGTCGCCAACGACAAACAACCTAGGATAAGGACACGACTGACACATACGTCACCCGACCGACTGACAAAGCGCTCCCTGACGGTTGAGCCGACTGACGGTTAGCGCTTTCGGCCCTGACATCCCGACAAACGCACCCCTTGGCCGTTGCGCCGCCTGACAAAAGCAGGTCAGGAACTCCTGTTCCCGACGTCCTTATCCGAAGCTTCCGCTGACAACCGAGCCAGCTCAGCACGCCTAGTCATCTCCCGACATGTATAAATATCCCCTTTCCCCTTACGGGGTGGGGGTTGAAAAATTCTCTCTCAGTCTATCAGTCACACACGAGAACAAAGGTCGTCCATATCTTTGTTCTCCCACTTATAGCTCGCCACGTACGGTGGACACACCATTAGTCCGACCGGCGTGTCTAGCCCCCGTTTTAAGTCCTGTTACTGACTTAGGCATCGGAGGGGCTAAGGGTTGAACCCCAACCCTGCCCTTCTGACGAGTTGTTCGTGCTGCAGGAAAGCTCGCCTCTTGACCAACGTCAACTTCGGCCTCCTGCCAGCTCGGCCGCATCTGGAGAGATTCGACCCCGTGATCACCACCGGCGACGGGTCCAACTTCTTCACCCCACTAATCACTTGTAAAACAGCCTACCTAAACCTTCTTCTCCATTATATATATATATATATATATATATATATATATATAATGTTTGATGTCGATGCTCCCGTAACAAATTCTCATTCAACCATTTCTGCGAAGTGAACCATCCTAAAAATATAACTGGTAGACTTCTTCCACCAAATATTTAATAGATATTGAAACAATAGGACTCGTACTGGTAAGCCCTAAACAAATAGCATAAAAGGTTCTATAATCATTGATGTTCAGGTGTTGCACTTCTGTGGATTATAAATCCATGTATAACATGTGTAGCAAAACACAAAGGTTAACATAATAAAATCGCACTCTCGAGTGTGCTCTCAACTTGAATGGTGGTACATTATGTCAATCTCTAATCAATCAAACAATAATAGCTTCAAATTTGTTAATTCTCACATATTTAGGGAGGCTACATCTATTAATCCAATAATCCTCAAAATCATCAATATCAAAGTATTATAATTTTCTAGTTTTTTGAATCATACATCATTATCTGGCGTACCAAAAGGTAAGTTAGGTAAATTATCCTATATAGAAAAACTTAAAAAAATACAACACAAACAAACAAATATATATGAGAATAAAGTATATGAGCACTCGGTGTAGGAAATTTTCTACACCGGTCCTATAAAACTTCCATTTCAATCTGTTTCAATGATCAATACTGCTCATCTTGATATACACATAATGGATGATCAACATACCAAAAATCAAGTAAATCCAACGTTATTTAATAATCGATCCGATTATTACAAATTTAACGATTTCATAACAATAAAAATATTTGTAATATGCTGATCGCGGGTCAAATTCCCTTAGGATTAACTCATATTTGGGTTGTTGGGGCTTTAGAATGTGTACAACACCAAACAAAAAAATTTGAAAAAAACAAAGTGGAATGCAATTTTTTGATAGATGGTGTAGGAAATTTCATACATCGAATGCTCACATACCTAACATATATATACATGATAATTTTGCTATGCAAACATTTCGCACGAAAATTTCTGAGGGAAATGATTTTTTTGAAAAAAAATTCGAATTTTTTTGTGCTTCACTCTATACAGTTATACACCCCACAAAAATAATGGATGAAAAATAATAACATCTAACCATCGATCAAGGCATTACAAAAAGTTTCATTGTTTTAAAACCGTTAAATTTTATAACGAGTGGATCAAGGATCAAATCTCCATAGGATACACACTTATTTTTCCTGAGATATTTAATTGTAAGGATTAGAATAAAATAAATTTTTCAAAACATTTCACAAAAATAAAAAAAATTCACACAAGCTTTCCATGCGTGTGTATGTGGAAAATGGGAATGTCGACGGTATGGGCTGACAACATAGAAAATTTCTTGCGTCTCGATTCTTGGAATCTTAAAATTGAAATTTTTTTATGTTGTATACATTTTAAACCCCAAAAATCCCAAATATGGGTGAACCTCATGGAATTTGACCCTCTCGATTCACCCGTGGTACAAGTTTTTTTGTTCTAAAACAATGAAATTTGCAACAAATAGAGCGAGTACCAAATAACGTTGAATTCAATTAATTTTTCGTATAATGATCATCCATGATGTGTTGAACAACTTCCCAACAAAATTTAAAAATTATAACGTGTATATGTGATGTACACAAAAAAATTCTCACAGTGACAACTCACGCATATATGTGTACATGAAGTTAATAGATATGAGATGACAAGATTAGAAATTTCCAGCGTTATTAGCTCGGGTAGTTTTTAAAAAAATTGGAAATTGTGACTTGTGTACACATTCTAAAAACCCAACACCAAACATAAGTGAACATAGTGGTATTTGACACTCAATCCAACCTTTGTAAAAAAATTATTCTTCCGAAGATGTTGAATTTAGAACAATTAAATCAAGGGTCAAATTACATTGAAGTCATTTGATTTTTGATATGGTGAACATCCATGATGTGTAGAACACAAAACCTAAAAATTTTCGAATGTGTGTGTGACAAGATCACATAAATTGTCCATGTTGTGAACGCTTGCGCAAGCATGCACATATCTATAACTTGAAAAATAAACAATAAATAACCACTTTTATAAATTTCAACCATCATCATGTGCAGGGCACATGTCCTGTCATCATGTCCTGTCATCATAGTTAGTACAATAATAATGATCGTGCATTGCTAACACCTCCAAAAATATATTTTGTGTTAAGTTGGTATATATTTTTGTATCAACATTAACATGAAACCCCTTAATTTTTAGTTTAATATATATTAGGACTCGTGGAACATTATACTTAGTTTTAAAAATATCATTTAGATATGACATTTGAAACAGATGAAAACAATCCACCAGTGAAAAATTCATTTGTGGCAATCTGATCCATCGTTCGCATCACAAAGTTGCTACCTTTACAGATTCCAAAAATCCAACCAGCGACACGACACATTGATCGTAATCCTTTTCTAATGAAGATAAATTGCTTAAGGAAAGAACATCTTTTTAAACTAAGATTACACAGATCTGGTGCCTACTTAAAAAACAAAACTTTAACGTATTGCTAACCCTTCTAATTAGCGGGGAAAAAACTTCTAACCAACAAAATAAACACGGAATGAAATCTAAATGAGCAAGAATAGAATAGAGATTAATAGACAAAAAATGAAAAGGATCTCACCTTTAGCGCGTTTTCTTTCGGGAATGGCAAATTTTGGGGTTTTGGGGTTTTAGGAAAAGGGGCGACTAGGGTTTATGAAGCATTGGCCGGTAACTCGCTGTAGTGAAAAATATCTTGGCGCTTATATAGAATGGGTCGGAGTCGGGGGATGGGTCAAACGGATCGGGTTCAAAATCTGCTAGATCCGGTAACCGGCCTGCTTGAAACCGACCGACCGGACATATAGTAAGTTGTATCCACCAGGTTACGACTTTAAAATATACATGTGATTTACAAGATTTTTGGTGGGTTGATCCTTCATAATGTGTACCATAATCCTATTTAAAAAATTAAAAAAAATTAAAAATGAGGTTTTTAAAAGATTAATGGTCTTGCAAGTTGCATATAATGGACATGTAGTATTGGTTACCCCATGTTAATTCATAAATTCTCATGCCTGAGCCCTGCGGACAAGTATATACTAGCTATTCAACACTTTTTTATCCTTTGTTGTTTGGTTTGATCCAGTAGTGTATCTTACTTTGTAAAAATTCTAAATTACCGAGAAGAAGAACTGATCGTTAAAATCAAAAAAATTGCACCAAAAATTGCACCACAATCAACAACGGAAAGCTCTCTGCCCCCGATATGGTTGGTGCAATTGAGTTGAAATCTTTTAGAGCACATGGATTACTGTAATGAGCTTGTTTTCTATACTACTGTAACTTAGCATGATTCCGCGTTTATTCAAATTCAAAGAATGATGTACGTTGTTGACCGGGCAATGCAATGCATGTCATGTGTTCGATGAAATGACGGAGTCAGATGTCCTCTGGTGTGCAACTTATTTTCAACTAGCCATATTCGTCGACTTCCAGCTGCTTTACCATGCTGAGATCCTTCATTCCTGCGTGTGGAGATCCGTGTTTGATGTTAACGAATCCTTGTTGTGGATACCAGTTTTAGCGGTTGGGTTTGGCCCATTGGCAACGGGGCCCGGCCCGGCATGTTAGATGGGACCCAACAGCGGGGACTGTTCCACACGTCGGATGGGATCCATTAGTGATGACCTCACGGTCTGGCTCGAGGGGTCGGCCAACCCTGACGTCGGCATAGCTATACAGAGACGACCCGGCCTCAGGGTCTGCGGTTTGCATCCCCACATCCTCAGGGATGACTTCGCTGCTCAAGGTGAGAACTCAGCGGCCCAGCCTGGTCCACGTCACCCGCGGGGCCCAATCTCGGGCAAGCGACCGTCATTCTCTCTCCAAGTACCGTCGGCATTCAATACTTGTCTTGTCTGCAAACTCAGTCGGCCGCATCTTATGTACGAAGTCGGCTGTACCCAAGAGTCTGTGGTTTTACACGTAGCAAGCATCCATTGGCTTGTGGCCTATATCAACAGGAGGGAAACCCCTCCGCAAGGTATGCTCTCGTTGAGGTCCTCAAATCCTAGCAAAACATCTCCATCTTCCAAACCCTAACGGACATGTGCACAACCAGGCTCAGCCCATGCGCCGCCCACACAAGCTAACTTACTCATATCGCCTCATTTTCTCTTGCGCTCTCGCATGACTTATGCATTGGAGGGAAGACGGGGGTCCGCCCCCAACAGGTGGGGGGACCGACCCCCCACCCACCCACCTCGTGGACATCTGACGTCTTTGTTTATCCGTTTTAGTTACCAGCGAAGGAGGACAACCCGACGAAACCGGCCTGTTCGGACTCAACCTGTTGCGGGAAAGCTTGTCCATGCCAACCGGTCCAGATGACCGACGGCCAATCCCGCCACAACAAGTATCCATGCATGGACACTTAATAACATATTTGATATGTTTACACTATTTTCGTTGCAATTAATGTTCCAATTGCCGAGATCGGAACATTTATTTAATTCCAACGGGTGAGATTTACATTAGTACAGTGAGAGGGAAGCATCAATTTTGTGAACACCATCGGCCTTAATTATTTGAAGTCCTCGGTGGCTACAGATCTTTTTTGAGCCCATCCAGCTGCAAACTTTTGAAGCACACATGCCCATAAATCAATTCAAACTTAGTGCGCATAGCAAAAACAACACTCTACCAACAGGGCGCGGTGCACGCGCGCAATCGAAAAGGAGCGAAAAGTGTGTGTGTTGATATCGTAGGAGGTAAAAAAGGAGCAATCATGTAAGCAAGGAGACAGACGTGGCCAAAACACAAATACACAAGGGCAAACATCAAATGACGAGATAGTTGCAAATTGGTACCTGACGGGATACATGAACAAGGATGATAGCGATGAGAATTCAAGAGAACGAGGTAATAAAACTATAATATAAAAATTATTTTTAATGTGTCACGAGTTGATTTAATTATGTAAGTTGTTAGCAAGTTAGAATTAAGGAATCAAAATCGGATAAAACCGAGCCGAACCACATATGTATTTGCACCAACCTAATCGAATACCACAGTATAAGACATGACTGAAATCCCAACCCAAGCCTCTTTAATGATATAAAAAATTAGAGCCTCATGACCATCCCATGTGCTATGCTTCTACGAATCCCAATCCGACATATCGGTCTGAACCGTATCACGCCAAAACACCATTAATTGCCATATACATTATCTATAATCTTTAACCTATTTTGGAATTTGTCCAATGAATATATGATCAATGCATAAAGTGCCACCTTTTTATATAAGGAGAATTGCTTTCTGTACCTAATAGAATGATGTGTATGTACAGTTCTTTCCTTTTTTAAAAGTGAATATTTCGTATCGTAGCCTCCAATCATATTCTTCTTCATTCAAAAAAGCAATTTTTTACACTGACTCCAACATGCATCTCAATAGTTGAGGTGTGGATAGCAATTCTCTTTTTAAAAGCTTTGTTTGACGATTGGAAAGTCGTGATTGGAGCAAGACGAATGATAGGGGTTGTGATAAACTCATTCTTTGGGAATGCGGCTTCATGTACGGTAGACGTGTACGTGTTTGCATTTTTAAACATGTGACCCCTTTCTCTTCAACCACATGCCCACTTAACGCTCGTTAGCTAGTCTTTGCTATTTGCTATCATGTTGCCATTTTAGCATATACGATCTTATTACGGATACCTTCTTGTCTTGGCTGAGTGGGAAGTGCGTTCTGTTGGGAATTGACGGTCACTTAGGGCACAAAAAACTCTAGTCCCGTCCTAAGTCGGACAAAACATAGACAGGAAAATCATTTGCAGCGGAAGAAAAACTAGTTAATCTAAATTAACATGCAGTTAAAAACAATTTTTAACTTAGCCCTAAGGTCCAAGACCCTATGCCAAGATCTATGCCGACTTGGGATGGATCTGACCATCCCAATAAGGATCTAGCCTACTGCGATTAAACTAAACTAATGCTAATAAAATACTTTAAACACATACCCGGAATCTCAGACCTGGAGCAGGCGATATGTTCCGCGCCGTCTTCCGAGCTGCTCCCGTCCCACGCCGAGCCGCTCCCCGAACCGCTCCCCGAACCGCTCCTCGAACTGCTCCTCGAACTGCTCCGCATCCCGAGGCGATCAATCCCCGTGCCGCCGAGCCAACCACGCGCCGAAGAAAGTTTCACGCGAGTGAAACCTCCGCCAAGATTTCAGATTCAGAATCCGAACTCCTTTGTGGCTTTGCTAGAGCCCGCAGGAGTAAGGCAGAAATTTAGGGAGAAGAGAAATATTTATTTAAGCTTAGATCCGAGCGTGCTCCAACATTTACGAGAGCCGCTCAGATCTAGAGCTTGGGACGAGTTTTGAGAAAGGGGGGAGACCCCTATTTATATAGGCGGCGGACTCTCCCCTTTTCTCAAAATCCGATGTGGGACTAATTATTTGGGTAAGTTAAAATCAAGTTAGTTTGCACTTCACAAAGTGCAAACTTCCGTGAATTTTAACTCACTAACCGTTGAGCTTCAAGATTGATACAACCTATCAATACGACGAGCGTTCAACGGTGAACGCATAGGAAAAAACCGTTCGTCAATCGGAGTTCGTTTGACCCTCCAATTGAGTGTCCAAATATCAGCCCAAAGCCACCCAAAACACAAAACTGCAGCCGTCAATGAATTCTGCCTAGGGTTCGCAACCCTAGGCATGTGGGGCCCACCAGTGGCCCCCACTGACTTGACCTGCGCGCGCAGACCGAGCCAGGCGCGTGCAGCGCACGCGCCCCGAGGCGCGTGCGCTGCACGCGCCCAGCTGGCGCGTGCGCCCGCGCCTGTCGGGCGCCCGCGTTAGCGGGTGGGCCCGCTGACGCGGGCGGGCCCGCTGACGCGGGCGGGCCCGCTGACGCATGCGTCAGCGGGCCCCCCCTCTTTTTCTTGGGCCTGGGTTTATTTAATCAGCCACTTTGGGCTGATGGGCTTTGGGGTTTACACTGTTTTGGCCATAACTATTATGTTTGGCGTCCGATTTGGACGCCGTTCGAACCTGGGTCTAGACCGGTACATTCCCGTCTTACCCGTGAACTTTTCCTTGCGTTTATTTTATTAAATATTGTATTAAACAATTTAATACACATTTAATCGCTTTTGCATCAAATGCAAAATAATCCCTATCTAAGCTTAAATTATCATATTGCATCAAATGCAATTATTCCATCACTTGCATCAAAAATGCAAAATATTCTCCCTAACTAATTTCTACCTATTACTAGACGAAGCGTTGCACTCTGTGTGAGACCCTACAGCCTGACCCTTACAACAGGTTGGGCTCGAAGCCCTATACGGCAGTGACTACGAGCAGTGGTTGCCGTCCCTGCTTCAGGAATCATCATTATGTGATTAACCCATTGACATGAGTATTGTCGGGACCACCCTGACTGTTTCTGTGATGAATTCCGTAGTTATAGTCTTTTCGTCTTAACTATGTCGTGCAGATCAAGTCTAGGGTACGGTCAAAACTGTCAACCCCAATAACTTGACTCCGGTTAGTTTCTATCGATCTTTAGTCAACTAATGTTGGACTTCTTCCAACATACTCTGCGCAGAGTTTTTACTAAAGACCGAACTAACTCTACGACACTAACTCCCATTGACCGGGAGAGACGAATCCTCTCTTGGTCATTACTCTCCTCGTACGTTTCAAGTGACACCCAATCAAAAGACCTTTCGACAGGCATTACCTCGAATCTAGGTCAGTTGATATAAGTGGCACCGTTCACGCACAGGTTTGTCAAAATGACCTCAAGTCAAAAGACCAACTAGCCTATCATCACTCAGAGTTATCATTGACAGATTGGTCAATATAACCATATGATAACTCTATTGGATCGTTCAGTGAACTCATTCTAATGAGCACCTGTGTCTCGTCTTCGACTTCGCCAAGTCAAACAATCATGAGATCATTGCCACCGCTAAACGGTGAAGACTAAGACACAATGGTCTATCCGATGTTTCGATATCCTTGTCTCGAAACATCTACGACCACGAACCATTTTAGACTTATGCTACAGACGGTCAAACGTTTCTCCATGAACGAGATACTCATCTCGATACTCGTTTGACCTTGCATAAAGTCTCAGGACTTTACCTAAGTCGATATCTAATTATAATATAACTTAGATAAATCATTACCAAACAGCTTACTGTTATTTCGAACAAGATGTTTGTGCTATTCACACAGGAATAAATGGCCTCGAGGGCATCATATTCCTACATCTCCCACTTGCACTCAGGCCCATTTATCTCGGTATCTTATACAGTTTTTACACATAAGTTTTCCCGACTCCATGTGGTAGAGCTTTCGTGAGTGGATCTGCTAAAACCGTCTACACTATAGACTTAAGGGGTTTTTATGTTTGTGTTAGACCAACCATTTGAATCTCATTCAAATAATTCATTTGGTCTATCGGAATCTATAATATTTTATTTCCCTGGATCTTATCCAGTTCATTGTACCTTACGATAATAATTAGTTACTGGTCATTTCAAATGGCTCATATTTATTTCTGATAAAGTATCAAACTTTTTGATTACTTTGTCAAAATATATGTTCCATCTCTTTGATGATTCGCATGTAATTTATACGCTCCCACTGACCTTGAAAACTATCTGGCTAATTCATATAAGTCAGTCTGTCTAAATCATATTTAGAAAAACGAACTTATAAGTGAATGCTCCAATTTTCATGATCAACTTAAGCGTTTTACATCGGCTTTGGTCCGAGTAGATATGTACACATCTGTTGGCGAAACCGGTTTCATCATAATCCGTTTTAAAGAAAGTAGGATGAAAACCGTTCCCGTCCAACATTATTGTACAGCACTATTTCCTTTTCTGCACCAATCTTTCAACTTAAAGATTTACTTACAGAAAGTGAGGAAACATTTTCCTTGGTCACGTAAACTAAATTCTCAAATTTATTTACGCACACGGACCTGCATCAAGTTTTAAATCGGAGTTACTACTCCGAATTTCATCCTAGAAGTTGACTAAGTCATCATCAGTTATGATGTCTAACTCGACAATCCGTCTCACGAGATTCGAGTAATAATACAACTTCCTACCGATTGATTTATTGAATATATTATTGATAATGTCCTCGTAGAACTTTATCAAAACCTAGGCATTACTATCTGGGACTTAACCCAGAGGGATGACTTAACTCAGAGTCACTTACAATGGATCACACTAAATCTAATTAAGTGTGATTCATACCTTTTAACACACCGATGTGTTAACAGACTTGATCTGAGAGAAAATCACATTTTCTTTTAATTACACAAGATTTTATGTGGCTAAGTATTTGACCATTCGATCTAATTGAATCAGTTTAAATACTTTAGTCATTTCGTTTCTTTATTTTATCAGACTTGTGTTTCATCAAGAACACGTGTCTTAATAAAATATACGAATAACTTATTTTGGTTAATCTAGACTCTGGTACATCAGTATGTACTAGACTGAGTTCGGCAACTCATTCTCCCACTGTCTCACAGATGGGTTTCGGCCATTGTATCTAAGAGGCTAAGACTCACAAGTGTCCGTAGACTTCATAATACGAGAGGTCAGACCCCTCTTTATGTGACTTGGGAAGCTTAATCTCTTGATACAGCCTAGTCTAATTTTACCATATAAGTTTGCTACTATCTTGTGTATTTATAGATTAACATTTAATATATATATAGTTATTTACAAATTACTTAACACAAAACATTACTTCAGAAGCAATGTGATGACGTTCGTCAAAATGTGTTAAACGTCTTTTGTATAACAACTTATTCCGAAATGTGACATCAAAATATGTCACGTTTTCATTTCCTCCTACTTATGCCTCTACTAATGATAAATTAAACTAACTTTCTCAATTGACTTTCCTAAGTGCCTTCTTCCTTTTCTAAATCACATTTAGATATCAACATAAATAAATAGCTATGCAGGCAACTTATGTATCCAAACGCTTGAGCTTTGCAATCTTGAGTGTAGCTCAAGAAGTTACTTGTCTCAAGATCCGATTGGGATACATAGTCTTGCATCGCTCATGCACTCGTATTCGACTCAAACGGTTTGATCGAATTTTCGAACTTTGCGGATCAAAATTGTTTGTCCATACAACCTTAAGGGTAGCTCGACAAATTGTAGGGAGAAACATACTTTGAATGTCCTATATGTTCAAGCTGCCTCATATAGAGACGAGTGACATGTAGCTTTAATTTATTTGTTGGACCCAGAACTTAATAAAATCATATTTCTTAAGTCTGTTCTTTAGAAGGTCATTTAATGTCAACGAGAATATAGTTTTAATTCTATCAATTAGAATTTAACTTGATATTCAATTAATCAACTTATTGACCAGTTAACTAATTAAAATATTATATTTTAATTCCTACGGTAAACATAGTCTTGCCCTAGTTTTAGCATATGTTCAATATATTAAATATAGGTAGATTGGCTTTTATCTATCTATATCCTCACACTATTTTTACGAACGTTTTAAAGCTTAATAACGAACGATTTAATCGAATTAAAATTAATGGGTAAGAGTTCCAATCACCTTGAGTATAAACAACCTTGAGTGTAGCTCAACAAGTTGATTGACTCTGCGATCGGAAGATGACTATTCATCGATCATATCGGATATGACTCTCTTAATCGGTTTTTGCCCCTAGCCATTCGTGATCATGAGTGTGCTCATCCAAATCACAATGTCTAGTCTAGTCGGACCCTTGTTTTCGTGTCTAGCCTGACTTGCCCCTCAGCTCGGTGTATGCACGACACGTTGGTTAGGGTCAGGTCTTAGACTACATCTTATGTATTGAAGAAGTTGGTTCCTATAAGATTGCCATGTTACAGCTTAAGTGTATCTCAACAACTATAACGCGGGTCATATAGTTGCTAACCCCTAAAACAAGGAGGGCTACGTCTAATCTTGAAAAAGATCATTAACGTATTTGACTTAGATATAGTCCAGGGTGTCATACAATCATGATTCGCGACATTGCGGTCCAGCGGAACTCAGCCAGGGAATTGACTAAGCCAGGATCAATATCCCTTAAAGGGTGATCCAAAACTCTTAGCCAAGCACATTGACTGGATCATGGTCCATTGAATGAAGCTTGTCATTTTTGTATGTATGCCATAGACTAAACAGCTTTTATTAACAACTAATTAATCCTATCAACTAGTTGAATCCTTAAATTCAAAATTTTAGGATTTGTTTAATAACTTTTATTAAGTCCTTATCAACTATAAGGTTCACGTGCTACCCTAATCGTTATTAGGATTTTAATAAATTTTATTAACAACGCTAGAAACGAAGTCCTTTAATGAAAATTAATTATAACAATTAGAATTGAAAATTCATTTAAAGGACTACCCTAATCAGGAATTAGGTCTTATATTGTTGTTAATGTTTTATTGAAACATAGCATGTCATTAAAATTCAAGTAATAAATTTTAATCATTTTTAATGGCTAACCTAAAGGGTTGTCTTGTGTTATCAAATAAGGGACAAGATTAACAAGCCATCAAGAAGGATCTAGCCTACTGCGATTAAACTAAACTAATGCTAATAAAATACTTTAAACACATACCCGGAATCTCAGACCTGGAGCAGGCGAGATGTTCCGCGCCGTCTTCCGAGCTGCTCCCGTCCCACGCCGAGCCGCTCCCCGAACCGCTCCCCGAACCGCTCCTCGAACTGCTCCGCATCCCGAGGCGATCAATCCCCGTGCCGCCGAGCCAACCACGCGCCGAAGAAAGTTTTACGCGAGTGAAACCTCCGCCAAGATTTCAGATTCAGAATCCGAACTCCTTTGTGGCTTTGCTAGAGCCCGCAGGAGTAAGGCAGAAATTTAGGGAGAAGAGAAATATTTATTTAAGCTTAGATCCGAGCGTGCTCCAACATTTACGAGAGCCGCTCAGATCTAGAGCTTGGGACGAGTTTTGAGAAAGGGGGGAGACCCCTATTTATATAGGCGGCGGACTCTCCCCTTTTCTCAAAATCCGATGTGGGACTAATTATTTGGGTAAGTTAAAATCAAGTTAGTTTGCACTTCACAAAGTGCAAACTTCCGTGAATTTTAACTCACTAACCGTTGAGCTTCAAGATTGATACAACCTATCAATACGACGAGCGTTCAACGGTGAACGCATAGGAAAAAACCGTTCGTCAATCGGAGTTCGTTTGACCCTCCAATTGAGTGTCCAAAGATCAGCCCAAAGCCACCCAAAACACAAAACTGCAGCCGTCAATGAATTCTGCCTAGGGTTCGCAACCCTAGGCATGTGGGGCCCACCAGTGGCCCCCACTGACTTGACCTGCGCGCGCAGACCGAGCCAGGCGCGTGCAGCGCACGCGCCCCGAGGCGCGTGCGCTGCACGCGCCCAGCTGGCGCGTGCGCCCGCGCCTGTCGGGCGCCCGCGTTAGCGGGTGGGCCCGCTGACGCGGGCGGGCCCGCTGACGCGGGCGGGCCCGCTGACGCATGCGTCAGCGGGCCCCCCCTCTTTTTCTTGGGCCTGGGTTTATTTAATCAGCCACTTTGGGCTGATGGGCTTTGGGGTTTACACTGTTTTGGCCATAACTATTATGTTTGGCGTCCGATTTGGACGCCGTTCGAACCTGGGTCTAGACCGGTACATTCCCGTCTTACCCGTGAACTTTTCCTTGCGTTTATTTTATTAAATATTGTATTAAACAATTTAATACACATTTAATCGCTTTTGCATCAAATGCAAAATAGTCCCTATCTAAGCTTAAATTATCATATTGCATCAAATGCAATTATTCCATCACTTGCATCAAAAATGCAAAATATTCTCCCTAACTAATTTCTACCTATTACTAGACGAAGCGTTGCACTCTGTGTGAGACCCTACAGCCTGACCCTTACAACAGGTTGGGCTCGAAGCCCTATACGGCAGTGACTACGAGCAGTGGTTGCCGTCCCTGCTTCAGGAATCATCATTATGTGATTAACTCATTGACATGAGTATTGTCGGGACCACCCTGACTGTTTCTGTGATGAATTCCGTAGTTATAGTCTTTTCGTCTTAACTATGTCGTGCAGATCAAGTCTAGGGTACGGTCAAAACTGTCAACCCCAATAACTTGACTCCGGTTAGTTTCTATCGATCTTTAGTCAACTAATGTTGGACTTCTTCCAACATACTCTGCGCAGAGTTTTTACTAAAGACCGAACTAACTCTACGACACTAACTCCCATTGACCGGGAGAGACGAATCCTCTCTTGGTCATTACTCTCCTCGTACGTTTCAAGTGACACCCAATCAAAAGACCTTTCGACAGGCATTGCCTCGAATCTAGGTCAGTTGATATAAGTGGCACCGTTCACGCACAGGTTTGTCAAAATGACCTCAAGTCAAAAGACCAACTAGCCTATCATCACTCAGAGTTATCATTGACAGATTGGTCAATATAACCATATGATAACTCTATTGGATCGTTCAGTGAACTCATTCTAATGAGCACCTGTGTCTCGTCTTCGACTTCGCCAAGTCAAACAATCATGAGATCATTGCCACCGCTAAACGGTGAAGACTAAGACACAATGGTCTATCCGATGTTTCGATATCCTTGTCTCGAAACATCTACGACCACGAACCATTTTAGACTTATGCTACAGACGGTCAAACGTTTCTCCATGATTGAGATACTCATCTCGATACCTGTTTGACCTTGCATAAAGTCTCAGGACTTTACCTAAGTCGATATCTAATTATAATATAACTTAGATAAATCATTACCAAACAGCTTACTGTTATTTCGAACAAGATGTTTGTGCTATTCACACAGGAATAAATGGCCTCGAGGGCATCATATTCCTACACGTTCATCTCTAAAGAGAAGATGTGATGGATCGAAGAATGATGACTACATCGCTTAATTCACTTGACTAATCTGGAATGAGGGTGTTGATCAGACTTGCATACTCTCGGTCTGGTGCTTGGCCGCCCCACTAGTGTGGCGGTGCGGGAGTTTGGGTCACCAAAAAATGTACTTATTCCGGATGCTACAATGACACATTCTCAAACAGAACTGTTGCGACCTAAAGATCGTAGGAATACGACTCCCGCCCAGATCCGCTGACATACCCCATTAACTCACCCCTTCGCGAAAGGGCCGCCATCCCGGAGGCCCGAGGCTACACGGGAATGGGCGCACCTTGCAGCACTCCCCCCTCCCGGCCGAGGCGTACAACCTCGGCTGCTCGGCCCGCCAGGGGCAGTGCGCTTGGGTAGCGCCCAGGCGGTGCCACCGAGGATGCTGACGTAGGCATGTGCATATCCCTCCTTGCCAGCCGCCCACGACCCGCGACCAAGAAGGGGTGCGGCCGGGCTGGACAACCCTCGAGCAGGTCGACCCGGCTGGTCCCCATGAACCACGTCGCCGGGGATAGCATAGCCAGACCGTTAGTTCATCACATACGACAAACTACCTAGTGTAAGAACACGACTGACACTAACGCCGACCGACCATCTGACAAAGCGCCCCCTGGCCGCTGAGCCCCCTAACACTTAATGCTTTCGGCCATGACATCCTGACAAAAGTGCCACTGGCCGTTGCGCCGTCTGACAAAAGCAGGGCAGGCACTCCTGTTCCTGACATCCTCGTCCGAAGCTTCCGCTGACAACCGAGCCAGCTCAGCACGTCGAGTCAGCATGCCAGGTCAGCCCCGCCTAGTCATCTCTCGTCAGGTATAAATACCCCCTCACTTCTGACGGTGAGGGGGTTGGCAAATTCTCTCTCTCAATCAATTATTCACACACGAGGGCAAAGGTCGTCCACATCTTTGTTCTCCCACTTATAGCTCGCCACGTACGGTCGACACACCCTTAGTCCGACCGGCGTGCCTAGCCCCCGTTTTAAGTCCTATTACTGACTTAGGCATCGGAGGGGCTAAGGGTTGGACCCCAAACCTGCCCTTCTGACGGGTTGCTCGTGGTGCAGGAAAGCTCGCCCCTTGATCGACGTCAGCCTTTGGCTCCCGCCACCCGATCTTCTTCCGCCGTGTCCGTTGAGCTTTGACTCCGTGGCCACCCCCGGCGGCAAGTCTAGCCTGTTCACCCCACTAATCACCTGTTAAATAGCCCACCTAAACCCTCTTATTAACATAACCACCGTGCCCTTGGTTCCCCTCAATACAAATTCATTGTACGCAAGTTTCACCTCGTAACAAAAACTATAGCACTAAATTGGCTCGTCCGATAAAAGATGAGAGAGGATTCAGCAGACATACATCAAAGCATCGCAACAATTCAACATAAAAAGGGTGCATTGGGCGTTGGGGAATAGGTCGCATTGGGCGCGATAACTAGGTGGCGCATCAGCTACGGTCGACGTCGACAGCTACGAAGAAGACGGGGCAGAGAGGTGACGATGATGAAAAAATTAACATTGGAATATGGTGTTTTGCATAAAATAAAAAAATATTTTTTTCCTTGTAAAAAAAAATCATTTTAAAATTTGTTTTGCGGTGTGTGTAAAAGGTTGGGTAAATTGCATAAAAATACCCTCAGGTTTGGACCATTTTCATGTAAATACCCTCATGTTCATTTTGTGACAAATTGATACCTTGTAACGAAAAATGGGCTAACGGTGTTAGATTGGACCATTTTGCCCATCTCTCTCACGTTTGGGTAAATACCCTCACGTTTGGGCCATTTTTACGTAAATACCCTGAGGTCTCTTCTCTCTCTACCGAATCTCTCTCTCTCTCTCTATCTCTCTCTACTGATTCTCTCTCCTCTCTCTGTACAAACTCTCTATCTTTCTCTCTATATACTGAATCTCTCTCGACCGATTCTCTCTCATCCAACTCTCTCTCTCTACTGATTCTCTCTCTCTCTACCGATTCTATATATATACTAGTCATAACCCGTGCCCGTGGGCACGGTTCATTTAAGATTTCCCCCGCAAAAAATTACTTCCACAGCCAAAATTTATCAGAACAATAAATTAGCGTAAAAATATTTAGCGGCACGTGCATCTTCGGCGCGGAACAACAAATTTGACGTTGAACATCAAATTTGGCGCCCGCGCCTTTGGCGTAGAACAACAAAGTAGCGTAAAAAATTTAGCAGAGCAACAAATTCGGCGCAGGCGCCTTTGGCGCAGAACAACAAATTAGCGTAAAAAAATTTAACGGGCGCCTTCGGCGCAGAACAACAAACC
This sequence comes from Scilla litardierei, assembly GCA_030789695.1. NCBI lineage: Eukaryota > Viridiplantae > Streptophyta > Magnoliopsida > Asparagales > Asparagaceae > Scilla > Scilla litardierei. The sequence goes on from CM061138.1 coordinate 30,129,866, forward strand.
TCAGGTTTTTACGCTAATTTGTTGTTCTGCTACATTTTTTATTATGTTTAATTTAATGGATCATGCTTCTATACAATCTTTTCCAATGCACTTCTAATTTCAACGTTTAGGTTCCCAATGCACTTTTCCCCCAAATTTAATCTCAACAATCTTTTCCAAGGCACTTCTAATTTCAAAGTTTAGGTTCCCAAAGCATATTCTCCCAAATTTAATCTTCACAATCTTTACCAAGACACTTCGAATTTCAAAATTTTGGTTTCCAAGACACTTTTCCCACCAAAATCCAATTTCAATCATTGATTTACCAAGATCAAATCTCAGCCACTCTTTATCTTGTCCTAGTCAGCCATAGAATTCAAAAACGTTGTCACAATCTTTCCCAAGACACTTCTAATTTCAAAGTTTAGGTTTCCAATGCACTTACCCCCCAAATTTAATCTCCACAATCTTTCCCAATACACTTCTAATTTCAAAGTTTTGGTTCCCAAGACACTTTTCTCACCAAAATTTTCACAAAATCCAATCTCAACCATTGATTTACCAAGATCAAATCTCAGCCACTCTTTATCTTGTCCTAGTCAGCCCTAGAATTCAAAAAACATTGTCAAATGTATAATATATATATATATATATATATATATATATACCGATTCTCTCTCTCTCTATCTCTCTATACTGATTCCCTATCCTCTCTCTACAGATTCTCTCTCTTTCTCTCTCTACACCGAATCTCTCTCTAGATTCTTTCTCTCCCCCCCATTCTCTCTCTCTCGGGTGAGATGGTGCATGGGGTGGGTGAGTGGGTGAGTGTGCGTTCATGCGTGGGGTGGGTGGGTTGTGTGTGGGGGGTGTGTGCATTGGGGGGATGGGGTGGGGTGTGTGCATGGGGTGTGTGCATGTGGGTGGGTAGGTTGTACGCGTGGGTGTGTGCATGGGTGGGTGAGTGTGTATGCGCAGGGTGGGTGGGGGTGCGTGGGGTGGGGGTGTGTGTGTGCTTAGGGTGGCGATATGTGTGCATGGGTGTGTGGGTGTGTTTATAGGTGTGGGTGGGTGGGTGCACTGTGTGTGTGTGTGGTGTGTGTGTGTGTGTTTGGAGGGTGTGTGCGTAGGGTGGGTGTGTACGCGTGGGGTGGGTGGGGTGTGTGTGCTTAAGGGGTGTATGTGTGTGGGCATGGGTGGGTGTGTGGGGGCATTGGGTGTGTGTGTGCGTGGGGTGGGTATGTCAGCGTGGGTTGGTCGGTTGTATGCATGGGGTTTGTGCACATATAAGGTGTGTGCTTAGGATGAGTGTGTGCCTGGGTTGGGGGTGGGGTTTTGTGGGGTGGGCGTATGTGTGTGGGTGTGTAGGTTGTGTGTATGGGGTGGGTGTGCATGCATGGGTGGGTTGTGTGCATGGGGTGTGTGTGCATGGGGTGGGTGGGTGCATGGGCGTGTGTGACCTGTTGAAGTATTGGCTCAATCTGGGCACAATAAGGTAGACGATCACACATGCACTAATCCACCCCAATGCACACGCCCACCCAATACACCCACCCACCCCATGCACACACCCACCCCATGCACCAACCCACCCCAATGCACACACCCACACACCCATGCATACACACACACACACCCAATGCACACCCACCCACCCACCCCATGCACACACACCCAATGCACACACCCACCCCCATGCACACTGTAACAACTGCTTTTCATGTATCTGGATTTAATATAATATAATATTTGTTTTGATGGATTTTCTCCTCATGTGTGGTTTTCGTCTCCGTAGCTTTCATTTTCGATCAATTCGTCGTATTATCTCGTGTCTTCCTTAGGATCGTCGATTTCGAAGTAAGTCATTCGTGACGGACTTCATAACGGTCGTATCTTACTATTAGATCAAGCCTAGGAGTCTTAGGAATCGATCCCGGGGCCCCGCGCTCCGTATCGGAACTTTTTGTGCTCATTAGCCGGTATAAGAAGGGGCACCGACCGACTAGATGACGATCCAGTCGGTCGGCAATCCTTCTTGGACCGACTAGTTGGCTTTCTAAAATTATTCAGGAGTTACTGTTTATCGTTAGTCGGTCTAAGAACGTTGGTTGACCGACTAGGTTGCAAACTAGTCGGTCGGCAATGCTTCTTTAACCGACTAACTCATCATCTTAATTTTAGTTGAGTTAATGTTTACTCTTAGTCGGTCTAAGAACGTTCATCGACCGACTAGATTCTAAACTAGTCGGTCAGTACTTGTTCATGGACCGACTAACTCTAAATCCTATTTTCGTTCAGGAGTTACTGTTTGCACTTAGTCGGTCTGCGTTGGTCGACCGACCGACTAGTTGCCAAACTAGTCGGTCAGTGGTTGCTCTTTGACCGACTAACCAGTGTTAAAGCCCTAATTTCTGGGCAGCCGCCAGCCCATCCTATTTAAACCCAACCCAAACGATTTCATCTTCTCCAACACGACCCAAAACCCTAAAATCTTCCCCCTTTGAGCCACCATCTTCCTCCAAGCTTCATTTCTTCATTCCAAGCCCTAAATCCATCATCTAAACCATCCATTCACTCCATCTACCTCTCATCTTCCCCAAAATCTCACCAAAACCCATCAAAATCCCCAAATCCCCCAAAACCCTAGTTTCCCCAAACTTCTCCAATCTCCTCCAGATCTGATCCTAGGGTTCCCCGGAGTGTTTCTTCCGCTTCCTCTCGGTAAGAAATTGTTCTACCGTTGTTTTCATAACTTATTGATAATTTTGGCGAAACCCTAATTAATTTCATGTGTTTGGTGTTTGTTTCCCCCTTAACAGCGATTTCCCCCGTAGATAGCATCCGTGTGACGAAGTGGTCGTCATTTCCGGTGCTAGGCAAGTGAAACTTGCCACCTAGGGTTTAGGCCATGTTTTAGGCCATTTTCTTGTTGTAGGCGTAAAAGAGACTAGGCGACGAAATGATACTCGCCTAGGCGCAAATTGGGGAATTAGCTTGACAACGAAGCTAATTCCGACATATATCATGTTGCACAATTACCATGTCATGTTTACTTTCCATTAACGGTACGCAATTTAAATGTCATGTCATTGCATCCTGAAGTGATACCGTGATTGCGTAGCATCGCTACACTACTTGTGTTCCTGGCTCGTGACCAGAAGTGAGCATAATGAGTTGCTAACCCCAACGCTCGATATATTGAATTGTGAACTAAGAATGCGAGCTCAATGTGCGGGGCAACCCCAGGCTCACTAGCTGAGCTCAATGTGCGGGGACCCCAGGCTCCATTACGTGTGGGTATATGGGGTGAGGGTTAAGCGGCCATTCAACTGGGAGTCTGTTTGATCAACAACTGCAGTTGTAAGGCGTAAACTCTTTGGGGGGGTAGTGTTTAGTGCCGATCGGTCTGAAATGCTATGCCATTCAGCGAAGGGCGTAAACATCTACAAACAACCGTGAAACGTGAAATGTGTTTAGTGCCGATCGGTCTGAAATGCTATGCCATTCAGCGAAGGGCATAAACACCCACAACAATGTGAATTGTTTGAGATTGATAGTAGCGTGGCTACTCTTGTCTTGTCTTGTCCCGATAATTGTTCTCTTGTACAAATTGTCTTGCCATGTTTTAAATTATGCACTCATGTTATAACTGCCATGTCATGCATACTAAACTGCTAGGTTGCTAGATGCCTTACTTTCAGTTTCCTTGCCCAAGTCTTTTAGACTTGCTGACATGTGCCCCTTTACTCTTTTGGGTGACACATGTTAGATCCTGAGCCTGAGTACCTCGTTGAGGACGAGGTGTTTGCTGACGCCGAGCCCGAGCTTGTGTTTGACGGGGAGTCTGTGGACACTGGGGACCAGTCCTAGTGTCTTCGTTGTGTTTTACTTTTGTTAGATAGTTGTTTTGTTATTCGGTGCGTAGCACCTATACTTTGTTATGTCGCTGCTTTGGTTGGCCTTGTTCTGGGCCTTGGACTCTTTTCTTTTAGCCTGGTGGCTTTTCTGGATGTTGGACTTTTGTTGATGTTGGACAATTTGTGAGATGTGGAATTTTATTTCAGTCTCTCCTTGCGTTATTATTGTTATTCTGTTGTGGTTACAGGGACCTGTTTATGTATTTGTAGACGCTTATCGGGTTTGGGGCTTCACAGCTCCACTCTCGTGCGGACCTTTTCACGTCTCGCCTCCATTTTAGGGAAGCGGGTCGTGACAGGTTTTAGTGGTGGCCCATGCAGGTCCTTCTGTAACTGCGATCTTTGGAATAGCGATAATAATATTAGAATGTCCAATAGACTAAGTTCGACGTCCGATGTCATAAGCTATGAGTCTAATCTGATTCGTTCTCTGTGTCATTAGATGGCAGGAAGGCGTTTCACCCGTGGTGGGGGTAGTGGTGCGCTCCCTCATGATGAGGAGCCTGAGCGGGAACCCACCAGCGGTGAGATGATGCGGATGATGCTCCAGATGATGCAAGTGCAGCAGGGCGTGCTTCTGCAAGTCCAGAATGCTCCACTTGCTCGAGCTGCCCGGGCTCTTCCGGATGCCCCTCGCTCTGAGCCAGGAGCGAAGCAATTTCGGGAGCTGGGTCCCGCATATTTTGATGGTTCTGAGGGTCCTCTGGCTGCCGATGAGTGGATTCGGAACATCGAGGACAATCTGAAGATGGCCAAGATCACCCCGGCTGGATGGGTTGATTTGACAAAGAGGCAACTCAAGGATAATGCTCGGAATTGGTGGGATGCTGAAGAGAAGATGTTGGTGGAGCCGATAGCTTGGGCTACCTTCAAGGCCAGATTTGAGGGTGAGTTCTTCCCGAAAGCTGCCATGGAGGAGATGCTGCAGCGTTTTATCGATTTGAAGCAGGGGAACTCGTCGGTGGACCTGTATCACCAAGAGTTCATGATGCTGAGTCGGTTTGCACCAAAGATGGTGCAGGATGCTGAGGAGAAGGCTCAGAGGTTCCTGCAGGGGCTTGCTTCGGAGCTCCAGAGTTTTGTGACCTCTTCTGACCGAGAATCTTATCAGAAGGTTCTGGTCGCCGCCAAGAGGCAGGAGCTGCTCGTGAACCAGAGGAGAGGGTCTGTTGTTGGCGCTGGGAAGAGGCCTGTGGAGCAGGCGAGAGCTGTGGTTAGACCTGGATTCAGGCCTAATCAGTCTGCTCAGTTTAAGAGGCCAGGAGGGCCTATTCTGAAGCTTTGCCATTTCTGCGGCAAGCCTGGCCACGTCAAGGATCAGTGTCGGAAGTTTTTGGGCCAGTGTTTGGTTTGCGGAGATGCTTCCCATGTCGCGAAGGATTGTCGGCATGCGGGTCCGCTGCGGAGGGCTCCTGTTGCAGCTCAGCCGTTGCAGCAGCGAGCGTCTGTTCCTGCTGGTCGTGGAGCGGCTCTTGTTCCGCAGAGGCAGGCTTTTCAGCAGGCTGTTCCGCCGGGGAGGCAGGCTTTTCTGATGACCGCTGCGGAGAGCGAGGCTGTGGATGAGGTTATCGCAGGTAATCCTCAATCTAACTGTTACTTTCCTAGCTGGTTTGATTGTTAGATTGTGTTGTTTGCTTGAACATGTTTGTTTGCTAGACTAGGGTTTGATTGTTAATTAATTGTTAGGTGTGATTTTGGTTTGCACATTTCCTGCACGAGTCCTCTTTGACTCTGGTGCATCGATGTGCATTATTTCTCGGAGCTTCGTGGAGAGACATTCCTTGTCGACGTCCCCTCTTTCCAAGAGTTGGAATATCGTCACAGGGAATGGCGTGGTCTCGGTGCATCGTGGTTGCAATTCTTGCTCGTTGGTGGTCTGTGGACATGAGCTTTTCGCTGATTTCATTGTCCACGACATCATCAACTATGATGCAGTTCTTGGGATGGACTGGCTTGCGAGCTTCTATGCTACGATCGACTGTCTGAGGAAGAAGGTGGTGTTCGAGATTCCCGGACATCCAGTATTTGAGTTCAGTCGTGGTAGCAGCTCGCTTGGTCCTGTCAGATTTCGGGCCAGGCCAGTGGAGGCTTGTAGGATCTAAATAAGGCCTAGAGGGGGGTGAATAGGCCTTTGACCAAATTATCGCAAGATAAAAATTAAGCCTAGTTTACAGCATGCAGTTTAGGAATCGGACAATCAAAGCATTCACAGAAGACACAAAATTTAACGTGGTTCGGTCCCCATGACCTACGTCCACCCCAATGAGCAATCACTTATACTGTTTCTTTAAGAAGTTACAATCTCCCTTAGATTGGTGCCCCAACACCAACCTGTCAGACCAACTCAAGCTCACCAAAGCCAAAAAGAAACATACAAGTATCACTCCCCAACCCAACTTGCCCCAACAAGTTTGGTTCCTAGAGTCCCAAATAGCGGAAGAAATTATATTACAGAAATGCTGATCAAAACATTAATAACTTCACAAATAACAAAGATCAAGAGTTTAGAAAGCTCATTTGTGAAGATCTCTCTGATTGTCGTCTTTCAGCACATCAGTAGCTTCGCAACGCTTCTTACGGAATGATGATCGGATGTCTGTAGAAGAAGTAGTCGATGTCCCCGTGGAAGTAGTCGGTAGAAGTTCCTCACTCAAAATGATCGCATTTGCTGCACAGGAGGAACTAGCTGCTCAACTTGCTGTCACTGCGTCGGGGATGAAGTCACGGTCGCAACGCTTCTTACGGAACTCAATTTGGATCTCTAGAACTCCACTTATTGATGAAAATGTGAAGAGGTGTACATGGGTTTATATAGGATTTAAGCTAAACGGATCTTGACACTGTGCGAGTGGATCCGCCACGAGGCGGCTTCGGATGTCAGCCTAGCAGTTAACAATTGCGTTTTCTCTTCTCTTGTACACATGGAGGCATTAAAAAGATTTGGCAGTACACGGCCTTTCATTTGTTGCGTGCTGCACATGGTTGTCTTGCACATGGGGTTTTTTTTTTATTGTGTGCCTCTCTCCTCAATTTTCTCCACATGAACCCTTCTTAATGATTTTGTCTTGATGCACAAGCCTCTTGTACGAAGCTGCTCCTTGGAAATTCTTTTTACATGGGGGACAAATAATGAGGAGATGAATTAAATAAATGCATGCAATCAAATTGCTTATGCAAACGTGAGTGGAGATTTTAAACAAAAAGCAAAACAAATAATAAATAATTGGAGATGTGAACCAAATTGTTATGCAAACGTGAGTGGAGATTTTAAACAAAAAGCAAAACAAGTAATATTTAATTGGAGATGTGCATGGGGAAATGAATCTGTCCCTTTGTGTTCAATGGTTCCTTCTGCACACGGGTAGTTGGGCAATTGATGATCTCAAATTTTCGTCCTTGTTAGGCTTGGAACTTGTGTAACTAAGTCAGTGTTTGTGGCTCCACTACTTGATTAATTGAATGAGCTTTCAAAGAAAATGTGAGTCAACAAAAAATTGAATTTCCTTAGTTGGGCACTTGCTGCATGTTGATGATTTTGTAGACAAATATTGTGGCTCCCACTTTCTTTTTGATGATGTTATGGAGAGAGGCTTGCTAGGTTTCCCTTGGAAATAAGCATGACTGTCACACTGCATAGGACCTGAGACACACTTAACACATATATTAGAACAGTTCATTAGGGTTTGTTATCATCAAACATAGTGTAGGAGGCTATTTCCAACAATCTCCCCCTTTTGATGAGAACAAACCAGACATTAAGATTATTTTGAAAAAAAAATGTGTGAAGTGTGTGAGTGTGTGAAGCATGAATGGCAAAATGATATGCTCCCCCTATTGACATGCTCCCCCTATCTCTGACATGCTCAATCTTAATATTTCTCTCCCCCTTTGTTTTCATCAAAAAATGTAAGAAATAGCATATGATGAATGGAAAATTGAACATTATAAAGCAAAACAAAAGGCAATGCATTGATGACCACAATGAATAAAGAAGCAATAAGCACTAATTCATAACTACCATAATTCATCTCTGTGCTCAAGTGTGATGATCAAATGTTTAGAAATATGGAGAGGAAATAAGGAATACAGCCTGTCATATCCATCTTTTCAACTGAATATATGAACATCAAAGATTGAGTTTCCCCTTCTCATGTAGTATGAGTTCAAGTTACCAATTCCAAACATGACCAATAAGGATTTTTAAATGTGAAATGGCATTGCTTGACGGACATAACACCAACGCTAATAAATGACATTTATAGCATAAGTTGGATGTCCAAGGGTAGTATCAAGGACATGGATCGTATCCATTTTTCATACGAAGCTCGCTGTATATATTTTGAAGACACTCGTCTTGCTATTCTTTGTATACACGTATATTTTGATGAGAGCTTTTCTTTTTACCCATGCCTTGAAACATCATATCCCATTAAAACATAAATTAGTCCACCAACAACCACTTTTCTTATTCAATATTTCAAATCCATATCAAAAACATTTTGATCTGTGTAAGTGTGATTGGAAGATGAAAAACGTTAGTTACTCATTAATGAATATGACTTAAATAAGTATGGAGTCTTTGAATGCAAGCATTGTTAAGAATATAATATTCAAAATTCATAAGGCATATGTTTTGCTTCAAAGATGTTTCTGATGAAAAGTGTAAACATAAGAGATAGACTTTCATTTTCCCTTTCTTTTTATTTTTCTTTTTCATTTTTTTATAGCACACAAAAAAAATATGAAAGCACACCACAAATAAAAGCACACCAAATATATACATTAAATAGTATTAATGATGCCTAAATCAAGACGAAGACGACAAAAACGATCTTCAACTAAAGGTTTGGTAAAAATGTCTGCTAACTGAGAATCAGTAGAAACATATTCAATTGAAACATCTTCTTTAGCTAAATGATCTCGGATAAAATGATGTCTAACGTCAATATGCTTAGTACGAGAGTGATGGATAGGGTTGTTAGAAAGATCTATGGCACTCTTGCTATCACAACGAAGAGGGACTTTTCGTAATTCTAATCCGTAGTCAAGTAAGGTTTGCATCATCCACAGTACCTGGGCACAGCAGCTGCCAAGAGCAATATACTCTGCCTCAGTGGTGGATAGCGCAACACTATTTTGCTTACGGCTAGACCAAGAAACTAAGGATTGTCCCAAAAGAAAGCAAGTTCCACTAGTGCTCTTTCTATCAACCAAGCTACCAGCATAATCAGCATCAGCATAGCCAACCAAATCAAGAGTACCACAAGAGGGATACCATAGTCCAAGTGTAGGAGTGTGAATAAGATATCGAAAAATCCTCTTAATGGCTATCAAATGTGATTCTTTTGGACAGGCTTGAAATCGTGCACACAAACAGACAGAAAACATGATGTCTGGTCTAGATGCAGTTAAATAGAGTAAGGACCCAATCATACCTCGATAAAGCTTTTGGTCCACATCTATACCTTTGTCATCCTTTTCAAGCTTCGTCGTCGGACTCATTGGAGTTCGCATTGGCTTTGCATTTTCCATCCCAAATTTCTTCAACAGTTCTTTTATGTACTTGGTTTGGGAAACATATATGCCATCTCCAGTTTGTCTTACTTGAAAGCCCAAAAAGTATTTCAACTCTCCGACCAGACTCATCTCAAATTGATCCTGCATAACCTTTTCAAACTTTTGGCATAAAAGATCATTAGTAGCACCGTAAATAATATCGTCCACATAAATCTGAACAATAAGAAAATGATCCTGTTCATGCAAGATAAACAAAGTGTTGTCTGCACTACCCTTTTTAAAGTTATTTTCCAAAAGATATGAACTGAGACGGTCGTACCAAGCTCTGGGAGCTTGCTTCAGACCATACAAAGCCTTTTGCAACTTGTAAACGTGATTTGGAAAACTATGACTTTCAAAACCAGGGGGTTGTTCAACAAAAACATCTTCTTTCAAATAACCATTTAAAAATGCACTTTTCACATCCATTTGCTTCAATTTAAAACCTTTAAAACTTGCAAAAGCCAGCAATATTCTAATGGCTTCTAATCTAGCAACGGGTGCAAAAGTTTCATCACAATCAATTCCCTCAATCTGGTTATATCCTTTGGCCACTAATCTTGCCTTATTTCTGATTACAATTCCAGATTCATCAAGTTTGTTTTTGAAAATCCATTTAGTGCCAACAATTGGGTAATTAGCAGGTCGGGGCACTAATGTCCAAACATTATTTCTATCAAACTGATTAATCTCATCATGCATGGCCATAACCCAACTTTCATCAGTTAAAGCAATTTCAACGTTCTTGGGTTCAATTTCAGAAATGAAGTCACCATGAATGCATAAGGCACACAAGTTATTGAAAGTGGATCGAGTACGTATACCTTCCGTAGGAGTCCCCATGATCAGCTCAGGTGGATGATGTGGATTGAACCTGAGCTCTCCTCTTTCCAGTCTATTTCCTTGTGGTACTTCTGGTTCAGCTTCCTTTTGGCCTTCAGATGGTTCAGCTATGTTTTCAGGCTCTGTAGTTTCCTTGTCTGCATCTTCAGTTTCCCTGCAATTTAAAGGATCTATTTCAGCTTCATCAAATTTCACATTAATTGACTCAACAACAGTTAAGGTTCGTTTATTGTAGATCCTGTATGCTTTGCTCCTTGATGAATATCCTACGAACACTCCTTCGTCTGATTTGGATTCAAATGTTCCCAGTTGATCTCCTGTGTTTAAAATGAAACACCTGCATCCAAATACTCTTTTGTGCATGCAACGCACAATTTACCATTCTCGTACTGTTGATGTGGCAAGCCTCGGACCAGGTTTTTATTCTCCAGCTTATGTAGCAACTTCATGCTGGCATGTGATAGTCTCCGGTGCCATAATATAGCCTCCTCCTCCCTGCCAATCAAACATTTAGCAATTGTCATTTCTTCAATCATTATTGTATAAACATTATTTTTCCTATTGGCTATGAAGAGGGTATTACCTGTGACCGAGTCATAAATTTTACAAATTTTCTCATCAAAAAGTACTTTCATACCTTTGTCACAGAGTTGGCTTATGGAGATGAGGTTGTGTTTGAGATTTTCAACCCAGAGGACGTCAGAAATTTTAAAAGTATTGTTGCCAACAATACCTTTACCCATTACCTTGCACTTGCCGTTGTCCCCTAATGTAACACTTCCTCCTTCTTGCTTCACGAGGCTAAGGAACTTGTCGCTGTTCCCTGTCATGTGTCTTGAGCAGCCTGAATCCAAATACCACTCACACAGTTGTTCCTTAGCCACGCTGAGTCCCTACACATAAGAAGAACAAGGTATGTGTGACCTGGGTAGCCAAATAGGTCCACAATGGTTAGTCATAGTACCTTTCGGAACCCATACTTGTTTGAACTTTATGTTTTGGTTCTTATACCGACAATTTCTATAAAAATGCTCAAAAGAACCACAGGTATAACATTTGACGTTCCGTTTCTTTTTCTTGATGTAATGATTTTTCTTTATCATGTTTTCATTATAAACATTTCCAAATCCTAGTCCTTGTTTATCGTTTTTGATTGACTGGTATCCAAGAATGATGTCTAGTGATTTCCTTCCTACACCAAATTTTCTGATACTCAGTTCTAAATCAGAGACTTTGGATTTCAAAAAGATGTTTTCATTTACAAGCAGAACACTTTTATTTATAAAACTCTTTCTAACATTATCTTCATTTTTAGCGAGAGTTTCTATTCTTTTATTTAGGCCAACAACCTTTTCATTACCATTCTTAATTTCTAGCTTTAATGAAGCACAAGTCTGACAAGGTATAGCTTCAGGAATACTAGATTTTCCTTTGAGTTTTTCAATGGTAATTTTGAGCGATGCAATTTCATTTTTCAATTTTATTTCATTTTGCAAAACATTATAATTTTCCTGCTGTAGTTGGAAATTCATTTCTTTATAATTTTCTATAGAGGATTCAAGAGAAGTAATTTCTGAATTCATGTTTTCACAAATGTTCATTAATTCTGGTAAAGAAAATTCATCTCTTACCTTGTTCGTGTCGCTTTCACCTATTAGGCAAAGTGATGATTGCGCTACCTCGTCTTGTGGTTCGTCTTCGTCGTCATCGTCCCATGTTACCGCAAATGATTTCCCTTTGGCTTCGGATGACGCGTTCTTTGTTGGACAGTTTTTCATGAAATGTCCAAATTTCTTACAGTTGAAACATTGAACACTTTTAGTAGTATTCTGTTCAGACGAGGAATTCAAAGGATTAAACTTATTAAAACGATTGAACCTTTTTGCCATTTCAGATTTTCCGGCAGGAGTTCTGATGAAGCGTCGGAATCCTCTGACCATCAGTGCATGTTCCTCGTCGAGATCTTCTTTGTCACTTTCTTCGGCTTTGAGAGCGATGGTCTTTAAAGGTTTAGCCTCACCTTTCTCTCTTGTCTCGACGGTTTTGAGTTCCAGTTCATGGGATAACAGATTCCCAATCAGATCTTCCAGCTTCAGCTTAGTGAGATCTCTCGCTTCTTGGATGGCCGTCACTTTAGGCCGGAAGGAACTAGGAAGCGCTCTTAGTATTTTCCGAATGAGGTCGATGCTTTCGTAAGACTTTCCCAAGGCTTTTGAGTTGTATACGATGTCGGTGAAGCGAGTGTACATGTCCTTGATGGATTCTCCTGGTAGCATGTGGAAACCATCGTACTCTGAGCTCAGTAGCGCTAATCTGGACTCCTTCACCTGAGAGGTTCCTTCGTGAGTGACTTCGAGAGTGTTCCAGATTTCCTGCGCAGTAAGACAATGAGATATACGGTTAAACTCAGTTCTGTCAAGTGCACAGATAATTGCATTCATGGCTTTACCATTCAGAGCATAAAGTTTGTTATCGTTATCATCCCATTTATCTTCTGGTTTTGGTACATCAATATCTTCAATTTTGATTGTAGGTGGGTGATAGCCTTTAGCAACAATTTTCCAAATTTCAAGATCTGAAGAGACTAGGAAAATTTTCATCCTAGCTTTCCAGTAAGCAAAATCAGTCCCATTAAATTTGGGTGGTCTAACTGTAGACTGTCCTTCAGCAAATGCTGAATCATATGTATTCATTATGAACTAGACTCAAATGGCCAGGCCTGATGCTCTGATACCACTTGTAGGATCTAAATAAGGCCTAGAGGGGGGGTGAATAGGCCTTTGACCAAATTATCGCAAGATAAAAATTAAGCCTAGTTTACAGCATGCAGTTTAGGAATCGGACAATCAAAGCATTCACAGAAGACACAAAATTTAACGTGGTTCGGTCCCCATGACCTACGTCCACCCCAATGAGCAATCACTTATACTGTTTCTTTAAGAAGTTACAATCTCCCTTAGATTGGTGCCCCAACACCAACCTGTCAGACCAACTCAAGCTCACCAAAGCCAAAAAGAAACATACAAGTATCACTCCCCAACCCAACTTGCCCCAACAAGTTTGGTTCCTAGAGTCCCAAATAGCGGAAGAAATTATATTACAGAAATGCTGATCAAAACATTAATAACTTCACAAATAACAAAGATCAAGAGTTTAGAAAGCTCATTTGTGAAGATCTCTCTGATTGTCGTCTTTCAGCACATCAGTAGCTTCGCAACGCTTCTTACGGAATGATGATCGGATGTCTGTAGAAGAAGTAGTCGATGTCCCCGTGGAAGTAGTCGGTAGAAGTTCCTCACTCAAAATGATCGCATTTGCTGCACAGGGGGAACTAGCTGCTCAACTTGCTGTCACTGCGTCGGGGATGAAGTCACGGTCGCAACGCTTCTTACGGAACTCAATTTGGATCTATAGAACTCCACTTATTGATGAAAATGTGAAGAGGTGTACATGGGTTTATATAGGATTTAAGCTAAACGGATCTTGACACTGTGCGAGTGGATCCGCCACGAGGCGGCTTCGGATGTCAGCCTAGCAGTTAACAATTGCGTTTTCTCTTCTCTTGTACACATGGAGGCATTAAAAAGATTTGGCAGTACACGGCCTTTCATTTGTTGCGTGCTGCACATGGTTGTCTTGCACATGGGGTTTTTTTTTATTGTGTGCCTCTCTCCTCAATTTTCTCCACATGAACCCTTCTTAATGATTTTGTCTTGATGCACAAGCCTCTTGTACGAAGCTGCTCCTTGGAAATTCTTTTTACATGGGGGACAAATAATGAGGAGATGAATTAAATAAATGCATGCAATCAAATTGCTTATGCAAACGTGAGTGGAGATTTTAAACAAAAAGCAAAACAAATAATAAATAATTGGAGATGTGAACCAAATTGTTATGCAAACGTGAGTGGAGATTTTAAACAAAAAGCAAAACAAGTAATATTTAATTGGAGATGTGCATGGGGAAATGAATCTGTCCCTTTGTGTTCAATGGTTCCTTCTGCACACGGGTAGTTGGGCAATTGATGATCTCAATTTTTCGTCCTTGTTAGGCTTGGAACTTGTGTAACTAAGTCAGTGTTTGTGGCTCCACTACTTGATTAATTGAATGAGCTTTCAAAGAAAATGTGAGTCAACAAAAAATTGAATTTCCTTAGTTGGGCACTTGCTGCATGTTGATGATTTTGTAGACAAATATTGTGGCTCCCACTTTCTTTTTGATGATGTTATGGAGAGAGGCTTGCTAGGTTTCCCTTGGAAATAAGCATGACTGTCACACTGCATAGGACCTGAGACACACTTAACACATATATTAGAACAGTTCATTAGGGTTTGTTATCATCAAACATAGTGTAGGAGGCTATTTCCAACAAGGCTGTGGCTATGCAGATGGAGCTGGAGTGGCCAGCTGTGGTGTGAGATTTTGGCGACGTCTTCCCCGAGGAGATGTCCGGTTTGCCGCCTGATCGAGCTTTGGAATTTTCTATCGATCTCATTCCAGGTGCGCAGCCGATTTCGAAGGCGCCGTATCGTATGGCACCTGCAGAGTTGGAAGAGTTGCGGAAGCAGCTGGATGAGCTTTTGCAGAATGGTTATATTAATCCTAGTGTGTCTCCGTGGGGAGCACCGGTGCTGTTGGTGAAGAAGAAGGATGGTTCGCGTCGCATGTGCGTGGCCTATCGGGAGTTGAATGCGGTGACCATTAAGAATAAATACCCGTTGCCTCGCATCGATGATATTTTTGATCAGCTTGGAGGTTCGAGGGTGTTTTCTAAATTGGATTTGAGAAGTGGTTACCATCAGTTGAAGGTGAAGAGGGATGATGTTCCGAAGACAGCGTTCAGGACGAAGTATGGACACTATGAGTTCGTGGTTATGCATTTCGGCGTAACTAACGCGCCCGCAGTTTTCATGAATCTGATGAACCTGATTTTCTACGACTTTTTGGATAAGTTTGTCGTTATCTTTATTGACGACATTCTGATCTATTCGAAGTCGGAGGAAGAGCATGCCTCGCACTTAAGGACGGTGTTGGAGATTTTGAGGAAGCATCGTTTGTATGCTAAGTTTTCGAAGTGCGAGTTTTGGCTGGATCGAGTTGCTTTTCTCGGGTATGTGGTGACTGGAGATGGTATTTCAGTGGATCCCGAGAAGATTAGGGCCATCAGGGAGTGGCCTGTTCCGTCGTCTGCTTCTGAGATTCGGAGTTTTCTTGGACTTGCTGGTTACTATCGGCGATTCATTAAGGACTTTTCACGTATTGCTGAGCCGATGACCAGGTTGACGCGGAAGGATGTTGCTTATGTTTGGTCGGGTGATTGTGAGAGTGCTTTTGGTATTCTGAAGGAGAGGTTGACGCGTGCCCCTATTCTTGTTGTGCCTGATCGCAGCGGTGGATTTGAGATCTTTTGCGATGCTTCTGGCAAGGGTCTCGGTTGTGTGTTGCATCAGCACGGGCTTGTTGTGGCGTATGCATCTCGTCAGCTTAAGGTTCATGAGAAGAATTATCCGACGCATGATTTGGAGTTGGCTGCCGTTGTGTTTGCTCTTAAGATTTGGAGGCACTACTTGCTGAGTGAGAAAGTGAAGATTTTCACCGATCACAAAAGTTTGAAGTATATTTTCACTCAGAAGGAGCTCAACATGCGACATCGTCGATGGTTGGAGCTTATGGCGGATTATGAGATTGATTTGCAGTTTCACCCTGGCAAGGTGAATGTGGTTCCAGATGCTTTGAGTAGGCTTCCAGCGGTGATGATTTTGACCTCGCAGTGGAGATTGCAGCAGGATTTTTGTGAGTCTGGCGTGGAGATTGTTCTTCCTGGAGAGGCTTCGTCGTTGATGTACATGCAGGTACAGTCGACGATCGTGGATCGGATTAAGGCTGGCCAGGCTGAGGATCCGAAGCTGGTGAGGATTCGGGAGCAGGTGGAAGCCGGTCTGCGGACTGACTTTCTGATTCATGAGGATGGCTCGCTGAGGTTCGGAGCTAGGTTGTGTGTGCCAGCTGGGGATATCAGATAGGAGCTGATGGTGGAGGCACACAGTTCGCCGTATTCTGTGCATCCTGGTGGCACCAAGATGTACCAGGATCTTCGTCTGAATTATTGGTGGCATGGTATGAAGAGGAGTGTGGCTCGGAGTGTGGCCAATTGCTTGGTTTGCTAACAAGTGAAGGCGGAGCATCAGCGTACGGCCGGGTTGCTACAACCGCTTCCGATTCCAGAGTGGAAGTGGCAACACATCACTATGGATTTCGTGACTGGACTACCTCGGAGTCCGAAGCAGAATGACGCGATTTGGGTAATCGTGGATCGGTTGACCAAATCTGCGCATTTTATTCCGTTCCGAGTGGGACAGTCCACTGAGGCGCTAGCGAGGAGATACATGGAGGAAGTTGTGCGACTTCATGGAGTCCCCGTGAGTATCGTGTCGGACAGAGACACGAGGTTCACATCTCAGTTCTGGCAGAGTTTGTAGAAGAGCTTGGGTACGCGTCTGAGTTTCAGCACGGCGTACCATCCGCAGACGGATGGCCAGTCCGAGAGGACGATTCAGATTTTGGAAGACATGCTGAGGGCGTGCATGTTGGATTTCAAGGGTTCGTGGGAGGACCATCTACATTTGGTGGAGTTCTCTTACAACAACAGCTTCCAGGCGAGTATTGGCATGGCGCCTTTCGCCGCTCTTTATGGGAGGAAATGTCGATCGCCATTGAGTTGGGATGACGTTGGTGATCGGGAGTTGTTGGGACCTGAGATGATCGTGGAGGCCGTGGATATCGTCAGGAATATTCGGGAGAGGTTGAGGATTGCTCAGGACCGTTTTAAGCATTGGGCGGATGCTAAACGTCGTCCTTTGGAATTTCAGCCGGGCGACCATGTGTTCTTGAAGATTTCCCCGAATCGTGGTGTGATTCGTTTCGGGAAGCGTGGGAAGTTGAGCTCGCGCTACATTGGACCATTTGATGTTTTGGAGAGGGTTGGCGAGGTAGCTTATCGCTTGGCCTTGCCGCCGTCTTTGGAAGGAGTTCACAATGTTTTCCATGTGTCGCAGCTTCGTCGATACATTAGCGATCCGTCTCATGCGGTGGATTTTTCGGAGATTACCGTTCGCCCCGATATGACGTATGACCAGCATCCAGTGCAGATTCTGGACAGGCGTCAGAAATCGCTTCGGAACAAGATTGTCAATCTTGTGATGGTGATGTGGCGACACGGCTCCCCTGTAGAGTCTACTTGGGAGAATGAGGATGAGATGCGAGAGCGTTTCCCACTTTTGTTTCCGGACTCGTGAGT
Source organism: Scilla litardierei (assembly GCA_030789695.1). NCBI lineage: Eukaryota > Viridiplantae > Streptophyta > Magnoliopsida > Asparagales > Asparagaceae > Scilla > Scilla litardierei. The sequence goes on from CM061138.1 coordinate 30,147,458, forward strand.
TTTTGGAAATTCCGAGGACGGAATTTTTCTTAAGTTGGGGAGGATGTAACGACTGCTTTTCATGTATCTGGATTTAATATAATATAATATTTGTTTTGATGGATTTTCTCCTCATGTGTGGTTTTCGTCTCCGTAGCTTTCATTTTCGATCAATTCGTCGTATTATCTCGTGTCTTCCTTAGGATCGTCGATTTTAAAGTAAGTCATTCGTGACGGACTTCATAACGGTCGTATCTTACTATTAGATCAAGCCTAGGAGTCTTAGGAATCGATCCCGGGGCCCCGCGCTCCGTATCGGAACTTTTTGTGCTCATTAGCCGGTATAAGAAGGGGCACCGACCGACTAGATGACGATCCAGTCGGTCGGCAATCCTTCTTGGACCGACTAGTTGGCTTTCTAAAATTATTCAGGAGTTACTGTTTATCGTTAGTCGGTCTAAGAACGTTGGTTGACCGACTAGGTTGCAAACTAGTCGGTCGGCAATGCTTCTTTAACCGACTAACTCATCATCTTAATTTTAGTTGAGTTACTGTTTACTCTTAGTCGGTCTAAGAACGTTCATCGACCGACTAGATTCTAAACTAGTCGGTCAGTACTTGTTCATGGACCGACTAACTCTAAATCCTATTTTCGTTCAGGAGTTACTGTTTGCACTTAGTCGGTCTGCGTTGGTCGACCGACCGACTAGTTGCCAAACTAGTCGGTCAGTGGTTGCTCTTTGACCGACTAACCGGTGTTAAAACCCTAATTTCTGGGCAGCCGCCAGCCCATCCTATTTAAACCCAACCCAAACGATTTCATCTTCTCCAACACGACCCAAAACCCTAAAATCTTCCCCCTTTGAGCCACCATCTTCCTCCAAGCTTCATTTCTTCATTCCAAGCCCTAAATCCATCATCCAAACCATCCATTCACTCCATCTACCTCTCATCTTCCCCAAAATCTCACCAAAACCCATCAAAATCCCCAAATCCCCCAAAACCCTAGTTTCCCCAAACTTCTCCAATCTCCTCCAGATCTGGTCCTAGGGTTCCCCGGAGTGTTTCTTCCGCTTCCTCTCGGTAAGAAATCGTTCTACCGTTGTTTTCATAACTTATTGATAATTTTGGCGAAACCCTAATTAATTTCATGTGTTTGGTGTTTGTTTCCCCTTAACAGCGATTTCCCCCGTAGATAGCATCCGTGTGACGAAGTGGTCGTCATTTCCGGTGCTAGGCAAGTGAAACTTGCCACCTAGGGTTTAGGCCATGTTTTAGGCCATTTTCTTGTTGTAGGCGTAAAAGAGACTAGACGACGAAATGATACTCGCCTAGGCGCAAATTGGGGAATTAGCTTGACAACGAAGCTAATTCCGACATATATCATGTTGCACAATTACCATGTCATGTTTACTTTCCATTAACGGTACGCAATTTAAATGTCATGTCATTGCATCCTGAAGTGATACCGTGATTTCGTAGCATTGCTACACTACTTGTGTTCCTGGCTCGTGACCAGAAGCGAGCATAATGAGTTGCTAACCCCAACGCTCGATATATTGAATTGTGAACTAAGAATGCGAGCTCAATGTGCGGGGCAACCTCAGGCTCACTAGCTGAGCTCAATGTGCGGGGACCCCAGGCTCCATTACGTGTGGGTATAGGGGGTGAGGGTTAAGTGGCCATTCAACTGGGAGTCTGTTTGATCAACAACTGCAGTTGTAAGGCGTAAACTCTTTGGGGGGTAGTGTTTAGTGCCGATCGGTCTGAAATGCTATGCCATTCAGCGAAGGGCGTAAACATCTACAAACAATCGTGAAACGTGAAATGTGTTTAGTGCCGATCGGTCTGAAATGCTATGCCATTCAGCGAAGGGCATAAACACCCACAACAATGTGAATTGTTTGAGATTGATAGTAGCGTGGCTACTCTTGTCTTGTCTTGTCCCGATAATTGTTCTCTTGTACAAATTGTCTTGCCATGTTTTAAATTGTGCACTCATGTTATAACTGCCATGTCATGCATACTAAACTGCTAGGTTGCTAGTTGCCTTACTTTCAGTTTCCTTGCCCAAGTCTTTTAGACTTGCTGACATGTGCACCTTTACTCTTTTGGGTGACACATGTTAGATCCTGAGCCTGAGTACCTCGTTGAGGACGAGGTGTTTGCTGACGCCGAGCCCGAGCTTGTGTTTGACGGGGAGTCTGTGGACACTGGGGACCAGTCCTAGTGTCTTCGTTGTGTTTTACTTTTGTTAGATAGTTGTTTTGTTATTCGGTGCGTAGCACCTATACTTTGTTATGTCGCTGCTTTGGTTGGCCTTGTTCTGGGCCTTGGACTCTTTTCTTTTAGCATGGTGGCTTTTCTGGATGTTGGACTTTTGTTGATGTTGGACAATTTGTGAGATGTGAAATTTTATTTTAGTCTCTCCTTGCGTTATTATTGTTATTCTGTTGTGGTTACATGGACCTGTTTATGTATTTGTGGACGCTTATCGGGTTTGGGGCTTCACAGCTCCACTCTCGTGCGGACCTTTTCACGTCTCGCCTCCATTTTAGGGAAGCGGGTCGTGACACACACACCCATGCCCACACCCACACCCCTTGAACGCACACACCCACACACAAACCCATGCATTGCACACACACCCACCACATGCACACACACCCCATGCCCACACCCACCCACCCATGCACACATCCACACATTCACAGACTCACCCACCCCATGCACATACACACCATGCACACACCCACCCATGGACACACACCCTCCCCATGCACGCATACCCCCACCCACCCCCCCATGCACACACACACCTCCCCCCCCCAATGCGCGCGCGCACACACACCACACTCATGCACCCACCCACCCCAATGGACACACACACCCAATTCAGGGTATTAACTTATAAAAGGTCCAAACGCGAGGGTATTTACTTATAAAAGGAACATTCAGGGGTAAATTTGTCCAAATTTCTGGCTTTTGGACGGAATATTAAAAAAGGGTATCAACTTAAAAGAGTCGGAAAACGTTTGTGTATATATTTTGATGAAAATAAACGTCAGGGTATTTACGTGAAAATGGCCCAAACGTGAGGGTATTTTTCTGCAATTTACCCTAAAAGGTATGCACAGAGACCAATTAGTTATGTGCGCATAGTAAATCCAGAGAAGAGGAGGGCAGGCGAAAAAAGGCCCAACATGTATTATATGTTGTTAATGTTTGGGGACTGTTTCTATAAATACCCCCAGCCCGACCCCTTGACAGGCTCTTCTTCCCCTTTGGGGTTTTTCCCATCTCAACGAAAACACATCTAAAGAGAGAAAGTAGAGAGAGAAGAACTTCGTTCAGCAGCAAAATCTCATCAATCATAAAAACCTCAGACTCACAGAAATTTCTAGAGAAAGAAAGAGATAGACATACTCTTTCTCAAACGCAAACCCTAACCATCTCTTTTAAAAGATTTTTAGAGGGAGAGAGAGATAGTTTCTGGGGTTTTTTTTTTGCCCTTTTTGTATCTATTTTTTTCGCTTTTTATCCTTCTTATTTATCTTCCTCGTTCCATTGCCGAGCAACTGAAGGCTTCAGGATCTGTCGATCCCTTCAATTTTCTTTGTTATTCCCCCTTCACCCCGTTCCCTTTTCGCCGGATTAGGGTTTCAGGCTTCTATCAGATCAGGACAGAGTTGGGTTTCGGATCCGATTCAAACACCCCGGTAGCCAGGTTTTGATACTCGCTGCACTGTGCAATTGGGATTTCTCGCTCAAAGATCGATTTTGATCGCATGGAAGAGGACTGCTGTTTAAAAAGCTCGCTGGATTTCTGCTGAAATCGGGGGGTTGGTTGTTTCGGGATTTTGGTCGAGGTTGATTTTGGGGCAATGGAGAGTGGCTGAGGGCTGATAATGAGTGTGGATTTGACATGGTGCATGGAAATGAGATTGGGGTGTGGTCCGTTGTCGTCGACGAACAAGGACTGGAACACTTGAACTGGGAGATAGGAGGGGATCGAGGGTCACCCTGCGATGTCTCGCTGCTTCCCTTTTCCGCCACCAGGTTATGAGAAGAAGCCGAGGATCAGCAGCGAACAAGGAGAAGGAGTGCTTGCAAAGGTTTTATCCTTTCTCTGGTCCTAATGCCAATCACTTATCATTGCTTGCTTATGACCAATTCGACATTTCTCTGATCATCAGACGTGTTTTGGGGGGATTTGCCTTAGTTAATGGTAACTATCATATACCAGTTTGAACCGAGGATAATGTGTCGGCCATTAACGGAAGAGACTTGAGGATGACAGGTTGTCATTGTGTTTCATGGTGTCTAAGAGCATTGTGTGACATGGGGTAGGGCAGAAATAAGGTAAGTAGGCAGGCTTGTAAAATGTGACATTTTCCTAGGGGAGTTGCTTCACCCACCCACAGTTTTACAACTGATATTCACAAGTTTGCCATTCAAATTTTACCCTCTTTTACCCTCGTCTCTCCCCCGGTTGCCGCCGCCCTCCACTGAGGGGTTTTAGGGGTTGGAATGGCCCGGGGGGTGTTTTTTTTGTTTGGGGGGGGGGGGGGGTGCTAGGCTGAGTTGTCGAAGGAGTGGATGGGGGTGGGGCTGGGGAGGTCAGCGGAGGGGCGGCGGCGTCACCCACCGGCGGTCAGCCGTTTTACTTACCGCGCACAACCCGGTCATTTTCGGAATATTTGAATGGTTGTGCACGGTAAGTAAATTTGAGCGGCAGACATGTAAATAAGTGGTATGTGCGCGGGAGTAAAAGGCAAACTTGTAAATAAGCAGTTGTGCGAAAGAGTAAAATGCTGAGTGCGTGAAGCAACTCCATTTTCCTAGTTATGATTAATTGTTTGGTTACTTGGAATTTAGGCTGCAGATATACCTTCCAATAATTCTTTCATTTGCAGATGAAGTCAAATAATGTGTTGGATCTGAAGGGCTCGGGTAACTTACAAATCATACCATTGTAAAAAACTTAAAGATCTCATTGTAGGAGGTCTTTCTTGGAACTTAAGTGGTCTCCTTTTTCTGGTTGGAGAAAGGTTGTCATGCAGTGTTAATGCATAACTATGGGGAATTTCATCTAATTGGTTTTGGGTTTGCGGGTTTTTGGCGTTTTGGGGGGGGGGGGGGGGGGGGGTTGGGGGGGGGTGGGGGCATTCAACGATATTGCTGATGGAAATAAATGGAATTGGAGAAAATGAAACGAAGGTGGAACCTGCATTTATGCACCCCAAAAAAGTTGATTATCAAGAAAGTGTAAATTACTTATATATTGTTCTTCATTGTATTCTGTTTATCCCCTTTCTAATTCATAGTTCCTAGTACCATTACCAATTCTGGGCATAGTATAATTTGTCGTTGTGGAAATCATTTATGTTTGTTCTTTCGTCACTTTAATGATTATTTGTACTATGTTATGATAACCTTAAAACCGAAAGTGCAGTACAGACATGTTAATAGAAGGGGTTTTTACGTTGTGTAATCATTATCATAAAAGATCTTGTGATGATTTGACTTTTAAGATAGTTGGATATTTGTACTCTCTACAGTGCTCTTTTATTTATGCTCACTGTTGTGAGGTCTCATAATACGTTAAACATGAAATGTGAAATACAGAGTAAATGTAAGAGTCTACAGTGGCTTATGGAAACTGTAACTTAATGATATGTACTGCTTCCGTTATGTAGTCATGGGGTTGTGAGCAAGTCCTTTGGGACGAGCCAAGTCAGCTTATTTAATTATCGTACTAGTAACAGTAGATAATTAATTGCTAAATTGAAGCTTGCATTTTTTAATTTTCAATTTCCAGAGTGTCTTTTAAATTAAAATTGCAACTGATTTACATGCAATTCTTGGTGAACTGGGGTTGAGAACTGTAGAGCTGTTGGCAAATGCTTCTGTGTTGACAAGCCTTTAACGTCTTTAATAGTAGGAATTTCATATGATGAAATTTCAAAAGCTACATTGATGCCGTTATCTGGATTTTTTGATGACATATTGCAGTTGGATGAAGCTTGTAATTATGTGCATAGAACATGTCATGACTGCGTGCTGCCAAACTATCTTTCTGTTTATAGCAAACTTCATCTTCCTTCACCTACGCTATGGTATCCATGAACTAAAGGACAAAAATAGTATAGTACGAGTGCGAGCTGCGTTCGCTTTGCTTCTTCGATGCCTATGTTTAGTTGGGGAATTGACGGCCCTTCCCTTTTGGGCCGTTTTTTTGTTTTTTGTTTTGTGTCTTTTTGGGCGGGGGGGGGGGGGGGGGGGATGCCCCGAAGAACAACTGTTATAGAGAGAATAGCATGTAGAATGTTTATAGCAAGCCAATTGTGAATGAAAATGGTTGGACTGGAAGCGCGAATCCGGGTTCAAACCTTAAAGTGGAAAGCATGTTGTACCTCTCATAATGTTCATAGATCTTGTTCTATGGTTCATTTTGTGGGATGTTGACATCAGCACAGGTTTAGTGTAGCCGTTTTATATTCTTCGAAGTCATATTCACTAGAGCTGTTTAATAATATGCCCAAGGTGTGCAAATTTTAGACTATTTAAAATGTCGTAGAACAGTTCAGAGAAAACCTAAGCTAGTTCATGAAGGATTGCCAATGTAGAGCATAAACTGTTTCTTTAGAAGTGCTTAGCTCATTGTGAGTGACATTTAAGACGGAATTCTATAGCAATTAAGAATGAATATAACATTCTCAACTGAAAACTACTTCAATTGTCAAATTCTTTCAAACAGTGCATTTTTGCCTTATATTATTAGTGGATATTTTAAGGAGCCAAAAAGTTTTATCTTTATAAGCATGTGTTATCCATGAGTAAAATAAATCCACATGAATACTTGCCGAACACACACACTTCCCAATAAGAACATAGTTCATCTTTTGACTTTAAACTTCTTATCATATGTGTTTTAAAGAAATTTTGTAAGTTAGATAAAATTAGCTACGAAACAACGACACTTCAAAATGGGTGCTGTACAGCATGTCAAGCACGTGTTCGACACCAACATTTACATGGCACCTGCCAGCAGACAGTTCAAAACCATGCCTAATATTAAAAACCTAACAAAGTTATGTGTAAGAGACATGCAAGCTCAAAAAAGCCTAAAGGTCAAATGTGCAATGCATATGTTCTTAAAAAGTATATATTAAAATGATTTTCTTAACTAAGTGGGTATTATATCAACAACTTTTAATAGTAACTTGAACTAGATTAGGTATCAATTAGATTTCTAGTATCTTTTTTTATTTTGTTGCTTGATTAGAATTTATGGATATTTATCATTGGAAATTTATACCTTTTTAATGTTTAGTCTACCACATCCCGTTCATTGTGGGTTCCAACGTGTATTATATTTAGATACTTGCACACATACAACAGCGCCCTCGTGTATGACTTTTTAAGTCTTTGCCGAGTCCCCATGTCCATTTTGTGTCATTTTTGTTACAATGTCTGTTCCATTGCTTCTAAGTAAATTAGTGGAATGATAACCAATTCATCTAGTTCCTGATCTGTTTGTAAATAACTCCTGAAAGACTTGCACATTAGATAGAAATCTTGCTAAATTGCATTGTTTGCTTCCACGTCATGTGGCATGTCCCGATTTTTATTTATACTCTCTGCAAATTTTGATTTCTCAAGGTGCTTAACATTACATGTCCTCTAGGATTACAGTTTACTCTTGAAATAAAAAGAACGGTGGATGATTCATGAAACTGAACCATATAAGAATCAAGGGAAAATTTAGGTCCGCCTATCATTAGAATGAAATGAACTCAAATGGGAATCAAGATCCCAGAATGGGGCTCTGATGCCAAAAGCAAGGCTACTTTTAGATTACAACTTACGGTGCTTTCAAATAATTTGGAATGGAGGTGAAGTAACTTTTGGGTTGTTGTTTGCTGATCTATTCAGCGATAAGTCAATAATAAAAAATATAGGTTGAAAACATAACATTAGAGATCAATTTGAAGGTGCAGCTTGTTTACATAAAACCATGCTTCTTATCAATAATAGTTCACAGGTAATCAAGGTTTCAGTCTCGTTCCATTGAGTCACTTGATAAATTGACATCTAGAGAAGCCAAACTATATCATTATACATAGACATATCATGTAAATGATATTTTCCGTGCAGTTCCCTAATGCATGCATTTTCTGTCTCTTTCCCAACACTAGAATTCACCGGCCCCAATCTAGAGAACTTATTTTGTCATATCTAATTTTGTTCTATCTTGATCCAGATTCCAAATTCTATCTGATCTACGATCAAATATCACCTTACGTTAAGAGACTGAAACCAGATATAAACAACATTAAATACATCACAATAAATACCAGTAATCAATTTTGTGAATAAACTATTTTGTGCATTGCTAAATTGCATCATATACATATTAATGCGGACTTGATGTCAACTAATGATTTTTCTTACTTACAAACGACTTCTTAGTAGGTGTGGTAAATGAAAAGAAAAATACAACCATGATTCTTTTGCTACATTCAATGATAAACCGTCACGTCAGCTGCAACTAAAGAAAAACCCTTAGTTACCACTTGATACATATTAATCTCACGTGTATGGGTACATTCAATTGGATCAACCATAGCAATTCGTTTTAATCAAATTTAAAATTTGACAACCTAAATAAAAAATTTATTTCGTTGGATGTAAACCAACATATTTAAACTAGTCATAAATAAAAATTTAAATAATTTAGATGTGTTTTACTCATGCTTCAAGTGACAACATGCCTAATTTGTATGGGTAAAACACATTCAAATCATTTGAATTTTTGTTTATAAGTAATTTGAATATATTAGATTATTTCTAACAGAGTTGATTTTCTATTTGGGTTAGCAAATTTTAATTTGATTGGGATGTATTACTATGTTTGATCCCATCGTTTGTACCATATATATATATATATATAGAATACTGGGTATCATACGCCATATGAGAGCTTCTCTCATACGCCCTTTCACATAAAGCACCCAAGTACAATCAAGTACAAGCCCATGTGGGCTTGTACTTGGGTGCTTTATGTGAGAGGGCGTATGAGAGAAGCTCTCATATGGCGTATGATACCCATTAATCCCATATATATATATATATATATATATATATATATATATATATATATATATATCTGTGTGTATCTATGTATGAGTACAATGGGAAACATATGCCATATGTCGTAAAACCACATATAAGCCTTAAAAAGTTTGCCCTCACATATTTTCGGAGGTCGGAACCGTTTATTGGAAATATCGGTCTAGGATTTCTTATTTGATGATGACAAACACATCAAAATATTTGGGTTGTTATCGTCACATAAGAAATTCTAGACAGTTGTTTCTAACTATCCTACTTTTGATGATGACACACCAGCAATTAAGATTTGATCAATAAGCTTAAAATCATGTCATTGTGCTTTGTGTTTGTGATGTGTGATGTGTGATTATGCATGCTAAAAAGATATAGTCATAGGCAAATAGCTCCCTCTATCGATAAACACCCCATATCGATAAACACCCCATATCGATATGAATCGTTATGATGAAGATAAATCAAATCCTAACACACTCTCCCCTTTTGTTATCATTAAAAGAACACACAAGATAAAAATATCATGTCATATTGAAAATATAGCATTATTAAACAAGGTATACGATTACATTAAGACAATCATGAATAATCAATCGATATCCAATAATTCATAACCATGATTAAAACATCTTCGTGCTCGTGTGATGATCACAAGTTAAGATCATAGGGAGAAGTAATCATGATTAAGAAAGTCAACCGTTCAAACCAACTTTCCAAACTTGTATGTTCTTCTACAAGGATTGTATTTTCCCACCTCATGAGATATGAGTTCAAGATACCAACACACATACATTACCTAGGACGCTTAGATGATGGGTGGTATTGCTTGGCGGACATAACACTGACACAAAAAGATATGAATCTATATCATGAGTCGAATATCCGTGGGTCGTATCATATCCATGGACAGTATCCATTTTTCATACAAATCTTTTTTCTTTTCTTTTTCATAAGATTTTTTTCTTTTTCAGTATGTTTCTTTTCATGAGCTTTGTTTTTCATTCAAGGCATGAAAGCATAGACAAGAAAATAATACTAGAATTCTATGCATCATATGATTTTCATCTAAAGTGACTTTTTCTAATAAATAAAAGGAAGATATTCATTAAGCTCATTTTAAATAATTTTTCTTTTTTTCTATTTTTCTAACACAAAAAAATCACACAAAGAATTAGAAAGCACACCAAAAAAAAATCAAGAAAGTGAAAAAAAAAAACAGACACCAAAAGTATCCTATGAAGGTACACAATAAGCTCAAACAAGAAATCATGCCTTCGTGCTAATGTTTGGCCAATGAACTTCATTGATGCCCGACGTCAAAACCATAGTTCATTGTCACTCCATCCTATTTACCTACACGAAAGATGTTATGTATGACCTAGTAACACATATAGGTCCATCAATGTTAATGAACGTGTCTTTAGGAACCCAAATTTTTAAACTTCTTGTTCTTGTTCTTATTCCAACAATGGTTAAAAGTGTGTCCAATTTTACCACAACCAATGCATTTAAGAAAGACACTTTTGCCGTTACCAACAAGATTCTTGTCATGTTCGATTTTTCCAAATCCTAGTCATTTTATATTGTTTGCAAAGAGTTGATTATTTAAGAAGCATTGTCAATGACTTATCACTAATTGTAAATTTTTTCATGCATGTTTCAAGCTCTTGGACTTTGGATTTTAAGCATAAATTCTCATTAAGTAGCATGGAACAACGAGTTACAAAACTTTCATCTTTTTTTATGTTTTTCTTTAATGCAGGACAATTTTTTTCAAGCTTTTTCTTTTTCAGTTTTTAGACCATGCCCTTCTTTTTCTAAAATCAATCAATTTTCACAAGTCTTTTTAAGCAATTGTTTCTTTTCCGATTTTAATTTCTTGATTTTGTCCACGAAAATTTCAACTTCTTTAGTTAAGTGATTGCATTGTCCAACTAAATCTCTATAAGAAAGGTCAGGTACCTCATCGCTTGAATCTTCGTCGCTTGAATCTTCGTCGCTAGAATCCATGTGCCATTAAACAAAGTCCTGTTACATGGTTTTCGTCATCATCACTGTCATCATCACTGTCATCATCACATGTACTCACCAAAGATTTTTTCTTTTACTTCGCTTTTCCTTTCTTCAACAATGAACAATCCAGTTTAATAGTTTAATATGCTCATGCATTCGACAATTGTGGCAAATCATCCCATCCTTCGATTCGTCATCGTTAGAGGAAGACTTGCCTTTTTTCTTGTCATCCTTCAGAGTTCTAATGTGGTCAATTAGCTTTGATGTGTCCAGATCTCTTGCAATTATGGCAGATAATTTCATGATCAGAATCAGGCATATTCTTAGACTTAGAAGCATTACGTTTATTTAAAAGAAATTGCCTTCCCTGTCTAGTCCTAAGATATTTCTTGAAACATTTTATCACCAATGCTATGTTTTCATCGCTGTTATGTGAACTCATCAATGCAATGGACTTCTTTGGTTCTGCGGCTTCTTTAGCGTCTCTTGCTTCCGTTGCTTTAAGCTAAAGTTCATGTGTCATTAAGTTTCGGACGAGCTCCTTTATGCTATATTTTCTTAGATCTTTAGATTCCTGTATCACCGTAACTTTGGCCTCGAAGCTCTTTGGTAATACTCTCAAAATCTTCCTCAGTAAATCCTTATTTGAGTAGACTTTTCTAAGAACTATGGAGTTGTAGATGAGGGTATTGAATCTCGTGCACATCTCCTTGATCATCTCATCATTCGCCATCCTGAAGCTCTTATACTTATGGTTCAACAAAGTAAAGCGAGTTTCTTTTACTTGCGATGTTCCTTCGTGGGTAACCTCCAGAGTATGCTAGATCTCCTTAGACGTAGAACGATGGGAAACATGATTATATTCAGTTTTATCCAAAGCACAAATAAGAGCATTCATAGTTTTAGCGTTCAAAGTATACAATTTCTTATTCTTAGCGACCCACTTGTCTCTAGGCTTAGGAAGCTTTATTCCCGCTATTTTGACCTTAGGAGGTGTGAAATCATATTCTATCATATTCCAAACATCGTAGTCAACAGAACTTAGATACATTTTCATGCGAGCTTTCCAATAGGCATAATCAATTCTGTTAAATTACGGTCGCCTAACTAGAGAATGTCCCTCAGCAAAATCACCATTCGAAATATCCATGACTGTGTGGTAACCTAACCTTTAGGTCTAAAACTGGTCAACTTAGGTTCTGATACCACTTGTAGGATTAAAAAGTACACCCTAAAGGGGGGTGAATATGGCGATCGATAAATAAAATCGTGCAACACACAGGAAAAGGAAAAAAAAGACAGAAATCACTGCCTATTACAGATGATACCAGATTTACACTGGTTCGGTCGAACCTCGACCTACTTTAGCAACCCCAAAACCCACTATAAGATCAATCGGTATCAACATGCCTACAAACATCTAGAACTCACAAATCACATGCTCCACGCTTACAAACTATGTAGACTTGCAAATCTCATTCTCAACTGAACTAATCTAACTAGCTGGATTCTGCCTCAATCCACACCTCGTAAATCAAACATCCCAGAACTACACCCCGTAATTCTCTAACCACAAAAATAGTGTAACAGAAAATACATGGATCAAATAGTGATACACCATAAAAATATAAATAAATAAAGTTCAAAGTGCTCAGTTTGTGGCGTCGATGTGTCCTCGCCGATATGCTCGTAGACGGCTCTGCAATGGTTTTGACCGTTCATCAATCGGAGGTCTATGTTGTGATATAGGGCTTCTTGTGAATGCCCTGCTAAGCTACTGCACAAGTACTAAAGTAATAGTACTTTAAAATAATTAAGAGGATAATTCCTAATTATCTTGCAAACTCTACCAATTAATGCAGAAATGCGGAAATGTAAATATTAGACAACAAAGAAGACAATCGCAAACAAGCAATATTAATGGGTTCGGATCCACCCAAGTCTCCCCGACTTGTTCCCGGTGATCCTAAGTCCCAACCACCCGGATCCCCTTCGGATACTTGAGTTAGAAACGCTAACTCAAGATTTTGCACTATGAAGTACTTGTAGAAAACCTCTACCAAGTCAAATCATACACAAAAGAAATGCGACTCCCACAAACCGGGATCACAAACAAACTCTCACAACCGAGAGTGAAACACTTATAATATCAATGTAAATTGAAATAGAAATTCTTACCGACAAAATCCTATGCCTTGAGTAAACTTACGATTTAGGGCAAAACGGATTTTGGGGAAGATGAAGAGGCACCAAACCCTAACTCCAAGTAGATGACTAGCAATGGAGTCCTAGGTGGATGTTGGTGACCTAGAATCAAGCACTTGGCTTGGAAGGCTCACAATCAATGAATCTCTTTTTTGAAATAACAGCGAGGGAGAGATTCTTGAATGGAAATGAATGAGCTTTGAATGAGATTTAATGCTTTCTCTTTGATCTCTAAACTTCTCTTAAAATCAGCCTTGAGTGCAATGAATGCAGCACACCAAGTATTTATAAGTTAGAGGAAAGAGAGAGAGAAAAACGTTTCAATTAAAGATCCAATGGCTCTATTCTGAACCAAACTAGTCGGTTAAAGAACAACCACTAACCGACTAGTTCATCAACTAGTCGGTCGGTCAAACAGCATGAACCGACTAAGAGGTGAACAGTGAATAAATGAAGTTTCAGACTTAAAGAACTAGTCGGTCCAAGAAGCCTTGCCAACCGACTAGTTTCACAACTAGTCGGTCGGTGAGTGAACTTAGACCGACTAAGAGATAAAACAAATAGTCTGAGTACAAATTGATTTAGTCGGTCCAAGAACAAATGTTGACCGACTAGTTCATCAACTAGTCGGTCGCCAAATGTACATAGACCGACTAACGATGAACAGTAACTAGGCATGTTCAGGGAAAGCTCAACTAGTCGGTCTAAGAAGGATCACTGACCGACTAGTTCACCAACTAGTCGGTCGGTGAGTCAACGTAGACCGACTAACTGTAAACAGTAAAGAGCTTAGAATTGAGAAGGCAAACTAGTCGGTCCAAGAAGCTTTGCCGACCGACTAGATCACCATCTAGTCGGTTGGTTCTTCTTCTTGAACCAACTAACATGCACAAGAAGTCGCGAATCGAAGCGCGATGCTTCAGGAAAGTTCGTATGGACTTCTACTAAGATCCTAGCTCTAAGATATGAGCGTTATGAAGATTAAAACGTAAGACCTACTCAAGGCTTAACATTCTACGATACGAAGCTAGAAGACTATAAATAAAATTTGACGAACCGTCTTCGAAACTTCGAAAGCTTCGATCGAATCTTCATGACTTCAATAATGGTCCAAAAGCTTCAACGAAGCTTTAGGCATACGATCACGCGCTTTGAGAAGTCTCGAGACGTCGCTTTGGATGTTCACATGAATTTGGCGACGATCTCCATAACTTCGCTCACAAAGAGTTAGTTCACGATATATTTATGTTTGTTCATCATCCAAAACCAAATCCGGGGAGTCCAATATCCAACATTCTCCCCCTTTTTGGTGATGACAAACTAACATAAATACTAATCAAAAATAATGATTCAAATGTAATTTACTTACTCCACCTGCATTGATGATACGTTAATTCCAAAATTAAATAATAATCATAAGCATCAAGCAGACGAGTAAAGTATAAAATGAGAATCAAATATTGAAATTTAGGATTCGAAATCCATTTTTATATCTTAACTCCCACTTAATCTAATATATCAAATTAGATTCTTGGAAAAATGCTTTAAATTATCATTTAGCACATGTCATTATTATATCTCTCCCCCTTTGGCATTAGCAAAAAGAGCGGGAGGAGATCAACGACAATAACAATGGCTTCAAATAAAAGCACGGGAGTCGTAGAATACGACCACGGTCCAAATGACACCAAAGGAAAATACGAATTAAATCAAAGCGTGTCAATGATACCAAAGTCGAAAATCGATAAATAAAATCATCAAAACTCAAATCAATTTTACGGATTGAGTTATGGAATATACTCTCCAATATCAACATTCTTGGTTAATTTAGTGCATGGAAAACAATTCTATGTTTCCATAGAAATAATTTCTATTTAACCAAGTTATTATCGTCGAGCGACGAAATCAAACATCAGAGACACAAAAGAAATATAATGTGCACAAGAGAATAAATGTCAACATCGATGTATATATATATATATAAAGCATGAGTACATCAAAATGATACATCGACAACATACATAAAGGCGATCCAACGATCGAAGCACAAAATACATCATATCACACAGCTGATATCAGAGTATCACAAAGCATACAAAAATCTCAAAACATCATATGAGATACATCAAAATACATCATGAAAATATCCAAAAGACATCAAAATATCCAGAACCACCATCTATCCTATGCAACTCTCACTACATGATCTATCATCCAATGTGCACTAGGAGAGCACTCAGAGAAGCTCAGGAGGCAGCTGGGGGATCTGCAGCAGCAGCAGGCTCTGCAGCAGGAGTGGTGGTCACCAGATCAGCAGAAGTGTCCACGGGAGTGACGGTAGTGGCCTTGGGAGCACCAGAAGTAGTATCCACCGCAGGTATGGTGGCAACAGGTGTGCTCTCGGGGTCACCGGCAGACGAAGCAGCAGCAGCAGAAGTGCCCTCAGGGGCACGAGCAGCAACACGAACAAGCTCCTGGATATCCTCCTCATCCAACTCCTCGTCAGAAACTGACGGAGGGATCTCAATGCCCAAACGAGAAGCGATACGAGCAAGTATCTCCTCAGTACGAGCATAACGAGACTCCATATGTTTCACCGAACGAGCGAGCTCATCAAGAGTAGTAGAGGGAGCATGAGCAGCTGAGGCTGAAGCAGAGGCTGAAGCAGAGGGGGTCGTCATCTGAACGTGACGAAGCGCCGCAAGAGACTTCTTGACGGCCGTCGCATTCAGAGGGGGACCGAGGGGACGCTCATCATCAGGTGGAAGTGGGCCACGAAAGTGACGGAAAACAAGTGTCAGCAGGCACGGATATGTGATATGAGCAGACTTCGTGGACTTTTGGATACACTCGAAAGAATCCATCTTATCGAGTATGATCCTAGCCCAGTTAATCTCGCTTCCCATGAAGATGGCGTATATGAGCTTGAAGAAAGGCTGGGATGGCAAGGAGGATGAGCCGTACTTCGGAAGGAGGCACGACTTCAAGATCAGATTTAGGACCCAGCCATTCGGCTTGAAAGACTTCGAGGGGACGCCAATCATGGCAGGAGGAATCTCATGAAAGATCTCAGAAAGTATGACCTGGTCAAGGGAAGAGATGTCATCGACGGAGATATCGGAAGGGAGGATGCCAGTCGAGGAGCAACCAATCAACTTTCCTAAGATTTCTGCCGTGAGGACAATATGTGTCCCCAAGACAGTCGTCTCAATGGAGTGGGTCTCGTCGTATTGACCCCGGATACGGTTCGCGTAAAAGAGTTTGACCAGACGGGGATGGATGTGGATTCGCCTTAGGGTCATACCGAAGATAATCGATAAGACCGCTAGACGAAAGGAGATCAGCTAGGCCTGGGAAGTCAGAGAACTGTACGAAGTGCTCCAACAGCAGCGGGCAGTGTTCGATACGGTTGTATGCCGCGAGACACAAAGGGTCATCGCGACATAGCGAGATATCGACACCGCCAGCTGGCATCGGAGCCTTCCCCTTAGGCTGACGGGTACTAGAACGGGGTGGAGGAGTAGGATCCCGAGCGGTGTGCTCGGTCTCCGGAATGTATTCCGTGTCAGAATCAGAAGGAGGTGTAGGGGCACGGAATGAAGCAGGTGAAGCTGGTTGCTTCCTAGGCTTGGGTTGTGATCGGGGCTTGGCGATCGCCGTCCTCTTCTTCTTAAGAGGAGGCGACGACGACGATGGATTGGTGGTCTTAGATCGGCGTTTGGGTTGCGACGGTTCCCTAGGAGGTGACTCTACGGTCATAGGGGACGGACGAGAGGGATCGATCGGAATACGTGTTCGTGCCATAAGCGCGACAAGACACGTACGAATCAACACTAGAAATCGAGTTCTAGAACCCTAGACAAACCCTAGCCGAAACCCTAGCAATGAACCCTCACCCTAAGCGCTGAAATCGATTGAAAAGAGGACCTAGATGGAAACCATAGCAGCTGAGAGTTGGTTAGAAGTTACCCTAGGTCGGATCGACGGCAGACTAAGCAGAGATGGCCGGAAAAGTGATCGGAAACGACGGAGGGAGAGGGGGAAGTCGAACGGGCACGGGGGTTTTGCCTGAGAGAGAAAATTTCGATCGATTAGAAATGGAAATAGTCGATTAGAATGAGTTTAAGTCGATCGGAAGACGAAAAGACGCAACTGTCCCCGTTGCAATTAGTCGGTCACAGTTCAAGCGCTGACCGACTAGATGACCATCTAGTCGGTCAGCCAATGAGCTTGAACTGACTAAGTGCAAACAGTAACAGAAGCCAAAAAATCTGACAAGAATTAGTCGGTTTAAGCTCATTCACTGACAGACTAGAACTGAATTTAGTCGGTCGGCCAATGAACTTGGACCGACTAAGAGAGTCCAAAAATTTGAAAAATGAAAATTTTGAGTTCTCTCCTAATCGCACTTGGACGAAACATCGAAATGATCTCACTAATCATTATACTACCCCATTAAACATCGAAAATCATAAATTTTAACGTTCATGAATAAATCGAGCGTAAATTCCGAAAATTCAACGAAAAAATCCAGAAAATTCCAATAAATCTAGCAGGTGCAAATTTAAACGAAATTGATAGCATGCAAGATTATTGAACATATGAATCCTAAATCTTGGATTCACCCATAATCCCCAATTCTCGACGCAACCGCACAAAGAAGTCTTCCTTTAGGGGTTTCGTGAAAATATCGGCGATTTGCTTCTGGGTTTCAACGTACACTAATATGATGTTCTTTTAGCAACATGATCATCTAAGAAATGGTGGCGGACATCTATGTGTTTAGAACGGGAATGATGTATCGGATTCTTAGAGAGACATATTGCACTTTGGTTGTCCACCATGATAGGGCAAGTATCACAGTTTATACCAAAGTCTTTAATTGTGTGTCTCATCCAAAGAACCTGAGCACACGCGGCACCGGCGGCAATATATTCCGCCTCGGTGGTTGAAAGTGATGCGGAATTCTGCTTCTTGGAAAACCAAGAGACAAGAGAATTTCCTATAAAATGGCAAGTGCCACTAGTACTTTTCGTGTCGGATTTGCATCCCGCGTAATCTGCTTCACTATATGAGATTAACTCATATGTGCTAGATTTTGGATAAAGTAATCCAAAATCAAGTGTGTAACTTTAATAACGGAAAATACGTTTTACCGCTACTTAGTGAGATTCCTTAGGTTGAGACTGATAACGAGCACATACACATACGCCAAACATAATATCGGGCATACTTGCGGTAAGATATAGTAAACTACCTATCATACCTCGATATAGACGAATGTCTACATCTTTACCGCCCGCATCCTTATCAAGATGTGTAGTCGTGCTCATTGGAGTCTTCTTCCCGGAGGCATTCTCCATTCCAAATCGCTTTAGCAACTCCACCGTGTACTTCGTTTGGTGGATGAAGATTGCATCGTTCATTTGACGAATTTGGAGACCTAAGAAATATTTGAGCTCACCCATGTGGCTCATCTCAAATTGATCCTTCATCACATTAGAAAACTCTTCGCAAAGAGTGAAGTTAGTAGCACCGAAAATGATATCATCAACATAAATTTGAACTAAAATTATATCATTATTCGAATACTTAACAAATAATGTGGAATCAACTTCTCCCATTTTAAAACCTAAATCCAAAAGAAAATTCTTTAAACGGTCATACCAAGCTCGAGGAGCTTGTCTCAAACCGTAAATTGCTTTCTTAAGTATGAAAACATGGTTTGGGAATTTTTCATTTATAAAACCCGGAGGTTGAGAAACATAAACTTCCTCAACATCTCCGTTTAAAAACACACTTTTAACATCCATTTGAAAGAGTTTAAAATCTTTATGGCATGCAAAAGATAACAATAATCTAATTTATTCTAATCTAGCTACCGGAGCAAAGGATTCTTCGAAATCAATACCTTCCTCTTGCCGATAGCCTTGAGCTACTAATCGAGCTTTGTTCCGGACGACGATTTGGTTTTCGTCGGTCTTGTTCTTGAAGATCCACTTTGTCCCTATGACCGTGTGGTTCTTCGATGGCAATGGAACAAGCTCCCAAACCTCATTCCTCTCGAATTGAATGAGTTCCTCCTCCATGGCTAAGATCCAAGCACCATCTTCGCACGCTTCATTAACATTCTTTGGCGCTATCGAGGAGGCAAAGGCACAATGAGCGAAGTAGTTGACTTGAGATCTCGTCTTGACACTATCATGGATATTGTCAATGACTTGCTCATGAGGATGGTCACGAACGGTATGAAGCCGTTTGGGAATTCCCTGATCACTAGGAACATTCTCAAAAACTTCATTAGTCGGGTTAGTATCAATAGAATCAATAGAATTAGAATTACCAATTGAATCACATAAAACATCCATGGAGTCATCATCATTAGTAATTCTAGTTGGAACAAATTCTTCATTAAATGAGACATGAAGCGATTCCTCGATCGTTGAGGTTCGTTTGTTGTATATCCAGTAGGCTTTGCTACGTGAGGAATATCCAACAAATATCCCCTCATCGGATCTAGGATCAAATTTGTCCAAATTACCATGCGTGTTTTTAATAAAACATTTTGCACCAAAAACTCGAAAATGTTTAACTTGAGGCAATCTACCAAACAACAATTCATAACAAGTTTGTTTGGTGCCGGGCCTTAAGAGTATTCTATTAAACACATAGCAAGCAGTATGTACCGCTTCCGCCCAAAATTGATGGCCAAGTTGGCTATCATCAAACATTGTGCGAGCACATTCCACTAGCGTCATATTTTTTCTCTCAACAACACCATTTTGAGGAGGTGCGAGAGAGAAAGAAAAGGTGTGAGTAATACAAACTTCATCACAAAAATTTGAGAAAGACTCGTTCTCAAATTCCCCTCCATGATCACTACGAATAGTGACAATGGTGGTTGCAATGAGATTTTGTACTTCCTTAACAAATATTGTGAAGTTTTCAAAAGCATCATTTTTATTACTTAAAGAAAATACCCAAGTAAATCTAGAAAAGTCATCAACGATAACAAGTCCATATCGAGCATTCCCTAATGAAGCACCTCTAGTTGGCCCAAATAAATCTAGATATAACAGCTCTAGAGGCCGCTTAGAAGAAATGCTTTTCTTAGGTTTAAAAGACGATTTTGGAAGCTTGCCTCGTTGACACGAGTCACAAAGGCTTTTCTTTTGAAAGACAAGCTTAGGGAAGCCTCTAATAGAGTTTAACTTGGAAAGCTTAAAAAGTGTTTCAAAGTTCACATGACCAAAACGTCGATGCCATAAGTGTTGTTCACTTGTGTTGGCAATGAGACATTGTTCATGTGATCTTGGAAGATTTAGGATATATATATCCTTATGGCGTGTGCCGGAAAATAATACATCATTAGTATTTTTATTCAAAATATGGCACATTCCTTTCGCAAAGCTAACTTTGTAACCTTTGTCACAAAGTTGGCTTATTGAAATAAGATTGTGGTTTAATCCTTTAACAAGGTAAACATCACATATAAGTGGTTTAGAAGGATTACACACTTTTTCAACACCAATGACGGTTCCGCTCTCGTTGCCTCCAAAGACTACCCGGTTTCCATTTGCAATGGGCACCACTCCGGAGAGCAATTGAGCGTCACTCGTCATGTGTTTTGAACACCCGCTATCGAGTATCCAATTATTCTTGGAGCCAAATTTGGATTTGTTGCTCCTTTTCTTTTTCTTGAGTACCTAAAGATAGAAAATATCGTATCATGGTACCCAAGGTCATTGGGTCCAAAAGATTAGACCTTTGGAAGCCAAGTCCAATTGGACTTAGACTTCCCAACATAATTATCACTATGCACAACATTCATGAAATACGAATTCTTATAAATTTGTTTTTCATTCATGCTTGTGTCCTTTGGGCTCCAAATTGTGAATATTTTGGGAGCCCTCATCCTATTGGGTGCATGCACGCGTTGTTGATTTCTACGTGATGCATGACGTGGATAGGCATAAGGAACATGATGGAATGGTTCATTATTAGAATTATTCATACGATGATGTGGGTGAACATATGCATGTGGAGGAACACGTGCATGAGGGTGTCTCACATGGTGTGCACGTGTCCGTGGATGTGTAGCATAGAAATCATCATATGTGTGAGCCGGTGGAGTAGGATGTGTGTTCCTATGTGGCATGGTATTTGTGTACATGTAAGCATGACCCTTCTTTGGAGGTCCACCCAAAATGGGTTTCTTTCCAAACGAAGGTGTGTACGAGGTGGAAGCACCATTGGTAGATGAACTACCAATAGAGTGTTTGCTACCACTCGTTGAGTCACCGGAAGTTGGCCTAACAAAGGTAGTGGCCGATTTGGATGAACTTCCCATCGTATACCCCAAACCAATGTGGTGATTGGCCGGAAGTAAGTCACTTAGGATTTTATCCAAATGGTCCTTACTCTTATTGAATTTATTAATTCGGCCTAATGTGCACTCATATTTCTCGGTGAGAGAACGCATAGAAGCATCCAAAGTGTATACTTGCGATGTGAGCACATAAACACGAGATTTGAGATTTTCATTCTCAATACTCAAAGTCGAGTTTTGAGAAGTCAAATCCGCTATCTTGTGTTCCTCCGGATCCTCAATGCTAACATGTTCAAGTTGAGACTTGAGATGTACAATCTCATTTTTCAACTCTTCAACAACGGTGTCGTTGTTGGTGATGATAGGTTTAGGCGAGGTTTGGATGCTAGCGAAATCATCTTTTACTTTAGTATACCTATTTACTAATTTAGTGTATTTAGACCATAATTGCTCATTAGCATTTCTAAGGTCATCCATGGTTACCTCATCGCCTTCATTGTCGCTATCATCGGAGGAGGAATCTTTATCTTGCTCCTCTCGTGCCATGAAGCACATGTGTGCTTGCTCCACTTGCTCATCGTCCGACTCTCCGCTAGAGGAATCCTCGGAGTCGGTGAATGTCCAGACAAGCCCCTTTTTACCCTTTCTTGTACTTCTGACTTGTCGAACTTCGGCGCCTTCCACTTCTCCTTGTGCTTGTTTTGAGGACAATCCGCTTTCATGTGTCCTGGCTTGTTGCATTTGAAACACAAAGGAGAGGAGACGTTAGAAGAATTAAAATTCGATTTGTTTTTGAAGTTACCTTTCCGGAAGAACCGGTTGAACTTCTTTGCCATGAGGGCAATAGATTCCAAGTCCAACTCTTCTTCCGATTCTTCATCATCGGTAGATGTGGGTGTGGATGGAGCGGCCTTGAATGCAATAGCCTTTTTCTTTATCTCGTCTTGCTTCAAGTAGGACTTCATCTTGTCCTGCAACTTCATCTTGCTATCCTTGCGTACCTCATACGACATTAAGGTACCCATTAGTTGAACAACGGTATAGGTTTTCATATCGTTACCTTCCTCGATGGCGAATGTACGTTTCTCCCACAAGAAGGAAGTCCATCGATGATCTTCGAGACTTTCTCCTTTTGGGTGTAGGTCTTACCGAGAGCCTCCAACTCGTTTGTGATGTCGACGAAGCGAGCATAGTACTCCTTCATCTTCTCACCCTGTAGCATATGAAATAACTCGTAATCTTTATT
The DNA here is from genome assembly GCA_030789695.1 of Scilla litardierei. NCBI lineage: Eukaryota > Viridiplantae > Streptophyta > Magnoliopsida > Asparagales > Asparagaceae > Scilla > Scilla litardierei. The sequence continues at coordinate 30,170,362 of CM061138.1, forward strand.
AACTACAACGAGTTTAGAATCTCTTACCCTACTCGTTCCTTCATGCAAGATGAGGATGGAGTTCCATATTTGATATGCACTCTTACATGTGCATATCTTATTGAAGTCCTCGGGCTTCAAGGCACATTGCAAGGCGTTCATTGCCTTGGCATTGCTTACCTCCGCGGCGACCTCCGCGGTAGTCCACTTCTCGAAATCTTCTTCGGCGGGTTCATCATGGCCCTCCATAGTGAAGCACTCCGAAGGAAAGTTTCCATCCGGCATTTCCAGTACCCGTAGTTGGTACCGTTGAAGAAAGGAGGCCTCGTCGAGGAGTGTCCTTCCATCACCGAAGACGCTCCTTCACGGTTCCTGAAGGTGCTGTAATCCGAAGGTGGACGAACGGTCTTGTTGTTGTTGTCCGACATAGCTATAGACTTGGCTCCGATACCAAATGTAATGCCCTGCTAAGCTACTGCACAAGTACCAGAGGGGGGGTGAATAGTACTTTAAAATAATTAAGAGGATAATTCCTAATTATCCTGCAAACTCTACCAATTAATGCAGAAATGCGGAAATGTAAATATTAGACAACAAAGAAGACAATCGCAAACAAGCAACATTAATGGGTTCGGATCCATCCAAGTCTCCCCGACTTATTCCCGGTGATCCTACGTCCCAACCACCCGGATCCCCTCCGGATACTTGAGTTAGAACCCCTAACTCAAGATTTTGCACTATGAAGTACTTGTAGAAAACCTCTACCAAGTCAAATCATACACAAAAGAAATGTGACTCCCACAAATCGGGATCACAAACAAACTCTCACAACCGAGAGTGAAACACTTACAATATCAATGTAAATTGAAATATAAATTCTTACCGACAAAATCCTATGCCTTGAGTAAACTTACGATTTAGGGCAAAACGGATTTCGGGGAAGATGAAGAGGCACCAAACCCTAGCTCCAAGTAGATGACCAGCAATGGAGTCCTAGGTGGATGTTGGTGACCTAGAATCAAGTACTTGGCTTGGAACGCTCACAATCAATGGATCTCTCTTTTGAAATAAGAGTGAGGGAGATATTCTTGAATGGAAATGAATGAGCTTTGAATGAGATTTAATGCTTTCTCTTTGATCTCTAAACTTCTCTTAAAATCAGCCTTGAGTGCAATGAATGCAGCACACCAAGTATTTATAGGTTAGAGAAAAGAGAGAGAGAAAAACGTTTCAATTAAAGCTCCAACGGCTCTATTCTGAACCAAACTAGTCGGTCAAAGAACAACCACTGACTGACTAGTTCATCAACTAGTCGGTCGGTCAAACAACATGAACCGACTAAGAGGTGAACAGTGAATAAATGAAGTTTCAGACTTAAAGAACTAGTCGGTCCAAGAAGACTTGCCAACCGACTAGTTTCACAACTAGTCGGTCGGTGAGTGAACTTAGACCGACTAAGAGATAAAACAAATAGTCTGAGTACAAATTGATTTAGTCGGTCCAAGAACAAATGTTGACCGACTAGTTCATCAACTAGTCGGTCGCCAAATGTACATAGACCGACTAACGATGAACAGTAACTAGGCATGTTCAGGGAAAGCTCAACTAGTCGGTCTAAGAAGGATCACTGACCGACTAGTTCACCAACTAGTCGGTCGGTGAGTCAACGTAGACCGACTAACTGTAAACAGTAAAGAGCTTAGAATTGAGAAGGCAAACTAGTCGGTCCAAGAAGCTTTGCCGACCGACTAGATCACCATCTAGTCGGTTGGTTCTTCTTCTTGAACCAACTAACATGCACAAGAAGTCGCGAATCGAAGCGCGATGCTTCGGGAAAGTTCGTATGGACTTCTACTAAGATCCTAGCTCTAAGATATGAGCGTTATGAAGATTAAAACGTAAGACCTACTCAAGGCTTAACATTCTACGATACGAAGCTAGAAGACTATAAATAAAATTTGACGAACCGTCTTCGAAACTTCGAAAGCTTCGATCGAATCTTCATGACTTCAATAATGGTCCAAAAGCTTCAACGAAGCTTTAGGCATACGATCACGCGCTTTGAGAAGTCTCGAGACGTCGCTTTGGATGTTCACATGAATTTGGCGACGATCTCCATAACTGCGCTCACAAAGAGTTAGTTCACGATATATTTATGTTTGTTCATCATCCAAAACCAAATCCGGGGAGTCCAATATCCAACATCTTGAACGTGCATGGTCTTGTTTGCGATTTTTTGACTTTGTCTGGACTTTGGTGCATAATCGGAACTCTGTCTTCTTGCTTTTAAACCTCGGTTTGCGTGAGTCCTTCAGCTTTGATTCTCTTCGTTTCTGCTTGGTCCTTTTCCTTTCAAAAATTTGTTTGCACTTTCCTTTGATTAGGCCTTTGATGTAAGTGTTTGGATTAAAAAACCGTTTTAATATCCCTTGTTTGCTTGACGTCCTTTGTATCCCTCTGTACACTTCTTTCTCTCTCTCCCCCACCTTTATCACTATCTTTCTTAATCTTTATTAGTAGTCTGCACCTCCATGTACAACTTACTTGGATTTGTTGGAGAGGGAGTCGTACATTGATTGTTATTGCCCTGCACAACCTTTTTATCTCAGGCTTCTTAATACATTGGCCAAGTCTCAATTTATCTCTCTTTTGTGTTGACCAAAGAAAGGGCCGGCCTCATTTTTTTTGTTTGTGCGCTGGACTAAACTTTTTGACCGTCCACCCCTATATAAGGTTTTGCGAGAGGAAAAACCTAGCCGACCTAGTGCTTTGTATGCTAAATTACAATATTGCTTTCTTACCTATGGGCCAGTCGACTACCATCCCTGCATCAAAATTTCTGTTGATGTTATTATAATTTTGCACTTCTTCCATTAAATTGAGCACCTCTTTGGATGTAAATGCACAAGTCCTTAGCACACAAAACTTTGACTTGCAAAAGAACTCTTGTTTTTTACTTGAAGTTCAATTCCTCAAGAAGTTGAGCTCCATTAATGCATTGAACTTGACACCCTTTCGTGAAGTTGAACTTCTTTGAACCTGAGATCACTTAACAAATACATCAAAATATTTCATGAAGGTTTGTTAGCATCAAACAAGAAATCCTAAACCGTTGTTTCCAACACTCTCCACCTTTTTGACGATGACAAAACAACAATTAAGATTTGATCAATATAAGCTCAAAATCATGTCATCGTGCTTTGTGTTTGTGATGTGTGATGTGTGATCATGCATGTCAAATAGATACAGTCATATGTAAATAGCTCTATTGACATGCTCCCCTATCAATAAACACCCCATATCGATATGAATCGTTATTATGAAGATCAATCAAATCTTAACACTCTAAGTGATCTCAGGTTCAAAGAAGTTCAACTGGATGAAAGGGTGGCTAAGTTTAATGCATTAAAAGAGCTCAACTTCTTGAGGAATTGAACTTCAAGTCTAAAACAAGAGTTTTTTTGCAAGTCAAAGTTTTGTATGCTAAGGACTTGTGCATCTACACGCAAAAAGATGTTCAATTTAATGGATGAAAGGCAAAATTGTAATAACATCAACAGAAATTTTGATGTAGGGATGGTAGTCGGCGGGCCCCAAGGCAAGAGGGTAATATTATAATTCTCCATACGAAGCACTAGGCTGGTCGGCTAGGTTTTTCCTCTTTCAAAACCCTATATAAGGGTGGCCGGCCACAACGTTTAGTCCACCGCACAAAAAAGGAGGCATGCCCTTTCTTTGCTTAGCACAAAAGAGAGATAAATTGAGACTTAGCCATTGTATTAATATGCTTGAGGGAAAAAGTTTGTGCATGGCAATAACAATCAATGTGCTGCTTCCTATCCAACAAATCCAAGTAAGATGTACATGGAGATGTAGACCACTGATAAAGATTGCGAAAGAGAGAGAAATGTGTAGAGAGAGAAAGGTGTAGATAGACAGATGTGTGCAGAGAGATACAAAGGAGGTCAAGCACACATGAGATATTTAAAAGTTTTTGTTAAATCCAAGCAATTACATCAAGGGCCAAATCAAAGGAAAGGACAAACTCATTTTTTGCAGGGAAAAGGGCGCAAGCAGAAATGAAGAGAAGCAAAGCTGAAGATTCATGCAAGCCGAGAATTAAATGTAAGAAGACATAGTTCCGATTTTGCACTAAAGTCCAGACGAAGGCAGAAAATCGCAAAACGGACCCTGCATGTTCAAGAAGCCATATATCACAACATATACATCCGATTGATGAACAGTCAAAACCATTGCGAAGCCGTGTCTACGAGCAGATCGACGAGAACACATCGACGCCACAAACTGAGCACTTTGAACTTTATTTATTTATATTTTTGTGCTGTATCACGATTTGATCCTTGTATTTTCTTTTACACTATTTTTGTAGTTAGAGAGCTATGTGGCGTAGTTCTGGGATTTATGATTCATGGAGTGTTGATTGAGGCAGAGTCCATCTAAGTAGATTAGTTTAGTCGAGTATGGGATTTGCGAATTTATAGAGCTTGTGAGCGTGGAGCATGAGATTTGCAAGTTTCAGGTGTTTGTAGGCGTGTTGAAGCTGATTGATCTTATAGCGGATTTTGGGGGTTGTCGGAGTAGATCGAGGTTCGACCGAACCAGGGTGTAGCGGGTATCATTTGTGATTGGCTGTGATTTTGCCTTTTTTATTTGCATGTGTGTTGCACTATTTTATTTATCGATCACACTATTCACCTCCCTCTAGGTTGTACTTTTCGATCCTATACCATTCATTTTGATCTTCATATTCTAAAAACCTTTATTTTGCTCTTGATAATCTAAAATCCCAAAATACCATACATGTTGAACCCAATGGGTTTGCATGTTCATCCGCTCGTCACAAATTTAACTATTTCACATGAATAGAACTTTTTGTGACGGGTGGGAGAACATGCAAAAACCATTTGGTTCACACGATATTTTGGAGTTTTGGAGTTTTAGAATGTGAAGAACAAAATGAACGGTTCCGATCTTTCGAAAAAGATATGAGAAGATGGAGTTTTAAGGGTTGACATATGTAACTAATGTTTCTCATTATTCTGTCTTTGTGTGTGTGTGTCCCTCTTTCTAAAGGTTGTTTACTTGCTAGAAGCCTTAGTCTTTCAAAGGAATAACCTGGCCGTTTTAAGCGTACATACATTAAATTTTTTAACCCAAGCAGGTGGGTAATATGTGGAACTTAAGGCTGTTTTTCGTAGTGAAATATCAATAGTGTTTCTTTGGTAGCTACACAGCCTACACTGAACTTGTTATTTCTCACCAGTCTTTTGATCACTAGTTGCATGGAACTTGTTAAAAATACTTAATTTATCTCTTATGGTTCTGATATTTCATTTGATAACTGCATGAACCATCCATGTGATGATATTGAATATTAGTCAAGGCATAATGGAAATGCTACACAAAGGCTGTGTGTGTTATGGTCAAAGCTAAAAATCTTACCGAACCATGAAAGGGTTGGTTCAATAACTGCATCGTCTTTTTGGGAATACTTAAGTTCTGTCTTTCAATTGCGATGTTTGATGGATATCAGGCTGATTCTTTTTGTTATTAAGGCGATGCATGCAATTTTAATATGTATGTATCTACATACTAAGTACTTTAGTTATGTATCCCCAAAATCTTTCATATTTAGGAATTGATCCAATCTTCGTATTCAGAAATGGGAAATATATATGACAGCTGCCCAACGAGAAATTCCTTTTACGCGTTTGGTAAAAAGCTTACTCTCCATCATTTTTAGATGATTTGCATGGTTCATCTTCATATTCTAAAATCCCAATACTCCAAATATCTAATGACCTTAAAAAGTTTAGCTTGTGGATGATAATGTTGTAAATTTAAAGGTTTTGCAGTAGCAATTTTTTTGTAATAACTAGACCAACAAGCATGTCACTTTGGGTTCACTATATCTTTGGTGTATTGACTTTTATAATATGAAGAACAAAATGAATACTGCCAATCTCATAAGAAAATATTAAAGAGGGGACCTTTTTACCAAATGCACAGGATGTATTTCCTTCTTGAGCAACTGCTGCCCATATTTATCTTTAGAAATTTATTTCCCTTGTTAGCTTAAGTAAAAAATTACCCTCCACATTAATTTTAGATAATGATTTCTGTTTTGACTAATGAAGAGAATATTCCTTATATTAACCAACAAATAAAGGAATATTCCTTTTAGACTAATGAAAAGAGGTGTTTTAACATGACTTAATCTAAATTGAGAGGCAAATTTTTAAGTATGAAGATTTGAGGGGTAAATTTTTAAATATGAGAGATTCAAAGGGTATATATCTAAAAGAAAACTGTTCTTTTAAATTAAAGAATCAATGGTCATTAAATTGCAATTTCTATTGTTCATTTTCACACAATGACCAAACAGTTTCATGCAAATGTTAATCTCACTGTCCTATCTCATCTCCTTTTATGCTCAGTAAAACTTGCATGATGACAGAGCATTAGCTCACTCATGTATGTTCTGACTTTTGTCATCTCTGCTTATGCTCTTAAGGCCGGGCTCTTAGCTGATGAGCTAAATACTTATGTAGACATGAATATACGTTGGGATGCTCCAAGAAAGATCTCTGCAGGCAAGTCTGACCTATGGAATATGAGGCAGTTACTTTTAGTAACTTTGGAGTAATATATTCCAATACATATGGATGCTAATTAAGTTATAAGCAGCTCGAGGCTCGACACAAGATTGGTTTGGTAGAAGATCGTCTGCAACCTGTTCAACAATAAAGCGAGCCGAGCTTGAAAAAAATGTGTTTGCTAAATTTAATGAACAAGCTTGTGTATTACAAACCTTTGCTTGAGCTCAAGCTTGACTTGATAAATGATTGGATATGCTCAGATTAACTCAAATTTTTAGCTTATCAATGACTTAATTAGTGATTGATATGTTATTTTGATTAGTCTAATTTATTATATTGAGTCTATGCTTTAACATTATCATAAGTCTATTCCATAACTTGATTAATTTAAATCTATACCTCTGTAAAAAGAACAAGTTTGTCAATTTTGTTGTCAGACGAGTACCAAATTGCTGTTATAAAAATACCAGTTCTTGTATGTATGTTTAATTTTCTCTCCCTTTTTCTTCTCTATCTCTCTCTTTTCTTTCTCTTTCATGTTCTTTCTTTTCCTTTTCTCTTTTTATTAAATTGAAGATATCTCAAATTATAATTTTAGAACTTTTTTATTTAAGGGTTTTAAAAATAATTTCTTATGCTTTTCAATTATAAAATTGTACTTTATTGGTCACAACTAGTCCAAGTAAGATACCCCTTCTAACAATAAAAATAGTTTAATTAATTTTTTAGGGGCAATCGTTTATTTTTATTTTTATATTGGAACTTTTTATTTGCGTATATAGGATGTAGAATAAAAATAGATGATTCATGAGGTATTTAACATGTCAAATTATAAATAATACGCATATATTACCAAACTAATAAATTCTAGTCATTGAGGCTGAACCGTTTGCTATTATTTCTAGAATACAAAAAAATTAGTTTTATTATACATATGTATTGCTATTCAATGTTAGCATGATACTATCATCTTAATTTTTATATGTCATTTTCTAAAAATGATCTTAATTTATATTTTTGTGTGCATATATTCTTCAAATCAATATATTCTCGGCTGATTTGTTAATAGGCTCGATGTTGAGCTCGAGCTCGTGAGATCTGGCTTAGTCTGGCTTGAAAACTTAGTGAACCAAGCTTGATTGAAATTCTAAGCCTGTTTAAATAATTGAATTAACATGGACATCAAAGCTTGTCTTGCTCGGCTCAATTAGCTCACATAGTAATACTTGACCAATTAGGCAAACTGGTAGTTTAATCTTATTTTCTACCAACTCTTAAGTTTTCTGGCACTCTCCTCCAATTATCATACTTTTCTGGATTTTAAAAATCTTTGGATATCTATATACATCTTCCTCTTAGGAGTTTGAGATCCATTAATCCTCAAGTATATATGCGGAAGCCTCTCTTCCCTTGTCCTCCGATCCTCCCCCGTCGGGCCCCTTTCCTTTCAACCCCATCTAAAATAGTAATAATAAAATCAATCAATCTAGAAGTTGACTTGCCACATTATCTAAAGTTGTTGCTAATGTGTTTTGGGTCCACAGCTAATGGGTAGCTTAAGTGCTATATACACTTCAGTTTGCATCTGTATTACCTGGAAACAATAATTGATCTATGATCACACATTCTGACTTATGTGACATAACACTTAGCGATTTCAAGCAATAAAATCAACGTTTTAGTTACTTTTTTCAATTGCATCCTTGACATCCTTTGATGATAATGACATGGCTATTTGATTTCCTCACTGTTAATGAAACTAGCATAAGAGATTTACAATAAGAACACAAAATTTTTTTGGTGGGAGAAATAAAGAGTTAGATCCATATAGTTTATTTGGGAAATCATAATATATTTCAAATATGAATATAAAAAAATATAACTACTTGGGAGAAAAAGTAGTAAATAAAATGTCATTATTACTAAAATGAGGTGCAATTGGCCAATTTTTATGATCAAATTGTTTATGCACATATGCATATGCCTATGAAAGTGTGTATTACAGAAACTCTGTAACAATCTTGCAAAACTCATTTTTGCTTTCAAATAATAGTTTTTCGTTCCTATTAAGCATCTAAAGAAGCCTACTGCCAGCCATCTTTTGAACCAATAACATTCGACATACTTGTTTTTGTTTCAAGTACCAAACAATCCGTTTTCTGGTAACTTTTGTCTTCATCATCGTCCGATGAAGCAAACATGTCCAATGAAGCCAAATCACTATTTGAGATATCAAATCATCATGAAGCAGGCTTAAACTCACTACACGACACTTGAAAAGACAGACTAATTAACCCTAGTAACCTTAATTTGATCCGTGGCTTAGCAGGTTTAACCTCCCATTTCCCAATATCTCCTGATCGTATCATTTTGAGAGGAACCTAGAGTGCTGGGATGGGATTATATCTATCTATCTATTTATTAATTTTCATTTCTGGGTCTAGCTTAGGCTGAAAGACTATCAAGTCCTGTAGGGACCTGACCTATTTTAGGCCGCTCATTGCAATGCCATACCACCTGCTTCACACTTTACCATTCTTCTAATCGGTGGCAGGTTCGTTGGCCAAATCCCAGGAGAAACAACTCTCTGTGATGGCATTCATATGCAACCCCTTGCCACTTTCTGTATCCATCTAGATATTTGCCCTTGTATCTATTAAACAAAAGACATGCCTATGAGCCACCCATTTCTGTCCACCTGATGCAATCCATATGCACTATACACCAGCTATATTCGTTACATTGTAATAGTCTCCACACCTGGTAAACTAGTTCACCAAATATCACGAAAATTTTCACTTGTGAATCCACTTTCCATTAATGCAGTCCCCATATTACGGTGACCTACGTAGCACTGAGGCTGGAAATGAAATGGTTGCTTGCGGAATAATAACATGGGCGCAGTTAATGCATTTACAATGCTTGTTGTAGAATGATCCCCACTTAAAAATTTATTGTTAATTGGTAACTGGTAATTTTGTGTCATGGAATAATGTCACTGGTCATTTTGTTTCTGTCATCTGTTGGCTTTATAATTGGGGAATTAAGTTTACACAAAAGACAAATTTATAACCGAAAAATCACTATTCAATTCAAGCTCTATTTTCTAGATTAGGGTTTCAGCTGGTTGTCCATTGCATCCTTAAAAATACCGTTGCTGATGAGAATATTTTTACTTGCTATGTAGCATGGACACTTCTACCATGAGCCATGGTGTGTCTGATACGCATTGGGCACACATGTTCTATGTATTTTTTGCGAATTTGTCATGAGTCAGCATGTCGTGACCATGCTGGCTTGGTCATTTTTGTGCAACATGGCTTTCTAGATAGCATCTTTTGGTCCTTGCTAGGTAACATTTTATGTAATACATCTGGTAGCTTACTGATTTGGTCTATCCGGGGGACTTCCTGGTGACTTTTAATTAGTTGTAAGGGTGTGCATTGTGCAATCATCTCTTTTCTACGCCTACCTTTTTATGACGGTTTGACATAGCAATCATTCTTCATTAGTGTCATTGATGTGATCCAAGCAAATGGATAGCAGTAACCTAGGAAGGTGGCAGTTTGAACTTTTGACAAGAATTGCCATACTTGGATAACACCTGATTGGAGCAACACCTTTCTCCAGATTAAGAAAGTAATCATAAGTGATGCACTGAAGATGGGTCATGTACTGAATGAGAACTGGAACGTTGTATCGTAAAAACCAGAATGTGGGATAATATTTGTTTGTTTTTTTAAAAAAATTATATTGGGTATGAAAGGACTTTAGATGAAGTAATGGTATGATGGCATTTTAAGTAAAACTTTTGGGTTCTCTGCATTTATTTTAGTTACTGCCACATGTTTCTCAGTATGAAACCTGGTACTTATGCATATGATTATGGTGTATGATTTGGGAAGGAAAGTTAAAAAGAGTATGAGGAATTGAGGACACATGCACCTTTAGCTTCTTTTGCGTATAATGAAAGTAAGGGTGAAAGGCTGAATGACATGTACTTCTACCAAGTTCTCACTTCACTGCCCCTTATAGGATTGTTTGGTTTGTACTGAATGTGGTTTAATCTGTTCCACATCCCCTCAATTTGGAGATGTTCGAGTGTTTGGATTCATGGTATGTTCCAGATCCAGATAGCCAAAACTAATGGCCCGATAATAAAAGAAGATAGTAAAGAAATACATGTTACGTGTATGGATCCCATGCTTTTCATCAAAATAGGGGAGAAAATACCTGGTATCATGTGGTTGGAGCATGGCTCGAACATGTGAATTGTTCACATGCCAAGTCTTTACCAACTCCACTTGTTTTTGGTCACACGTTATATTGCTTCAAATATTCCCATCAGATTCCAAACGGGAGCTGCAAATTGTTTCATCTCTTTTTTAATTTCTTATAAAATAATCATTAAGATCCACAACCCAATCAGTCCCTTTGTTGCAGGAAGAGTCCTGTAAACTGTTGGCGTCTGATGCTGAACTTGTTTGTAACCTCTTCATAACATGGTATCAACACTTTTAGTTCCTCTTTTCTATATAATTTCATATACAAATCTTTCATTTTATGCTTAAAATGAAAGTATTATAGGCCCATATTTTTCCTTAAAATGAGCACAATATATAATTATTATGTTTGAATTAGCGAATTATATAGCTCATTTTTGTGGCATAACCTTTCTTTGAGCTATTTCCTATGTTATCTGCCATCTGCACCATATTATTTTAGTTGGCAGACCTGTACACAGGTCATCTGTTTTTGTGATCAAGGAACTGTGTTTTTAGACAATTAATGCTAGGCATGTCCGATCTGCAATCGGTGTCTGAAACATGCCTCACTTGTGATTGCATTATGCTCTTTTATACCTCCGAAAGAAGAATAAAAGTGTACAAGGTATTTTTTATTCTTATTTATCAACAAAACATACCAATTTCTAGTCTGTATTTTTTATTCTTCTTATACCTGACTATTGGTCATACGCATCCCCATGGAACATGGAATTGAATACGACCATCTTTTATCTCCATGTACCTAAAAGTCTCATTTTCCCCCATAATTCGCACCCACCACTATTCAGTATTGATGTTGTAATTCCTTGTAGATGTCATGCCTCGGAGGCATGACTTACACAAAAAAAAACTGGGTATAGTTGCTCAAGTTTACAAAGCAGCCCTAGCTCATTGTAATTTTTTTTACTATTTTTACTTATTAGGGCTCTAATATGAGTTTTCTGTTGACCTTGCTCATGTATCATCCATCCATGTATGCATGCAAGTACAGTGTGTAATAGGCGCCACTGTATGTTTCAGGACCGTTTGATTACATAATCCTTATTTATCCACCATCTACTGACCCTCGTAGCTAACCAAATATGGGTGGCTGTAAGGGAGAAGTCTAGCAAGGAAAAGGAGGAGATTGGCAACAAGACCAAGAGATGGTCAAGATCAATCACCACTGAGTGGGCTTACAAATAGTGAAATAAGGATACAAAGATAGATCTGTAGCTTGAGGTAGTATTTAACTCGAGTGTTGTCTTTTTATGAGTACTTTGTATTTGTTTGAGAATGTATTCTTCAAAAACACATTGACGGACATTTGGGGCTCACACACATGGAAAACCTGGTGGCATGCATGTGATCTGTATGCATGACTGTGTTTGGAATGAATAGTTTTGTGAAAGCGTTGCTTAGGTGTTGTCCTATTCTCATTTTACCCCTAAGAAAGTAGAGTTGATCTGTTATCACAAAGCGATGCTATGTGATTTTTTGTGCAAGTTATTTTTCTGTAGAATCATTTTGCACTTATAGGAAAGGGTAATATTTATTTTTTCCTGTCCATAAATTACATTAACGAAACAAGTGTTTACGAAGTCATTATTAGTGGTCCTCATACATGTGTATGCTGGCTGTAGTAGCAGCTTATTGGGGTATAATTGAATTTAACTTTCAACATTTTATAATTTCACTTTATTTTGTTTGTTTATTTTGTTTATCTTTGAGTTAAAAGATTATAGATGAAATGCAAACCTTTTGCAGGGATTCATACCATGTTATGGAACAGAGGCCTAGGGTAGCACATAGAGCATCATCCTTTTTGTACCTTATTCAGACAGTGGAAGATTGATAAATTTAAGCAGACTGTATTTCATTCCTCGCTGGGAACACTAGTTATGGGTACACAAATAATACTTTTCAGATCTGAAGCACTGACACTTTAAAATGTGTGCCGTGTTTGTGTTGGACACTAACACTTGCACGACATTTGCCCAACATGTATCGGATTTTGAAACCGTATCCAATATTTTAAACCCAAAATTTGTATGTCCGCAACATGTCGGCTATTAAATAGAACCTAAAAGTCTCGTGTCGGATACTTTAGAGTCACATATCTTCTATATAAAAAAATATAAAAATGATCTTCACTTGGTGGGTGTCATGTCAAATAAGCTTAAACATCTCTTGGAGTTGGGTTAAGTATTGATTAGATTTTTTATAGATTTTTTGTTTGATTTTGTTACTTGATCAGTGCAGGCTATTATAGGCCTACAACACAACCCTCATTCTTTATTTGGGCTTGGATTCGACCCTAATTTTTGGGATGAAGGCTAAAATTCATGATGATGTGATGGTTTTGTTACTTGATCAGATGATATTGATTTGTCTTTGAGATCTTATATTAATTTTCTTATAATGATTAATAGAATACATTCTAATCTCTATGGGTTTTGATATGCATTAAGTATGGAAAACTATGCACGCACATGCATGATTATATCCCCATGTTCATGTATCCTACGTTTTAAGAATTCACCATGTTTGCATGTCCATGTCGTGTTGTATCCGTTGCCCGTGTTCGTGTCCCGTGGTTCATAGCTTTTGAGCATTTATTTAACTACAAAATTCCACACTAGTTAACAAGCGTTTGTTTTTCTTCTTTCTTAACTGATGTGATTAATTGCTCCCGTCTAATTACCTATTCTGCTCGATGCCTCCGTTGGTGAAATGATGAACAAGAATCTAATATATCATTCAAATATTTCCACACTGAGAGTAATTCTTATATGTTTTTCGTGGTTTCCCTGGGTTAAAAAATAAATTTATGGGATTATGTTCTGAAAACCATTAAACAGTCTCATCTTGCGGCTAATCTTACCTTGAAAACCTACGATTTGAGCGAGAGTCTAAAGAAGAAGAAAAAGGAATGAGGGAGGGCTGCCCACCCCCAACACGTGCACACGCGCGCGCACACACTGAGGAAGGAAGAAAGAAGAACCACCACCACATACGCACACTCAATACTTGAAATTTTTTTATAGCTCTGTTGATATGATTATGTTGCATAATTATTTAATATCCCCTCCTGTTTTGGAAAAGAACACATTGTTGTGTTAGAGCCCAATGGTTCTCCTATTCGCTTCCTAATCACTGTGTTTTCTTCCAAGTACACTCTGAATTTATGACCATTTTTGTGGTTCTTGTTAGATGATTGTATTGTATGTAGATAGTAACTAACTACCTACTATAATACTTTTTTCTCCAATAATTTTAGTAGATGGAACAAGCAGTTTTCTGCGGCATGACATTTAGTAGGCTCAAGGAATGAGATAGATTTGATGTGTAAATTATTCGTACATCAACAACTGATTATGAAAATAAACGGCGTTAAGTCAAAGCAAATATTGAATAGACTTTCAAACTTTTATTTATACTTTTTAGCTCTTCTAAGCATAAAGAAACGTTCAGTCATGCACTAACGATGTTCTTTCATTAAGGATACTACCTGATTTATCGTCTTCTATGGATATTGACTTCGAGGATATTAAGGATGGTAAGATTTGTGAATCGTGTTGACATTTAAGTGTTTGTGGTTTGTGGATCACAAAAATTCAAGCTTAATCCCTAGTTTATCTTGATAGATGTGAAATTTAATTTTTAACGAGTCCCAGAGATTTTTTTTCCTTCCTTTTTTTCCTTTGAACTATCCTATTATGGTGGCCAAGGGGTTGGTTAACAACATGAGCAAGAAATGGAAAGCTAGCATGTGCATAATTATTTCCCAATCATGGCCTTCATTGAGTATGTCAAGTATGAAAGGAATATGTAGTTTGATTGATTTTCTAAACTTCTGTGAAGCTTTTTCAGATAGCATGCGTTCTATTTGACAATAGCGCTAATGAAGCTATTTGCAGTATGATTTGGATTTTTAACCTAATTCATATTTATCACAGTTCTACGAGTGTCACTAGTGCGGATTTATAATTTTTGGCAGTTTTTGTAATAGTTGCATCATCTTGAAATTTGCTAACAATCTGTATGTCTGGTAAATATAAGTGTATCATCCTATGCGCAAACAATTTGATTTTCTTATTTACAATGGTCTGAACTAAGGTTGCTTATGTGTTATAAGTCGTGTGTTCTCCTCAAAGGCAGAAGGAAATATTTCCACGTGAGTTAAGATTCTCCATAATTGTGGTTATGCACATGAACTTGTCTTTTTTACTATGTCATTTTCACTAGGGTTTGTTCTATAGATCGATCTATTTTCTTTATAAGTTATAAGATGGGGTAGGTTTTGGAATATATTTACTTTTGTTGCACTTTATTTTTGGATCCAGTATAACCTAAATTATGAAATCCAGCGATAAAATTTCTGCCAAAGATTTGTATTCGGTATGCCATTTGAATTTCTTTTCTTATCCAGCGCTACCCTAAAGGCTAAATGAATGGTCAAGTTAACTTTACTGGGACGACCAGTCTATTTGTTGGATAATTATTGTTGCTATTATACTGCTTTGGTTTGCAACCCCGTGTGGTGGCATTATTAGGGTTTATATTGTGAGGTTCGTTAGTCCTAGAAGGAAATATGCAGTGTGTTTTGCAGGGTACTTAGTTAAATGCAATTTCCACATTTCTTGGAAGCTCCTGTTCGGATGGTGGAGTTTAGGTGGCTTTTTAATGAGTACAGCGACCATGTTTTGTCGATGCTATTTCGTTGTTGGTCTTGTTCTAGAGGATTATTGTTACTGTGTACCTTTTTCCAGGCACCAGGACTACTATTGGCACCATTTGTCTTCTAACAATCTGCTATTCCGAAATAGAAATGAAAATGTCAGCATGCGTTATTTCTCCCATTTCAGTTAATCGTTAGTTGTTTTACGCTGTCGATGGTATTGAATGTCTGCATTGCTATAGTTTCAGAATGAGCCAAAGTCACTGTATAATTTTATTTTGGTCTTAATAACTGATACCCGGTCTTCTACTTGAGTAATTTGTTTTGTTTATTTGAAACGAAGTTAATCCTGGCAGGGAAAAGTTCTAGTACCACCTTGTTTAAGTTCTAGTACCACCTTGTATTGAAGGTCATGTTCCATAGTTTTGAGTATAATCTTCATTATGCTGGTTTATTTTCAGCAGTTTTAGTTTCTTAGAGTGAAGTTTAATCCTTCAAGCAGCGGTTTATTATCAGCTCTCTGGTCAAGTTGTAGTCTCTATTAATAACGGGATTAACATTTTCAGGAGAAGCACAAAGAAAAGAAGCATAAAAAGGAGGACAAAGAAAAAAGAGAAAGTAAAGAAAGAAAGGACAAAGATAGAAGCAAAGATAAACACAAGGAGAAGAAAGAACGAAAGGAAAAGCACAAAGACAAGAAAAAAGACAAGGACAGGGACAAGGACAAAAACAAGACCCATGAGGATCGAAGGACCGAACATCGGTCTGAGATTCATAATGAAGGCAGGCTCGGATATAATAGCCGGAAGGCTGAGGAAGTTGGAGATTCCAAATTTACCGAGGAGCTGGGCAGGAGGATTAGAGATGATGAACAGGTGGCAGCAGACCGCATGGTTGAAGGCTTTTCTTCTACAATGCATAGAAGAAATGAGAGCTTGGGTGTTACAACTTCTATGGGGATGGAACATATTACAAGCAATAACAAGGTCACAGATGGCAGCTGTACACTGCAGAGAAGGGATGATAAACTCGCCCCTTCATTTCAAAAAAAAGCTGAGGGCATGGAGACTGCAACTACTTTGGAGAAGCAAAAGGCGGCAAGTAGTGCGAAGGTTCCAAACTTCACTTCCACAGTGCAAAGAAAGGAGAATCTCACACCACCAGTGCAGAAAAGAACTGAGAGCATGAGTACAACAACTGTTATGGAGAAGCAGAGAGCTGCAATCAATCAGAAGGTTGGAGACTTTAGTTCCGCTGAGCAGAGAAACCATGTTACAGGTCGCCCCATGGAGAACTTATCGGGTTCGGTTAAAAGAAAAACTGAGGACACACTCACCTTCAATTCAATGCAGAAGGAAAGGATTGCGACTAATTGTACGATACCAAGCCTCATGGGAGCAGAAACGAAAAGACATGATGGGATGGTCCAACCAGTGGAGAGCGGCACCTCTTCAGTTCCAGTAAGAGATGTTGTCACGATGGTCACACCTGCAATGAAGGAAAGACCTGTGTTCCCAACCATTCTTCAAACAGAGCAAAAAAGAACTAACGGGATGGGACTGGCAATAGAGAAGCATAGACAAGCAGAAAATGATACCGAGCAAAAACTGGAAGGAAAGGAGAAAACCAAGGAGAAGGGCTCAGATAAAAATCTAGAAGGAAAGGAGAAAAACAAGGAGAAGAAAGCTGTGGATGGAAAGGATGTGCCCAAGGATAAAGGTCGGAGTGAGAAGAAAAGAAAAGAGAAGGATAAAGACCAACAGAAAGAGAAGAAAAAAGAGGAGAAAAAGAGGGGAAAAGGTGAGCTCAAACATTCAAAACATGATAAAGTGAGGGAAAATGGAATGAATGATCAAAGAGACAATCTAGTAAATAAGATCATAGTTCCTCATATAGAAAATGTAAATGCTGCCGTTGCTGATGGAATCAGCAAGAAGCGAAAGGAGATGGAAATAAATGGCTTCTTGCATGGTGAGTTATTTTTCCTTTCGTTGTCACTAGAGGTTTTATTGCTATCATTCAATTGTGTAAAACATCTTGAAGTCATATGGGGGCTGTATGTCTCATTATAGGATACTTGTAGGTTTATGTCACCGTCGTTGCTCTCATTTTCCATTTGATCACAGAACCTCAACATGATGGCCGGCCTAACAAGCTACCAAGAACAAGTGCTTCCTCTTCCCACTCTCCGGAGGAGAATGAAAGGTTGGAATTCAGGCATATTACTTCCCCATGTGCTTCCATAAAGACTGGAGCAATCAATAACATGAGAATAGAGGGTGATCTAGATAATAATAGCAATTATGTTAACGGCAAGGCAGAAACTAAGCCATTGCACGCATTGGGGTCTTCTTTTCACCCAGTCGCTGTGTACTCAAGCAAGAGTGATCAGGTCCTGCCCAAACCATCTCGCCCTCCTTTTGCTGTGGAATCTAAAAAGAGTAACCGGGTACCATTCATGCCACCACACCCGGATACCAAGTACCTCAGCACCATATACACCATCCCCAAGACGGAGGAATTGGTCGAGTTTGATGATGATCAGGGGTGGCTTTTTAGCAGCGAGAATCATCGGCCTGATCCAAAGCTGGAGGCCGATGGAACACCACCTCAGGTGTGGGCAATGGGACTACAAATTGAGGAAGCTGATGTCTTTGCTTTGCCTTATGTTGTTCCTTTCTGAAGTTCTCCAAGAAAATACGTACTCCCGACCCTTGATGAGCTCCCCCGCAAAAAGGTATATATGGCCGCAGGAAGGAGAGCATTGGTCTGTTTCACTTACTGCCTTCAATTGTTACTATACTCAATGTTCTTTCAGGCGTGATCCTGAACTCATTCGGTTAAGTTATATATATACGGGTGAATCTTTCACTAATGTGTCACCACTCATTGCATGCGACTCCCCCCGAAGAAATGGTGCTTAACTTGGCGGCTGGGATGGATCGATCTTTATATTTGTGAAAAAGATTGTCTAGTCGTTTCAGGTAGAAACAAACCGCATGTTCTGTATCTATGAGTCGTTTTTTTAGTGGAAGGGAGATGACTTTTGTAGCATGCATCAGTTTCGTTCTTCAGCCTTTGATTCTTTACATGAAGATGCAAGGAGTGGCTTTGCTGCAGTTCCACACAATTTTGATTTGTATTATGTAAAGCTTTCTATAACAAGAAATGTACAATAGAGATGATGGATAAAAGAAAAAGAAAAAAAATCAAAAAGAAGAAGAAGAAGAAAGAGGCTACTGTTTATTCATTTGTATCTTTATTTATGTTCAGTTGGCCAGTTTTGCTTTTGGGAGATCAAATCACTTGGATTATCCTCCGAAAAGGGGAAAAAAGATGGGGAAGACTTTTCACAACTGCACGGATTATGGTACGGTAAAAACTATCATGCACGGTGGCTTCACTACTTGTTCTGCATTATATAATGGTGATTTTCTCAATTTTGGGGGGCTACTTGGATTGTTTTTGAAAACAATTTCTGTTTGAGACAACTTTCGGATATTATTTAATGATTGAATGATTGGCCCAGAGCTGGTCGTCTGCATCTGCGGTTGCTGATTGTTCTCATTGTTAGCTTCTTATCCTAATCCCAGAGATTTTGATCCCAGGTACTTGATATGCTCAGCCAAGTTCTTGGTCTGTACATCTTTTATAGGAAGCATATGTCAAATTAGGCCAACATCATTCATCCCTGTCATATCCAGTCAAAATCCTAGATGACTCAAGAAACACCTCACACCTTTCCCACAACTTGATAGCTCTGGAAAAATCCCATCAAGTTCTCGATCAAATTCTTTAAAATTTCAGTTGTGTCCTTGTGCATGGCCTCTATAAAGCATGTTGAGCTCCGGTGCTCATTCTAGTGGAGTTCGAATCCCACCATCACATATCTCCTTTTTGTTGTGAGTTGAGGGAGGCCTTTGGCCTCCCCCTCAACATCTCACCATTACTCCCCACTAAGTTAGTGGGGAGTCCATTGGACTCTTATTTTCTCTAAATTGAATATATATATAGCCATGGCTTGTGCCATGGCTATTCCTTATGAGAGATTGTTTACTCTCTTCTCTAAAATCCTTCAACACGTTATCAGCACGTTTGCTCTAAAATCTTTGAGCTTTTCATCACGTCTCCCCTCAAAAATTCAATCACTACGCGCGAAGGAATCTTTTGATGCGGCGAAGCAATGCGTGGATTTTTTTTTGGCGTATCGGGAGCGGGATTACTATCTACGGATTTTTTTTATTACGATCGTCCCTAGATCTTTTGATCTAGAGGTAACTTTTTCGATCTCGTACATACTTACAAAATATTGTTCGCCATGATTTTACATAGCTTTTCTCGAGGCTTGTATAAATCTGCAACATCTTGCTAAACATCTAAAAAAAAATTGTGTGGGGTTAATAACATTACTGAATTGATGTGAATTCATATAAAAAGAGGTAATGTTTCATATTCACATAGCCAAGTTATGCTTGAGATACATTACTGTATATGCTTGAGAATTGAGCCAAGCACCTAACATATAATGGTACCATACTTAACATTTAACAAGCTATTACCTTAATGGGCAAAACATTACTTACAAAGGGTAAAACGATGAATATGAGATTAAACCAATCTATTTTTCCCTGGATACCTTGTTTTGCCTAGCAATTTATACTCGCAATGAGTTGCCATGATTAGATTGGACAAAGATAAATTTACTCAGTCACATTCAATATTACGGTTCCCATTCAAGTGTATTTACAGAAGCAGTCTTAGAATATGCTATTGGGAGTAATCGAAGTCTATTTGTTAGCAGTTAGAATTTGGTATCTTCTTACTGCCAATTAAGAGTGGGGCGGTTCGAATTTGGGCCAGAAGCCAAAATTATGAACACTTGAAAGGGACTCAAAAATCCAGGAGGCACCAAGACAATGGCACACTTGGCAGCATAAAGTATTAAATTATGAACACTGGTTTGTGGGCCTAATATTGAGACCCTTGTTGTTTTCTTTGATTCTGGATAAAAAGGAAGGGATTTTAGGGACAGACTTAGGGTTTGGGATTTTTGGAATTCCTCAGCCCAAAAATGGGCTGAAGGGCACTATTCTGTTTATTTTAAATAAATTAAATATCTTCATTATTGGGCCTGCAGCTCATTTGTAACCTGGTTAATAATTTTTATGGGCCTGCAGCCCAATTTTATTAATAATTGGTTTGGCCTACCAAAAATTGGCCAGAAACCCAGAAATTCCTATTGCAATCTTCATTGTGTTAATTAAAATTTTGATTATTACAGTAGTTTAGCTGTTTATTTGGGCCTGAAGCCCAGATTATACATGAAAATAAGTTTTATGGGCCTGCAGCCCCATTCAGCTTAATTATTATTCGGGTTTTCCCCAATTGGGCCAGAAGCCCAGTAAATCCAATTGCCAGCTTATTTTGTCAATTAAAATTTTGCCAATGGGCCTGAAGCTCAAGTATTAATGATATTTTAATTTGACTAATTCGGCCTGAAGCCAAATTAATTCAAAATTTTGACACTGGGCCTGCAGCCCAAATGTTAACAATATTTTAATTTGACTACTTAGTGCAAGAAGCCCATTAAATTTAATTGCAATAATTAATTTGTTAACTTTGGGCAAATGGGCCTGCAGCCCAAATATAAATGAAATATTACAATGATTAATATTTTTGGGCCTACGGCCCAATTCAAACTATTAATTTATTTTAATTCCTTGTCATGGGCCTGTCGCCCAGTCTTTCATATTGCTAAAATAATAACACTATTGCATTATTATTAAATTATGGAATATTAGGATTTTTTTCAAAATATAATTATCTTAAGGATCCTGCGACCGCTCTGCCGTTAGTAAACTAACCTAACGGTGTATGACGTCTCCCCGTGGTCTGAGAGATTATTATATTTTAGAGTCTATTTTTCCATATTTTATATGCATGTGTTATATACATGCGTGGTTGTTTATTTTATGCCTGTAGCATTTATAAACTGCGTGGATGTTTATGCAAGCTAAAATGTGATTTTTGGGATCGGCCAATTTGATACCCTTTAAATTCCTTGCAATTTAATTTTCTTTTTTGAGAGAATTTGTAAATGAGGATTATATGTATTTTTTCCAAAGACCGGTGTACCGACAAAATGAAGACGACGTCGTAAATTTGAAAATATAGGGATCCATTCTGGGTTTCCAAGTTGTATTTTTCTTTTCTTTATGGACTGTATATTCGAACTTTGGACTTTGTACATTTTTGGGTATCTGGCCGATCCCCACATTTTTGCTTACTTTATTTGTTATGCGTGAATTTCAATTTTAAATTAATTCATGCTTATTTTAAATTGCGTAGATAAAATGGCAAAATTGGCAAGCGTCGATTTCGAAGTCCTTGACTATGCAGGGAAGAATTACCTGAGTTGGCGAGTGGACCTGAAGTTCCACTTGCGTTCGATGGCCCTCCTTAGGTCCATTTTGGCTCCTTCCTCAGCTCCAGCAGCGGCCGATGCTTCTGCTGCATCCAGCAGCGGCACTTCAACCACTGTATCCGATGTAGATAAGGCGAAAGCCATAATCTACATTAGGAAACATATAGATCGGACCTTAAAGGCCGAATACTTAATGGTTGAGGACCCAAAGGACCTGTGGACAGCGCTGGAGGCACGGTATAAACATCTAATTGATGTTATATTACCGCGTACCAGTAATGAGTGGGAAAACCTCAGACTTCAGGACTATAAGTCCGGTGCTGAGTATAATTCTGCACTTCATAACATCACCTCACGCCTGAAGTTGTGCGGTGAAGAAGTGACAGAACAGCGCATGTTGGAAAAGACATTTACCTCGTTTCACGAGAAAAATGCAATCCTCATGCAGCAGTATCGTGAACGTAACTTCACGCAATTCTCTGATCTGATCTCATGCCTACTTAGGGCAGAGCTGAATCGAGACTTACTGCTAGCCACTCATAATTTACGTCCAGCCGGCACTGCCCCTATCCCTGAAGCCCACCACGTTTCTCCCCAGAAGTGGAAAAACAAGAAGAAGGCTAATAATAACAAAGGGAAAGCTGTGATGAAGAATGTACGAGGAGCAGCACCCCGTCCAAAAACAACAATACAGGAAAGAGTAACTTCATATGGAAGCAAAAGAACACTGACCAAGTGTCACTTCCTAAGAAGAACTGGGAGGATAAATGCCATAGATGCGGCATGACTGGCCATTGGTCCAGAATCTGCCGCACTCCTCGCCACCTCCAGGAACTATATCAGGCGAGCCAGAAGTCTCTGCCTGAAACAAACTTGGCGGCTGTTCAGCCACCAATGATGTTCACTGCAAATGACTTCGAGAACGACGACCTGCTCGATTAAGCTTCATCTTTTATCTATGCATTTAAAATTCAATGTTGCTTCATCTTTAATTTGCTTAAGAACGAACTTTTATTTTGAATGTCTTTTTCATTGACTTAAATAAAATTTCGTTTTACTTATAGATGAAGTATGGAATATTGTGGACAGTGCCTCGTTGCACTGGTGTAGCATTGATATTGCTCCCACATACAACGAGACTATAAGATGCAAATTCTCCTCTTAAACGTATAGGAAATCTCCAATTTTCAAGGATATTTCTTTTAAAGAAAATAACTTGAAAATTGTGGATAATATATATTGAATATCAATATGTAACTCGTCAAGAAAAATGGCCAGAAGACCATCTACTTACGATTTCATTGGACCCCCGTCGGGCCCCTATAATTACAGATATTCATCCTATAGAAAGCCAACTCGACTGAGCACCAGAAGTGCCTTTCTTTGCCATAATTTTTAACTCTGGTAAAATGGACTTGGTCATCCTGGATCAGCAATGATGGACGCATCATCAAATGAATCCATTGGAGAACCTGAAGATTCTTCAAAAGGTTGAGTTTCCTTGTCCCCCTTTGTCATAAGGGAAAACTAATAGAGAGACCTTCCCTCCTGAAAGTGGGTTTAGAGTCTCCTGGCTTCATTGAGAGAATACATGGTGACCTTTTGCAGGCCTATTCACCCCGCAAATGGCCCATTTTCGGTACTTCATTACTGTACTGATATATGCATCTACTAGATGGTCTTATGTGTGCCTTTATATTCACTCGCAACCTAGCTTTCTCAAAAGCTTATAATGCGGGTGAATTTACTACACATATCATTCAAGACTTCTGCCAAGTAACTGGCATTAAAATTGAACATCCTGCAGCATGTTCAAACTCATAACGGGTTAGCAGAGTCTCTGGTAAAGAGACTCCAATGGATTTCACGTCCATTGTAAAATCGCAGTTTCCTGTTGATGTTTAGGTACCATCACACTTCATTCCGCATCGCTTATCACGATACGGCCCGTTTGTTGCCATATCTTATTGCTGATGCTGTTTGCTTATGGTTTACCACCAAGTCTTGATAAATGTGAATTTGATGAGCATAATCTCATTGAAATATGCACGCAGTCTAAAGAAGCCTGAAGCTTCTGAGACCATATCATGGGACACAAAAGTCCTCATCTCGTTATGATCCGCATACTTTTTCTGTGTGAAGTTGAGATCCAGAAGATCCTTCACATTAAGACTAAAGTACATCAATTGTCGGATAAAATTGCGGACAACCAGAAGATTGTTCGTTCACACGTCCCCGCTGCCAACACGCCAGCTAGGATTGACATTCCCAAAGATGGATGCAATCCACCGGCAGCAGAATTGGCCGTACCTCAATTGAAAAGAGGACGCCTGCCAGGTTCAAAATATAAAATTCCTCAAAATAGGAAGATTCCTGGATATATCAAAATGATCCAACCACAGGATGCTGAGCTCAGACCAGCAACCTCTCCCCTCCTAATTTCCCCTGCAGAGGAAACAACAGGATAAACATCATTATATTACGTACGTACTGGAGAGGTACTGGACAGATATAGCACAGTCGTCGACGACGGTTTTGCTTTCGCTATTGCCGTTCACGTCGCTGAATACGACGATGACGTCTACCCACTTTTCTATAGCGTAAACGCATAGATTGGCCAAAGTGGGACGCGGCAATAAGAGTAGAGCTGGACTCACTCTTGAAAAGCAAAGTCTTTGGACCAGTAGTCCATACACCTGAATGTGTAAAACCTGTGGAATATAAGTTGGATTTCATAAGAAATTGAAATGAAGGAAATGTGATCATTTTCCTACTAAGCCTAAACTTCTCTGAAAAAGCCAATACATGCAGCTCATGGACGTTATGACTGCATATATATACGGCAATATAGATATAGAGATCTATATAAAACTTCCAGAAGGGTATACTCTACCCCCAGAGATGAAAGAGAGACGTAGAAACGTCTTCTCCATAAAGGCTACAAAGATCATTAGTTGATCTTAAACAATATTCTGCATGTGTATCTTTTTCGAAAGATCGTTGACAGGATTTGTGATATTCGCCGTATAGGTGGTCGACTTAAAGCTAATAGGATCTCCTGCAGAGACCATTTAGAAATCTGATAGCTTTAAGCATATCTTGTAAATGAAAAACCTTGGTATAACAAGGTATTATCTCGGCTTATATATTTAACACCTTCGTGGTGGAATCCTTTAATATCCTTCATACACCTGGAGTATATGAAGAATGATGTCCACTTGCATCCTATTAAAAATGTATGCTTATTTATGACACCTTCCAGTAGCTGGAAGAGGGGGAGGACATCCTAGGTCCCGAAGAGCCTAGCTTTAGTGTACTTGTTACACTTCTTTATCTGGCCAACTGCACGTGTCTTTGATAGAACGTCTGCAGTAAAGTTGTTAACCAGATAAAGTGTTGCCCTGGAGAGAACCAATAGACCAAGGATAAGCTGCTTCTGCGCAACTTCCAAGGGTCAAGGAATATATATCGCATATGCTGGTTTAAAGATCATCGCAATGACTAAAACACAATAGGCCGGCCACCTCCTAAATATCTACACATCATCCTACAATGTCTACATCTTCTGAGAAGCTCATCATCCAAGAAGCAAGTATTAGAAACGCTCAGCCAGGTCCAGCAGTACCTCGCAAACACACTGAAGACTGATTCAATGAATACTTTAGTGGCGTCATCTACCAAACTTCGAAGAGCTTTCCACTCCAGAACACCACTGCTTTACTATATCCGCTAGATGAGTGAAACTTGTATAGATGAGTGATGATTGTATTTTCTTTCAGAACATGATGGATGTATAGATGAATAGGAGATGATTGTATAGATACATAGGAGATCTGCAAGCCTGAAGCTTGTACAGATCAGGGGGAGTCCCTTGATAGTTGTACTCTTTTCCCTTAAGCTGCTGGTTTTTCCCACTGGGTTTTCCACAGCTAAGGTTTTAACGAGGCAACCACAGTGGCTCTGGATCCAGAAGTATCCACCCCATTAGCATACTGAATCCTGAAGTATTCATATGCTTAACCCAAGGTAATGGAGAGATGAGGGGGAGTGTTGTGAGTTGAGGGAGGCCTTTGGCCTCCCCCCTCAACATCTCACCATTACTCCCCACTAAGTTAGTGGGGAGTCCCTTGGACTCCTATTTTCTCTAAATTGAATATATATATAGCCATGGCTTGTGCCATGGCTACTCCTTATGAGAGATTGTTTACTCTCTTCTCTAAAATCCTTCAACACTTTTTAATTTTTTTTATTTTTCAGCTTTTAGAGCTTTATTGGCTTCTTCATGTTTTGGGTTAAGTGATCTAGACGGATATACCCGTGTTCCACGGTCCATGTTCCATACTTTCCGATGTATCAACGAAAAAAAAGAAAAGAAAAAGATAAAGGATGTTGGTTTGCCTCGTTGACTGATCCGACTCTTACACTTTGTCTTGAGTGCTTCTTTTTCTAGTCACGGTGGATGTCTTGTTCGTTGGCGCACTTTCGCTCTTGCTACCTGGAATATTCCTTTCACTGACTTTTTGCAATCGGGTTACGTCGATTGCAATATGATGAGATTAACAGATGTCTCCTAATTTGCTCTTGTTATGAGTTATGAGTTGATAGTTTCAGTCAAGGGGTTAGATTTATAAGGAAAGTAGACGAATCCCTTCAAACCTGGGATCACATCAAAGGCATTCATTGTTGATTGTGTCCCGATACAACGTACTACATGTTGTAAAGAATATAAGGAAAGTGGATCAAATCCCACTAAGAACGGGATCACATCAATAGCATTCAATGTTGATTGTGTCCCGATACAACGAACCACATCTTGTAAAGTTTGGTGTTTATTAGTTACCAAACAAGTATTCATATCGTCATGTGGATTACTATTATACACTTGATGATTTGTATATTTAAAGTTTTAACACATCAAGAAAAATGAAAAGATTACGGGTTTCTTTTCTATCTTTTTCTCCAGACATATAATTTCTTCATGTTATCCGAGCCATTGTTTAACAACAATCTAATCCTACATCTTCTATTTTTCTAAATCTTCGATCGGACTCTAATGGAGCCGATCTCTCCAAATCTCAAACTCCTCATCTCAAAATTTCTATTTCTAATCACCACCTGTCTTTACTCCACAAATTACATCATATGGCGATCTTAAGTTGTGGGTGTTCTCAACGCCCATGGCTTCCTCGGCTACATAAACGGCTCATCACCTTTTCCTCCACCTCATTCCAGATCTCGCCTCCACCGAATCAAAACCTTTACCACCCATCCAAAACCCCACTTTTTCGCAGTGGCTTATCATATATCAACACCTTTGCATGTGCATCCAGGCGACTCTTTCCTCCTCTGCACTTGGAGTTGTACTGGGTGTCACCTCATCTGCGTTGTTATGGTCCAAGCTAGAGACTCGATTTGTCTTCCTCTCTGAAGGACACATCGAGCTACTCCAAGAGAAATTAAGTTCTCTCAAGATGGGCGAAGAATCCATGGTGCCTTATCTAGATCGGGCCAAATCGATCTATGATCAACTTCTCGCAGCCGGCCCTGATACTGTCACGACCAAACAAATGGTCTGACAGATTCTTCATGGTCTACCTCACTCCTACAACTCGTTCCGAGTCATGGCACGAAATCGATGTATTCCATATACAATTGAAGAGATGTGGAATAGTTTACTTGCAGAGTAATCCAATATGCAACTCACTCGACATGCCGACCCTCCTGTCGAACCATCCACTACTACCTCGGCTGCATGCAAACTTCGGCCGTCGCGGAGGCCGAGCCGATCGCGGACGATCTAACAATACTCGCGGCTCTTGGTTTGGCGGTCATCCTGTGACTCGCGGTGGCTAAAGATCACTCGCTCGTGCTCCTGGACCGATCGCCAATCGACGACAAGTTCCCGTGGATTCCTTCGGACATCGTATTCCCTTAAAGTGTGTGGCAAAGACAACCATCACACACTTGACTGCTACAGGCTCGCTGCGCACACCAATAGGTCAAAAGCGTATGTCACTCAACCCACCTCTTCTGCAGGCACAAATTGGTACCTTGCAGTGGAGCTACTGATCATATTACCAATGATCAATCTCAACTGGAAACAATGACGTCATATGACGGTAACAGACAAATCCTTGTTGGCACTGGTGCAAGTGCAAAAATTGCCAACATTGGATCATCCTCTCTACCTTCTCTAACTTCTACCCTACATCTTAACGATGTTCTGCATGCACCCAAAATTTCCAAGAATCTACTCTCCGTGTACAAGTTTATGCGCGACAATAATTGCATCATTCAATTCTCATCCTCTGGTTTTATTGTACATGATGCAAAAATTGGTTGAACCATTCTTCAAGGTCCAAGTAGACATGGTCTCTACCCGCTACTCTCAAACCTTATCTCCCTCACTGCTTCACGTTGTTCGAGTTCTCTCTGGCATGCCAGTCTTGGTCATCCAGATCCTCCTACCGTATGCAGAGTTGCCTCCAATCTGTCGCTAAAGCTGTTATCACAAAAAACTTGCTCTCAATGTGCCATGAGCAAAAGTCACAAATTACCATTTCCATTGTCTAAATCAAGAGCAGATTCTCCTCTTTCTTTAGTTCATTCTGATGTATATGGCCTGGCTCATGTTCTATCTAATAAAGATTTCCGTTATTATATCAGTTTCATTGACAATTACTCTCGTCATGTTTGTCGATATCCTCTGTATAAAAAATCTGATGTGTTTGCTGCTTTACAGACCTTTCAAACCATGGCTGAACGACAGTTTAATACAGAAATTAAAATTTTCCGATCCAATGGCGCGTGAGAATTTTGCAACCATCAATTTTCCTCCCTCTTTCGCCAACGTGGGATCGTACATCAAACTTCAGCCACATACACACCAGAACAGAATGGTGTCGCTGAAAGAAAACATTGACACATCATCGATACAACGGTTGCTCTTCTCTTAACAACTTCCATGCCAAAAAATACTGTCCTGATGCGGCAAAGACGTCAATGTACCTCATCAATAGCTTCCATCAGTCACTCTCAACAACAAGTCACCATTTGAGATCCTCCATCAAAGACTACCTGATTACAAATGGCTCCGAACCTTCAGCTGCATTTGCTATCCATGTCTTCGGCCATATGAGCACAACAAGCTTGAAGCTTGCTCACAACCATGTGTATTCATTGGATATGCTGACCATGTGAAGGCTTACAATTGCATGGACCTCTCCACACAAAAGATATACATCAGTTGACATGTACAGTTCGAGAAGATGATCTTTCCCTTTTCAAAAACCCCATCAACACATACTAATACTCCTATTACCCAAACCTCTCCAAATCATTACATAAGTCCACCAGCTCATTTATCTCCTCCCCGACCTATTATATCCCACCAAGCTTTTCGAACCATAATCTGAGCCATAATCCAAGCCAAAACCACCAAAACCAGCAACGTCCACTTACTGCCAATCCTCTCCCAGGACTACTTCCCACACCGAGCAATCCTTCAATGCATCTGACCCATAATCCCAGCCAAAACCACCAAAACCCACAACATCCACTTACTACCCATCCTCTTCCCGCCCTCCTCCCTACACCGAGCAATCCTTCAATGCCTATGCCGACCACTCTTCCCTTACCTGCTCAACCTACCAATCATATCTTGGTGACTCATCATCCAACCTCTCACCCTGGCGACTATCTCCCACTGTTCACGACCGACCGTACCCACCAGCCCATCTATCACTGACTCATCCTATGATAACCCGCTCCAAGGTCGGCATCACCAAACCCCACCAACCACTAAACCTTCATACTCATATCTCTAGTAAAGAGCCTCTCTCCTACAAATCGGTCGCAAAAACACCAGAATGGGTCGATGCAATGCAAGATGAATATAATGCTTTTCGCGAGCAAGAAACGTGGGATCTTGTTCCTTCTCCTCCCTCAGCCAATGTCATTGGCAACAAATGGATGTACCGAATCAAGCGAATGCCGACGGCTCCATTGTTCGGTACAAATCTCGGCTTGTAGCTAAGGGCTTTCATCAGAAGGAAGGGGTTGACTATGCCAAGACTTTCAGTCCAATGGCAAAACATGGCTCCATCCCGGTTGCTCATCACTCTTGCTCTGCACTTTGGTTGGCCTATCAGGCAACTAGATGTCTACAACGCCTTTATACATGGTAGCATTGATGAAGACCTCTACATGGCACAACCTTAGGGCTTCGAAGATCGCTTTCCCCTACACAATGTCTACAAGCTTCGGAAAGCCTTGTACGGCCTCAAGCAAGCACCTCGGCAGTGGTATGCTCGCTTCTCCCGATTCCTTCGAGTTCACAGATTTCTTCCTAGCACTGCCGACTCCTCGCTATTCGTCCATACCAACAGCACAAGAATTCTTCTTTATGTCGATGAGATCC
This sequence comes from Scilla litardierei, assembly GCA_030789695.1. NCBI lineage: Eukaryota > Viridiplantae > Streptophyta > Magnoliopsida > Asparagales > Asparagaceae > Scilla > Scilla litardierei. The sequence goes on from CM061138.1 coordinate 30,200,750, forward strand.
TCACACGGGCTCTTCCCCCAGTTTTGTTCGACAATTTATTGGGAAGCTGGCACAAGAATTCGCGTTGAAAGATCTCGGTGACCAATCTTACTTCTTAGGGCTAGAGATCCAACGCGGCTCGCAGGGCTACTTCATCCACCAATCCAAATACACAAAGGAACTCCTTCAGAAGGCTGGCCTCTCCAACTGTAAGCCGAGCCGAACTACTGTCGCTTCAAAGCGACCTCTCAGCAACTCAGATCCTCTTCTCGATGATGGCTCCTACTATCGCAGTTTGGTCGGTGCCCTACAATATCTTACATTGACCCGACCCGACATATCATTCGTCGTTAATCAGGTGTGTCAATTCCTCCATGCACCGCGTGCTTCCCATCTCACTGCTGCAACGCGAATCATTCGTTGTCTTCGAGGCACACCAACTCATGTCATTTTTTTCGTCCGAGCCCTCTTTCACTCGTCGCCTTCTCTAACGCTGATTAGGCTGGAGACCCAACTAATCGACGATCTATCAATGGCTTCTGTGTATTTCTTGAAAAGAACCCAATCACATGAAGCGCGAAGAAGCAACCATCCATTGCTCACAGCTCGACGTAGTCTGAATACCAGTCCCTTTCTCTTACTGCTAAAGAGATTATCTGGCTGCAACTTCTACTGTCCGATCTACATGTTCCTCTCCAAGATAAGCCGCTTATCTGGTCTGATAACAAATCGGCTATCTCCCGATCCTCCAATCCGGTATTTCACTCCAGAACCAAACACTTCACAGTCGACTACCACTTCATCAGAGACAAACTACATCGGGCAATATTCAAGTGCGACACATCTCCACCGAAGACAACCCTGCAGACATCTTTACCAAAAGTCTCTCAGCGGATCGTTTTGAACTTCTACGGGCCAAATTGTTCGTCATCTCTGCCGATTAGTTTGCGGAGGCATATAAGGAAAGTAGACCAAATCCCCCCCCCCCCCCCCCCCCCCCCCCCAAAACATGTGATCACATCAAAGGCATTCATTGTTGATTGTGTTCTGATACAACATACTACAAGTTGTAAAGAATATAAGAAAAGTGGACCAAATCTTCCCAAAACCGGGATCACATCAAAGACATTCATTGTTGATTATATCCCGATACAACGTACCACATGTTGTAAAGAATATAAGGAAAGTGGACCAAATCCCACCAAGACCGGGATCACATCAATAGCATTCAATACTAATTGTCTCCCGATACAACGAACCACATCTTGTAAAGATTCGCGTTTATTAGTTACCAAACAACCAGGATTCATATTGTCCGGTAGATTACTATTATACCCTTAATGATTTGTATATTTAAACACATCAAGAGAAATGAAAAGATTACGGGTTTCTTTTCTATCTTTTTCTCCGGTCATATAATTTCTTCAAGATCTACTTGGAGAGATTGTTACTTTGTTAATGCATGACAAAATTATAAAGGGTTTGGTTATTAAATTAAAGTGATTTTGCGTGAGCGGTTAAGCTGTGGGATAGGTGTGAGGTGTTTCTAGCTTTAAAGATACGAGACTCCATTTTTTTTCCTTCGAATTACAAACATCATATCAATTTATGATCCTTAATGTCAAACTTTATGCCAACATATGTGAATTAAAGATTTTTTTAAAAAAAATATTTAATCAGAGGGTAATATATAAATATTTGCAAAATGTTAAAGAATACTACTGCAAGTGTTTCTTTTAGTAATGAAATGATTCTCAAGGAACAAAGAGAGGAAGGATTTTGCAAGTTGATAAAAACACCATTAAGATGAGAAGTTTGATTATCACCTCTAAATTTCAAGGGTGATCATGTGTATGGCATAAAACGTTATATTTGTGGGGATTCATTTATTAAGAGTTGCCATAGATGTCGTCTTTATGGGGACCTTAATGAAATGCTAAAATGTGATATTTCATGGGCTCCCATAATGCATTATAATTTTTGTGATTTCGCAATCTGAGGATATGTTGATGGAACTCTGAAGGGCACGCCCCAGTCGTCGTTTCTTCTTCGATCCTTTGACTGCTTCATTAGGATTTCTCATATTGCTATGTTTATGTTATTGTTTAATAATCAATTCTTTTAAAGAATATGCTAGTCTTTATGTTACTGGACTTGATATTGGAGGAGTTTGGAATCTATTAATCATACATAAAAGCATACAATTTGGATTAATGAATTTGCCCGAAACGTTCATAACTCAAATGCAGTATCAATCTATAGACTTCAAAAGGGTTAAAAAAGGATGCCTCCCTTAAAAAGGCTCGAATAACAGAAACAGACTTGGAATGAAGGCACACCACAATCGGAGAAACCTTTGCTTTATCATTGAAATGACATATATCGATTCAAGTAATATGTACAAAATGGTCCCTTATTCGATAACCGACTGGCTATCTGGCTATATTCGTTTTTGTAAGGGAAAATGTGATGCAATTTACAAATTTTCTATGTTTGTTTTTTGGACACAATAAATCAGAAACTTATTCGGCTGTCCAAAACGCTTGACCATTGTGCAACTTTAAGAGGAAGAACAAGATGCTGCATAATTCTCTCTCTGGCTGAGACAAATGTACTTCACTGGAAAAAATTGCCATGTTGGATCGGCGAGGAGAGTGTTATCATCTGCCCAAACAGGCGGCCATCGAAAAAGCTTGGTTGCAGCGTGGGGACGCTGAATGTGGAGGCTTCTGGAACCCCAACAGCAGATTGGGGAGCTTGGCTACAGCCGAAGGCAAGAATCAGCAACTAAACTAGAACCAACAATTGCTATATTGTACCAGATGATGAGCAGAAAATACATTACCTGTTCATCATATACGAAGACGACAACGAAGGCATGACTGGTGCATCATTCATACTGTGGTCGGCTGGTAACAGGGGCCAAAAAACTGAACAAAAGAATTACCAATGTGTGTCATGACTTCATCTCACATAAATGATTTGGACAGTATCCTAACCATATATCTGTAGTAAGACCATATACTAAGTTTTAAACTTTATAAGTAAATTCTTGAATATCTTCTAGTCCAAAGAAACAGCCACTCAGAAAGCTGCAGCAAACCTTGTTTCAGGAAAAGGTACCATTACAAATGAATGCATATTGACTATATTATCCATCACATATCACAGCATCACTACTTCTCATCAACGGCATCCATAACTAATTTTTTATAGCAACTACGCATGGTGACTCCTATGATAACTATCTTAAAGATGAACTTAGAAATGTAACCCCATTTTCTCCTCACTTAAAGAGTGCAATTAAGCGGCCGACTAAAAAACACTCGAAAAATGAAAAAAAAAATATGGAGCAGTGATGAATAATAACCTGGTTGCCTGGGATGATGCCGGTACCCAGAACAAAACAGAAGTTCCTGTATCAAATGATTGGAACGATCAGGTGGCACGACATAGCCAATAAACAGTAATCTTGAGTGTGTTACAGGAATATCCTGATGCACATGTCCGTAAGTGCATATTATACAGCACCAACTCACCTCTCCAGTAGTATGCGGCGCATGATTAGCTGCATCTGCACATAAGATGGTCACCAGTTAAAATGCTATGGCTGTCAGACTACCCTAAAACCACTTCTACATAAAATTTTAGCCAATTGAGAGCTGAACATTTCCAGTTCAAACCAAAACATGTACTCGGTATTTTCTGTCACATATGCACATCAGCACTATATGATTCCAATGTTAATTGACAAACTATGTTTCCTAATACAACTTTATGATTGTGTCATGGCATCTGTGCAATATTGAATAAAAGCTGAAAAGAATAAATTGTAAACCACCTTGAGAAACTCGAACACTATCAAGAATCTGATATCTACAGTACACACCAGAGCTAATTTAATATTAAATTCTGGAAGTGTTGTTCCTCCAATCTTCCAGCACTAATATTCAGACAGAACATCAAACAACTATGAGAACATTACTCAAAGAAAGAGCAGCATCAATGTTACCTAAACCAGGGATGCTAGGGTTGACAGCCAGCGTCAAGCCAAGAAAGCAATCTTCTGATTCAGTGCCGAAATCCCACAAATTCAATTCAAGTTTTGGCTCCATGTCTGCAAAAAGTCACAGTACCATTAAGCCGGTCAATTATATCCCTAAGAGATATTCCCCAAAGCACAATCAATTATAAATGCTATTCATGATACACGACTCACTAGTCTGTTTCTTCTTTGGTGCACAGTGATGATCCTGGAGCGGAGACGGTACCCTTGTCCCCACCTGAATTGTGTAAAAGTTGATCAGAGCTATACAGTCTAACGAAAACTGTTAACTATGACACAGATCGATAACATTACATTGAAAAAAGGGTGCTGGAGTGCCTGCTCTGCTGTTGGCCTTTTCAGTGGGTCCCATGAACAGAGTTTCTAGTTACAATGTGTCCACAAAACATGACATCAACCACATGTTTGTAAAAGGAAGAAAAAGAGAGGCAACGGAAATCAGGGTAACTAACAACACACCAGAATTAAATCAATGGCCTCCCAGCTAGCATTAGGGATAATATCTGAGAGATTTGCCGGTGGAAACTTACAGAAAGGAGCACACAAAGTGAGGCAAACTACACATAACAAGGAATCCATAATACTGCAAGTGAATCACGTTTTGTACCTGAAAGAATCTAAAATTCATTGATCGAGAAAGATTCATTCCCTCGGGCCAGATACTGCTATCAGGGGTTCCCAAAACAGTGCAGATTTTATATATTTGATCTGTTTCACTGCATCAATACGTGTAAGTTTAGAAAATTCTGAAAAGAAGGCAAGTTATAATCTGAATGCAATGTCAATTTTGCACGGTATATACAAAGCATGTGCAAATAATAGAACATGAACGTGATCATATATTGTAATAAATATATAGAAAATAAATAATAAATGCTAGAAGCCTCAGTCGATGAATGTGCATCTACATACACAATCATACTTTGTTTTACAAATGAGTCAAAAACAATAATAATAACTCAAATGCATATCTAGCATTTACAAAGAACAAAAGCCAATGAAAAAATACTGTAGCAGACAATAAGCGACTCATAAATTTGCAGTTCTGTAAAGAGTTTGCAAGCGACTACGGTATTATAAGACCATGGCTCAATATAAAAGGTCATGACAGCATCAAGCAGCAGGAGACTTATATGTTTACCTTTCACCAGGGAAAAGCGGAGCAAGTGTGAAAAGCTCGGCAAGAATGGCACCAACAGCCCACATGTCTGCAAAAAAAGGTAGAGCGGTCGGTGATACTGTTTCACAACTCCAACAGTATGCTATTCAACAATAGAATGGTAAGAGACTGCGAGCTTTTTATTATGTCTTCTCTTAATATGAATTCCTTGAGCATGTAAAAATAAAACTCACTAAACGACCTGAACGCTGATAAATTGTCGTTTAACTCTTCATACTACAAGATACACAGTATGGGATCAGGTAAGCAAATGCAGGAAAATAAAGAAGAAATTGTTAACACGAGCTTACTGGAAATTAAGCAAGACCCTCCACTGGCAAAAAGGATACAACTGATTAGTGAACAAGGAACGAAAGGCAGCCCAACGATGGGATATTGGCACATTATGCAGCCTTAGGCATGCACAATGTCAACCAATAGAGTGGTAGTTTTACATTCTGAAAGAATCAACCATTGTGACACATTCACCCCAGAAGCATCACATACTAATGGACAAAACACACAAGTAAATGCATAAAGTTTTATTTTTAGTTGGAAAACAAGACCATTTTAGAATGCATAAAAACAAGCAAATTTATACATAGCTTGGTCGTGAATCAATTGTCAATGGGGAAAAACAAAGCATTTATTCAAAACATTAGATCATTCCATTCAGCGCCATTAAGGGTCATTAACTCAGCAAAATAAAGTAAACTGTATCCTTCTAAATGGCCTCCATAAAAATTTGTATAGGACTACCTTAACCATGGTCCAATCAGTTTCCAATCGGAACATTTGTTAGTCTTGCTTACCCATGCACAAACCATCTAAATCAATTCTCACCCATTTTATCATCAATTGGATCCACCTATAGCCTCTTAGGGATGCAGTCATTTAATACCCTCTTTCTTAGTGTATCTTCATTTATCCATCTTAACATTCTCAATTCAGCTGCATCTATTTTTGGACATGTTTGGCTCTTAATTGCCCAACATTCAAAACCCTTCAGAATTGCTAGGTGCTTGTCTTATAACTGTACTATAGAATCTTCCCTTCAATGGCATGGATACTCTGGCATCAGATACAACCACTTAAGCAAGCAACTCTCTACTCCAACAGTCCCGCTTTGATTCTTTGGACATGATTTAATTGTTGCAGGTCATATTTTTTCGTAGAGCATAAATAGAAAACTGATTATTTAGTTTGATATTTAGGGATCACTACATATCAATGAAATAAAATAAGAAAGATCAAACATACCAATTGCAGGTGTGTACAATGGAGAATGCAGTAGCACCTCCGGAGCTCGATACCTTGTTAGAAAAAATATTCATGCGAGTCAGGAAATGAACAAATTATCTACAATACCTTTTGAGAGAAACCCCATCAATGTTATATAACTTACCATCTTGTAGAAACATATTCAGTGTATGGAGGCTTTGACATTACTTCTCTTGCTAATCCAAAGTCAGCAATTTTAATGACATCGTTTGTTACCAGCAAGTTTTCTAAATAAGCATGAGAATTTTTAATAACAGAGTATGGCATTGTTAAGCATATGTACACATTGTAAATGATAAAAGTTAAATCACCTGGCTTCATGTCCCGATGAAAATATCCATTTTTATGCATATATGAAAGTCCTTGCAAGACTTGAGACATAAAGCTCCGTATCTCTACCTCTGTGAAAGCATCTTGGCGGTCCCTCATTATTTGATATAGATTACATTCCTGCAAATATGAATTTCCAAAGCATTAAGAGCTAAGAATGTACTGCTTTCCCGAAAATCTACGCTTCTCTTTTCAGTTTACAACATGCTTCAAATTTTGCACATTTTTGGTTAAATTAGGAAACCTTCTCCTTGGCAAGTTAACTCTGAAATAGACAGTGTTACACTTACTAATTCCAGTTGAATGTTCAACAATATCTCCATCATTTTCTCTAGATTCGTGTGTGTGTGTGTCGCGGGGGGGGGGGGGGGGGGGGGGGGGGGATAGAATCTTAGCTCTCTGTTGTTTCATACATGTTGCAAATATTGTTTAAGTTTTTGTTAAATACAAAATGCTTTCCTTGACCGATCAACTCTGAAATGGAAATTTGTTGCACTAGTTAACTAGAATCAATCCTCACTGGTATCACACTCATCTTTTATAAATTCATGTACGTGCGCGCCAACACGATTGTTTTATGTGATCCCAATGAGAAAACTATTTCTAATTACTACCGAAACATGGATTTTAAAACTGATTTTATACTGCATTTTGGCATGTCAAAAGACTCAAAACCATCTCAATTTGCCTTCAGTTAATATACCAAAAAGGGTTACATGTCATGTTACCTCTCTAACACATGTATAATTTTTGAATGCATCACAACAGAGGTGAGAGAATGTACATATATTGATCAAACCAATGCTTATTCACCTCTAGCATAACAAGACAGTTTGATCCACACAATAAATATGGTTCATAGTTAGGGCATTCTGTTTGGTATTCTGAATATAGTAACTTTACAAAGAGTGCTGCCATTTCCAAATACAACAGTTTTGCTGTTGGAATGCATGAACAGGAGTCATGACTCACCACTTCACACATTACAAAGACATGTATAGTCTAAAATCAATTAGCCTAGCTGATTAAATCAAATGGTATTGATTCCCTAGAAGTTGGGACACATGGTTAAAAGAAACTTGGAGCTCGTAAACTAGACCAAAGAAAAACACCTTGCACCAAACTCCCTAGAATTAGGAACAAGGACATGACACCATATTCTCCACAAAATCAACTTATGAGTAACACTTCAAGTCAAATTAGAAAACACAGCTTCACCAGTATTGCAGTGTTATATTTGCTAGCATACAAAAGTGAGGCTTCAATTATCTCATAACAAAGCATATTTCATGAAAGTCAATGATTGACACATAAGCCATGTTGTTGTAGGAATACATAGCCTACAAAAATCAACCACTTGAATATAAGGTGGCCGTAGAACATTTTTTTCCTTTCGAAAAACAAAAGGTGGATGGTGAATAGTACAAACTTCTCATGTTTTTGGCATCAGCCAAACTCCATTCTCCATTTCATTAAAGGATGAGCACGAGAAGAAAGCTACCTAAACAGAAGAGTTGGTCTTTTTATTGACAGGATTCATAGATTAAGACATCAAAGAGCTTTCATTATCTTTGAAATAACCTATGAACAAATGACAATGACACTGCTATATTTAGAAGAAAACAACAGAAATCAAAATGTAGCTTCTCACCATGTGCTCGAAAATGAAAAAAAGATCATAATTCTCCCTGACAATCTCCTTCAACTTGACAATATTGGGGTGGTTCAATTTACGAAGAGACTGCAAAAGTAGCCAGTATTGAGGTAGTTAGACTTGAAATGAATGTAGAGCTCAGGTGCCTGTAGCTGTCCAGTGATTATCAAACAAATTATACCTGAATTTCTCTCAGATTCATGCACTCTTCCCAATAGTAGAACTTCCGCTTCATTTTCTTGACAGCAACCTGAAAATACACACACATTGAATATCGCAATCATTTTCTTCACAAGATGTTTCTTGGTAAATCAAATAAATGCTTGAAAAACTGGATAAGGTATTCACAGTAAGAGTGCGAGGCAAGGAGGAAAAAAACAGAAGTGATGTAATACTTATACCACATAATGTGACATGTTAACAAAATCTGCACTTGCGTGAAATAACTATCACTATAAGTGACCAATAACAACTTATGCCTGATGGCCAATCAGGCAGGCAAGTGCATACAATAGAATTGATTAAACTTGGTGTAGGCTGATATTGCTCCAATTGGTCTGTTAGATATTTGCAGCATGAAGATTCACAGAATTACAGCGACAGTCAATTGGAAAGTGAGGTGATGTTCCTAATGATGCCCAACTTCTGATGAAACGATGGTGCCCCAAAAGTAAGACATAGGCATGGTTACGTGAGCCAGGGAATAGTAAGGTGTGGATTAAGGTTATTTAGTTTTCTCTTATAATCCATTTCTCCTTCACTATGATCACGACTTGTCTTCTGTATGAAAAATGAATAGCTTCTTATTGAGGAAGACATTGCATGAGGAAAAAAAATAAAGGAAGAATAAGGATGGCATCGATGAGCATCTAAACACAGTTACCCCATAGCCTCGCCGAAATAAAGAAGTCATGGGAACAAATAAATAGATAATGATGTGTGTGTGTTGTTGTTTTTTGTTCATTTTTAATTTTTTGGGGTGTTGGGGGAGAGATGGTTCATAATAAAAAAGAATACTCTTAATATATGTACCACTTTCAAAGCCATGATGTTTATGTGTCTTTGTAGGGGTGGCAAACGGGTCGGATCGGGTCGGGTCGGGTTAGGGTTAGGGTTCGGGTCGGATTTGACCCGACCCGAATAGAGGTAAACCCGAACCCAACCCGGATTAAATCCGGGTCAATGTTCCTAATGATGCCCAACTTCTGATGAAACGATGGTGCCCCAAAAGTAAGACATAGGCATGGTTACGTGAGCCAGTGAATAGTAAGGTGTGGATTAAGGTTATTTAGTCTTCTCTTATAATCCATTTCTCCTTCACTATGATCACGACTTGTCTTCTATATGAAAAATGAATAGCTTCTTATTGAGGAAGACATTGCATGAGGAAAAAAAATAAAGGAAGAATAAGGATGGCATCGATGAGCATCTAAACACAGTTACCCCATAGCCTCGCCGAAATAAAGAAGTCATGGGAACAAATAAATAGATAATGACGTGTGTGTTGTTGTTGTTTTTTGTTCATTTTTAACTTTTTGGGGTGTTGGGGGAGAGATGGTTCATAATAAAAAAGAATACTCTTAATATATGTACCACTTTCAAAGCCATGATGTTTATGTGTCTTTGTAGGGGGGGTGGCAAACGGGTCGGGTCGGGTCGGGTTCGGGTTCGGGTCGGATTTGACCCGACCCGAATAGAGGTAAACCCGAACCCAACCCGGATTAAATCCGGGTCAAGTTCGAGAACCTGTACCTAACCCGGGTCACCCGTACCCGACCCAGTTAGTCTTGCGGGTCGGGTTCGGGTCGGGTTCGGGGTGAATAGGGTGAAATTATTTAGCAAAAAACACTAAATACCGGGTGCAACCAAGGGTGATCGATCCCTGAACCTCAAGGCAATGCGACAACACCCCAAACCAAGTGTGTTATGATAGTAGTTGGAGTAAAGTTTATCATGTTTTATATATTTCTTATAAATATTTATTATTTGAAATTGAAAACGAGTCAAATTCGGGTCAACCAGGTCGAGTGGTAAAACCCGTATCCGACCCGGATTTTTACCCAGGTCGGTCGGGTTGACCTGAATTCAACCCGACCCGAATTGACCCTTACCCCTACCCGGCCCAAGAGGCCGGGTTCGGGTCGGGTCGGGTCTATTTTACCATCCCTATGTCTTTGTGCAAATCACCAATACCAATATGCACCAATGGAAATTACACAATACTAGGGATCCCGTCCACCAATCTTAAGAACCCTCAGGAACCATTTATGTTGATCTCCATACTCCATACTGTAAATTGTAGGTAGACCAAAAAAATTGTGTTCTGCAAACTCTTTTCTATGGATCTTTGGCCGAATAATGTTCATTTACAGAGAAACCATTGAATTTCCGACCACTCAATGCAAGGTCAAACGACATGCAAATCAAGAGAGTGTTAGTGTACGCATGTCTTGAGGACATGGAGTACAACATGAGAAGTGCCATTTGTTCGAAAGAGGGGGCAAAGAGAGAACTTCTCAGGCCACGTGACTCGTGGAGCTGATACCCATTATTCTGTATAACTGAGAGCAGTTGATCCTGGAATCACACTCCTAAGTTTAGAGAAGAGAGAAAAAAATTATAATATCAAACCTGCAAAATTATGACATTGACCCTTTTGGTATTTAGCTTAAACCCAATGTTATTTACATCTTACTGATATTGGAGTCACGGCTATAGTTTCAGAAGAGACAGCAAAACTATGACATTGACCCTTTTTGTATAATATTAACACCTATAACTACATCTTATATAAGGGTAAAGCAATATATGACATAGGACTTTCACATAAAGTGGCAATAATTAATAACTACTTTACTACTTAATAACTGGAGTCTGAGTATAAGTAGATATTGGGATAAGCGAAGGAATCATGTTGTATTCATGTATATAAACACAAATGCCTAAATTTGTGGTGTGGCCTATTTTTCTATTCCAACATGTATCAGAACACCAAATCTGAGGTGTTGTGATCAAAACAACCAAAATTCCTTAATCTTCTTTGCCTAAACCCAACATCCAAATTTTCTCCTTTCAAGTCGACTAGCCAAATTAGACCCAAAACCCAAAGTCGAAACTCAATCCATAATACTAACTTTGATCTTAATCGCATGCACCACAACGTGTTCCATCATCAGCACCGCCAACCCAAATCCCTGCTGCTTTTCCTTATCCACATATACATTCTCTTCCGTGTGATATACTAAAATACAAAACCATGGTTCAAAATCTTGATTTCGGTTTCCTCGTCGAATCTGACAGTAACATGAAATGATTTTTTCACATTTTGATGAAATAATATAAAATTTTGAAGTTTGGTAATTGAAACCCTGATTTTTTTTCTTATTTTAGTTAATAGCATTGCTGTCAGCTAGTTTTGGATGGCTCGTATCGGGATGCTTACAACTTGATACGATATGAGCAATACAATTCTATAGATGTATCGGCGAACATTTCAAACCTTGTACAAAACTTACAAAAAATATAACCTTTTTCTTTTACTAAATTCAAAAGGAACAAATCTAATACAATTTTTTTTGCTTAACAGATACCGTTTGCTTCAACATTGACCCAGCTCCAAAAGGCAGCAACGTTATGAACAAGTCCCAAATTAGAGAAATCCTACAACAATCTCCAACACATTGAGACACCTTAGACTAATCACAGCTCAAACTTCACTCTCCCTTATCATGATTGATGCACTCAAATTAAGAATGATGAGCTCCGCCTCCCTTAGATTGGGTACCCCCGATGGAGGGACAGTCACCAAATTTGATGGCCCGAAGCTTCTAGTAAGCCAAAGTGAGATGACCTTTTAGCAACTATGTTGGCAATGAGATTGTCAACCAAATGAGGAGCCACCCCATTGCATTGATTCTTAAACTTGACATCCATCTAAAGGACAAATCATGAAATATCTAAGAGATTATAATACTTTTCACCGACACTATTAACATCATCTCAATGCTCAATAATCAGTCCCTTAATGTCATGATATCCTCTAAATCCATGCAAGGACGGTCTTAAACGATGGGGAAATTCTAAAATTAATATAGGGACCAAGCTTCACAACCCCGTACCATTGAAGCGTGTCTATATGAAAAGCCAAGATTTGGTCAGCCATCGCAATTTGAAACATGATTGAAATATTTGATAGAGATCCAATTTGAAATTGTGATAGAATCATTTATTTTAGGTTTTATATAGAGTTTGAGTCCATATAGTATTTTGTTTATCTAAGAGATATTATTTGACATTGATTCTTAAACTTGACATCCATCTAAAGGACAAATCATGAAATATCTAAGAGATTATAATACTTTTCACCGACACTATTAACATCATCTCAATGCTCAATAATCAGTCCCTTAATGTCATGATATCCTCTAAATCCATGCAAGGACGGTCTTAAACGATGGGGAAATTCTAAAATTAATATAGGGACCAAGCTTCACAACCCCGTACCATTGAAGCGTGTCTATATGAAAAGCCAAGATTTGGTCAGCCATCGCAATTTGAAACATGATTGAAATATTTGATAGAGATCCAATTTGAAATTGTGATAGAATCATTTATTTTAGGTTTTATATAGAGTTTGAGTCCATATAGTATTTTGTTTATCTTGAGCCTTTTATTTATTTTGAATATTTTAGTTACTTTGGGAAAAAATTGGGAAAGTAGAACTTCTCGTTCCTTTTCCAATTGAGACTTTACAACTGTAAATGAACTTAAAATTGAAAGCCAAATTCTTCAGCTTCCAATGCCAAATATACCAAAAGTAAGGTTATAGCAAATAAAGTGTTAAAATATATATATGATGCTACACATTTATCAATATCTCACAACTAGCAACATAATCTCGCTCCTTAGTCTTGATCTTCTATATGGGGACGTGTTCAAATCTGATTTTCGGTCCATTTTTCATGCCTTTGAAGACGTCATTTGGTTTTTTCCTCCTTCAAGTTGAATATTCTTTAATTCCTCCCCAAACTTCATAATGCTCGTTGTCACAAAAGCACCAAGTATTCACTTCTTCACCCGACAGTACCTCTGGCCATTTATTAGTAACTTCGTCCAATTGCTGTACTCCAGTGGGCATTGTGGGGATTTCTACACTTTCAGCCATACATTCCCTTCATCAATCAGACCACTTGACCATTTACATTTGAAGACTAGATGATCTAAAGTTTCCGGTTCTTCCTTGCACAGCCCACAACTATTATCAGTAATTGGGATACCAATGGAGGCAAGCCTGTCTTTGGTGTATGTTCTTCTTTTTGTCACCATCTAGAATAAGACATGTCTAGAAATATTTAGTCTACCTAAACATACCTTGCATGTGGGAATTTTTCCACCTGAGTTTGGAGGCTCTCATAACAGTCCGTGATTAAGTAGGTCCCCCTTGTGGCATCAATCAGTCTATTGTGTTGCTCAAGAGTGGACCTAAGTTTCATAATCTTCTTCAACTGCCAACTGCAATCCGATGGATAAGAGTAAGCCATACATCTCTCCTTTTTAGATAAAAAATATTCACATATTTAACTGATAAAGTGTCCGCTTTCTTTGTATCGCCCATAGGTATTACCCTATGATAGCCATGTTCCATCTCCCAACATCTTTAAGGTTCGGACCTCCTTCAATCTTCTTTCTGCAAACTTCCTCTCATCCAATAGGGTTCTTCCTTCTTAAGGATGTCCGCTCCCATAAAAAAGCTCTACAAGTTGTTGTAGCCCTCTTAGTAATTTCTTTAGGAAGAACAAAGATTTGGGACCATGTTTTTTTGAAATTTTAGTCCCACCTTGGATGTGAATTTTGAAACTCAAGTTGTAAGTATATATAAAGGACACAAACTGATTTTGTTTTTTAGAGAGATATATCAATGAAGAAGAGAAATTTGGTGTAAACTTTCAATTTATCTATAAAAATCAAATATTTTTACATTGACAGCGAGAGGTCCAAAAAACCTCCATCTATGAGGCAGACGAATCGGTGGCAGTACGGTTTTCAAGGTGTGAGACCCAAAAAGTTATCAAATTTCTAATTTCCTTCATGCTTTCTTCCCCCAAACACCTACCACATCCCTTCATGCTTTCGTCATGTGTTATGATTACTCTAGTCAAGAACGAAAAGAGCAATCTATAGACATTCAACATCGGTAAAACATTGAGCTGAAGGAGAAGCAGTTAAGTTAACTAATCACTGCTTTAATCAATGCTGGATTGGCTTCGAAAAAGGTTCTACAAGGAACACATGGTACATGCCGTTGAGGCCTCCATTCATCTTGATTGTGGCGTACAGTTTGTGAAGCCAGACAGAAGCCCTACTAAGGATGTGACAGTGAACATCAGTGTTTGCTTGTTGATAGAAGACTCGACCATTTTGATGGCATTGTGATAGATATGTGACGGTGCAATGATGCTGGTAAAGGGAGTTCGTACAATCCAATAGGTCTTAGGGAGAAGAACTCCATTTAAATCTTGTTTTTTCTCTTAACCAAAATTAGAAGGAATTTTTACCTTTTCTATATTTTCTTCTATGGAATTTGTTCATATAGTTGCTGATTTTTAAAGTTGATAAATGCTTGGATCGATTTGTTTTTATAAATTTGGTAAAACGAAACGGTTGAATATGTTTAAAGTTCATATTCTGTGCATTTAATGGAAGAGAATGTGAAGGCGAACAAGCAACAACATGGGTTTAGGTCAATTGTTGAGGCTAGAGATGTTTGGCGATGTATGGTTAGGTCGAGTTTGTTGTTGTAAAGCCATGCTTTCTTTGGCAGATTTGGTTCTGTGGTTCAAGAGTTTGGGCTTCATCATTCACATTAGGATCGTCGGTCTTCTTTTACTTTCATTAAGCTTACAAATTCGTTTAGTTGTTTACGTGGACTATATTGTGATAATAAGTGTAATGCTCAAAAGACAAGTGATTTGATTCTTGAACATGCATTACCAGCAAAAATTTCAAACAAAGGAGTTGGATCCACTATGTTATTTCTTATGCATGAACGTGGTTAGCTCCAAAGCGGAGGTCTCCCGTTCTCCAAGAAAGTATATGTTAGACATGTTTTCAAAAGCTGGTATGCTTAGCATCAAACTGCAAATACACTAAAGGAATAAAATTCTAAGTTGTTAACATATCAAAGGAACCTTTAGAGAATGTAGAGAGATATGACTGTTCAAAAAATAAAATACCTCACAATAACTTGACCTGATATTAAATATCTCATGCATAGTGAGTCAGTTTATGTTTGCTCCATGTATGAATAATTGGGATGTTGGTATTCAAATATTTCATGATTAGAAAAGTGCTCTAGGATGACTTATATGATGGATGTGAGCATAATCAAACAGCAATTTTTTTCTGATACTGATTGGAATTGATTTGGCAGGATGTCCAGTTGATGGGAAATCAACCACAAATAATGGTTTTGTTGATGGAAACCTTGTGTCATGGAAATGTAAGAAACATGACAAACTGTCTAGGTAAGTGTACGACCAAAATATTAAAACATGGCCAATATTAGGTGCGAACTTGTATGACTGCAATATTCTAGTCCAGATGAGTTTTCTGTTCACACCTCTTAATAGTGGCAATATGGCAACTATTTACATCAAAGAATCTCGAGTTACAATAGCAAATAAAACAAATTGAGGTGAATTTTCACTTAGTTTAACAAAAGTGTAACGCATGTAATACTGAGCCAAGATGCGTCTTCTAGCAATCGATTGACATATTTGTTGATCAAGTCACTTAAAAGATTAATAGTTCGATTTATTTATGACAGATTGGGTATTCATGATGTATATGCTCTAGCTTGGGAGTGTTAAATAACTTATAAATGCAGGCATTTCATGTAAAGTGACAATATTTAATATATTAAGTATGAATTGAAATAAGAGTTATAATTGACTTGTATTCAGCTATATAAATACACCAATGCACCTAACTTGGGGTGTACCCGATTTTTTACTCCAACAAGAAGAAAGCAAACAATTCAATCAAGAGAGCTGTCAACATACTACATTATTGAACATTCTTGCATAAAGCTTAATCTCAATAACTACTTACATCCAATTAAACAAAGCAAACCATCAGTCACTCAATATAATAAATAACCAAACATTTTTCCCACTAAACTTAAAAGGAACTCTTCTGATAAAACAAGGATCATCTATGTAGCATGGACACTTCAACAATGAAGCCATATGTCCGACATGATACTTCATACTTCTATTTTTAACCTAATTTAAATTTTTTGTTTAAGTGTCCCCAGGTCGTATCATGTCAACATGCTCGTGTTCATACCACATAGGTGGTCTCCAGCAAATGACATCACTGTAGCACACATCAAAAACAGGCAATGAAGGAATAAAACAATAAGCAGTACAGTGATAGAGCTAACATTGTCAATGATTTCGTATGTCAACATCAAGGCGATCATCACAAAAAAGATATGAACAAGTGCTACTCATAGATCACTTACCAGCTATATGATAAAAAGTGAAGTAGATATGTTATGTGACTAAATGCAAGTATTAATACACTGAGAATAATCAGTTTTATGATAATCTTGACATCTAAGACATGTTGAACATGTACATGCAGTATTCTGATAGAATTGTATATGTTTTTCATGCAACACAGAAGTATATGCAATATGTTACATATTGATATCATGCATATGTACCATGAACCAAAATGTGGTTGCATATCATTCTCCTGTACTTGCAAAACTATTTATACTGTTAGAAGAGAATCTTTACAGATTTAAATAAAAAACGAAAAGAAGGGGAGGACAAAATGCAATAACTTAAACAGCTGTAGATAATCAAAAAGTCACATCTTGTAGGTAAGAACAATTCAGTACTTACTATCTCTTTTGTGTCCACATTGACCGCTCTATAAACACTCCCACAAGTTCCATCTCCAATTTCCCTCATAAGTCTATATCTACATAAGAGTGACAGATAGATACTGTTAGCAATGCCCAACATGAGATATACATATGAGAGATTTAGCATCAGCACTCACTTGTCCATTGTTGGATTTCTACAAGAAAGATTTTCTCTGTTTTCACTGGACTGCCAAAGAATTTCTAACATGAGCTTCCACACTGGCTATGCAGTGCGTATTAATAACTTGGATGTAGCTACAGAAGGACACGGGAACTATGACAGCAAGAAAAATTGCACTCTCATGGTATAAGTGATTAAACATCACCCAGAACATTATTGACATGCTTAATGCAGCTTCCAAGAGCTGCCCTCAACTAATATCATCTGTATGTTACAAATCGAATAGGAACCACACTTTGTGAAACTGTAGCCAAAGAAAGGTTTATTTCATAACTGCAGCACCAGAAGCAGTCAAAACTTATCTCCATTTACCAGTAATATGTCCCGAATGTTACAAACTAGACTGCGTTAGCTGCAAAAAAAAGAACCGACATTAAGCAATATCTAATTCCATAAGCAATAAATTTGTTCACGAACAGTTTGGGAACTATGAGTCTATGTTAAATAAACACGGAAAGGAGAACGCAATGTTAACTAGTAACGAACCATGCTTCCAGTTTATTTAGAAAATTGTAAATCTAAGTAACCAAATCACACATATTATATACCATCTAGTATATTATTGAAACCAAAAGGATACAACAGGAAAGTACACAAGGCAAGCCAATCTGGGCAAACTCCTAAACAAGCGAAACAGCCTTCCAGCTAACCTATATCCCTTCAATTTCTCCCATCTTGAAGCCGAATTGTCCCCAAACATTTTTCTTTCTTTACAAGATTGTTCGGATCATAAGATGACAGAGTTTCATAATTCAACCTTGGCATCAGAACATATATGATATGTCCCAATATCATCAAATATATTGCATTTCAGTAAGGAACTTACGTAATCACAAGCCACGCAAGAGATTCTTCCTACAATATGCTGCAAACTACAGAGAGATTGATGTATAAACTGAGTAACAAACATGACACCAGAATCAAACCTCAACTGTATTTCTATTACAGTCCAATTCAAGACCAAGGCATAGGCGAAGTCTGAAAGACCCAAAGAGCTTCTAAATAAATTTCACCCATGTAAAAATTATATATTTAATTAAACACCAAATCAAATTAGCTCTAGAACTATAGGATAGACTTCTTAGACAAACTCATATTAGCTTCAGAATCATAGCATGTGCTATTAATATTTGTAAGAAATTTATTTCGACATACACAACAATCTATATTAAGGAAATTATAGAAACAACTATATCTGGAAATTTAATTTTGGGTATCAAACGATTCTAGCCCTAACATACAAATGAATTCCAATAACTCATTAGGTTCCACTGAAAACCAGAGACAATGAATATAACGTACGCATGAGCTCCTTCATTACTTTTTCCTTAAGAGACAAAATTCCCCCTAAAAAGATTGCAAATGACTATCTAGAAAAAAAACCTCACATATCAAAATAACAGTATTTCGATTAAGAACTAAAGAAGCCCATTCTTGAATAATCACAATCCTAATGCAAAAAAGATCCAATCTCAATTCAGAAATAAAAAAATCAAATTAAGAACAAATATTTCCAAAACGCTAGAACATCAAAACGCAAATATTATCTCAAAATTTCTCACCGTAAAGATTAAGAAGAACAATTCAGAATTCTCTGTATTGAAAAAGGAACAATGCGATCGTTTCAGAAAGTTTGATCGCATCAACGCCCTTTGAATCCAGAAACATACCAAACCAAAAACCAAAAAAAAATTATAAGAGAGAGAAAGAGAGCTTACCATCGATGTGAAATAACAGGAAAGGATCAGTATATGGATTGATATTTGGATAAAGATGTGATCTTTGAGGAATATGCTCTTAGAGAACCGAACAGGGGAGAGGGAGAGATTTGGGGGAGGAAGAAAATATATTGATTTAATTTAATATTTTGTTTGGTGGTCCATTTAAATGCCCCCGGAATTGTTCTAAATTACAAACGTTACTTTCAATGCTTGCTCCCGTTTGCTTCATAAGTGGATGCGGATCTGTAAATGTTTACCCGATCCAAATGACAATCCGACCCGATCATTTTTCTGGCCTTTGAGTCTTTGACGTTACAAAGTTTCACTTTATTGATAATTAGTTTAAATCTTTACACAATGCTTTTTTCTTTGTGTCTTTACTCTTTAGTCGGTGTATCACAGTACGACAAAGCCTCTTGATCTCTTTTAGAGACGCATTAGCAAATAACCTGTGCACGTGTGCACGGAGACGGAAAAAAAGTGAAAAATAGGGAGAAACAAGAAAAAGTGTTGATGTTTGAGGAGGGTCCATAAGATAAAATGCAAAACCCGGAAAAATGTGGGTAAAATAAAGAAAATTGTGGGTGTGAAGAGGAGGGTCAAGGGGCAAACTGCAAAAACTGCAAAAACTGGCAAAATGAGGGGGAAAAAGGAAAAGGTGTTGATGGGTATGTGAGGATGGTTAAGAGGCAAAAATGTAAAAACCATGGTTGTATTTGCAAAATGCCACTCATCCTCTCTTACCCCTCAAATCAATTGCTCTTCTCTTATCCAATTTCTATAATCCAAAAACTCATGATAACATCATTCAAATGTATAATCTCTTATCTACTTTCTCTTCTCTTATCCAATTTCTCGTATCCAAAAACCAATGATAACATCCCTCAAATATATAATTCCTTCAAATATATAATTTCTTATCCAATTTATCTTCTCTTATCCAAAAACACATGATAACATTGCTAAAATGTACAGTAGATGTATAATAGATGTGTTGAGTTTTCCTCTTTTAATAATATTTTTTTTTTGGAAAAATCTAAGTCGACAGTTGACTTCACGTGTTAAATTAAAAAATTAACCAGATTTTAATGTGGTTTATTTCTACAAATATAATTGCATTGTATTGTGTTCTCATGGTTACGCTCGTATGGCTTTTATATTTGCGTTTTCTTAGTCGTATCCAGCATAGATGTTTTTTTATAACTACCGGTAATATTATGACTTGTAAAAGATAAAGTATAGTAACACTTTTAGTTTAAAAAGGAACAACGAAACAAAATACAAGTGTGCTAGCAAAACCCGTGCACAAAGTGCTCGGGGACACGAAAAAGGGAACATAAACAAACTCACACAGAGTGCGTGGCCCAGGCCACGCCCAGGTGTGAAGGAGAGTGGGTGTGTACGTGAATATTGTCTTGATGTTAAAAGGTGGAAAATCTAATAGTTAAAGTGCAAAAAGGTCCAATGGCAAATCCGTAAATTCTGTACACCTGGATGTGTTTCTGGTTGTTGATTTTTTCGGGGTTTTAAAAGTTTAATGGCAAAACTGTAAATATGTGGGCTGGGTTTATTTGGATGGGTGGGGTTTTCCAGGGGTGAAGTGACATTGCCCCGTTGGACAAAGATGTGGGAAAACACCCTCTTTTGTATAACTTTGAAAATACTTTTTACTTTTATAATCCAAGTCTGATACCAAACCGTGTTAAAATAAAAATGCAATTAAATATTTTTTCAAAGGGTGTTTTGGTCATTTAATGTGAATTTTGCAAGTGACACCCTCTTTGTTTGGGGGGGAGTAGAACAAAGTGTAATATTCTTATCTACATATTACATGTGGTCGTATTGGTCATACTCTTTGTCTCGCATACCCTTAACAAAGAAGAATATGACACATCATAGTGTATGAGAGGCTGCCGAATGCCCATTATTATCAAAACAATCATATCATTTTAAATTTCTAGCCGTTGCATGCTTCAGATTTTGTTGGAGCATTACATTAACTTCCTTTTCTATTGCTAAATCCAGCACATAGAATGCTTGATGAAAAGACAAAGCCGAAACGGCGCGGTGTTGATACTAACAATATTCTAAGATGTTTTGGAGTGATGTGAAATATTGTTTTTTTTGTGCGCCGATCCCCCGATTCGTGTCATTTCTTAATGGAAAGTTTTTGGGCTTGGATATTCCATATCAGAAAATACACACTAGACGTCTAATGCTATATGATCAGACGGTTAGCTGGAGGATCAGACGTCAGACACCATGCCTTCAGACGACTGAATGGCATTGGGCATAATTCCTCACAACTCTCTGGAAATTTGCATCAGGTAACGTCGTTCTATCACACGTCTGATGGCCTTGGGCCAGGTGTCTGGCAGCTCAAGGGTGCCGCCCAACTTATTGCACAAGACGTTTGACCGCTTCTGATTAGACGTCTGACTGCTGCGTTCTCAACTTGGGTGGATTTGGATCTTGGCCGTTTGATTGATAATCAGTCAGATCAAATGGCCATCATTTGACATGTCTTCTAAAACCTAATTAATACTTCTCTAATCCCTTAGACGCAACCATCGAATCTTCTGGGTGATTGGCTTTGAGAAGAAAGGGGTAGAAGCTGCGACCTGAGTCTTGGATGTGATATAGTCTTTTTCTAGAGTTTCTAATCAGATTTTCTCCCTTGTTCGTGTATTCTTGAGATATTGTAAACGCTAGAGTGCTATGGTTGCTTTGTCAAGAGGGCTACATATTGTTTGGAGGAGATTTGCAAGCCAATGTAAATTCTTTTTGTAAACATCTCTGATCTAGTGGAAACGATGACAACGGAGGACAGGACGTAGCCTGAGATTGGCCAAACCAGTATAAAAGCTTGTGTCTCTGCGTGATTGCCTCGATCTTGTTGTGTGGTGATTAATCATGTGCTTTCTATGATTCACTCAAGATCCTAACTCTGTTTGATTTAGTGAACGATATGTTATCGTTGATTAATCTGTTGTGCACACATTGGTGTTGACGATAGTGTATCTAGTGTATCGATCCCAACAAGTTCATGTTAGGTATGATGTATTCTGATGCAAGCATATCCAATCTATTTATGGTATACCATGGCATGCAGTGTTCTACGCCTATATTTCAACCTACGGTATCCTAGCCCCTAAGTTGCATGCTAGTTTTATTTATAGCTCACATAAAAAATCATATGTTTATGTCATAAATAGCATAAAAAATTATATATGTGTCTTGTAAATCCCTAAATCTTCATGAAAAAAATTAATTTTTTTTAATGTTTGCATGATAAAAATTCTCTTTTAATTTACAGCTTGCATTTTTAATGTAGATTTTATTTTTATTGTTGATGTACTCATATTTAAGATGAACGCGATTTCACTTATGTACATAGTGCACGGCGTCAAAAAACCCCCACAGAAAGGATACGGTGCACGCACGAAACCGAGAAGGAGCGAAGTGTGGATGTGTGTGTGGGAATCGTCGGGGGATACAGTGCACTACATTAAAAACCCCACACGGAAAGGATGCGACGCACGCGTGAAATTGAGAAGGAGTAATAAGTTTGTGTGGGTTGGTGTGAATGTCGGAGGTAAAAGATGGAAATCAGGTGCTAAACTGTAAAAAACCTTGAGGGCAAAGTGCAACAACACCAATGACAAGCTTGCAAATAAGGGGAATAGTGGGAGGGGGCATTAAACCCAACTCTCCAAAGCCACACACTAAAGCAAGCCCACTCTCCCACCCATCCCCGATGGGGCCCCACCATGCCAAGGTAGCACAGCCTATACCAATTGTTTGTCATAGCGGGTTTGTCCTCTTAGGACAAACATTACATCAAATTCATCGTCTATAATATTGATATAGTAGAAATAACCAGTGCACATAGTGCACAGCGCAAAAAAACCATACAAACAGGATGTCGTGCACACGCGCAACCGAAAAGGAGTAAGAAGTGTGTGTCTGTATCGACGGGGTAAAAGGTGTAAAACTCCCAATGGCAATCACATAAATAAAAGGGGATAAAAGTGGAGAAAATGTCAATGGCACGCTTGTAAATAAAGGGAGACTAAGGGGCTAAAGGGTAACGGGGGGTTGATGTGACATTGCCACATGGGACAAAGTCACAACATCTCCCCTCAATTGTATGGAGGAGGGGAGAAAATGTCAATGGTACACTTGTAAATAAAGGGAGACTACGTGGCTAAAGGATAAAAAGGGGTTGATGTGACATTACCACATGTGACAATGTCACATCATCTCCCCTCAATTATATAGAGGAATAGAAATAACACATGCACAAAGTGCACGACGCAAGGAAAAATCTCGACGACCAGGATGCGGTGAACGCGAGCAACCGAAAATGAGCGAGAAGTATGTGTGTGTCGGTATCGTCGGAAGGTAAAATGGTAAACCCAAAATCATTGGGGGTTATAAGGGAAAAAGCACATAGGCCAAAGATGCAATTCTGTGAATTTGGGGGGTTTATGTGTTTTTTGCAAAGTGTGATGAGGGGGATGGAAAACATGCAAATATGTGAGTAGAGGTTTTTTTTTTGCATAGTGGGATGATGTAACATTTGTCCCAGTTAGCTTGTGACTGAGACAAAGGCTGCTAACTGTGACAAACACAGGATGATGTGACATTTGTCACGGTCAGTTTGTGACTGGGACAAAGGTTGCTTACTGGGACAAACCCAGTCAGCAGCCCTCAAATGTATAATAGATAATGTACATGACCCATTTGGCATTAAGTCCAAGCAAGTTTTTACCCGCTTACCAACTAGGATAGTAATCGTACCGACTGATTACTCATTGTCACCTAAATCATTTGGGCATGTAGGGTTTAGGGGATAAGCTTAGGATTTGGGTTTCCGCGGCCATGTGCGCTGCATGATCGGGATATACTGGTTAAGACACCATCATGGCACGTTGCTTATAAATGTAGATGGATGCTCAAGAATTACATGCATCTTTCTTCTTCTTTGTTTTGGATAAATCGGAAAGTAAGAATCGAATCCTCGATCTCTCACAAAGGGAAGAGGTCAAATACCATTATGCCAATTGGCTTATGTAATTACATGCATCCTTCGAGCACCGTTGTAAATAGAAATCTAAACAAACTTGATGAGCCCTGAGTTTATGAGACTGTCAACGTTATTTGCTGGTCAACTTCTGAAGATGAGATATGAGTAACAATACGCAAAACTTCTACGAGTACTTAACATGATGCGTCATAAGAATATATTTTTGTTTGTTTGTATATACACTAGAAATTGCCTGTGCACTTGGTGCACGGAGCAAAAAAAACCTCCAACGAACACGGCCGCAATGCACGCGCAGAAACTGGAAGGAGCGAAAAGCGTGGGTGTGCATGTCGTCAGCATCGGATGGTCAAAGTGGAGCGAATGCACGGATACCCCCAAAAACCAACCCACACAATCAGGACGCGGGATCCACACTGGATTTTTCGATAAGTGCAAAAACGGGTGAAAGTGAGAATAGTGGTTATGGGTGAGTGTATTGTCTTGTGGTTTTTGTGTTTTTTATTGGGGGTGTGATTTTGGGTATTTTGGGTTTGGGTGTGTTTTGGGGGTTTGGGTGGGGTTTTGGGTTTTTTGGATTTTGGGTTTAAGGAGGTTGTCACATGTGGCGATGTGACGTTGCCACATGTGACAAATTCAAAAACATCCCTCAATTGTAATAAGGATGTGCATAGATCTACATAGCCGTCTTCTTTAATTTCTTTAATTTCTGCATCTTTCGTTTTCACAAAAAACCATACCAATTTTCGCGTCGGATGGGGTTAGGAAGAATCGTCGGTCTTTGTTATGTTCATCAGTGTTTTTCGTTTCTAGTGTCTTATTTGACAGGTACGAGTTTCTGAAATAGTTAGAGATTTCACGCCGCATGGTTTATTATTGTTTGGGGTAGAAACTTGAAAATCCGCGTTGCAACACATTTGGAATATAAACTTCAAACATTGTGATTATTTTTTCATTTGATAACATTTTCACCCAAATAACTAAATTAATGTAAATACAGTTTAAAATATATTAACTTTCAATTTATGATAAATATATAAAAAGATCTACTAATAAATCCCAGCGCAACCTGAATTGTTTATCAATTATCAATGTGTTTCAAAGAGAAATTTGGAAAAAAACGAGAGAGAAACTAAGAACACGACCATGTGTTGTGTATGTTTATCAATTTCCGTGTGCAACTCACATGCCAAATTTCCCTCAAAGACAAGAACCACCGAACACATAGTTATCCGAGATCCTAAGGGATATCCTGCACATCTCTTTATTTGTAGATGGACTAGAAATAACACGTGTAAACTGTGCACGGGGACGCAAGAAAAAACTCACACATAGGATGCGTGACCCGTGCACAGCTGAAAAGGACAGAGAAGTGTGGGTGAGTGTGTACCGTTTGGATGTAAAAAAGGCATGGGGTTAACGTGCAAATAACGTGATGTCACGCCCCGCTTCCCTAAAATGGAGGCGAGACGTGAGAAGGTCCGCTCAGACGTGGAGCTGTGAGGCGGCACGCGTGATAATCGTCAAATCTGAATATATGCAGGTCCCTGTAAATGCGAACGGAACAAAAATAATAATAATAAGATAAAGGAGACTGATATAAGTTAACCAATCTCAGAATTTGTCCACAATAATATTCAGCATCGCAGAAAAGCCACCAGGCTAAAAGAAAGAGTCTAGGCCCAAACATGGCCAACAAAAGCCAACACGAAACAAAGTAGTGGTGCTACGCACCGACAACTAAAGCAGTCTAAACAACAACACAAACAGTCTCTACGACTGATCTTCCGTGTCCTCAAACCCCTAGATGAATGCGGGCTCTGACTCAGCGTCAGCGAACACCACGTCCTCAACAGCAACCTCAGGCTCAGGATCTAACATGTGTCACCCAAAAGAGTAAATGGCACATGTCAGCAAGTCTAAAAAGACTTGAGCAAGGTAACTGAAAGGAATGTAACTAACAACCTAGCAGTTATAGTATGATGCATAGCATGGCAAGTATAGTATGGAAGTAACAAGTAATGTAAAGTGCAAGTAACAAGTAACAAGTAGCAAGTATGGCATGGATGACAAGTTTTACAAGTGTAAACATGGACAAGTACAAGTCAAGTAAATCACGTCGTGCACAGAGATTACGTATTCTGGCTAGAGTGGCGGATCGGGCCAACTCGTACGCTCAGGTGATCGCTTATCCCTACCCCTCCACGTGTATCGAGCCAGGGCATTACCCCCGAACGCGTAATGCTCGCTTCTGGACCACGAGCCAGGAAGTGTATTTGGCACAGGGTTGTGCCCGCTAAAAGCATGTGCCTAGCCGGATCAAGTAGTACAAGTAATGTAGCGTGTGCTACGAATGCAACATTCAACATGGATAGCATGGCATGTACAGATAATTCACGTACCATTAATTGAATTTAAACATGACAGATAAGATGCATGGATGACAGCAAGTGCAAATAATTAAAAGTAGTCGGATCTAGCTTCGTTGTCAAGATAGATCCTGAAATTTGCGCCTAGGCGAGTATCATTTCGTCGCCTAGTCTCTTTTACGCATACAACAAGCAAATGGCCTAAGGCGTGGCCTAAAACACTAAGTGGCAAGTTTCACTTGCCTGGCACCAAGGATGACGATCAACGAGGCACGTCACAAAATGTTAAACTACGGAGATGGGATCGCTGCCATGGCAAAACAATATCAGAACAATATCCAATCCAGTTGTATTAGGGTTTAACAAAAATCACAATGTGGGTTATGAGAATATTAAAGGATCGATTTACTAACCGTATCGTAGCGGAAGAACGATGTCGAGCAAGCACGGCAATGGAAGAACGATCCGTAGAACTATGGCTCAGATCTGGAAATGGCGAGGAAATCTGGAGAAATTTGGGATTTGTGGGGTTTTGGGGTTGGCCGACGGCCTAAAGGAAGGTGGCCGGTGCAAGAATGGTGAGAGGGAAGCTCCAAAGGAAGAAGAAATGGCTTGGGAAAATGTTGGAGGATGATTTGGGGAAGAAAATAGCTCAGAAGAAATGAAAGAAGAAAGAAAAGAGTCGGGGGTTTAAATAGAAACAACCCGGCGGCGAAAATGAACCCTAGGGTTTCGGGGTCAGTTAGTCGGTCCATGAAGGGCGGCTGACCGACTAGTTTGGGAACTAGTCGGTCGGTCGTTCAACTGTGACCGACTAAGATCAAGCAGCGAAAGAAGGAATAAATCTGGGAAATGAATTAGTCGGTCTGTGAAGGCCCGTCGACCGACTAGTTTGCAACCTAGTCGGTCGGTGAGTGTTCATTGACCGACTAACGATAAGCAGTAACTTAGGTGAAATTAATCAAAGGAACTAGTCGGTCTGAGAGCAAGTTCTGACCGACTAGTTTCACATCTAGTCGGTCGGTGGTTGTTCTTAGACCGACTAAGAGTAAACAGTAGCTCCAGAATAATTGATTTAATGAACTAGTCGGTTCCAGAAGAGTTCCTGACCGACTAGATTGGAATCTAGTCGGTTGGTTCTCCTTCTTGAACCAACCAAAGTGCACGAAAAGTCTCGATATGGAGTGCGAATCTCCGGGAAGGATTCCTATGGCTCCTAAGCTCAAACTAACTCCAAGATATGAGCGATATGAAGCTCGTCATGTGTGACTTACTCCAAGCTCAACGATCTAAGGAAGAAGCTAGAAAATCACAACGAAACAAACGAAAACGAAAGTTACGGAGACGGAAAATCACACATAAGGAGAAAATCCACCAAAACATATATAATATAGATAATCCAAATACATGAAAAAACAGTCGTTGCATCCTCCCCAACTTAAGAAAAATTCCGTCCTCAGAATTTCCCAACACTCACGTGTCCGGGAACAAAAGTGGGTAGCGCTCTCTCATCTCATCTTCTCTCTCCCAAGTAGATTCTCCTGGCGAGCCGTGACGCCACAACACCCTAACAAGATCGACAGTCTTGTTCCGAAGTGACTTCTGACGCCTGTCCAAAATCAGCACTGGCTGCTGGTCATACGTCAAATCTGGGCAAACGGTGATCTCCGAGAAATCCACAGCATGAGATGGATCGCTGATGTATCGACGAAGCTGCGACATATGGAAAACATCGTGAACTCATTCTAAAGATGGCGATAAGGCTAAGCGGTAGGCTACCTCGTCAACTCTCTCCAGAATGTCAAACGGTCCAATGTATCGCGGGCTCAACTTCCCCCGTTTCCCAAAGCGAATCACACCACGATTTGGGGAAATCTTCAGGAACACATGGTCGCCTGACTGAAACTCCAAAGGACGGCGTTTAGCATCCGCCTAATGCTTAAAACGGTCCTGAGCAATCCTCAGCCTCTCCCGAATGTTCCTGACAACATCCACAGCCTCCACAATCATCTCAGGTCCCAACAGTTCCCGGTCACCAATGTCGTCCCAACTCAAAGGCGATCGACATTTCATCCCGTACAGCGCGGCAAAAGGCGCCATGCCAATACTCGCCTGGAAGCCGTTGTTGTAAGAAAACTCCACCAGATGTAGATGGTCCTCCCACGAACCCTTGAAATCCAACATGCACGCCCTCAGCATGTCCTCCAAGATCTGAATCGTCCTCTCGGACTGGCCATCTGTCTGCGGATGGTACGCCGTGCTGAAACTCAGACTCGTACCCAAACTCCTCTGCAAACTCTGCCAGAACTGAGATGTGAACATCGTGTCTCTGTCCGACACGATACTCACTGGGACTCCGTGAAGTCGTACGATCTCCTGCACGATTCACGTTACATCACTATCTAAACTAGGAAAAGGAAATAGAAACGGAGAGTAAAAGAATTTACCTCCATGTATCTCCTCGCTAGCGCCTCAGTGGACTGTCCTACTCAGAATGGAATAAAGTGCGCGGATTTGGTCAATCGATCTACGATCACCCAAATCGCGTCATTCAGCTTTGGACTCCGAGGCAGCCCAGTCACAAAGTCCATAGTGATGTGTTGCCACTTCCACTCCGGAATCGGAAGCGGTTGTAGCAACCCTACCGTACGCTGATGCTCCGCCTTCACCTGCTGGCAAACCAGACACTTGGCTACACTTCGAGCCACACTCCTCTTCATGCCATGCCACCAAAAGTTCAGACGAAGATCCTTGTACATCTTGGTATCACCAGGATGTACAGAATACGGCGAATTGTGTGCCTCAACCAGCAACTCCTCTCTAATATCCCCAGCTGGCACACACAACCTAACTCCATACCTCAGCGAGCCATCCTCATGAATCAAAAAGTCAGTCCGCAGACCGGCTTCTACCTGCTCCCGAATCTTCACCAGCTTCGGATCTCCAGCCTGGCCAGCCTTGATCCGATACACGATCGTCGACTGTATCTGCATATACATCAACGGAGAAGCCTCCCCAGGAAGAACAATCTCAATTCCAGACTCGCAAAAATCCTGCTGCAATCTCCACTGCGAAGTCAACATCATCACCGCTGGAAGCCTACTCAGCGCATCCGGTACCACATTCACCTTGCCAGGGTGATACTGCAAATCGATCTCATAATCCGCCATGAGCTCCAACCACCGACGCTGTCGGATGTTGAGCTCCTTCTGAGTAAAAATATACTTCAGGCTTTTGTGATCGGTGAAGATCTTCACTTTCTCACTCAGCATGAAGTGCCTCCAAATCTTGAGCGCAAACACGACAGCAGCCAACTCCAAGTCGTGCGTCGGGTAATTCTTCTCATGAGTCTTGAGCTGACGCAAATCATATGCCACTACATGCCTGTGCTGATGCAACACACAACCGAGACCCTTGCCAGAAGCATCGCAAAAGATCTCAAATCCTCCACTGCGATCAGGCACAACAAGAACAGGGGCAGTCGTCAATCTCTCCCTCAGAACACCAAAGGCATTCTCACAATCACCCGATCAAACAAAAGGTACATCCTTCCGCGTCAATCTGGTCATCGGCTCAGCAATACGGGAAAAGTCCTTAATGAAGCGCCGATAGTAACCTGCAAGCCCAAGAAAACTCCGGACCTCAGATGCTGACTGTGGAACAGGCCACTCTCTGATGGCCTTGATCTTCTCGGGATCCACTGAAATACCATCTCCAGACACCACATGCCCGAGAAAATCAACTCTGTCCAGCCAAAACTCGCACTTCGAAAACTTACCATACAAACGATGCTTCCTCAAAAACTCCAACACTGTCCTCAAGTGCGAGGAATGCTCTTCCTCCGACTTTGAATAGATCAGAATGTCGTCGATAAAGATAACGAAAAACTTGTCTAAAAAGTCGTAGAAAATCAGGTTCATCAGATTCATGAAAACTGCGGGAGCGTTGGTTACACCGAAGGGCATAACCACAAACTCGTAGTGTCCATACTTCGTCCTGAATGCTGTCTTCGGAACATCTTCCTTCTTCACCTTCAGCTGATGATAACCACTCCTCAGATCCAACTTCGAAAACACCCTCGATCCTCCAAGCTGATCAAAAATATCATCGATGCGAGGCAACGGGTATTTATTCTTGATGGTCACCGCATTCAGCTCCCGGTAGTCCACGCACATGCGACGCGAACCATCCTTCTTCTTTACCAGCAGCACCGGTGCTCCCCACGGAGACACACTAGGATTGATATAACCCTTCTGCAAAAGCTCATCCAGCTGCTTCCGCAATTCCTCCAACTCAGCGGGTGCCATACGATAGGGCGCTTTCGAAATCGGCTGCACTCCCGAAATAAGATCAATCGAAAATTCGAGAGCTCGATCGGGTGGTAATCCAGACATCTCCTCGGGGAAGACGTCATCGAAGTCCCGCACTACCGCTGGCCTCTCATGCTCCATCTACATAGCCACAAACTCCACCGGTCTGGCCCGAAATCTGACATGGCCAAGCGAACTGCTACCCCGGCTGAACTCAAATACTGGATGTCCGGGAATCTCGAACACCACATTCTTCCTCCGACAGTCGATCGTAGCATAGAAGCTCGCAAGCC
Organism: Scilla litardierei; assembly: GCA_030789695.1. Taxonomy (NCBI): domain Eukaryota; kingdom Viridiplantae; phylum Streptophyta; class Magnoliopsida; order Asparagales; family Asparagaceae; genus Scilla; species Scilla litardierei. Next base: position 30,232,075 of record CM061138.1, read on the forward strand.
AATCCATCCCAAGGACCGCATCATTGTTAATGATGTCGTGGACAATGAAATCAGCGTAAAGCTCATGTCCACAGACTACCAACGAGCAAGAATTGCAACCACGATGCACCGAGACCACGCCATTTGTAACGACTGGTTTTTGTATGATTGGATTATCAGTGTGTTTTGCTTGTGATGGTGGGTTCTCTCCTTGTGTGGTTTCCATTTCCATAGTTCTCGCTTTCATTTATCTCGTTGAGAATTCCTAGCTTTCGTTTTCGTTCCTTTTGATGTGATCTTCTAGGTTCTTCCTTAGAATCAATGAATTCGGAGTAAGTCACTCGTGACGAGCTTCATATCGATCATATCTTAGAGTATAAATCGATCCTAGAAGCCATGGAAATCTTCCCGAAGCTTCGCGCTTCGAATCGGCACTTTTCGTGCACGTTAGTTGGTTCAAGAAGATCAACCGACCGACTAGATTCCAATTTAGTCGGTCAGGAAATCAACTGGAACCGACTAGTTTATTCAATCAATAATTCAGGAGTTACTGTTTACTCTTAGTCGGTCTAAGAACGTTCATCGACCGACTAGATTCAAAACTAGTTGGTCAGTACTTGTTCATGGACCGACTAACTCTAAATCCTATTTTCGTTCAGGAGTTACTGTTTGCACTTAGTCGGTCTGCGTTGGTCGACCGACCGACTAGTTGCCAAACTAGTCGGTCAGTGGTTGCTCTTTGACCGACTAACCAGTGTTAAAACCCTAATTTCTAGGCAGCCGCCAGCCTAGCCTATTTAAACCCAACCCATCCGACTTCTTCTTCTCCAACACGACCCAAAACCCTAAAAACTTCCCCCTTCAGCCCCCATCTTCCTCCAAGCTACATTTCTCCATTCCAAGCCCTAAATCCATCATCCAATCCATCCATTCACTCTATCTACCTCTCATCTTCCCCAAAATCTCCATCAAAACCCATCAAAATCCCCAAATCCCCCAAAACCCTAGTTTCCCCAAACTTCTCCAATCTTTTCCAGATCTGATCCTAGGGTTCCCCGGAGTGTTTCTTCCGCCTTCTCTCGGTAAGAAATCATTCTACCGTTGTTTTCATAACTTATTTATAATTTTATGAAAACCCTAATTAATTTCATGTTGTTTGTTGTATGTTTCCCCATAACAGCGATTTCCCCCGTAGATAGCATCCGTGTGACGAAGTGGTCGTCATCCCCGGTGCTAGGCAAGTGAAACTTGCCACTTAGGGTTTAGGCCATGTTTTAGGCCATTTTCTTGTTATAGGCGTAAAAGAGGCTAGGCGACGAAATGATACTCGCCTAGGCGCAAATTGGGGAATTAGCTTGACAACGAAGCTAATTCCGACTTTTAGCATGTTGCACAATTACCATGTCACGTTTACTTTCAATTAACGGTACACGAATATGTTCATGTCATTGCATTTCGCCTGTCACGTTTAATTTAATTAACGGTACGCAAATAAATTGTCATGACCTCGCATTCTTTAGGTATTGCTGTGATTGCGTAGCTTCACTACAATGTTGTGTTCCTGGCTCGTGTTCCAGAAGCGGGCCATGTGTTGGTTGATAGCCAATGCCCGAATTGCGTGTTCCGGCTAGGTGTTCCCTACGCCATACTTGTGTTCCTGGCTCGTGACCAGAAGCGAGCATAATGAGTTGGAAACCCCAACGCTCGATGTAATGAATTGTGAACTAAGAATGCGAGCTCAATGTGCGGGGCAACCTCGGGCTCACTAGATGAGCTCAATGTGCGGGGACCCCAGGCTCCATATCGTGTGAGTATTGGGTAGTGTTTAGTGCCGATCGGTCTGAAATGCTATGCCATTCAGCGAATGGCATAAACACCTACAAAATGTGAATTGACTGAATTGATAGTAGCTTGGCTACTCTTGTCTTGTCCCGATAAATTGTTCCCTTGTACAAAATTGTAATTGCCATGTTTTAATTGTGCACTCATGTCATAACTGCCATGTCATGCATACCATAACTGCTAGGTTGCTAGATGCCTCATTTTCAGTTTCCTTGCACAAGTCCTTCCAGACTTGCTGACATGTGCCCCTCTCTCTTTTGGGTGTCACATGTTAGACCCAGAGCCAGAGTTTTGTTGCAGGGAATATGATGTTGCTGATGCTGATGTTTGCTGTGCTGGTGAGTGGACACCAGGGGCCTGTCTTGAAGACCGCTCGTGTTCACTTCTTTGTTTAGGTTTGCTGTTAGTCGTCGGTGCGTGGCACCCTTGTATGTATGTTATTCTTTGTTGGCCATGTTTGGGCCTTAGACTCTTTTTCCTTTAGTCTGGTGGCTTTTCTGCGATATTGTAATTTGTTTATGGACATTTCGAGATTCAATAAAATGTCGTCTCATTTCTTTATTATCATTGTTGTTTCGTTTCGTTTTGCAAGGACTTGCCATAATAAGTGTTTCTATACGCTTATCAGACTTGGAGCTTCACAGCTTCAAGTTTGTGCGGACCTTCTCACGTCTCGCCTCCACATTTTTGGGAAGCGGGGCGTGACACCATTCCCTGTAACGATATTCCAACTCTTGGAAAGAGGGGACGTCTCAAGGAATGCTTCTCCACGAAGCGCCGCGCCAAAATGCACATCGATGCACCTGAGTCAAAGAGGACTCGTGCAGGAAACGTGCACACCAGAATCACACCTACAAACAGTCTAACAATCAAGCCTTATTCTAGCAAACGATCATGTACAAGCAAACAACATAATCTAACAACAAAAACTAAGAAAGGAACAGCTAGATTGAGGATTACCTGCAATAACCTCATCCACAGACATGCTCTCCACCTCAGACATCAGAAAAGCCTGCCGCCTCGGTTGAAAAGCCTGCCTCTGTGGAACAAGAGCTGCTCCACGTCCAGCAGGAACATGCGCTCTCTGCTGCAATGGTTGTGCCGCAACAGGTGCTCTCCAAGGCTGCTTCGACTTCGGGCAGTCCTTCATGGTGTGGGTAGGATCTCCACAGACAATACACTGGCCCAGGAATCTCCTACACTGCTCCTTGATATGCCCGGTCTTGCCGCAGAAATGGCAAGTCTTCTGAATAGGCCCTCCTGGCCTCTTGAACTGTACCGGCTGATTAGGCTTGAAACCAGGCCTAACCACCGCTCTGGCCTGCTCCATAGGCCTCTTCCCAGCTCCAGCAACATGTCCTCTCCGCTGGTTCACAATTAGCTTCTGCCTCCGCGCCGCTATCAGAACCTTCTGATAAGACTCCAGATCAGAGGAAGACACAAAACTCTGAAGCTCCAAAGCAATTCCATGCAGGAACCTTTGAGCCCTCTCATCAGCATCCTGCACCATCTTCGGTGCGAACCGACTCAGCCTGGTGAACTCCTGGTGGTACTGATCCACCGACAAGCTCCCATGCTTCAAATCAATGAAGCATTGCAACATCTCTCTCCGGGCAGCCTTCGGAAAATATTCCTCATCGAATCTGGACTTGAAGGTAGCCCAAGATATCGGCTCCTTCAACATCTCCTCCTCAGCATCCCACCAATTCCGGGCATTGTCCCTCAGCTGCCTCTTCGTCAAGTCAACCCAGCTAACCTCGTTGACCTTGGACATCTTCAAATTGTCCTCAATATTCCTGACCCACTCGTCAGCAGCTAGAGGACCTTCAGTACCATCAAAATATGCAGGACCCAGCTCTCGAAACTGCTTCGCTCCTGGCTCGGAACGAGGGGCCTCCGGAACTGCCCGAGCAGCTCGAACAACTGGAGCATTCTGGACTTGCAGGAGCACGCCCTGCTGCACTTGCATCATCTGAAGCATCATCCACATCATTTCCCCATTGGTGGGCTCCCGATCAGGCTCCTTGTCATGAGGGGGCGCACCACCAGCAGCAGCTCGGGTATTTCGCCTTCCTGCCATCTAATGACACAGAAAACGAAACAATTAGACTCAAAGCTTATGACTCGGATGTCGAATTTTTATTTGTGGGCATTCAAATATTATTATCGTTATTCCGTTAGTGTGCAGTTACACATAGACCTGCATGGGCCACCAACAAAACCTGTTACGCCCCGCTTCCCTAAAATGGAGGCAAGACGTGAGAAGGTCCGCTCAGACGTGGAGCTGTGAGGCTGCACGCCTGATAAGCGTCAAATCTGAATATATGCAGGTCCCTGTAAATGCGAACTGAACAAAAATAATAATAATAATAAGATAAAGGAGACTGATATAAGTTAACCAATCTCGGAATTTGTTCACAATAATATTCAGCATCACAGAAAAGCCACCAGTCTAAAAGAAAGAGTCTAGGCCCAAACATGGCCAACAAAAGCCAACACGAAACAAAGTAGTGGTGCTACGCACCGACAACTAAAGCAGTCTAAACAACAACACAAACAGTCTCTACGACTGATCTCCCGTGTCCTCAAACCCCTCGATGAACGCGGGCTCTGACTCAGCGTCAGCGAACACCACGTCCTCAGCAGCAACCTCAGGCTCAGGATCTAACATGTGTCACCCAAAAGAGTAAATGTCACATGTCAGCAAGTCTAAAAAGACTTGAGCAAGGTAACTGAAAGGAAGGTAACTAACAACCTAGCAGTTATAGTATGATGCATAGCATGGCAAGTATAGTATGGAAGTAACAAGTAATGTAAAGTGCAAGTAACAAGTAACAAGTAGCAAGTATGGCATGGATGACAAGTTTTACAAGTGTAAACACGGATAAGTACAAGTCAAGTAAATCACGTCGTGCACAGAGATTACGTCTTCTGGCTAGAGTGGCGGATCGGGCCAACTCGTACGCTCAGGTGATCGCTTATCCCTACCCCTCCACGTGTATCGAGCCAGGGCATTACCCCCGAATGCGTAATGCTCGCTTCTGGACCACGAGCCAGGAAGTGTATTTGGCATAGGGTTGTGCCCGCTAAAAGCATGTGCCTAGCCGGATCAAGTAGTACAAGTAATGCAGCGTGTGCTACGAATGCAACATTCAACATGGATAGCATGGCATGTACAGATAATTCACGTACCATTAATTGAATTTAAACACGGCAGATAAGATGCATGGATGACAGCAAGTGCAAATAATTAAAAGCAGTCGGATCTAGCTTCGTTGTCAAACTAGATCCTGAAATTTGCGCCTAGGCGAGTATCATTTCGTCGCCTAGTCTCTTTTACGCCTACAACAAGCAAATGGCCTAAGGCGTGGCCTAAAACACTAAGTGGCAAGTTTCACTTGCCTGGCACCAAGGATGACGATCAACAAGGCACGTCACAAAATGTTAAACTACGGAGATGGGATCGCTGCCATGGCAAAACAATATCAGAACAATATCCAATCCAGTTTTATTAGGGTTTAACAAAAATCACAATGTGGGTTATGAGAATATTAAAGGATCGATTTACTAACCGTATCGTAGCGAAAGAATGATGCCGAGCAAGCACGGCAACGGAAGAACGATCCGGAAAACTATGGCTCAGATCTGGAAATGGCGAGGAAATCTGGAGAAATTTGGAATTTGTGGGGTTTTGGGGTTGGCCGACGGCCTAAAGGAAGGTGGCCGGCGCAAGAATGGCGAGAGGGAAGCTCCAAAGGAAGAAGAAATGGCTTGGGAAAATGTTGGAGGATGATTTGGGGAAGAAAATGGCTCAGAAGAAATGAAAGAAGAAAGAAAAGAGTCGGGGGTTTAAATAGAAACAACCCGGTGGCGGAAATGAACCCTAGGGTTTCGGGGTCAGTTAGTCGGTCTATGAAGGGCGGCTGACCGATTAGTTTGGGAACTAGTTGGTCGGTCGTTCAACTGTGACCGACTAAGATCAAGCAGCGAAAGAAGGAATAAATCTGGGAAATGAATTAGTCGGTCTGTGAAGGCCCGTCGACCGACTAGTTTGCAACCTAGTCGGTCGGTGAGTGTTCATTAACCGACTAACGATAAACATTAACTTAGGTGAAATTAATCAAAGGAACTAGTCGGTTTGAGAGCAAGTTCTGACCGATTAGTTTCACATCTAGTCGGTCGGTGGTTGTTCTTAGACCGACTAAGAGTAAACAGTAACTCCTGAATAATTGATTTAATGAACTAGTCGGTTCTAGAAGAGTTCCTGACCAACTAGATTGGAATCTAGTCAGTTGGTTCTCCTTCTTGAACCAACCAAAGTGCACGAAACGTCTCGATATGGAGCGCGAAGCTCCGGGAAGGATTCCTATTGCTCCTGTAACAACCCTAGTGTGCAAATACTAAGTAATCGTTAAATTCATCCAAGTTTCTCGTACATGTGCACACCAATCCCGGGGAATGGAGAGATTTGCAAATTGCCCCTCGATTTTTCATTTATACCCAAATGAGGGTATCATTGTAAGATTGGGTTTAAGTCAAATTTCTTAAAGTGAAGGGTTATTGTGAAAAAGGGAAATGAGATATTTGCAATGGCAAACTTGTAATAAAATCAAGGATTTGGATGGCTAATTTTGAAAAAAAAAGAAAGAAAAAAAAAGAAATGAAAAGAAAAATAGAGTATGGCACTAAGTTGTCATACCTAGTACACCTAACACCCCCCCATCTCTCCCCTCACCCTACACCATAACCCCCCACCCCTCTCCCCTCTCCTAGGTCCCTTTCTCTCCCCCTCTCTCCATTATTTTCAGCCCATGGCTGAAAATAGCTAGGGAAAAAAAAGGGAAAAGAAAAAGGAAGAGAAGAAAGAAGAAGAAGAAGAAGAATAGGAAGAGGAGAAGGAGAAGGAGAAGGAGAGGGCTACTACTCAAACCATCAACCATTCTTGAAGCTCCAAAGAGGTGGGAACTCTTCACTCTCCTACTCTAATTATAAATGATGGAAAGCATCTTATATGTATGAGTTTTCTCTGAAATTTTGGGAAGAATGTTGTAGAACTAGGAATCTTGATGCATGCCTGAAATTTGCTGAAACTTTAGCTGAGTTCTGGGATTAATTGGCTATTAGGAATGCTCTGAAAATTTTATATGATATTTATCTCGTAGTTATGAGAAACTTTCATGTTCATCACGTTTTCTGATTCGAACTGGAAATTAGGGTAAAAATTCGAATTGTGCAACATGCCAGGAATTCTGTCAAGCTGTACATATTTCAGTAAACTAAGCACCACTACCTGCACACATCTTGGAATTTGTTGATTTTGGTCTTGTTAGAAAGATAATAAATTTTTCTCAAAGTCCATCGCGACTCTTATGTCGAAATTCTGGCTATAATATGCCCAAAATTGGCTTTGAACACAGACATAGAAATCTGTCTGCAGAACAGTTTTGACACCCTTTACCAAATAATTCACTATAAATCCAATACTTCATATTTTTGTCTGAAATTTTATGGGTGAACTCAGAACTATAATATATCCAACTTTCATTCTTTGAGATTTGTCAAATTCTCAAAATACATGGGTTAAAATGCTGTTTTTCTATCTGTTCATGCAATTTCAGTATGTTGAAGGGTGTTGGGCGAAATTGGACTTGTGTGATATTGCTAATTTTTCACTCCAAATGCATGAATGATGTTGATGCATGTATGTAAGATTAGTTATGCTATTTGTTACAAAAATTGGTGACATGATTCTCTTCATTTATGTGGCGCTCATTATATGTTTGTTAAATTGCCTGAATGAACTTAAGAATGAAGAAACTTGGAAAATGGCATGTTAATTGTGTGACATGTATTACCCACGAGGAATTGTATATGATCAATGAGGTTATGATACATGTCTTATGGAGCATGCTAGTTTGTTGTGAATATCTTGATGAAAAGAATGAATTTGGACATCATTTACATACGTCATTTTACATGCTCAATACCCTAGGATTAATGATTAGCTAAAAGATAACCTAGGGATATCTTGTTCCACTCGAAGTGGGTGAGGACCCTAGGAGGGTTGGGGGAAACCAAGGTAATGAGTGGACATGCGGGGATGGACTGCTGGCTTGTGGACCACTCCTGACGAGCCCTCAGCGGCGGGGAGTTGGTGCGGTTGTGGTTGAGTTGGTTGTGTTGGTGAACGGCTTCTTTCGTAAGAGCTTGTCTCGGGAAGTCGTAGCATTCCACCCACCTTACCGGGTGAGGTCCAGTCCCCGATGTCTGACCCGTTACTGAGGTTTCGAATTCATGCATGAAAACTAACCTATAAAGAAAAAAACAGTAACTCTGGAATGTGATGCCTTTTCCTTTGTTGTGATTCCTTGTTGTGCACTATGATTAGAGTAGTAGACTTGTGGAGTTCCTACTGGGCACGCCGTGACGTGTCCTCCCCCCTACAGGTCCAGGCACTGGTTCTCTGGCGGCGGGCCCGGGAGTGGAGACCCCGGAGGGCAGCTCGTCTCAGCAGGGTCCGTAGTGTATGGTCAGTGTGGGTCGCGTGGTGTAGTCTTGGGTTGTGTGTGTGTGATGAACGTAGTGTTGTACCCCTGTTCCCTTTGTACCCCGTAGGGTTGAGTTGTACTTTTGTGGGAGCTTTTGCTGTTGGGTTAGTACAGTGGACTTGTGCGGTACTGGCCATGTAGTAGCGGTGCTCTGTGACTCTTGGATGTTCTGTTCGTCGTATTTTACCTTACTGCCTGTGTTGTAGTGTCTTGTACTATCTTTCTGTGTTGGAGCTGTATTGTTCGGTTAATCGTTCAGTCTGTACTTTACTGCCTGTGTTTCCTTAGCGTTTGCAGTGGCCTGCGTGACTTTGGTGTGTACTTTAGCGCTTGGTACTCTAATACCGCGGCTTGTCACGCCGACCCTCCCTATTTTGGACAGCGGGGCGTGACAGGTTTTGTGGTGGCCCACGCAGGTCCGCGCCCACTGCGATACGCGTAAAGGAAACACCGGTAAGGCTCCAATATTTCAGTACACGACACTAATGCATTGTTCTGTTTCTCGCCTGCAGATGGAAGGTGGGAACGGGAGTTCCGGCGGGACCGGAACATCTGATGGCAGGATTGGCCCAGCTGGTGATGTGCAGTCTTCGGGTGACAGGACCTCAGAGTCAGCCCTGATGGCTAAGGTCCTGATGGGCATTTTAGAGCACATGGGTCAGATGGAGGAGAGGGCAGTGGCGCCGAAGCCGCCGAGCTACAAGGAGTTCAGGACACTGCGTCCGCGATACTTCTCGGGCAGGGAGAGTAGCCTCGAGGTAGATGAGTGGCTGCGGCACACTGAGGATGATCTGACGATGTGTCGGTATCCCCGAGACGGTTGGGTAGAGTTGGTGAGGCGCCAGTTGACCCATCAAGCTAGAGACTGGTGGGAGGCTCAGGAGAGGCGACTGAAGGGGAATATTGCTTGGGAGACCTTTCGGGAGTTGTTTGAGGCCAAGTTCCTTCCAGAGGCAGCGAAGGACGAGTTGAGGCAGAGATTTGAGCATTTGACTCAGGATGGGAGGACGGTGGATGAGTATGATGCAGAGTTCTCGTTGCTGAGCAAGTACGCGCCAGAGCTTGTAGCGACAGATGCCATCAGAGCCAGGCGATTCCGCAAGGGACTAGACGTAGAGTTTCGGGCAGCCATGTCTACTCAGGAGTTATTGACTCAGGAGGCCGTACTGCGGGCTGCCAGACAGCATGAGACCCACCTACGGAGTGTGGGGAGGCCACCAGCCAGTGACAGGCGACCGGCTGCTCAGCAGAGGACTGTGCCTGGCCCAGTTCAGCGGGTGACATTCAAGCGACCGGGGGCTCCACCTCCGGCACAGAAGGGACCTTCATGCTACAGATGCGGGAAGCCAGGGCATGTGCAGAGAGACTGCCGAGTTACGAATGCCAGGTGTTATACATGTGGAGAGCCGGGACACATCAGCAGATTTTGCCCACAGTCGGGTCATGCCCCGGTGCCGCCGGCGTCAGCAGCTGTCCGGCCTACACAGCAGAGACCTCTTCCACCACCGCCACAGCGGCTTGCCCTTCCGGCACCGTCAGGATCGAGACCGTCTGCACCGAGAGGACCCCCTCCACCTCCCCAGCAGCGACGAGGGAACCAGGGGGCAGTTCCTCCACCGAGGCGGCAGCAGTACACCATGACCCCAGTAGAGACTTCGGAGGGTGCTAGTCGAGTGATCACCGGTATGAATCTTGCCCCTATGCAGTCTATTAGATTTGAGCCTTAGTTATTCTATTTAGCTAGTTGGCTGAGTTTTATTGTTGTGATACTTAGGTATCGTTAGAGTAGCCTCCTACCCTGCTATGTCCTTGTTTGACACTGGAGCGTCACATTGTTTTCTGTCGAAGAAGTCTGTGACGCAACACTCCATAGTAGTTGACACCTTTGCTGCTAGTTGGAATGTTCACACCGGAAATGGGGTTATTTGTAGTGTCTCTGGGATACGGAACTGTCCTGTTGAGATCGGGGGACGAGAGTTGTATGCAGACTTTTTGGTGATTGAGTTACCCGACTATGAGGCAGTGTTTGGAATGGATTGGTTGGGAATGTTCTATGCTAACATAGACTGTAGACTAAGGAGGGTAGTTTTTCGGATCCCTGACCATCCAGAGTTTGAGTTTTGGGATGGTAGTAGCGAGCTTGAGCCCTTGAAGTTTCGAGCTACGGTCGTGGAGTATTTGGACATGGAAGTAGAGCCCGTATTACCGAGGGTTGTTGAAGAATTTCCTGACATCTTTCCAGATGACATCTTTGGATTACCCCCAGATAGGTCCCTGGAGTTTACTATTGATCTGATTCCAGGCGCTCAACCGATAGCGAAGGCTCCATACCGTATGGCCCCATCGGAGTTAGCTGAGCTCCGCAATCAGTTGACCAATTTATCAGATAGGGGATTGATTCGCCAAAGTGTGTCACCGTGGGGAGCACCAGTGTTGCTTGTGAACAAGAAGGATGGATCTCGGAGGATGTGCATTGATTATCGGGAATTGAATAAGGTGACGGTGAGGGATAAGTACCCTCTTCCCCGGATCGATGATATTTTTGATCAGCTTGGTGGATCCCGGGTGTATTCGAAGCTAGATTTGCGAAGTGGGTATCACCAAGTGAAAGTGCGGGAATCTGATGTTCCTAAAACCGCATTCCGTACTCGATACGGTCAATATGAGTTTCTGGTGATGCCTTTTGGAGTGACGAATGCCCCAGCTACTTTCATGAGGCTGATGAATCAGGTCTTCTTCGAGTATTTAGATAAGTTTGTGGTGGTATTTATCGATGACATCCTGGTTTACTCGAAGAATGAGGATGAACATGCTGAGCATCTGCGGATGGTTTTGAATACCCTCAGGCAGCACCGATTGTACGCTAAGTTCAGCAAGTGTCAATTTTGGTTGACCAAGGTTGCGTTTCTTGGACACATAGTCTCTGGAGACGGAGTGTCTGTTGATCTTGAGAAGGTTGCCGCAGTAGAAGGTTGGCCTATACCTCGGACAGTCACAGAGATTCGAAGCTTTTTGGGGTTGGCTGGGTACTATCGGAAGTTCATTAAGGATTTCTCGAAGATTGCCTCGCCCTTGACTCATTTGACGAAGAAGGATGTTGCGTATGTCTGGTCGGAAGAATGCCAACGAGCGTTCGAAGAGCTGAAGCATCGGTTGACCACTGCTCCTATCTTAGCTATCCCTGACCGTTCGGGTGGATTTGAAGTCTTCTGTGACGCATCTGGCAGAGGACTAGGCTGTGTCCTTCATCAACACGGGCGAGTGGTGGCATATGCTTCCAGATTGTTGAAGAAGCATGAACTGAACTATCCCACTCATGACCTGGAATTGGCAGCAGTGATCCTGGCCTTGAAATTATGGAGACATTTCTTGCTAGGTGAACACGTGAAGATATACACTGACCATAAGAGTCTAAAGTATGTGTTCACTCAGAAGGAGCTTAATATGAGACAACGACGATGGTTGGAATTAATGGCTGAGTATGACATTGATCTGCTATACCATCCTGGGAAGGTGAATGTGGTGCCAGATGCTCTTAGTAGATTACCCGCCGTAATGAAGCTAACCTCTCAACCACAACTTCGGTGGGCAATCCGACAGATGAGAATAGAAGTTGTACTCCCAGGAGAGAAAACTGTTATGATGGGGCTGCAGATCCAGTCTGATTTGGTGAACAGGATTAAGGCAGCTCAATCAGGGGATGCCAAGTTGAAGAGGATCCGAGAGCAAGTGGAAGCTAAACTTCGTACCGATTTTCGTATTCACGAAGATGGGTCGTTGAGATTTGGGAACCGGGTTTGTGTGCCAAGTGGTGAGATTCGGGAAGAACTATTGAAGGAGGCACATAGTTCCCCATATTCTATCCATCCTGGAGGGACCAAAATGTACCGAGATTTGAAGCAGTATTATTGGTGGTCAGGAATGAAGAAGAGTGTAGCCAAGAGTGTGGCGTCCTGCTTGGTTTGCCAGCAGGTGAAGGCTGAGCACCAGAGAACTGCAGGATTGTTGCAGCCTCTCCCTATTCCAGAATGGAAGTGGGAGCATGTGACCATGGACTTTGTGACTGGTTTACCTCGGACGCCCAGGGGCAATGATGCGATTTGGGTCATCATAGATCGATTAACCAAGTCGGCACATTTTATTCCGTTCCGAGTTGGACAATCAACAGAGAATCTGGCTAAGAGATACATGGAGGAGATCGTGAGACTGCATGGAGTCCCAGTGAGTATAGTATCTGATAGGGATAGCAGATTCACCTCACATTTCTGGAAAAGTTTACAGGCTAGTCTGGGGACGCGTTTGAATTTCAGTACTTCATATCATCCTCAGACTGATGGACAGTCGGAAAGAACCATTCAGATTCTTGAAGATATGCTGCGAGCATGTATGCTTGATTTCAAGGGTTCGTGGGAGGACCATCTGCATCTAGTCGAGTTCGCATACAATAACAGTTATCAAGCAAGTATTGGCATGGCTCCCTTCGCAGCTCTGTATGGAAGGCAGTGTAGGTCTCCTTTAAGTTGGGATGACGTTGGAGACAGGGAGTTTTTAGGACCAGACTTGGTGGCGGCAACAACAGATGTGGTGCGGACAGTCAGAGAGAATCTGCGCATCGCGCAGGACCGTTATAAGCACTGGGCTGATACAAAGCGGAGACCATTGGAATTTCAGCCAGGGGATTACGTGTTCCTAAGGATTTCACCGGTTCGTGGGACCATCCGATTTGGCAAACGTGGGAAGCTGAGTCCTAGGTACATTGGTCCGTTCGAGATTTCCGCTAAGGTCGGTGAAGTTGCGTATCGGCTAACATTGCCACCGGCACTCGAAGGTGTGCATAATGTCTTCCATGTGTCTCAACTCAGAAGATATGTGGGAGATCCCAAACATGTTGTAGATTTTTCAGAGATAGAAGTACGGTCGGATCTCACATATGAGCAGCAACCAGTGGCTATCTTGGACCGGAGGCAGAAGACGTTGAAGAAGAAGACCATTGACTTGGTGCGGGTCATGTGGCAGCAAGAGTCTCCGGGAGAGTCAACTTGGGAGCGAGTAGATGAGATGCAAGAGAAATACCCGTACCTGTTTGAGCAATGACTGTTGTATCTTATATTTTCTGCAGTTGTTGGGTATTGTATATAAATGACTGCTCTCCTGATTTTGTTAAAATTCCGAGGACGGAAATTTTTCTAAGGAGGGTAGGGTGTAACAACCCTAGTGTGCAAATACTAAGTAATCGTTAAATTCATCCAAGTTTCTCGTACATGTGCACACCAATCCCGGGGAATGGAGAGATTTGCAAATTGCCCCTCGATTTTTCATTTATACCCAAATGAGGGTATCATTGTAAGATTGGGTTTAAGTCAAATTTCTTAAAGTGAAGGGTTATTGTGAAAAAGGGAAATGAGATATTTGCAATGGCAAACTTGTAATAAAATCAAGGATTTGGATGGCTAATTTTGAAAAAAAAAGAAAGAAAAAAAAAGAAATGAAAAGAAAAATAGAGTATGGCACTAAGTTGTCATACCTAGTACACCTAACACCCCCCCATCTCTCCCCTCACCCTACACCATAACCCCCCACCCCTCTCCCCTCTCCTAGGTCCCTTTCTCTCCCCCTCTCTCCATTATTTTCAGCCCATGGCTGAAAATAGCTAGGGAAAAAAAAGGGAAAAGAAAAAGGAAGAGAAGAAAGAAGAAGAAGAAGAAGAATAGGAAGAGGAGAAGGAGAAGGAGAAGGAGAGGGCTACTACTCAAACCATCAACCATTCTTGAAGCTCCAAAGAGGTGGGAACTCTTCACTCTCCTACTCTAATTATAAATGATGGAAAGCATCTTATATGTATGAGTTTTCTCTGAAATTTTGGGAAGAATGTTGTAGAACTAGGAATCTTGATGCATGCCTGAAATTTGCTGAAACTTTAGCTGAGTTCTGGGATTAATTGGCTATTAGGAATGCTCTGAAAATTTTATATGATATTTATCTCGTAGTTATGAGAAACTTTCATGTTCATCACGTTTTCTGATTCGAACTGGAAATTAGGGTAAAAATTCGAATTGTGCAACATGCCAGGAATTCTGTCAAGCTGTACATATTTCAGTAAACTAAGCACCACTACCTGCACACATCTTGGAATTTGTTGATTTTGGTCTTGTTAGAAAGATAATAAATTTTTCTCAAAGTCCATCGCGACTCTTATGTCGAAATTCTGGCTATAATATGCCCAAAATTGGCTTTGAACACAGACATAGAAATCTGTCTGCAGAACAGTTTTGACACCCTTTACCAAATAATTCACTATAAATCCAATACTTCATATTTTTGTCTGAAATTTTATGGGTGAACTCAGAACTATAATATATCCAACTTTCATTCTTTGAGATTTGTCAAATTCTCAAAATACATGGGTTAAAATGCTGTTTTTCTATCTGTTCATGCAATTTCAGTATGTTGAAGGGTGTTGGGCGAAATTGGACTTGTGTGATATTGCTAATTTTTCACTCCAAATGCATGAATGATGTTGATGCATGTATGTAAGATTAGTTATGCTATTTGTTACAAAAATTGGTGACATGATTCTCTTCATTTATGTGGCGCTCATTATATGTTTGTTAAATTGCCTGAATGAACTTAAGAATGAAGAAACTTGGAAAATGGCATGTTAATTGTGTGACATGTATTACCCACGAGGAATTGTATATGATCAATGAGGTTATGATACATGTCTTATGGAGCATGCTAGTTTGTTGTGAATATCTTGATGAAAAGAATGAATTTGGACATCATTTACATACGTCATTTTACATGCTCAATACCCTAGGATTAATGATTAGCTAAAAGATAACCTAGGGATATCTTGTTCCACTCGAAGTGGGTGAGGACCCTAGGAGGGTTGGGGGAAACCAAGGTAATGAGTGGACATGCGGGGATGGACTGCTGGCTTGTGGACCACTCCTGACGAGCCCTCAGCGGCGGGGAGTTGGTGCGGTTGTGGTTGAGTTGGTTGTGTTGGTGAACGGCTTCTTTCGTAAGAGCTTGTCTCGGGAAGTCGTAGCATTCCACCCACCTTACCGGGTGAGGTCCAGTCCCCGATGTCTGACCCGTTACTGAGGTTTCGAATTCATGCATGAAAACTAACCTATAAAGAAAAAAACAGTAACTCTGGAATGTGATGCCTTTTCCTTTGTTGTGATTCCTTGTTGTGCACTATGATTAGAGTAGTAGACTTGTGGAGTTCCTACTGGGCACGCCGTGACGTGTCCTCCCCCCTACAGGTCCAGGCACTGGTTCTCTGGCGGCGGGCCCGGGAGTGGAGACCCCGGAGGGCAGCTCGTCTCAGCAGGGTCCGTAGTGTATGGTCAGTGTGGGTCGCGTGGTGTAGTCTTGGGTTGTGTGTGTGTGATGAACGTAGTGTTGTACCCCTGTTCCCTTTGTACCCCGTAGGGTTGAGTTGTACTTTTGTGGGAGCTTTTGCTGTTGGGTTAGTACAGTGGACTTGTGCGGTACTGGCCATGTAGTAGCGGTGCTCTGTGACTCTTGGATGTTCTGTTCGTCGTATTTTACCTTACTGCCTGTGTTGTAGTGTCTTGTACTATCTTTCTGTGTTGGAGCTGTATTGTTCGGTTAATCGTTCAGTCTGTACTTTACTGCCTGTGTTTCCTTAGCGTTTGCAGTGGCCTGCGTGACTTTGGTGTGTACTTTAGCGCTTGGTACTCTAATACCGCGGCTTGTCACGCCGACCCTCCCTATTTTGGACAGCGGGGCGTGACAGCTCCTAAGCTCAAACTAACTCTAAGATATGAGCGATATGAAGCTCGTCATGTGTGACTTACTCCAAGCTCAACGATCTAAGGAAGAAGCTAGAAAATCACAACGAAACGAACGAAAACGAAAGCTACGGAGACGGAAAATCACACATAAGGAGAAAATCAACCAAAACATATATAATATAGATAATCCAAATACATGAAAAACCAGTCGTTACACGTGGGGTTGTCAAAGTGGAAAAAGACCAAAGGTAAAGCCGTAAATATCAGGATGATGATGGGTTTTTTGTGGGTGCTTATTGAGTTCATGAAAGGACAATGGAAAACATATAAATAATAGGGCTTTGGAGGCTTTTTTGTGGGCGTGAGGGGATACCCACATGTGATGGGTTGATGTGTCACACATCTCCCTTTACCAACTTAAACAAAGGGTGACACGTGTTTGTTCTAGTAGAACAAACATCAATTCACATACATCATTTGTATAATAGACTAGAAAAAAATCCATGCACATAGTGCCCGATAACCCAAGAAAAAACCACACACAGGATGCAGTACATGCACGCAACCGACAAACGAGCGCGAAGAGTGGATGTGTTGGGTATCGTCTGGGGGTAAAAGGAGTTAAATTGCACAAAAAACTTGGGGGGAGACAAAATGCATAAATCCAACCCCAAACCACAGGAGGTAAAAGGGGAAAAATCAAGCGTTAAAGTGTTAAAAAAACACAGGGAGTCAAAGCGAAAAAAGACCGTGAAAACCTCGTAAATATGTGGAAAATGGAGGGGCATTTGGGTTTTATACAAAAAAAACAATGACATGCTTGCAATTAATGGGAATGAGGGGGGCTTTTACTTGGGCTCTCTACAACATCACCTTAAACACCAAACTCAAGCTCTCAGCCCCCTCCAAGCGGGGCCATCATGCCAAGGTGACACGACGTAGGCCACAACTTTGTCCTAGTGGGGCAAATATGGGGCCCACTTTTTTGCCCCTCGGAGACATGGCCATGAGGAATTGTTGCCTTGTGCAATAAGTGGGGGTGGGAATCGGGTATGTTCGATGATATTTTTTTGTTGAGAAATCCGAATCTGATCCGATTTAATTCGGACTAGAAAAAGGCAAACCGCATCCGATTCCAACAAATTGGATCCAAACAATCGGATTCCACATTAATATCGGTCCTTGACGGTGCAACCGAGACCCGATTCTAAACAACCCAAACCAACAACTTTGTTTGGATGTGCTAAAAAACTAATATAAACCAACTTTACTTCAATAATAGATGTGGGACAAATGATACTCAGGGAAAGAAACCGAAATAGTCCCGCATCGATGAGATTTGCCAATCTGGAATCAGGTCGGACTCATGTTCTCAGAGGTGGTTCCGGTTTCCAATTCCGAAGTGATTCGGTTTGGATTTTTTTTGCCCGAATCCGAATCGTCCAAATATTCGGAAGAAGAATCGGGTTCGAAACCTGGTCCGTAATCAGAAACGGGTTTTGCCCACATCCTAGCAACAAGGATATGCTTTTTATGTATTTTCTTCACTGGGACCCACCAAAAACACAAGTGGCTAAACCTTTTACTTATTTATTATTATATTTCTTTAAAATAAAAAAATAAATCTTTGCTTGTTTTCTTAATTCAACCCACCAGGCTCGCAGATGGGCTAAACAGTTCAAAACAGCAGACATCCTATGATAATGTGTCGCTCTCTGATTGGCCACCTCATGGGTCCCACACAAAAAAATTAAATAAATAGTCGTCAAAAAGTAAACAAAAACTATGTGGGGGCTAAATGGAGGGACATTTGACAAATGGCTTAATTTACAAGGCATCATTAGCTAAGCAATGAATTAATTAAATTTTCTTTTATTAAAGAAGGTTAGAGTTGCTTTGGTCCTGTCAATTTGGGACCAGTGACGTGTCTAAATATTGATCTTGCCAACGCGTGGGCTCCATATATTTATTTGCTTGGATGCCAAGCAAAGCTCTCAAAGTTGTCGAAGTCGACATAAAAGACAATGATTAATTCTAATTCTAACCTAGTAAAAATTTTCTTTGGGATGATGCAGGTCGAAATAAATTTTAGGGATTTTTGTAGAGGATTTGGAAGAAGAACTAGATAAGTTAGTGTTCTTGGCTTATTATCAAGAATTCCGAGGTTTCTCACCAAGGAAGGGGGAACCTTTTTTAGTTTTGTGGAAATTGTCCACTTGTTATGAATGAGGGAGGCCTTTGGCCTCCCCTCATTCATTACCCACTCATTGGTCCCCATTACTATGGGTAATGGGGACCCTTGGTCTCCTTGAGGCCCTTCATCTCCCTTCTCTAGTTTAATATATAGAGAACCATGGCCTATTGCCATGGTTACTCACTCTTTTCCTAAGAAAGCTTGTCTCTCTCTCTTGAGTTCTATTGCCTTTTAACACGTTATCAACACGTTTGCTCCTATCTTTTGAGCTTTTCTACGCGCAAAGGAATCTCTGGTTGCTGCTGTTCGTGGCGGATTTCCTCTTGGGCGTGCATTGCTAAAGGAATCTCTTGGGCGTTTTCGGAGCGAGGAATTTTCTATCTACGGATCTTCTCGTCTTTTCGATCATCCCTAGATTTTCAATCTAGAGGTAATTTCCGTCGATCACGTAGATAAACAAATTTTTATTTTAGCCATGATTTTTTACAACTTCTTTTTGGCTTGTTTAAAATCTGCTAAATACAATATCATACATTGATAAAATACAACAAAATCATTAAAAAAATATTAATTACCGCCCCCCCTGCGTAAGGGAAGACAAAATATTTTTCAAGGTTAGAACTTTCCTAAATATTATTAGAATTTCTGTTTTATGTAATTTGATAAAACTTTGTATGACCACATGAATTAAACAAATCAGTTGCATAAAACAGGCCCACATGCGTTAGTAACCCCTCATGGCATTATCATTAATCTGTTTCTGCAAGGAAACCTCAGATAATTCTTTTTCACATTGCACTAATTATTGTTTAGCATTTCATGCATGATAATACTAAGGGATGCAGACATTATAAATGGAATAATTCTTTTTCAGATCAAATAAAAAAAATATGCAGAGAACAAATTCATCAATTGTTCACAGTGAAAACTATGATGCATATGATAATTATGTGCGTCCATGATCATTCCGTATACCGTAAAAATTAAGCATATGCATATGAAAGAAACAAAGAAAAAAAACTGTGGAGGACATTAAGTATTAACTTGATTCAAAAGTGCATAATTTATACATGGTCGGATTTATACATTAATAAGCATGGCGCTGGATTAGATAAACAGATAGGGATCCATTTAATCTCTAACCTTCAACAAAGGTTGCTGCGGTGGGCTGGTCTACAACCGCAGATTACAGGGACAGTTTACAATGACGAGGGATCGAAACCCACTGATGTCATTTTTCTTAAATATTTTTGGAAAGATATAAAATTTTACAACCAGGCTCGTCCATGTAACTTAATATTTTACACCAACAACGGGCCTGAAGCCCAGTTATTCAAATTGCAATTTTCAATGTGTTAATTAAAATTTTGACACTTGGCCTACAGCCCAACTGTTAACAATATTTTAATTTGACTCATTAGGGCCAGAAGCCAAGTAAATTCGATTGCACTTTATTAATTTTTGGCAAATGGGCCTGCAGCCCAAATGTTAATAATACATTAAAATGATTAATATTTTTGGGCCTGCAGCCTTATTCAAACTATTAATTTATTTTAATTACTTGTCATGGGCCTGTCGCCCAGTCTTTTATATTGCTAAATTTATAATTGTTACGACTACTTTGACCGGGTCCGGAGGAGCCAAGTCAACCACGACCAGTCAACCGGCCAAACTACGGCCTCGGGCTCCGGCCCAAGGATCTTACGGGCGGGTCGCGTTTCTCCACCCACAACGAAGGCCCAAGAGATTGCCCGCTTCTGTAGCGGAGGAAATCGGGGCCCAAATCGAGGAAGCCTTCGCCAAATATGGCAGCCGCCCCGTGCCATCATGATCCGCCAATTATGGCAGCCACCTTCATGGCTTGCCAAATATGGCAACCGACTTCATGGCCAGGCTTAATGGCCATCATTCCCCCGCCATTATGGCCCGCCAATTATGGCAACCGCAATGACCATTACTCCAGCCTTCATGGCCCGCCAATTATGGCAATCACTTATGGTCATGACTCCACCTTCATGGCGTCATCAAGTGGGCGCAATTATAGGGGGTCAACCCTTCCCCATTTGCACGACCCCATGAATGGCGGCCATGATGTCACGTCATGGCACATGATGAGCATGGTTCGTCTATATGAGGAGGGGGCGGGCGTCATTTGGAGGGGGCCGGATCTTCACCACCTACAACAGAGGTACCTCATACTCCCATCTTACACCTTCTTCCACCTTGAATATTTCTCCTCCAAAGCTCGGCCCGAGGACTCGAGTATCGGTCTCTCCGCGAGCCATACTCGATCCCACCGAGCACTTATCAGGCCAGATCTGACTTTGGCATCGGAGGGGCTTCGGTCGGAACCAAGGTCCGACCCCCCTGACGAGCTCTCTCGTCTATTCAGGTCCAGGAGTTCCAGCGACGCCGAGGCTACCCCTCGGCATCCTTCCAGCCAGAGCCGAGCGCCCTCGTCCCCGACCTCGTTCGTCTCCTCCGTCACGAGGACGTCGCTCTGCCGAGGCTACCCCTCGCCGAGCCGACGCGAGGATCCGCGCGCCCCGCTGCGAGCGACTCTGCCTTCAACCGATCCCGGAGGCTGTCATCTCGCCGAGGCTACCCCTCGGCCCGCCAAAGAACGGAGCCGCGCCTTTCCGCTCGAGCGAACGCGCCGTCGGTCAACCACACCGTGTTGGATATGGAAGACGTTTGTACACCCTTGTGGGGGATGTACGAGGGAATACGGACCTCGAACGTCGCGCACACTAAGTCATGTGCAAAGGGAATCTGTTCCCTTGCGGAGAGGATCTCTGTATGAGCGGGAAAGTCGCATTATATATGCATAAGTGCATGCGACATATGGCTAATAAAGGGGGAATATCTTAAGCTTATGTTGTACCATGCATATGGTACAACTTAAGCTTATAATGTGCCATGTATCATGGTACACCTTAATTAAGTTGTTCCAAAGGAACAACTTACCCTAAAATAACTACCTTGGGGGCTATAAATAAGACCCAAGGGTAGCCATTTTCCTTACACATTTTGCATGAAATTCATGCATGCATCTTCTTCATAGCGAAGCTCTGCAGAAATATTTCCTCTCCCTCCATCCAAGTTCTTAATCTAAAATAGAGATTTAGATTGTGGGATTAGTAGCCTTACTCCGTTCGTGGGTAGACTCGATCCGTCGTGGCGAATCCGAAGGCGAAGTTCGTAGACTACCGTGCAGCGTACGCAAGCGTAAGTCTAAACTTCATATTATCGATCCTAACTCTGTTTTGTACAGGATCCTACATTGGTATCGGAGCCATATGGGTTCGCCCCGGTCAATCCACCGCCCCGTCGAAACTACGAACGAGTCGTTGTCTTTTTCACGAATGGGTCTCCTACTATTACGGATATAGTAGGAACGCTTCGTGACGGAGAGAACGCAGCGGTTGTTCTTTTCACGTTAGGGTCTCCTATCATTATGGATATGTTAGGAACTCTCCGTGACGGGAAGAACCGACCGTTCACGTAGTACGTTATTCATTTTTGGCACACGGCCATTAAGAGATAACTAATTTCTTCGACGAACGGGTGCTTCATCGAGGAAGATGATGGAAGTTATTTCCATCGGGTAAGAGGAAAATTTGGTGCATGTGCACCATGGCCAAATGGGTCATGAAGGCCATGCACCCCCTCTCCTCATGCGGAGGGGGTTGGCTACGGCCAATAACCACCGGCGACCACCCCATCAAGGGGGAGAAGAAAGTGCGGCAACCCCATTCAAAGGGGGTGGCCGGCCATGGCCAAAGGGGCCATGGCCGGCCAACGCCGAAAGGCCTTGACCATGGCCGGCCATGGCCAAGCCATGACCGGCCATGGCCAGGCCGGCAGTGGCCGGCCAAGGCCGGGCCAGCAGTGGCCGGCCTTGGCCAAGGGCCTGCCGGCCCTGGCCGGCCTGCCGGCCCTGGCAGAGGCCAGGGCAGGAGCCCTGGCCCCGGCCAGCGGCCTGCCGGCCCTGGCAGAGGCCAGGGCCGGCGCCCTGGCCTCAGGCCAGGGCCTGGCCGAGGCCAGGGCAGGAGCCCTGGCCCCGGCCAGTGGCCTGGCCGGCAGGCCCTGGCAGAGGCCAGGGCCTGGCCGGCCCTGGCCGAGGGGGCCAGGCCCCCTGGCCGGCCAGGGCAGAGGCCCTGGCTGGCCTTTGGCCAAGCCCGGGTCAGGGCAGAGGCCCTGACCGGGAAGAAGTTGAATTCGAAAATTGGTCGACCAATTTTGTGTTTTTGGTCGACCAATCCGACAAATGGTCTGGGTCGATTGTAAACTTGCCAGATGACCCATACGGGGTAACAAATGGCCTTGGTCAAACTCGAATTGTAAACTTGCCAGATGACCCATACGGGGTAACAAATGGCCTTGGTCAAACTCGAATGTGTAGATTAGTCCATACGGGGCTAACTACAGTGCCGAATAGTTCATACGGGACTAACGTTTTAATGAAGTTTTAATTGTGCTCTACTCCTTGAAGATTAGCCGTAATGCTCTACTTCATGCGAGATTAGCCATGTCATTGTGCTCTACTCTACGGAGATTAGCCAATGAACTTATGACGTTGTGCTCTACTCTACGGAGATTAGCCAATGTATTTTATATTCGTTTTGAAAAATACGTTTTCAAAAACGCTTTTCCGCTGCTAAGTACTATAAGAGTACTAACATTTGATAAAGTGAGGGAGAAATATTGAAAGTTACTCTAGATGGTGATTGGAAACATAGTGACCTTTCCGATTCTAGAGTAACATCTTTAATATTTTTCGAAAGTAACTTATCAAATACTTATTTTCCGCTGCTAGTACTATAAGAGTACTATTGTTTGATAAGTGATGGGGGAATATTGAAAGTTGTTCTAGATGGTGATTGGAATCATAGAGACCTTTTCGATTCTAGAACAACACCTTCAATATTTTTCGAAAGTAACTTATCAAATATAATATAATTCCAAGTGGGATTTGAATTTTAGAACTATCCAAATGGGATATTCTATTATCATTTCAAGTGGGAGTTATATTTTAAGAATTTTTTATGCAATGTTTTTTGATCGAACCTTCGGTTTTGTGTCTTTTGCAGCATTTTAAAAGTAAAATGTCTTCCGCTTCAAAGAATATCGTCGCTGAGTTAAACAAAGGTGAAAAACTCAACGGCGATAATTACAAACTTTGGTCCATTAAGATACAATACGTTTTAGAGGAGCAAGAAGTGCTCGAAACTCTAAAGAACGTAATGATTGAACCCGAGTTGGGCACTACGGCCCAACACCGTAGAGACAAGGAAGCTTTTGATACTTGGTCTCGGAAGAATAAGATAGCGCGCATTACGTTATTAAGCAGTATGGCTGATGACATAATGCACATCTTCCGAGAACATGACCTAGCCATGGACATATGGTCCAAGCTAGAGGAGAAGTTCGGTGGCACATCGGTGTCCAAACTTCGCGCCTTAACTATAAAGTTCGATACATATAAGAAACGTCCAGATCATTCCATGGGGAAACATCTGCGACATATGGCGAACCTTATCTCGGAGTTAAAGGACGCAGGTCATGTGCTCACTGATGAGCAACAAATCCAAGCAGTCATACGTTCCCTACCAAATGGGTGGGATCAAATGAAGATGCATCTCACTCACAATGAGAGCATCAAGACCTTCAACGACGTTTCCAAGCACCTCGAATTAGAGGAAGAGCGGCTTGCGGCTGCCAAGCCAAGTGCAGAAGTGCACGTGGTTGCTAGTTCCTCACATGGGGGAAAGAAACGTAAAGATCGTTCGAAGTCTTCTAATGAACGTAATAAGCAACCTGAGTCTACCAAGGAACCCAAACATAAGGGTGGGCACAAGAAATGGCACAAGAAGAAAGACTTGAAAAGGATCAAGTGCTTCAAGTGCAACAAGCTCGGTCACTATGCTCGTTCGTGTACGAGTGGAAGTGACGAGGTAACTTGTAATTCTAGTTACATATGTGTTTCTAGTTCATTATTTCTTGTGGAATCTAATCCATTTTGGGATAATTGATTCAGGTGCCACCGACCACATAGCAAAGGACAGACGGTCCTTCGTGGAGTATCACTGGATACTCAAGGAATGAAGTGGATCAGTGTAGGAAACAACACACGTGTTGAAGTGAAAGGCGTTGGGACTCGCAAGCTTGTCTTGGACAACGGCCGCACTATCCTACTTCATGATGTTCTCTTCATTCCATATATTCAAAGGAATATTAAAATTGTGGTCAATTTATTGGGTCTTGGTTAATGGTTGGTTCCTTCATGTTTGTAATATGGACCTATTTTTGTAATAATTCCTTTATTGGTTCTGGGTTATGTATTTAAAGGATTCATTGTAATAAGTACAATATATGATTTCTCATTTCCTTATGACAAATTCTTTGACTAATGAGTCTAATATAATTTGTTGGTAATCAAGGCTTGGTCATATTGGACCAACGCATATGGATAGACTTGCCAAACGTGGCCTTCTATCCAATGTTTCAAAGGTTGAAATGTCGACCTGCGAACATTGCCTTGAAAGGAAATCTTGTCGCAAGCCGTTTGGAACCGGCACAAGGGCCAAGGTTCCATTACCGCTTATCCATTCGGACATATATGGTCCGATGAATGTCAAGACAAGACGCGGGAAGTCCTATTTCATCACTTTTAATTGATGATTTCACCCGATTCGGTAATATCTATTTGATATCCCACAAAAGTGAAAGCACTAAACCTGCTTTAAAAAACTATATGAGTTTAGTGGAGAATCAATTAGATCGCAAGATTAAGGTCATGCGAACCGATAGGGGCGGTGAATATCAATCAACAAGTTTAAAGGAACTTTGTGATGAAAAAGGCATAGTACATCAAGTAACTATGCCTGATACTCCTCAACAAATTAGTGTTGCAGAAAGGAGGTATAGGACTTTAATGAAAAATGGTCTGTTCAATGATGGCGCAAGCTAACTTGCCAATCACCTTCTGGGGTGATGCATTATTGACAACCGTTTTCATTTTAAACCGCGTACCCTCGAAATCAGTTAGCTCCACTACTTATGAGTTGTGGAACCAAAGGTCTCCTAACTTAAACATTTTACCTTGAGTTTGTGCATTCAACGCACATATTTCCTCCCATAAGTATGGCAAACTTGGGCCATGGGGAAGGAAATGTATCTTTAAACGATACGCATTAAACTCCAAAGGTTATGTTTTTGTTAGTCAGGAAGACAATGGTGTGCTAATTGAGTTTGAGTCGAGGGATGTCACTTTCTTGGAAAACGAGTTTCCAAGACAGGGCGAGATAAGTCAGGACTTATCTCTATTTGAGATTTGTGATCAAGAAGGATTACCTCATTCGAGTGGGAGAATTCTTGGTGAAAACGAAAATACTTTTCAACCTTCACCAATGGATTATACGAATGACGATTATCCTATTCCATACGGGAATAATGATCCAAGTGGGAGCAATTCTAACAACATTTCAAGTGGGAGTGATATTAGAATTGATCTAAATTCGAGTCAACAAGGACTTGAAGAATCTCAAATATGCCACATCATGCCCTGCAAAAGACAAATGGATGGAAGCGATGAAGAAGGAATTGAAATCCATATAAGTTAACCAAGTCTGGGACTTAGTTAACTCACCCAGAGGACATCGAGCAATTGGGAACAAATGGGTTCTCGAGATCAAGCATAAGGCTGATGGCTCTATAGATAGATATAAAGCTCGCCTTGTCGCGAAAGGTTTTACGCAACAGGAAGGGATAGACTACAAAGAAAACTTCTCACCTGTTGTGCGTTTTACCTTGATTCGCAATGGTAGCTTGCTTATACCTCGAATTACATCAGATGGATGTAAAGACTGCCTTTCTCAATGGAGAATTGGACGAGGAGATCTATATGGAACAACCAACAGGGTTTGTAAAAGAAGGAAACAAACATAAGGTTTGTAAACTTCGTAAGTCCATATATGGTCTTAAATAATCCTCGAGGCAATGGTATATACGATTTCAAGAAGTTGTCTTATCAAATGGATTTTTTCCATGCTTGATGAAGATAACTGAGTATATATCAAGAGGATTAAAAGCAAGTATATTATCATGTATCTATATGTAGATAACATTTTAATAGCCAGAAATGACAAGGGCTTTGTAATGAGTATCAAGGCTTGGCTTTCATCAGTATTTTAGATGAAAGGCATAGGAAAAGCCGCATATATCCTTGGAGTTAAGATTTCAAGGAATCGTTCGAAGAAACTTCTTTCTCTTTCACAGGAGACTTATATAAAGAAGGTTCTAGAACGATTTAATATGCAGGACTGCAAGTCCATTGATATTCATATAAGCATATGCGATAATTTATATCTGGAATCACGTCCAAAGAACCAAAAGGAAAAGGAAATTATGGAAAAAGTTCCATATTCCAGTACAGTTGATAGTCTTATGTACACTATGGTGTGTACGAGACTGGACATCTGTTTTGCCGTTGGAAATGGTAAACTGTTACCAATCCAACCCAGGGCAAGAACACTGGAAAGCGGTTAAGAGGATAATGCAGTATCTTAAAGGAACTGCAGATTTGCAAAAGACTATGATAAAACCAAGAAGGTAGACATAAGGTACATATCTACGCATGAGACGATAGAGGATCAGCTTACGAAAGCGATCCCCAGAAATGTGTTTTATAAACACTTATCATCTCAAGGATTGCGTATGGGCTGAGTTGTACCAAATATATATTCCCATGTCTAAGAAATGATCAAAATTAATAAAAGAATAAGTTCTTTTTCCAACATTGCATATGAATTTCTTAAGAAATGTTTGTGTACATTTTTGAAATCTCAGCTGAATTATGTGTATGTCGGACAGATTAAGGTTGGCTCTCTCACATGAGCAACCGCCTTATCTTATCAGATGGATAAGATAGAGATGAGACTAGTTTAAAGTCAAAATCATTAGACGAATGATTTAGAGTCAAGACTTTAACAAGATAGTCGAATGAAAGATCTGCATCATATGGATGCTTACAAAAGATCTGAGATCTGTATCACAAGGATATAAAGATCTCATTGGATTTTTTAATCCTATCTGTCTTATGCAGGATGAGAGTCCGGGAATATTTCCTGAGTAGTAAGGGGACTCAAAAGATAGGCACTGTGGTGTCTGATCTTTCATCCGTACAACATCATTAAGACATACTCTCCCTGGGAAAGGAGTGATGTTGTAATACGTGTTCATACCACGTATGCATTTCGACCACTGAGTTAGTAGCAATAGTGTTTGCTATTATGTGAGACTCAAAGGCCATACGGGTCTTAACTCTTACCCTCAAGGACTCCAATTGGTTCCTTTAGATTTGACGAGATGATCGCTATCTTAGCGTGTTACTAATGGGCTATGGTAATTCGGCTCGGCGGGGCACGTTAGAAAAGCGAATCAAGTCAAGATCATAAGGTTCTCAAGAAGAGGAAGATTGATTTCATGTTCGCATTTGGACTTTAATGATTCAAAGCTGGCCAGCCAATTGTAATCCAGATGGGATTCAATTGTTGAATATAAAGTATAAGAAATGTGAAGAAATAATCTAGGGTAAAGCATGCGTTGAACTACTCAACTTTGCACCTTCGAGGTCGTTGTGTATCTCTAACAAGTGCACAACAACAGACTCTACGCGCATGACGGTCGCACGGTCTATTTCTCGGTATGATAGATGAAAGAACTAAGGGAAAGACGTTCTCTTACAATCCCCTCAAGTGTGAGTGGGAGATGTTGGATATGGAAGACGTTTGTACACCCTTGTGGGGGATGTACGAAGGAATACGGACCTCGAACGTCGCGCACACTAAGTCATGTGCAAAGGGAATCTGTTCCCTTGCGGAGAGGATCTCTGTATGAGCGGGAAAGTCGCATTATATATGCATAAGTGCATGCGACATATGGCTAATAAAGGGGGAATATTTTAAGTTTATGTTGTACCATGCATATGGTACAACTTAAGCTTATAATGTGCCATGTATCATGGTACACCTTAATTAAGTTGTTCCAAAGGAACAACTTACCCTAAAATAACTACCTTGGGGGCTATAAATAAGACCCAAGGGTAGCCATTTTCCTTACACATTTTGCATGAAATTCATGCATGCATCTTCTTCATAGCGAAGCTCTGCAGAAATATTTCCTCTCCCTCCATCCAAGTTCTTAATCTAAAATAGAGATTTAGATTGTGGGATTAGTAGCCTTACTCCGTTCGTGGGTAGACTCGATCCGTCGTGGCGAATCCGAAGGCGAAGTTCGTAGACTACCGTGCAGCGTACGCAAGCGTAAGTCTAAACTTCATATTATCGATCCTAACTCTGTTTTGTACAGGATCCTACACACCGGTCATCTCCGTCTCGAGCGACAGCCACGACAACTCGGGGGTCCCGCGCGTCCCCTCTTTGACCGCGTTGACCACGCACCCTCCATACTATTAATGTGTTCTGCGAAAATTAGCAGAAACAATAATACTATCGCATTATTATTAAATTATGGAATTTTAGGATTTTTTTTTCAAAAAAAAATATAATTATCTTAAGGATCCCGCGACCGCTCTGCCGTTAGTCAACTAACCTAACGGTGTATGACGTCTCCCCGTGGTCCGAGAGATTATTATATTTTATAGTCTATTTTTCCATATTTTATATGCCTGTGTTATATACATGCGTGGTTGTTTCTTTTGTGCATGTAGCATTTATAAACCGCGTGGATGTTTATATAAGCTTAAATGTGATTTTTGGGATCGGCCAATTTGATACCCTTTATATTCCTTGCAATTTAATTTTCTTTTTGAGAGAATCTGTAAGTGAGGATTATATGTATTTATGCCAAAGACCGGTGTACCGACAAAATGAAGACGGAAGCGTAAATTTGAAAATATAGGGACCCATTCTGGGTTTCCAAGTTGTATTTTTCTGTTCTTTATGGACTTTATATTCGGACTTTGGACTTTGGACTTTTTGGGTATCTGGCCGATCCCCACATTTTGCTTACTTTATTTGTTATGCGTGAATTTCAATTTCAATTAATTCATGCTCATTTTAAATTGTGTAGATAAATGGCAAAATTGACAAGCGTCGATTTCGAAGTCCTTGATTCTGCAGGGACAAATTACCTGAGTTGGCGAGTGGACCTGAAGTTCCACTTGCGTTCGATGGCCCTCCTTGGGTCCATTTTGGCTCCTTCCTCGGCCCCAGCAGCGGCCGAAGCTTCTGCTACATCTAGCAGCATCCCTACAACTACTGTATCCGATGTAGATAAGGCGAAAGCCATAATCTATATTAAGAAACATATAGATCGGACCTTGAAGGCCGAATACTTAACGGTTGAGGACCCAAAGGACCTATGGACAGCGCTGTAAGCACGGTATAAACATCAAATTGATGTTATATTACCCCGTGCCAGTTATGAGTGGGAAAACCTCAGACTTCAGGACTATAAGTCCGTCGCTGAGTACAATTCTGCACTTCATAACATCACCTCACGCCTGAAGTTGTGCGGTGAAGAAGTGACAGAACATCGCATGTTGGAAAAGACATTTACCTCGTTTCACGAGAAAGATGCAATCCTCATGCAGCAGTATCGTGAACGCAATTTCACGAAATTCTCCGATCTGATCTCATGCCTACTTAGGGCAGAGCAGAATCGAGACTTACTGCTTGCAACTCATAACTTGCGTCCAGCTGGCACTGCCCCTATCCCTGAAGCCCACCACGTTTCTCCCCAGAAGTGGAAAAACAAGAGGAAGGCTAAAAACACTAAAGGGAAAGCTATAATGAAGCAACCAAGAGGTGCAGCTCCACAGACAAACAAAAACAACAAGGGAAAAAGAAACTTCACTTGGAAGCGAAAGAACACCGAGCAAGTGTCACTTCCAAAGAAGAACTGGGAGGATAAATGCCATAGATGCGGCATGACTGGCCATTGGTCCAGAAACTGCCGCACTCCTCGCCACCTCCAGGATCTATACCAGGCGAGCCAGAAGTCTCTACCTGAAACAAACTTGGCGTCTGTTCAGCCACCAACAATGTTTACTGCAAAAGACTTCGAGAACGACGACCTTCTCGATTGAGCACCATCATTTATCTATGCTTTTTAGAATTCAATGTATCTTCATCTTTATTTGCTTAAGTACGAACTTTTATTTTCGAATGAATGTTTAAATTTTCGCTCAAATAAAATTTCGTTTTTGCTTATATAGATGATGTCTGAGTGCCTAGTGGACAGTGCCTCAACGCACACAATCCTTCGCGATCATTGCTATTTTAATAGCGTAAATAAATATGACGGTCCTGTTATCACAATTTCAGGACTTTCCCAAATAATCGAAGGATCTGGTGAAGCAATTATATTGCTCCCAAATAACACAAGACTTCAAATAAAAAATGCATTATTCTCTCCTAAATCAAATAGGAACCTCGTAAGTTTCAAGGATTTCCGTTTAAACGGATATCACTTAGAAACCAGAGATGAAAATACGGTTGAATATCTGTATGTAACTCGTCAGAAAGATGACCGGAAGATCATCTGCGAACGATTCAAGGGACTCCCGTCGGGTCTCTACCAAACATACATTCAACCAATAGAAGCCAATATGACTGAGCACCAGACGTGCCAATCACTGCCAGAGTTCAAACTCTAGCACAATAGACTTGGTCACCCTGGAACAGCAATGATGCGACACATCATCTCTGAATCCCGTGGACACAAATTGAAGAACCTGAAGATTCTTCAAAAGGGTGAATTTCCATGTCTCCCTTGTTTCAAGGGAAAACTTATAACGAGACCATCCCTCCTGAAAGTGGGATTAGAGTCTCCTGGCTTCCTTGAGAGAATTCATGGTGATATTTGCGGGTCTATTCACCCCGCAAGTGGCCCATTTCGGTACTTCATGGTACTGATTGATGCATCGACCAAATGGTCTTATGTGTGCCTCTTGTCCACCCGCAACCTAGCTTTTCCAAAGCTATTGGCACAAATAATAAGGTTGCGCGCTCATTTTCCCGATAACCAAATCAAGAAACCACGTCTTGATAATGCGGGAGAATTTACTTCACAAGTCTTCGAAGACTATTGCCGGGCAACGGGTATTGAAGTTGAACATCCTGTAGCACATGTTCACACCCAAAACGGATTAGCTGAGTCCCTTATAAAGAGACTCCAATGGATTGCACGTCCATTGCTTATGCAATCCCAGTTGCCTGTGGATGCTTGGGGGCATGCTATTTTACATGCAGCATCACTTATTAGGATAAGACCCTCTGGAGGTCACACTTTATCCCCGATGCAACTAGCATATGGCGCACCTCCGGATATCTCTCATTTGAGAGTGTTTGGTTGTGCGGTATATGTCCCAATAGCACCACCTCAGAGGACCAAAATGGGTCCTCAACGTCGTCTAGGTATATATATTGGGTTTGATTCGCCCTCTATTATAAGATACCTTGAACCCCTGACGGGTGACGCATTCAAGGCACGTTTTGCTGACTGTGAATTTAATGAGAAAATTTTTCCTAAACTGGGCACACAGTCTAAGAAGCCAGAAGCTTCTGAGACCATTAGTTGGGACCAGAAGTCTTTGTCCCTATATGATCCGCGTACTAATCTGTGTGAAGATGAGATCCTGAAGATCCTTCACATCCAGAATACCGTACATCTTTTACCGGATAAATTCACGGACAACCAGAAGATTGTCCGATCACACGTCCCTGCTGCCAATACGCCAGCTAGGATTGACATCCCCATAGATGGATGCAATCCACCGGCAGCAGAATTGGCTGTACCTCAAATGAGAAGAGGACGCCCACCAGGTTCAAAAGATAAAGTTCCTCGAAAGAGGAAGACTCCTGGAGATACTAAGATTATCCCCCCACAGGATGCTGAGCTCAGACCAGCTACTTCTCCTCTCCTGATTTCCCCAGCAGAGGAAACAATAGGAGAAACATCATTAAATTTTGTACGTACTGGAGAAGTACTGGACAGAAATAGCATAGTCGTCGACGACGATTTTGCGTTCGATATTGCCGTTCACGTCACTGAATATGACGATGACGTCGAACCACGATCTCTGGCGGAATGTAAACGCCGAGATGATTGGCCAAAGTGGGACGAGGCAATAAGAGTAGAGCTGGACTCACTCTTGAAACGCAAAGTCTTTGGACCAGTAGTCCAAACACCGGTAGGTGTATAGCCTGTGGGATATAAGTGGGTTTTCATAAGAAAAAGAGATGAAAATAATGTGATCGTTCGCTATAAGGCACGCCTTGTAGCCCAGGGATTTTCCCAAAGACGGGGATTGATTACGAAGATACGTATTCTCCGGTCATGGATTCGATCACATTCCGATTTTTAATAAGCCTAACTTCTCTGGAAAGCCTAGAAATGCAGCTCATGGACGTTGTGACTGCATATCTATATGGCGATATAGATAAAAATATCTACATGAGATTTCCTGATGGGTTTAATTTACCCCCAGAGATGAAAGAGATACCTCGGGACATATTCTCTGTAAGGCTACATAGATCATTATATGGTCTAAAACAATCGGGAAAGATGTGGTATAACAGACTTAGTGATTTCCTTGCACAGCAAGGATTCACGAACAATGAAGTCTGCCCGTGTATCTTTATCAAAAGAACGGGAACAGGATTCGTCATCATAGCTGTATATGTAGATGACTTAAATCTCATAGGATCTCCTGCAGAGGTCAAAGAGATATCTGAAAGCCTTAAACATACTTTTGAAATGAAAGACCTAGGCAAAACAAAGTATTGTCTTGGCTTACAGATAGAACACCTAAGAGGTGGAATCCTATTACACCAATCTAATTATACAAAGAAACTTCTACACAAGTTTCATATGGATAAATGTCATCCTTTAGGTACTCCTATGGTCGTAAGATCACTAGATGTACATAAGGACCCCTTCCGGCCACTGGAAGAGGGGGAGGAGATACTGGGTCCTGAAGTACCCTACCTCAGTGCCATTGGAGCACTTCTATACTTGGCTAACTGTACGCGTCCCAATATAGCGTTTACAGTTAATCTTCTAGCCAGACACAGTGCAGCGCCCACAAAGCGCCACTGGAATGGAGTAAAACATCTTCTGCGATACCTCCATGGTTCCATTGATCTTGGACTTTACTACCAGAGAGGTGCCTCCCCCAAATTATTTGGTTACGCTGATGCAGGTTATCTCTCAGATCCGCACACGGCAAAATCCCAAACAGGTTTTGTTTTTACCTACGGAGGTACTGCTATCTCCTGTAGATCGGTAAAGCAAACCACAACAGCTACATCATCCAACCATTCGGAGCTCATTGCGATCCATGAAGCAAGCAGAGAGTGATATTGGCTACGATCTGTCGTCCAACACATTCTTCAATCTACTGGCCTGAAGACCGGTGATTTGGAGCCTACCGTCCTGTTTGAAGATAACGCTGCATGCATTGCTCAACTTCAAAAAGGCTACATCAAGGGCGACAGGACGAAGCACATATCTCCCAAGTTTTTCTGGACACATGAGCTAAAGGAGGACAAGCAGATCGAAGTTCAGCAGATACAGTCCTGCAACAACTTAGCTGATCTTTTTACTAAGTCTTTGCCCAAATGTATTTTTGTAAAGCTTGTAAAGAACATTGGTATGCAACAATTGAAAGACCTGCAAGCCTGAAGCTTGTACGGATCAGGGGGAGTAACCCGTGGGTTGCACTCTTTTCCCTTAAGCTGTTGGGTTTTTCCCACTGGGTTTTCCACAGCTAAGGTTTTAACGAGGCAAACACACTTACTCTGGATCCAGAAGTATCCACCCCTCTTTGCCTCAGATGCAGAGACCAAAGTGATGAATGGGTAAGGGGGAGTGTTATGAATGAGGGAGGCCTTTGGCCTCCCCTCATTCATTACCCACTCATTGGTCCCCATTACTATGGGTAATGGGGACCCTTGGTCTCCTTGAGGCCCTTCATCTCCCTTCTCTAGTTTAATATATAGAGAACCATGGCCTATTGCCATGGTTACTCACTCTTTTACTAAGAAAGCTTGTCTCTCTCTCTCTTGAGTTCTATTGCCTTTTAACACCACTGAACTTTTCATTGATTTATTGTTTACTTCCCAAGATGCAAGTCTAGGAGCCTTCATAGAGGCGTATAAACTAACGCTTCCCTTCTCCCACCCAATGTGGGATTAGATACTAAAACACTTAAAAATAAAATAAAAAACTCAAAAATAACTAAAATACTCAAACTCAAAATAAAACAAAATTAAAATTAAAATTAAAAATTTCGATCCATATCATTCTCTCCGGCTTGAGAACTTCAGCACCCGGCGAAGAACGACAGAAGTAGCACATCTGGACAGAAATCAGTACTCTGCGATTGGAGAAGATGGTTCATAAACTTTGAAGTGTAATAAGACGTAGATGGGCAGACGGACATCCTCTGATAATTTCTCCAAATTCATGAAAGATAGAAAAGCATGCGGGCCCTTTTTGTTGGTTAGGGGAGGATGATTTTGGACAACAAACTCAATATGCTCAATTAGAATCAATGGCGCTTCTTTCGGCATCTTTGGCGCACACTCCACATATGGATTTAGAAAAGGCTTTAGCTCAGGTTGCAGTGTTGGATCAAGTTTGTCGCTGTCTCAGAAGGCGGCACTAGATCAAGCTCTGGTTCAGGCTCTGACTGTGGTACTGGATTAATCTCTGATTTATGCTCTAACTCTAGTTTAGGCTCAGACTATTGTTGCTTCTCCAAAATTGGCTCTGGCTTTGGGTCGGTCTCAGGCTCCAGTTCAGGTTCAGGTTCAGGTGCAAGCTTTGTCTCAATTTCTTAGTTAGGAACTGGTTTTAACTCATGTTCAAGCTCACACTTTGCATCAGGTGTTTGTATGATCTCTACCATATGCTCTGACTTGAGTTTACTCTGTTGATTCATCTCCAATTATTTACAAAGGTTACAGATCTCACATATTAGTTCAATTAGATCATTCTCACTATTCACACTCGAGGCTTGTTGCGGTGCCTGTGCATGTCCGGAAGAATAGCGATCCTAAAGACAGATTTTGAACACCGATCATCGATAACTATGAAGTGGAAGTTGCCTATACTAGGATCATGCTTCTCATTTGAGCATGTGATGTTGCTTTTTGTTCTGTATCATCCTTCCCTCTAACCTTTATTCTATTCTGTGTTGGGCCTTGCCTTGTGATTGTGCGTGTCCTTGGTGACTGTTTATCTGCCTCTCTCAAGTCGATACTTGCTGTTTGCTAGGCCTGATGTGTCTTTGTAAGCTTGCTTAATTTATTATTAATATACTCACTTACTTTTCACAACACACACACACACACACACACACACATGAAAAATCAAAATGGGAGAAAAAATATTCTAGATGCGATTGACAATCATCATATCCATACATGTAATCGAAGCCATTAAAGTATGGGACCCAATCATACACTGTTACTGGAGAATAACCCTTGCAATAATCATCATAGTAATCATACTGTTATCCTATAATTTAGAGCTAATCTTCTAGCACGGAGGGTACCAATGTGTACTTGGCTGAGTTAGCTATACATTGGCATAAATAGTGCTAAATTTAGTCTTCAAACGGAACTAGAATCTTCAAAACAATGGAACTACATAGAAAATTCACTAAAAATAGCTGAAATTCCCAGAAAATTGACGCGGATTACTGTTGAGCCGCGACTCGACCGTCGGCTTGGTTGAGCCATTGACCGGTCAATCGACTCGGCTGAGCCGACTCAGGGATTGGCTCACCGGCTTGATCTGCTCAAGCCAGCCCCAATCGGCTCGAGGTCGGCTTCACTCGAGCCGATGAACACTATTGACATGCGAGTCGGCTCGTCGTTATGGTTGACTCCATTGAACTGACACTATAAAACCGTCGGCTCGATTGGCTTCGACGCCTTTTTTGGTGACTCTAGCAGCGCTTCACCACTGTTCTTGTTCATGTATGTTTTCCTGAGAGCGACGAAGAATCCTAGGGGGTCGACGACCCTGATTATCGTGGGTGCCAGCACCGGCAAGTCTTCAAAAGCTTGATGTGGTTGGTTCTCAATGAATTGGACGACATCGATGTTGGTTCTGAATTTGGGGTTCAAAACAGAACTCGAATCTTCAAAACAACAGAGCTATGCAAAAAATTCACTAACAAATCGCTGAATTTCTCGAAAAATTAACGCGGCTTATTGTTGAGTCATGGCACGGTCGCCATCTCAGCAGAGTCGTTGACATGTTAACCGGCTCAGGAAACGGCTAACTGGCTTAATCGGTTTGAACTGACACTAGTCGACTCAGGATCGACTCCACCCGAGCTGATGAACAATAACAACACATCGACTTAGTCAGATGGAGCTAGCGTGTTGAGTTGGCTTGTCGTCATGGTCGGCTCGATCGAGCCGACACTGTGCTAGCTACCAGTAGCGTCAACGGGCGGCTTGGGAAGATTTTGGTGGCGTCACTGGTCCTCGCCTTTGCTGGTGGCATTGCTGGCGAGCCTCAGCGAGACTTTGGACGATGTCGATGTTGCAGTTTGTCGATGGGGGCAATGCTGCAAGCTACAAGAGGTATCGGCTAGGGCGTTGGGGCCTTGCGATGGTGAGGGTAGCAGGAGCCTTTCATCGACGACGACAGTGGGGGGATTTTTTGGGTAGCGGCTAAGGTTTGGAGTATAATTTGATGATTTTTTAAATCTGAAAGAGCGAAGATGGGATCTTTAGCTCTGATACCAAACTGATACCAAACTTATGTTGGACGGGATATATTTTAGGGATTTTTATAGAAGATTTGGAAAAGAACTATGGATAAATTAGAATTCTTGGCTTCTCATCAAGAATTCTGATGCTTCTCACTACGGAAGGTGCGAACCTTTCTCAGGTTTGTGCAAGTTTTCTTATTGAACCTTTCATTTATTTCATTAATCGGTTCCCAAGATACATGTTGAGGGGCCTTTATATATGCTTACAAACTACCACTTCCATTCTTTCATCCAATATGGGATTAAAATGATAAAACACTTAAAAATAAAATAAAAGACTCAAAAATAACTAAAAGACCCAAACTAAAAATAAAACAAAAACAAAATAATAATAAAAAATTCAGATCCTTATCATGGACCATTAGCTTGAACATCAGTTATCCATTCGAACTGGAAAGAACTGTTTGTCAACCAGTGTTAGGCAGTATAGAAGCATAGCTCAAACCCAACCAAACAGCTAAATGAGAATATGTATGGAGAAAAAAAGAGTAAGAAGCACAACTGGCTTTTTGAAAGAAAAAACCAAGCTTTTTACCTTATACTTTTGGGGGCAAAGTGTTACTGGTTGTTTTTGGGTGTCTATATGAAAGATAAACTAATGAGCCTAAGTTATGTTTGGTGACCATAAATTCTGTAGCGATGATCATAGCATTTACATGCATGTTGGCTTCTCTCACAAAAAAGCACAATGCTCCTCTAATGCTTCAAGATCAACAAGATCAACAACGCAACTGTAATACTTCAGCGAAGGCACCGAGCCGTATCATCCCTGCTTCATGTGATCGAAGAACTCATTGCCGTTTTCCTTCAAACCAGCGGCGCCTGCAGGCTGCAGTCGCACGCAGAAGAGCAAACTGAAGAATGTGTTTGCAGCTGGTTTCGTTCCGCCTCTCACCGTTTTTCATGAACACATGGTGTCACAGCGAACTCGTCGGGGGCACCCCACTGAGGCCTTACGAGGGAATAGTTCTTTCGGGCATTTCATCGAAAATCCTACGGGCGGTCTCGTGTTGTTGCGCATGAATCCACCGATGATGAAGATGGCGTGGGCGTTTGCATATGAAACTGGTACTCCAGTTTTTATCCCACATCGGTTGTGAAACAAGAGGGGAGGGTCTGAGTTACATATAAAATGGACCGGGGCTGAACAGTAGAAACTCATCTTTGCGCTTGGGGCAATGACGCAGCTAGTGAGGTTATAACCGAGGCGCGTCAATTGCTGGTTGAAAACTATTTCCAAACACCCTCTTCGGCAGTGGGCTTTGTCCTGCTGCCAAAGAGAATTTCTGGAAGGGCTCCCTCTAACCCAGGGTAAAGCCCTACAAATTCATTATAAAATCTTGGAGTCTTTAACTCAAATTCGATAGAACTCATGAAATAGTTTTAAGTAGTTGTTTATGTAGGCTTTTCTTGCTTGGTTCATTACACTAACAGTATATAGTTAAAACCCATGAAAGGAAATCGTCTCTATGTCTATAGATGAAGATAGATGAGTTGAACTTTTTTGTTTGATTCAATTGTTTTTTTTACAAAGATTGGAAACGGTAGCACCGACTCACCTCTTTATAGCGATTTAAGATGTAAAATATTTAATCACTCAGATAATTCAATGATGTGCCTTGTGGGCAAACATTACCGGAAGATTTCCTAACGGAAATAAGCACGATAATAATCAATTATTCATTAGATTAATGAGATCTACATCCTAATTGTTAGGCAATGACTCACGGCACGACACGGCCCCTCGACGGTTCTTGTGCATATAAGCTATGAGTCGCGGTACGCCGTTATCTTTCGGTGGTAAACCTGTAAATAAGTGGAAACGTGTAAATGGTCGGTCGTGCGCAGAGTAAAATGGTGGGTGCGCGTAGGAATTTTCTTTCTCCAATACTCTCGATTCCCCTCGTTTCTCTTTGGACTCCGACGATCACCGCCGACCACGGCCGACACCTCCTCCCAATCCAGTGGTCTTTCTGTCTGCCTTCGACGCCTTTTCGTATCCCTGCCATTTTGAGCTGCCTCAACGAGCTCGAGCTTCCTCTAAATCGTATGGTCGGTGATTTCGGTATGCATATTTCTTCAAACAATAATATGGATCTGTCTAAGTTTTGTTATCACTTCACAATTTGTCCGATCGGTTAGTGAAAAATAATAAAAATAAAATGGTGATATATGTATTATTTTGGTCAGACTGCGTGTTTCTATTCTTTTTAATAAGGCCGAGATTTGTTTAATTTGTCGTGAATTTGCAAAGAGTGAGCTTGACTGCCGTTAATGTCTAAGTTGGCTCATTTGATGGTAGGGCTGGTTCTATTGGATTGATGCTAGTTAGTGTGAGTGATTCTAGTTTCTTCCGCTCACTTTCTTCTCTCTTTGTGATGTGAACAACGGAGAAAATACTAATTATTGTTCTATTGGAAAATTAGGTTTCTGAATTGGGGTTAATAGATATTTCGTCCCCCCCCCCCCCACATATTAATGCTTTGCTAGATTTCATGAAAGGTATGATGTTGCGTCTGAAAACTTCCATGTTCAAGGACAAAAGATGTGTCTTCGATTTCTTTTCATAATTTCAATTGTTGCAGTCTGGTTTTGATCTGAGCTTGTTAAATTGGACGTTTGTTTATGTTATCCTTTTGTTTATTAAAAACTAATCTATTGGAAACTCCATTTGGCAACTATTATCTCACTAATATCATTTGCAACAGTCTTAAACTCCGAGTGCAGCAACATGGTGATTATTATACACAAGCATGTTATAGTTAAGAACTAGTCATTACCCGTGCCCATAGGGCACGGTTTATTTAATGGCCGAGGTTCCCCCCACAAATTTCAAGTTTCCCCCAGAATTTAAGTCCCCCCACAGAATTTAAGCCCCCCAAATTCAAATCTTCCCCACAAACCCCCCCCACCCCCAAAAAAAAAAAAAATATCAAGCCCTTATCCTAGTCATAAGCCCTTTGTCCTAGTCACTTGTCCTACTGGGGCAAAATTCAAAATCTTCATCAAATATAGAATAGATTGACATTCAAACTTGACCTGTGATGCTACTCTTCTTTAGAGAATTAAAGTACGCGGAGACTTGCGTGCATGTTGATGACCCTTGAAATCTATAATGCCTCTCTTTAAACATAAATTAACCTTGATGATATATGCATAGAGCTTGAGGGCATGTTGTAAATATTTGAAATTGATTGAAACCATAACTTCAGAAGAATAGCGCCAGCAGAAATCTTATTATGGGACATACCTCATGAAGATTGCAAGCTTTCTTTGAACAGTTTTAACTCACATGATGTTCATGCTTCTTGCGTTTTGGCTTAATTCATGACTTTGCCTATAGATAGCAAGTTTTTACTTTCAGTTATGCTGGTGAGTTTATTGTCCTGATACCCCAGAACTTCGCTTATTGAAATTGCAGGTGAATATAAAGGGTTGTACCATCAAATTTTTTCATATTTAAAGGAGTGAACAGTTCTTGTATTTCCCTTTCAACATGGGCTCATCTGTTATAACACCTGAAGATGTGCTTGAATCACTTATGAATGATGGCACTATAGATGCTATCCGATTGAAGATAATTAATCAGCTAAAAGCCAATGTAAGTCCATTTGGGATCAACATCATTTTTCCTTTCAAGTTATTATTTATTTATCTTTGCAATGCCATGCATGTCCTATGATGAATCTGATGACAACTTGCTTTATGTTTGGTTTAAGAAGGTTGCTAGGTTTATATAAAGACCATTTTCACATAAAGCTCTCTCATATGTGTGTGCAGGTCTGCTTGCTTGATCTACTTTTAAATGTGGTTAGAAACTCTTATTCTTGTGTGCTATAATTAGTGTAACTTATCCATGTTGTCTGTGTGTTACTATGCCATCTTGTTGGTAAAAGTATTATACTTCAACCAGACGAAGCTTTTTAGCATATTTATACTTGTGTGTTTTAGTGCTTATATAATTACAAGTCTCCCATTTTTGAATATTTTCTTATACATTCTAGTGTTTTCTCTATATTTTGCAAATGTAATCTTCTGTTAGCTAGGACCCAGATGATGTGAATCATAGGGAGATAAAGACAAAAGTCTACATTTCAGATGAAAGCGTTCTCATCTCTGCCAAATCGTCAAGAAATATTATCTAAACCTGTTTATCTTATCCCAAATGGAACAAAAAAATAAAGGAAAGAAAAAAGAAACAAAAAAACACTAGACCTGTTCCTCTTCTTTTTGGGAATCATACAGAAAGTGAAAGCCTAGGTTTTTGTCATGGGAAAGTGATCTTCACACCTCCCTCTTCAAGTCATTTGCTTGCATCCTTAATGGTTACATCCATATTTTAATTTTTGTTTTACTAATTTTTGTAATTTTTTTTTGTTATACATAGTTTTGATGAACATCTTTCTAGGGCATCATATTGTTAACTAAAGTTGAGATCTATAATTTTAAAAATTTATGTATCCATATATGCTTGTTCTCTAGGTAAATTCTGTTATTTAAGAAGTTGCATGATTTTAGATTTATAGCTAGGACTACTGAAAGTTTACAAATCCTAAAAAACATTTGAAAATTGAAATATTCATAAAATATTTGTTAACATTTCAGTTCAATTAAATTAAGTATTTTTTTGAAATAAAAAGAAAAAAAATCCAGAGTTCATGTATACGCAAAATAAGATTTCTTTTCTATTTTTTGTTTCTTTGCTTTGGATAGGATAAAAGAAGTATAGGATAACACAAGCTATCCACACACTCTATTGCTAATGTCTCCTTTCTATTCTTGTTTCTTTGTTTCAGATAAGATAAACAGCAGTAGGATAGCAACAGCTAAAATAGCTTTAAAAGACACCCTACTACTTAGGTCTCTATTAAACTTCATTTTTTATTGAAACAAGCTCTTTTTTAAATTATTTGTTTATTTAAAGAGGATGAAGAGTATATTACATCGGGAAAAAGCAGTCAGATAAAGAGGAAATTGGAATTAAACTTGGATTTTGGATAAAGAACAGATTAAAGCTGAGATCTGATTTCAGTTTAATTTGATAGGATAATTCGTGTATTTCAAAATTCTGTTGAGAGAGAGAGAGAGAGAGAGAGAGAGAGAGAGAGAGAGAGAGAGAGAGAGAGAGATTTATTAACTGTCATTTCATCAGAAATTTTCCATCTTTTATATCAACTTTGTAAATTTCCTTGACATTAGGTTTCCGTTTGATGGAAGGGGACAGTTGCAAAAAGAGATTAACATACGAGGGCATATAGGAAAATTTTCATAAGTTAATGAGAAATATGTAAAAACAGAATGATATATTTCGAAAAACCCCTTTCAGATATTGCACCACGTAGGCTTTTTTCAGCCTTTGATGGGACAATCATTCTTTCTTCGGCGGGAGAACGCACTTTCTGCAGGACGAGGACAGAGTTACAAAAAGGGCTCTCTTAGATTGTTTGATGGTGCATGATTGACAGAGTTCCAAGCCCGAATTCAAGTCTTTCTCTTATACCGGTTGTTAATCCTTATATTTATGATTGGATGTGTTGACAACATCAAGAGGATTTAGTATCTGGTTGTCTACATATTGTATATTCCTTTGTGATTGCAAGTCTAAATACAGATCTTTATTGACGATAAAATGAGATCAGATGTAAATTGTAATGCGGTTTGCCCTAAGTGGCATAGTTTTCTACTTCTTTTGAGATGGATTTGCCTGCCTATGGAGCACAAGCCTTCGGAAGAGCTTGGTCAAATCATATAACTGGCTGTCCACTTACATCAATCATTAAGCTATTGCGAGATTCCTAGCTAAGAAATATGGAAAGAGAGATTCTAGAGCCAACTACTGGCAGGAAACCTACCTTTTTGGTTGTTTGCCTAAACTCATGGAACCAGGAATCTGGCACCATATACTGTAGGAAAATGTGTTGAAGTCTGAAGCACTTAAGCCAAAGACTGAGATAGAATACATGTTCTTTAGTTGGCGTATGTCACAATTAATGGTATTAGCCTTGTCAATTTGATTCCTTGGTTAATAACATGGTGTTATTGAAGTTGGGCTTATGGTTTACTTTTGATTGCCAAAATCGATGAATCATTATTTATATGGCAGCGACTTCAGAGTATTATATTGGTTGTTTGGCACATGAATTCTTATATTTTTTTGTGATCGGGGTACGCGAACTCATGGAATCTTGGATTCTTGGTGTGAATTTAGAACATGAACATTAACAAGAGAATATTAAATACAATGTTCCCTTGATTTCATGTGGGCATATAAGCTTTTAATTTAGATTAGCAAAGGTAAGTGTGTACACAAATAAAAACTAAAAAAATAATGTCAACTTGATTGTACCCGCATGAGTGTCTAACATGTAACACGCATGAGTGTCAATTCTATCCAAAAGCCTAAATCCATATACGTTCTGAAACTGTCAAGCCCTAAGATAACCACATCATCAAAAGAGGCGGATGTTGCTGATTCTTCAAGTTGGAGAAGGCTGTGGCTGCAAATA
This sequence comes from Scilla litardierei, assembly GCA_030789695.1. NCBI lineage: Eukaryota > Viridiplantae > Streptophyta > Magnoliopsida > Asparagales > Asparagaceae > Scilla > Scilla litardierei. Next base: position 30,275,730 of record CM061138.1, read on the forward strand.
TTCTATTGTTTTCATTTTGGTTGAAGATACGGGTGATGGTTCTTTGAGGGACTAAAAAAAGATTTCATCCTTAGTTTGCCCCAAATCGACAAAACCGCCTGCTACTTCACATAAACTGACTGAAATAGATGAGTTTCAGCTAAAACGTAACGAGTCTGAGAAACTGATGGTGTCTTGGACTGTCCTAAGCAGACATTGGTCATCCAAAATCTTGTTCCTTGTTTCATTGTATCATGCTTTGTTAAAGTTTGAACAGAAAAAATTAAATCTTTACTCCCCTTCCCCAACCATGCCCAAAAATTGTCTCACTCAAATGTATATCATGGTAATTGACACAAAAAAATGACAACACATACCTCCTCCTACCCCCTTCTGCCACCTCCACCCCAAAAAAGGGGGAAAACAATGTAACCCACAACACACCAATTCACACAAATAATCACCTAGATCGGCAGATTTAAGTGAGCTTGTATAAAAGGATAAGAATAGTCTTCTTTACTGAACACTACTACAAGGATGTCCTTTTTAAGCCTTATATTATGTTGGTGGCTTCATCTCAACGATCAGGAAGCCAATGACACTACAGTAACAAAGCGGATTCCAATAACAAATTGCAACCTAATTTATTCTAGTATACATCAACAGGGACAATAGAAATGTTTTTGTTCTAGCAACATTAATATTTTTATAAGGAATGAAGGGCTGGAATATTAATTTATTTCAGCGAAGATTTGTATAAAACTTCCTTTACAAATTATTCTATGGCACGAATTATTTTGTGGCGCAAACAAAATGGAATTAGCCTCATTACCATCTCAATTAGACATCATTCTAGTTTAAACAATGTTATTTCTGCGCACGTCTTCTATGTGTGTTCCTATACTGCATATGGATGATCTAATTAGCACCAATTATATGTTATTTCTGTGCATGTCTTCTATGTGTGTTCCTATGCTGCATATGGATGATCTAATTAACACCAATTATATTGGATAAACAGCTTTTGTGATCTTTTAGTTGCTACAATTTTCCATTAAGAAGCAGAAATCTAAGAGAAACAAACATTGAGTTTTCTTAAAATCCTAGCAATTAAGTGATTCATGTATACTATTTGTAAATGAAAACTTAGATAACAAGCAACCGGTGTTCTAAAAATTTGTTTATTCTAGAACAGAAATGTTAGCAGGTCGAAACCACACCCGTATCAGATTATGAGCCCGAAATAAGCGGTCACCCACATATTAGGGCACATTTACCTTATGATCAAACACATAACCCATTATACAGCTGCATACAGCTTATGCAACAGCATAACCATGTCTATTTTTGGGTTACTTCTCTCCCCTTCGTCTCCTCCTGCAGCTTCTTTTTTTGGTGGAGACCAAAGAAAGCTTACTGTTATTGTTAGGGTTCTCCTCCTCTTGCTGCTTTCCTCCCCTATAGACCTGTTGCTTTTGCAGTTGCCATTTTTCTCTTGTTTAAGATTACAGAAAGTGAGAGAGAAGGGCACGCTCATGCACACAGACGGACACGTACACATCTGGGAAAAAAAATATATGCTGTCAGCATGGGAAATTTCACACGCTGACATTACATATACATCGTTTTATCATCTAAATTTTTTGGATGTGTTCGACACATCTTGGATACATCATAATTGATCACCATATCGAAAATCAAATGAATCCAATGCTAATTGACATTCGATCTAACGGATTCATTGATTTGAGAACAATAGATTTTTTTGTAATGAGTGGATCGAGGGTCAAATAACCTAAGGGTTCACACATATTTGGGGTTTTAAGGGTTTAGAATGTGTACAACAATCTAAGAAATTTTTTTCAAACTTTTTATGAGTAAGCCCGCACCGACAACGTAAGAAATTTTTTACGTTGTCAACCACACTCATAATCCTCACACACACACACACTAGTCATAACTAGTGCCCGCGGGCCGGTTCATTTAAGATTTTTTCCACCGCGAAATCTTTCTTGCCCAAAAAATTATTTCCACACCCAAAATTTAAAAGAACAATAAATTAGCGTAAAAATATTTAGCGACACGGGTGCCTTCGAAGCGGAACAACAAATTTGACGTAGGCGTCTTTGACATGGAACAACAAATTCTGTGCGGAACAACAAATTAGCGTAGAACAACAAATTCGGCACGGGCGTCCTTGGCACGGAATAACAAATTAGCGTTTTTAGCGGACACCATCGACGCGGATCGATGAGGTGGCAGCACCCCCTGTGCTTATTCCCCAGAGCGTGCCCCCTCGCGTTCATTCCATAGAGGGGGGAAGAGAGTGCATAATGTTTATAATTTTATTTTTCCCAAAATTTAGTTCCAATAAATAATATTATTGAGTTAATCTTTCAGTATTAACCAACCGTAATTTACAACGGGCCATGATTTAAAATCCCAATGTAACCCTTGGCACACATTAATTTCGGCATGACCACAATATGCACTCAGCCCAGCCCAAACGATTAAATCACTAACGTCACAGCGCGGTGGGAAACCACTTCCTCCAAAAAAAATCACCCAATCGACGGACGCGCACTTCCCGAGCTAACGTCGAAAGCTCGCAACACCTAACATGTTGGGATCCATTCATCTGTGAGATTCCCGCAAACGTCACAGAAGAACGAACGGTCTAGATCTCCCTAACTTTTCACCATGTTCATAAATTTTCCTGATGTCAATGGACGAAAAAGAAATTTGGTGATTTGTTGGGGAGTTGAAGATGCCACGCTTTTATGGGAAGACATAGGATGAGAGAGAGTTTACGTTCGGTTTTCAAAACCTTGGCTTTCCCAACACATTTCCTCCCAAAAATTCAAATGTCCCCCCCCCCCAATTTTTCTCAAAATCTCATCTCAATCGTTGATTCATCAAGATTAAATCTCAGCCGTATTTTTATCAACCTTTTTGTCCTAGTCAGCTTGTTCTAGTCAACCCTAGAATTCAAAGAAGTTTGTCAAATGTATAATAATAGATATGTGTGTATATATATGTATATGAGAATAATGGGTATCATATGAAAATGGAGGCATCTCCTCATATAACAAGACACAAAAAGTGGGGTGTTACAACAAGTACAAGCCCCTATCCCACTTTTTGTGTTTTGTATATGAGGAGATGCCTGCCATGTCATATGATACCCAATAATACACACACACACACACATCTTGGATTTGTTCTTGTTGCTGCCACCAATCTTTATGGGGATCAAATTTACTAACTACTTGGAATTTCGACGAATCAGGTTTTTGTTTCCATCTCTTTAAGCACAATGCATAGTTTCTACTATTTTGTTATTTTTTCACAGCTAGCTACAAACCATTATATTGACAAGTCAAAAAAATTTCACCATTTAGAAAAGGGTCCCTTACTGAAGCATTGTGGAAGGGCCTAGAGGCCATGTATGCAATTATTTAGGGAGCCTAAAATTTGTCTCTGATTGGCCTTGAGAGTTATTTGTGCGACTTGACATCTCTTCCAAGCCCCAATGCACAAAATAATTGCTTGCTCTAATATATTGAAATTTCTGTGGAGGTAATTGTTGGTGGATGATATATGTTTGTACCCCTGCAACTTCGTTTGTAAATTTTCATGTCTCGTTTTTAATGATCTGTGTAAACATAGTAGGTGTATGTCAATGTCATCGTCTATGCTTCCAATCTATCCTAGAAAGTTTATAATATTTTTCTTGATTTCCCCCTTATTTTTAGATATTTTTAACAATTACCATACACATATTCATGTATATGTCTATATTTAAAATTAAATATATATAAAAATATATTTATTTTTGTAGAATACACATAATCGGCCACATATTCAGATTATACACTATACACTCCTGGAACTACTGCATTTTAGAACACTGTAAACAACAAGCAAGAAGTAACTACTGCATTTTAGAACAATGTAAACAACATGCAAGAAGTAACATGTTAATAAAAGTAACAATTGACATCTTAAGCAATTAACCGATTAACAAGAAAACTCTTAGAAAATGAAATTCTTGATGAGACACTGAAATCAACACAAGAACTCAATAACAAGTAATGTAAAACCAAGTTACTGATAAGATCTAGGGCTTTTTTTGGAAGAAAGGTGGGATTTTTGGGTGGAAAAGAGGGGATTTGAGGGAAAACAAAGAAAAAGAATTTTTATTGATTTTTTAGAATTGGAATAAAGATGATAACTTGCCTCAATTCAAGAAGAGACTCTCTTAGCTTTCAATTTGAGAAGAAAGCCTAAGAACTCCGGGTTGATGTCCGTGGACAGCTTGGACTAGTGTTTTCACAAATAGAATCAAGCATACTCCCTCACTAGCTGGCCCTAGGTATAAATAAAAGAAAATACAGATTTGCAAAATTAACGAAACCTCCCTAAAAACTAAAAATTCCTAAAATGCCCTTGTTAGGCTGCAAAATCCAGAACGCATCACTACTCCGTCCCAGAAAACCATTTTGTCCTCAAGGTGGTGCATGAAATGCGTGGGCGGGTTATTCCAAGTGCATGTGCTCCTGATCCTCTTCCTCATCCATCTCCAGCTCTATTACGCCCTCTCCATCCTCATCATCAGTCACTATCAATATTTGCAAGGTACGGTCGCCACACCGATGCACCAGAGAGAAATTTTCGTCACACTTGAAGCATAATCTATTGGCACGATTTTCTTGTATCTCAGCCTCTGTCATCCACCGTATCTGTCCCACTGGTCGTGCCTCAACACCCTTCTCCTTGCTGGCAGCTGCCCTGTTTGTGGATGCTGCTCCTCTCTGTGGCCGCCTTCTGTTCTCCTACAGGATCCTACCCCGAATAGAGGAACCCCCATGCTCCCCGAGACTTCATTTCTTGGTCCAGTCTGTCCTCCACCATCCTTGCCAGACTCATGCACTCTCGCAGATCCGCAGGCCTCTGGATCGTCAGCTCTGATCTGATGGTGAACCCCTTCATAAAGCATCCCTCCAGGGACTCGTCTGGCACCACACAGACCCGACTAGCTAGCATCTTAAACTTCTTGACACAGTCCCTCACAGTCTCTTCCTGCCTCAGAGAATACAATCTCTCATGTTGCACTGCCCGCTTGTATCTCATGCGCATTGATAGGGGGCATATTATTCTCTAAGTAAGTAACTAAACTAAGCCACTTCAAGATGAAATAAAAGTATAGTTCTTCATCTGGCCCAATGCGCTCAATTCTTTGACCAACTTTTGATATCTGTCTATACTACTTACCTAATATCACTAAGATCTTGACCTCTATCTGCATTTAATTTATAGTGGATTCTCTTATTAGAGGTAGCATATCATATAAGGGCAAGATATGATTCTGAAAAGCAAGCATTATTTGCTTAATATCAGCAGAAAGCAAGACAGATTGGCTCACATTTTCTTTGTTCCAAGATGCCAATAATCAATCACTTCAAGCAGATCTATGCCACCGCTAATCCTCAGTGCCCACCGGACCTTCAGGATCTCATCTCCGAGGTTATTACTGATAAGGACAACCTTACTCTCTGTACCATCCCGGATGAGCAGGAGATTTGGGGAGCCCTTAAGAGCATTGGGTCTACAAAAGCCCCTGGCCTCGACGGAATCACGGCCCTCTTTTTCAAACATTACTGGGAGACATCACCGGACTTTTCATCAAAGGCGAGTGTTATGAAGAGGTCGTGCCAAGCTTTGGGGGTCTCTGCCCACTGTGCTAACACTTTTTACCTTAGCCAAACTGCTAGCGCTCAAAGGGAAGTGCCCATTAAAAAAAGAAAAGCTTAGAAAAGGAAGGGGAACGAACACAGTAGATGACATACATAGAAATAGAGGCAGCCGAGTAGACTAACTTCTTTGTTATTCTCTGATCTCCCGAGTATAAGTATAAAAATCTAAATAGAGCGGAAGGGGATGACTCAGCAGCTGGACTTGAGACGCCACTAACAAAACGAGAATGAGCACCTAAAATGAAAGATCGTACAGTCACTACAGGAATGGGGCGATGGCAGCCACTTCCTGTTTACGAGGAGTTGAGATCGAAGACTGTCGCATTGACCCGCATATGACCGTCAGCCTTGGTGGAATGTAAGCCAAACTACTTGTTTCTGCTTCTGTGGAATTTGATCCAACGACTAGGCTTCGTGCACCGCGCTCATAATGAACCAATTGACACTTACAACTGCCGACCTGGCAAAGAAAAGAATTGACTCAATCTGATCATTCAAATAAATCAGGCGCTAGTGTATAGTCAAAGGAATGAAAGCAGACCAATCCCGTTTACCTAGCCTAGAGTTCGAGAAAAAGCATAGACCAAAGTGCTAGCTGACACTACCCTTCCCTTTTTAGTAAAGAGTCGATCCCCTATAAACAAAGAGGATAGCCCCTCGCCTTGTCATATTCCTATTAATGATTGTGATAGCTTTTATAGGATACGTACCGCCTTGGGGTCAGATGAGCTTTTGGGGAGCTACAGTAATTACAAGCTTAGCTAGTGCCATACCTGTAGTAGGAGATACCATTGTGACTTGGCTTTGGGGTGGTTTCTCCGTGGACAATGCCACCTTAAATCGTTTTTTAGTCTCCATTATTTACTCCCCCTTATTTTAGTAGGCACCAGTCTTCTTCATCTGGCCGCATTGCATCAATATGGATCAACTAATCCATTGGGTGTACATTCAGAGATGGAAAAAATTGCTTCTTACCCTTATTTTTATGTAAAGGATCTAGTAGGTCGGGTAGCTTCTGCTATCTTTTTTTCCATTTGGATTTTTTATGCTCCTAATGTTTTGGGGCATCCCGACAATTATATACCTGCTAATCCGATGCCCACCTCGCCCCATATTGTGCCGGAATGGTATTTCCTACCGATCCATGCCATTCTTCGCAGTATACCTGACAAATCGGGAGGTGTAGCCGCAATAGCACCCGTTTCTATATCTCTGTTGGCTTTACCCTTTTTAAAAGTATGTATGTGCGTAGTTCAAGTTTTCGCCCGATTCACCAAGGAATATTTTGGTTGCTTTTGGCGGATTGCTTACTGTTACGACCTAAAGATCGTGGGAGCCCGGCTACCGCCCGGATCCGCTAACATATCCCATTAACTCGCCCTATCACAAAGGGGCCGCCGCCCCGAAAATCTGGGTCATCATGGAGACAGGCGCGCCCGGCAGCGTTCCCCGAACCGGTCGGGGCGAACGACCGCAGCCGGCCGGGGCGAACGACCGCAGCCGCCCGACCCGCCGGGGTAGCGCGCTTGGGGACGCTTGGGTAGCTAGGCCAGGCCTATTGACCGGTGTGGACGTATCCCTCCTCACCAGCGGGCCGTACCCCACGGCCAATCGGGACGGCCCGCCCGACTCCCGCGAACCGCGACGCCTAGGGTGACACTGCCCGGCCTTTAGCTCGTCGCTAGCGACAAACAATGTAGGATAAGGACACGACTGACACATACGTCACCCGACCGTCTGACAAAGCACCCCCTGGCGGCTGAACCACCTGACAGCTGATGCTTTCGGCCCTGACACCCCGACAAAAGCACCCTTTGGCCGTTGCGCCGCCTGACAAAAGCAGATCAGGACCTCCTGTCCCCGAGGCCCTTATCCAAAGTTTCCGCCGTCACACGCGCCAGCTCAGCACGCCTAGTCATCACCCGTCAGGTATAAATACCCCAGTTCCTCTTACGGAAAGGGGGTTGGAAAATTCTCTCATCTTCTATCACACACACGAGGGCAAAGGTCTTCCATATCTTTGCTCTCCCACCTAAAGCTCGTCACGGGCGGCGGACACACAGAGAGTCCGACCGGCGTGTCTAGCCCCTTTTTAAGCCCTATCACTGACTTAGGCATCGGAGGGGCTAAGGGTTGAACCCCAACCCTACCCCTCTGACGAGTTGTTCGTGCTGCAGGAGAGCCCGCCCCTTGACCGGAGTCAGCTTCAGCCCCCTGCCGTCCAACCTTCCCCAACTACTTCCGGCGAGATTCGACCCCGTGGGCATCACCGGCGACGGACCCGACTTCTTCACCTCACTAATCACTTGTAAAACAGTCTACCTAACCCCTCATTTCCATATAACCACCGTGCCCTTGGTTCCCCATTATACAAATTCATTGTACGCGAGTTCCACCTCGTAACACTTACTACTAGGTTGGATCGGATGTCAACCTGTGGAGGCACCATTTGTGACTATTGGACAAATTTCTTCTTTCTTTTTCTTCTTGTTCTTTGCCATAACGCCCATTCCGGGACGGGTTGGAAGAGGAATTCAAAATTCTTACACGGATGAGACTGATCACACCTGATCAGTGAAAAATTCTTACACCAATCATTTTTTCATTTACGAGTGAGTATTACACCATGAATTTACAAGCAGATGAGTTTGAGGCCTTGTTGATATAGCTTAGACATGGAAAAATACTCTACTATAGGGTGGTAGGGCTGAACTTTCAAATCCGGAGAGCCGATCCCTCATTCGACCTTTGCCCATTAGGTAGTTAGAATCTCCCTTTGCCAACTAACTAGTACACGGGGCATCAGGTCGTCCATCCATTTCTATCAAAAACCTAGGACTAGTACTATGGCCAACACGTGCCTCCGTACATCAGCTGACATCACCATACCTGCCTCCACGCAGCCCCTCAAGGCAACATAACTCCTATTATGCCTACCGACGCCTCCAAATATACTCAATCATCAAGTAGAAACCAATTTCACTTCCCGAGTAGCACAGTGCTGAGTAGGGTGGCGAGCATCAAGTCACCGAATAACCCTTCACAATTCAAGAGTGCGTCACTTGCGTCTTTTTTCCGCATCGAAAAGAAGATTATCTACTATACTTCTCACTTTACCGAAAAAGCGCCTGGAACGTAAAGGAATTTCTAAAGAGATTCTCATCTTCCAAGCTTTCATTTCTCAAGAATCTCTCTCTCACAACGCTCCATCCATTTCTATTAAAAACCTAGGACTAGTACTATGGCCAACATAACTCCTATTAATCACTCCAGCATGAGCGTTGTGAACTCCTCCCACGTGCGAAAAGGCTGGTCCTGTTAGGTCTATCGATACCACGACAACGCTTATCCTTTCAGGTAAACCCCAGCTGCCCTAAGCCACTCCCCCTCCTGTACTATAGATACCTCAAAGTATCTCTCAACCATGTATAACCACGAATCTTGGTTCTCTCCCTCAAAAAACGGGCATCTTCAGCTTCCTGACCCGATTTTTCGCAGAAAATCCTCTTTGTGCTTCTTTCTACTGCTGGTATCATGTCGTCGATATGTGGGGTGGAGGTGCATCATATCCATGGCCTCCAACAAAGCCTCCATCTCTTCCGTTCCATGTGATTCCTTCCCAATCAGCTCCTCTATCTACGAAGTCCCCTCGGTCATCCTCGTGGTACCTGTCATAGTACTCAAACTTTGTCTCACGTTCTGGTGGTCCTCCTCCATAGAAATCAGCGTCAAACTCATTTCGGGGCGCTCAAACCCCTGTACGAAGCCTACATGCTGTCCATATCTCCTCCGAGGGGCCGTCGGGTGCTCAAGATAGGCCCGACGGCGACGGCCCTGTTGTTGTGGCATCGTCAGGGCCCTGTTGCTGTGGCCTGGGGCCCTGGCAGGCCGCTAGGACCTCGCGCGGCCCTTGGTGGGTCGCCAGGGGGCCGCGGTTGGCCTGGCGGGCCGCCAGGGTCAGCCGCCCCTCCCCATGTTGTTGCCGATGAGTTTCCGGCCCTCTTTCGCTTCCTCGGACGTCGTAGAACCCTTGTAGAGTCTCCTCGCTTCCTTCTTTGTCCTCTTCTTTGTTGTCCGTCACCTGATCTACATCCGATGGAAGCCCTTCGCGAAAAGGTTCAACTTTCTCCTTTCCATTCGTCAAAGATCTAGCCTTTTGCTCTGGATCTAGGGTTTCTCCTTGGATCAAGTCCAATTTCTAGGAGATCACGTCAAATTTCTGGTTCATCGCTTCCAAGAGTTGTGTGAATCTCCGATCCGCCTCGGCGCCTTGATCTTCAATCTTTTTCGTGAGTTCTTGGATTGTGCCGTCATGCTTCTCCTTCAGCACGCCGATTCTATCCTTAGTTCTCGCTGTCTCCATGGATCGACGAATCCTGATACCAATTGGATACGATCTAGGACCCTTTTTGGAAGAAAGGTGGGATTTTTGGGTGGAAAATAGGTTATTTGGGGGAAAAACAAAGGAACAAGAAAGTTTTTATTGATTTTCAGATCCGGAATAAAGATGATAACTTGCTTCAATTCGAGAAGAGACACTCTCCTAGCTCGATTCTAGAAAAAAGACTGAGGATTCCTGGGTGATGTCCATGGACACCTTGGACTAGGGTTTTCACAAATAGAATCAAGCATATCCCCTCCCTAGCCGGCCCTAGCTATAAATAAAAGAAAATTACAGATTTGCAAAATTAACGAAAACCCCCCTTCTAAAAACTGAAAATTCCTAAAATGCCCTTGCCGGGCTGCAAAATCCTGAACGCATCAGTTATCAAAACAGGTGAGCTAGTGCACAATACTAAGAATAAATAACTCTACGACGATTCAACTTATATAAATTTGTGCAACCTTTTTTTGACAGATTATTGGGCTATCTATGTGGCCACTTAATGATAGCCATACTAGGATTATGCAGCTGGTACACTGATGATGCGGCTTATGCATATGCTAGTAGATAGTACACCAGTTTTGTTGTTTGTCTGCATAATATACCAGCATAACCCATTTATTATGCAGTCTCATGCCATATAAACAGCTCACATGTGTTTACAGCATGGTTTTAAGACCTTACAACATTTAACTTATGTGCAGCAACCTGGCACATATTCCTCTTACATTTCGAAGATCATGGCATCTTGCAGTCATGATAAATGAACATATTAGTTTATTGTTTTATGCACGTTCCTCATCCTTGGGAATTAATCTGCTTTGGTTATTGGATCTCTCAGATAATAAGTAATGGAGAGCATGTCCAAAAAAACTTGTTACAAAAACACATCAAAAATATATAGTGAGACCTATTTCTTTGGATCTGCCCATAATCTACTGGCATACAGTGACTAATTAAAGAACACCAGACCAAGTATGAGACTAACCAGACCAAGTATGAGACTAAGTGTAGAATATATGCGGAAATCTGTTTCTATGGATTCATATTCTACAAATGGAAATCATGGAGCTATGGATTCAGGAGCATCAGACAGAGTAGAATTCCTCTTCCTAGCTTTTAGTGGATGGGATCAAAGGTCAGTTCTTATTTTGTATATTTATAATTTGGCCCTTGTTTTTGTTAGTCGAGTAAGATCCTTTTTTATTTGAGACTTTTAGTTTGTTTTCTTCCTTTCTCGAAATATTGGCATCACATTTTCCATTAGTTAGGATGCGGGGCTTTTCTATTTAGCTTGCAAGAGTCACTAGAGTGGAGTCTAATTAGGGTTCAACTTTAATTTTTAGCTTTATTATGTCTCTATTTTTAGTTAAGTTGGTGAGGTTAAACTCTGTCTATCTTCTGGATATGGTGAGTGAGTCGAGAAGGGCTCGAGTTAAGATAAAGATAAGCCACATTTATCTTGTCATGTATTATGGAGTTCCTATTATGGAGTTCCCTAAAATTGACTTTGTGGGTACATTACAACGATCCATCATTTTCTCTTTTTGAAAAAAAAAAATCTTGGAGCAACCTTTGGCATTTGTATAGATTGTGTTCCATATAAAGTTCAGATCCAATGAGCATCCAAAAATCACATATAGGGGTGTGCTGGGATTTGAGCCTAGTGTTTCTTTATGAGAGAATCTTATGTTGGTAATATTTTGATATGAAGTTTTGTAGATATCTCCTTTATGCTATCTTCCATCAAAGTGACATTAGTTCTGTATGGTTCTGGATCAGCAAGCATGTTTTCTGTTTATGACTACAAAATTATAATCCTTAATGCTGGACATTGGAAGAAGTAAAATTCCTTTGTTATTGTTCACACACAATATCCTCTTTAGCAATGGAAATACAAAAAAAGTAATGGTGCTCTCAAGATGGTTAGCTTAAACATGTAGTATGCCATTTTGTAGCTAGCATGTGACTTGGCTTAACCCATGAACTGATGATTAAATATAATTCTTGATTTCCCCCCTTAAAGCAAGGTAACTTCTTTGATTGGTCTCCATCTTTCTTTTGTTCTTATATTCATACCTTTTATGTCTGTGTAGTCTACTCATCTAATCTTTTTTATTCTGCCCTCAGCGAGCATACACTTTTTCCTTCAAAAAACTGGTAACCATGGTGCCCACTTGTTAGTTATAGTCACATAATACATCCGATTCTTACATTATGCAATATTTTCTTCAGCTAAGTGTCTTATCAAGTGCATGCATGCTCTATAAATCAGTATTATATGTTTAAGAAAAACGATTTGCTGTTTGAGATTTGACTGTACGTATGATTTACTAGTTATGGCCTTGTCATTTATGCATGCCACCCATTGTTCCTTATCACTCAATCAAATGAACCCAGGCGGAGCCCCATGTTACCATGTTACGACCCCATCAGTGTCTATTCTTTTCTTTTCCTCCCTCCTATGACTGCATCAGACCAGCATAAAGGCTTCTGGTGAATGTATTTTGTTGAAAGTTAATGTATTTCCTTTAGTGATCGCCGATCAGTTTAGCAGCAGCAGGAAACATTTAGATTTATAATATCTTGATGTTCCACAAATGTTTTGCATCTCTTGGCATGTGGTTTTAGGAAGAGTTGAAGAGCAACACGATCATGATGGTGGAACAAAGTAAGGTTCTTAATACACCGGGTGCTGAGAAACAGACCAAGCGGGAGTTGTTTGATTCACTTCGAAGAGAACTTGAGTGAGTCCTTTATTCTAATAATTCTTACTTAATTGCAAACATGCTATTAGTATGCCTCTTATTGCATGAACATTTTTAAAGGAAAACATTGTATTAATGCCTATGTTATGAAGAAACTGGGATAATCATGATCATCCTGATGTTTTGCATTGCTGGGAGGTCAAGACTATACTTTGCTTCATTCAAATGTTTCCGACACATCCATGGCCAGTTATCATTTGGAAACAAGTTTCATTGCTTTTGAAACGCCCATGATTGGTGTTTGTTTATCACTTTATCATTGTAATCTATTTTTTCGTGATATCATTGATCTGGTTGCTAGAATCAGTATAAACATTAGATGTCATCTTTTAAATGAGTTACCTGGTGTACCTCACCAGTTTGTGTTAACATATGAGTAGCATTTTGTTGGAGTTGGCTCAAAAAACTCCGTGTTGTAAATATGTGTCTTAGTGGGGGGGGGGGGGGGGGTATATTTGTACTTTAGCTGTATACCTAAGAAGACCATATAAATAGTCTCTTAGCTTTAGGGGTTTTTCATATAGAGAGAAAAATAACCTAGAGAGAAAGGAGGCTAGGGAAGAGAGATGGCTTTGAAGAAGGATAAGCAAAAGTTTGATGATTTATGTCTTAAATCCATGTAAGGTGCTTTGGAAACTTCTAATAAAGCTTGGTATTCCTCTTCCACATCTTGTTCTTTGTTTTTTGGCTTGTTCTTTCTCTTTTGTCTTGGATATTTTTGTGCTTGATTCTTTGAAGAGGTCGGTTGAATCAACAATTGGTATCAAAACTTGGGTTTATCATTATTGCTACTCATTTGGAGCATTTTGGGTGAAGAAATTTCGTCAATTTTCAGGATCGAGTTGCGAAATTTTGGTGCATACAATGTGTTTGACAAATGTCCTCTATGGGAACTTCCACTTCCGGTTAAGTTTGAGGTGGCGAAGTTTGATGGTCGTATCAACTTCGGATTATGGCAAATAATGGTAAGGAATGTTCTTGGACCAAGGTTGCTTTGTTGAGGAAGACAAAAAAGCCGGAGAAGATCGATGATGAAGAATGGGCCGATCTAGATGAAATGGCGTTGAGCACAATACAATTGTATCTCTCGGATGATGTTTTGTATAACGTTAGTGAAGAGGAAACGACAAAGATCTATGAGAAAAGATGGGGATGTCTTTATCAAACAAGCTACACTTGAAGAAACAACTCTATGGTTTGAAGATGGAAGAAGACAATAATGTGTTGGAACACATGAACATCTTCAATAGGATGATTTGTGACCTCTTGAGGTTGGATGTGAAGTTTGATAATGAAAACAAGTCTATTTTGTTGTTGAGTTTTCTTTCGGACTCTCATGACCACTTTGTTACTATTCTATTTATGTGAAAGAGACTCTCAAGTTTGAAGAGATGACCCAAGATATTATCTCAAATGCCGGAAGGAAAAGATTCTCGAAGGGTGATTCGAATGTGGAAGGTCTCATAGTCAAAGGGGAATCGAGTGATAGAGGTAGAAGCAAAGAAGGAGCCAAAAGCAAGACATACAACTCCCGGTTCAAGTCAAGGAGCAAGAAAGATGTTGCATGCTACTATTGCAAGAGCAAAGGGCACTTCAAGAGAGATTGCAAAGCGTGGTTAGCGCAAAGGGAGGAGAAGCGGTCGACGGATGATTCGGCTAGTGTGGCTTCCGAAGGTGAATTGGACATCCTATCCGTCTCTCAAGGTAAATCCTCAAATGCATGGATTTTAGATTCCGGTTTTTCTTATCATATGTGTCCAAATCGAGAATAGTTTGACACTTTTGAGGCCGTTGGTGGTGGTTCGGTGTTGATGTGAAATGATGCACCGTGTAAGACAATTGGAATGGGAACTATAAAGATCAAGATGCATGATGGCGTGGTCCGTACATTGGGAGGAGTTTGACATGTGCCGGCACTCAAGAACATCATTTCTTTGGGCATGCTTGAAGCGAAGGGATGCACTTTCAATGAAAATAATGCTATTCTCAAGGTGTCGAAAGGGGTCTTGGTACTAATGAAGGGTACAAGAGTGGGCAACAATCTTTATAAGCTTGTGGGTGACATTATTTTGGTGAAGCCTCAATCTCCACAATGGAGAAAGAGAATGATTGTGATGAATGTAGGTTGTGGCATATGCGATTAGGACACATGAGTGAGAAGGGCATGTGTGAACTTCACAAGAGGAATTTGTTGAAGGAAATGAAGACATGCAAGCTCGACTTATGCAAGTTTTGTTTGTCGGGCAAACAAAGGAAGGTGTTTTTCAATACTACAAAGGTAGAATGCAAGAGCAAAGGCATTTTTGACTGCATTTACTCCGATGTGTGGGGACCGAGCCCAGTTATGTCAAAAGGTGGAGCTTACCGAGCCCAGTTATGTCAAAAGGTGGAGCTTCCTACTTTGTGACATTAATTGATGACTTCTCAAGGAAAGTTTGGATGTATTTTATGAACCCGAAGTCCGAGGTCTTCTCCAAGTTCAAGGAGTGGAAAGCGGAAGTTAAAAACCAAATGGGAAGAAAAGTGAAGTGCTTGAGAAGTGACAATGGGGGTGAATACCGAGTTAGAAAGTTTCTATAATTGTGTAAAGATGAAGGGATTAAAAAGCATTTCAATGTAGCAAAAAATCCTCAACAAAGTGGCATGCCGAGAGGATGAATAAAACTCTCATGGAGAGGGCTAGATGCACTAGGCTTCATGCGGGGTTGCTAAAGTATTTTGGGGCGGAGACGGTTAACCATGCATGCTATGTGGTAAATAGATCACCTTCGAAGGTTCTTAAACTCAAGGTAGTCGAAGAGGTATGGAGTGGTAAGGAAGTGGACTACACTCTTCTAAAGGTGTTTGGGTGCCCGGCATATGCATATGTTCCACATGATGTAAGGTCAAAGCTTGATGCCAAGTCACATAAATGCATTTTCCACGGTTTTGAAAAGGGAGTGAATGGGTACAAGCTTTGGGATCCAGTAAATCAGAAGAAATTGACTATGCTATCAAGGGATCTTAAAGATCAACAAGATGGTGATGTCAAAGGAAATAAAGTGGCCGAAGAAATCTCATTTGAATTGGACGACTTGGGAAGAACTCAAACTTCACAATGGAAAGATGGGAGTTCAAGCCATGGCCTGGAGCAAGAGAGCCCTCAAGAAGAGCCATATAGCATTGCTCAAGGGAGGGTGAGAAGGACCACAAAGCCACCTAATAGGCTTGGATGAGAGCAAGCGGAAGAGGCGCACTATACTCTTGCCATTAGCGGTGGTGAGCCCGGTTCATTTCAAAAGGCTATGGATTCACATGAAAGTGGCGAATGGTTGGAGGCAATGATGGAGGAGATGAAATCTTTCCACAAGAATTCCGTGTGGGAGTTGGTGCCGAAACCAAAGGATCGTAAATCGGTGGCTTGCAAGTGGATCTATAGGGTAAATGAGCCTTTGCATGAACAGGAGAAATCAATTTTCAAAGCAAGGTTGGTGGCGAAAGGGTATTCACAAAAGGTGGGGGTGGACTATGATGAGATTTTCTCCCTGGTAGTAAAGCACACTTCTGTTAAAGTACTCTTGGTTATGGTGACGGAGTTCAACATAGAGCTTGAACAACTTGATGTAAAGACGGCTTTTCTTCATGGTGAGTTGGAGAAAACTATTTACATGTCATAACCGGAAGGGTTTGTAGAAGTGGGTAAAAAAGACTTTGTGTGACGATTAAACAAGTCTCTCTATGGACTCAAGCAATCGCCAAGACAATGGTACAAACGCTTCGATTCCTTCATGTTGCACATTGGATACTCAAGAAGTGAGTATGATTGTTGTGTGTACTACATGGTTCTTGATGATGGGTCCCTCCTCATGCTTCTTCTCTATGTGGATGACATGCTAATTGCATGTAAACACATGTCAATGGTGGATGAGCTCAAATCTAAGTTGAGTCATGAGTTTGACATGAAAGACCTTGGGACGGCTACTAAGATTTTGAGCATGGAGATAAATAGAGATAGAGATGCCTGAAAGTTGTGGTTGTGACAAAAGAGGTATGTCTTTAAAGTGGTGGAGGGGTATGACTGATGGATGCGAAACCGGTTGTCACACCACTTGCTTCTCATTTTGCTTTAAGCAAAGATTAATGTCTAAAGACGGTGGAGAAAATTGAGAAGATGAAAGCAGTACTGTATACAAATGCAGTAGGATGCTTGATGTATGCCATGATATGCACATGGTCAGATATAGCACAAGCGGCGGTGTAGTTTGCAAATACATGTCAAATTCGGGAAAAGAGTATTGGAATGTGGTGAAGTGGATTTTGAGGTATTTGAAGGGCATCAATGAGTTAGGTATCATGTTTGAGAAGAAAGTTGACTCAAATGTTGTAGTGGGATATGTTGATGTGGATTATGCGGGAGATCTTGACAAGAGGATGTCTACTACCGGGTATGTCTTCAAACTCGTCAGTGGTCCTATTTCTTGGAGGTCGGTGCTACAGTCCATGACGGCAATATCTACTACGAAGGCCGAGTACATGGCAATCACGGAGGCTTCCAAGGAAGCCATTTGGTTGCGGGGTTTGTGAATGAACTTGGGTTGGATCAAGAGAACATTCAAATATTCTCGGATAGTCAAAGTGCAATTTGTTTGACCATGAATCACGTCTATCATGCAAGGACAAAACACATTGCGGTGATATATCATAGAGTTCATGATTGGGTCGATGATGGTGAGATCTCTATCGAGAAGGTGCACACCGACGAGAATGCGACGGATGTATTCACCAAGCTGGTGACAAGGAAGAAGTTCAGGCATTGCCTAGACTTGCTCAACATCTCATTGAGCTAGAGATGTGGAGGAGCGCCTCTCCTCTTGAGGATGGAGGTGCGGTTGTGGTGGGTGGTTGGACTCGCCATAATTGAGGTGTATGTGACACCTTGTTTATCTTCATACTTCATATGGTGTGGAGGACTTTTTCTCGCAAATGTGGAGATTGTTGGAGTTGGCTTTAAAAACTCACTGGTGTAAATGTGTCTTAGTAGGGATATATTTGTACTTGTATCGCTAATAAGACTATATAAATAGTCTCTTAGCTTTAGTGGTTTTTCATATAGGGAGAAAAATAACCTAGAGAGAAAGGAGGCTAGGGAAGAGAGAGGGCTTTGGAGAAGGAGAAGCAAAGGTTGATGATTTATGTCTTAAATCCTTGTAAGGTGCTTTGAGAACTTCTAATAAAGCTTGGTATTCCTCTTCCACATCTTGTTCTTTGTTTTTTTGGCTTGTTCTTTGTCTTTTGGCTTGGACATTTTTATGCTTGGTTCTTTGAAGAGGTCGGTGGAATCAACACATTTCACTTTTTTATAGTAGTATGTGTTCCGTGAAATCATTGATCTGTTTGCTAGAATCAGTTTAATCATTGTACGTCATGGTCTTTTAAATGAGTTTCTATGTATACCTTACAAGCATCTACCATTGTATGAGCAGCATTTGCTTAGCATGAGGCTCGAGTGCAAATGCGACTAACTGGAGAATCTATATACCATACCAGAGAGAATATCATCAAACGTTAAATTCATGGATAATAAATCACAAATTGTTTTCCTTTGAATGTGCGTCTGCAATACATATTGGATCAGAAAGTAGACTTACATGGGGTGGAGACGACAATGTCACCATTTAAGAAACCATTTATCTTCCCTTCTTAATCTGAAACCTATTTGAAAATTTTGCTTCATTTAGTTTTTTGTATTTTTTCTGGAATTGACATAAACCTTGCGATTGTAAACTTTGCAGAACGCCAGTACTTGAAAAAGCCTCCAAGGCAGTTTGGGAGTTGATTCTTGACAGTCATGGTCTAGGTAAAGAGATCAGTGACACTGTAGAAAGGGTTTATCGCCGGCTAAGTGGCCTTGATGTCCCCGTGCCGCCACCTCAAAGTCAAACAGCTATTGTTTCTCGCCCTGAGGCAACCAAGGAAAGAGATGACGCCGAAAAGCCTAAAGAAGCCAAAATGCTTACACCTTCGGCCAAAAAAAGGAGCTTCGAAGAGATGAGCATGCAAAATGGAGCGGCAGAAACCATTGCCAACGGTTCCATGGATAAGCCAGCAGTCGCATCAGAGAATGGTGAAGCATCTGGGAATAATAAATGCTAATGAATTGGTTGCATACGTTAACTCGTGTAGAGTATGATTGTCACTTTTGAAGTAGAACCTAGATTGTAATATATTCTGTTCCCAATAGTAATCTACTTCCTGGTGTAGCTCGGTGCTGATGCTCACTAATTTTACGCTGCCCAACTCTACTGCTCTGTTACCGTTCTGGTGTAGTACTGTAGGCCTGTCACTATTTTCATGCCAAGATCTTGATTATCACTGGGTTTAACAGATTAACCTATTTTCGTGTTTCCACATTCTGGATTCTAAGATGATGCTAGGAATGAAAATCATGATGGTATGGTCCCGCAGCCCGCAGGAGAATGCGAAAAAAAGATGGATGTTGTCGTCGGGGGGTTTAAAGACCGAGACTCGATTCTGGAGCAACATTTACAGGCAAGAGATCAGACCAAACTGTTTTTAATGAATGAGAATTTGTCTTCAACACTCTACGACCTCCATTTTGGTGAGATCGTGAGACTCAGCCATGAGAGTTGTACATGCAAAACTGACGGGATAGATCATCTATAGACCGCAAGGATACACAATTGCAAGACCGACTCAATTCACAGTATAGACATCATAACAAGTGCAGCAATTTCCAGTTGAGGATTTTGCCATCCAAAAGATTAAATGAAACATAAAGCCAAGGAGACAGCTAGGTCATCAAACGCAAATCCAAAGATAAAGAAATCATCTCCGACTGACAAATATCGCATACATACAACATTATGCCCTTTGAGATCATCCTTTCCACACACTGGCCTGATGGAGTATCATAACACAAAAACAAGAACGTTACCGTCATTCTTCATGCGAAATACAATATACTTGAACCACTGGCACCAAATGCTTACAGTGGTTCTAACTACCTAGTGAAGGCCTAGAATGAAATACTCAAGCAAAAGTTTCAGCGGTCATTGGAAATGTTAGGAAATGAGAACAGCCACTGCAAATGAATCAACATGCTCTAAATTTTTTATAGTTCATATCCGGAAAAAATATGAACCAAGAACATATTATTCATTACGACAGCATCCCTTATTGACGCTTCTGTTTCCAACATGGGAAAAAATAGTTGGTGCAGAAGCAATCCACTATGAACCTACCAAACGAGCTCACGTTAAAAAAAAAGAGAGAGAAAGGGAAAAAAAAATTATATACTGGAAATAGAATTACAACACATTTATCACTAGCTTGATTCGCATTTTAGGGAGCACTTAATCTTTGCATCACTGCGACAACTAACCATTTCCATTACCTAGACTCCTGATCTTAATTTTTAGTTTGGGGCCTGAACTGGTATCTCTAGCTTTGATGATGTTATGGTCTTCCATGTTTACTTGCAATTTCTTCATGCCCTCAAAGGATGGACTGCCCTTTGAAGACTCGGGCAACAATTTCACCGAATCCCCCAACGACATTCCATCGGCTTTCTGCTTCATTTTTGCCAGCTCCTTTTCGAGTCGTTTCTTCTCCTTCTTCTGGCGCTTACGCTCCATATAATCTGGATCACTAGAACGATCTTTTTCGCTGGATATTTCTTCCCGTTTTCTTTTCTTTTCCTTGTCTTTCTTCTTTTCCTTGTCCCGTTTCTTTTCCTTCTTCCTTTTCCCTGTCACCTCCTCATCGCTAACCACAGTCAATGGAGCTCTTCCATCTCCATCGCCCCTCCGAAGGTGCAGGTGTTCAGCATGATGAACTGCCGCCACCTCATTGCCCTCAACAACTAAAGAAGAGTGATCCGCAACATCGATTTTATTTGAATCAGCTGTACACTGCAACTCCTTATAACCATCTTTAGTCAATTTCACACTGCTGCCAACACTAGCACTCATCCTTGAACCATAATCATGACAGGAGTTAACTTCTTCGATGTTATGGTTAACGTCAATGGGAGGCTCGTTTGCCTCCTGATTAATAGGAGCATCTACAGAAACAGAACTGGCAGGGCCTACTTCATTTACCTCATTCTGCCCGCCTCGGGAATTTTCCATTAGCTGGTCAGTATCTTCTGCTTTACTGGATGAGCCTGGCTGCTTCACCTTGATCTTTAAAACACTCCTCTTCCTCTCGCTGCAATTGGAGACGGTATCAGTATCTTTGGCAGTCTCAAACCGCTTCGCAGGATCAACCTCCTTGGCAGCATCACCGATGGGCTGTAGATGAGCATCAGCAAGGTTTGTAGCATCAGGCACGGATGTCTCTTGAGGTTTGGAGATCCGTAGCTTCAAGGATGCAGCTAGTCTTGTCTGCTGGTCACCAAATGTATCTGCTGTAGCCATTAAATGCTCTTGGATCTTTGGAACTCCATATAGGGTTGGTGGCCTGAAATGGAAAAATAACTTCTCAATGTGGTGGATGGTGCTGACAATTGGAACAAAGCTTATGAGTACAGATGCCCAAAAACACTCAGATGCGGAAGCATGTACTACACATTTTAGATATGTAAATAAACTCAATAAGGAATTGTTTTGTCTAGCCATACACTTGTGTTAATCTTACGCTGTGTTAAAAAACACACCAACCAGTTTAAGAAAAATAGTCGTCAATAACAATTTGTGATTCTGGACTAGGAACTGCCTTTAATCAATTCAGAATGCCATTCACCCACAGGAAACTATGACACAATATGTATAAAAAAATTCAAAAAGAATGATGTAAATATACAAAGGGTAGGAAATAGAAAGGTACTAACAACACTTATATCAAGGTTAGAGGCTATCAGTACGGCAATACCAGTTATCAATTATGCACATAAGATAGGATTGATTAAGAATATTGAAATACAATTTCGCCGCAAATGGATAAATTTATCCAAGAAATTCCAGATGAAGAGAAGAACAGTGATAGGAGAAAATCTAATGGTCGTTACGATAAAGATAGTTATCGACAATTGACTGAAAATGGGAGATGATTTAGAAATTTGCAATGTCGTCGTAATTGACTTCAAGGCCAGAAATATACCCAGCACCATGCATGAAAAAGATGGTTATGTTCGAACGTAAACAATTTTTCAAGTACTTGGAAGTAAAATTTATGGAAATTAATTTCATGGATTACACCTTTTATCTTCAGCACATTAAAATAAATGAAAAATGACCACATTACTGGCAATAGTGCTGCAGAAAACTGATAGAATCCAAGCGAATCTGAAATTAAATCTGAAATTATATTGATAAAAATAGGAACAAAAAGGATAACTTTGGCTACAATTATAGGGGCAACCACCCTCCCAAGACGCCAAAAGAGAGGATGTCCGCACTCTTCCTAAGAATTCTCCCACACATTATCAAAATCAAGCATAGAATAGACCGGCGGCTAACCCTAGGGCTAAATACTACTCCCCCTCTAATCTAATTGCAAGTTTGCCATTAAAAATATACAATAATTAGAGAGGTACGAAAACGCCCCTTTGCCTCAAGTTGGGTTCGGCCGAGTCTCTTGCGCGCGCGCCCCCTTGGTCCGCCTCCTCTGGTACATGCAGGTCCCATCACTATTCCCTCCCCAAACAGCCACCTTGTCCTCAAGGTGGAAGTATAGAAATTGTTGCGTCTTAACGTCCAGGGCCTCCCACGCACTCTAGTGCTCTGGCAAGCCCTTCCACTGCAATATAACCTCCTACTCTCCAGTGCTCCCTCTGCGTACCCCCTTCAGCTCCTCAGGCTCCAATATCATCCCCATATCATCTGTCAAGGTCTCTGGAAGTGTGGGCGAAGGGGTGTGGTCTCCGATAACCTGGTGAAGCTGAGACACATGAAATACCGGATGAATAACCAATCCTGAGGGTAGCCGTAACCTGTAAGCAACTGGTCCCACCCTGTCATCGACCTCGAAAGGACCAAAATATCTCTACGCTAACTTCTCATTCCTCCTGTGGGCCAAGGATCTCTGCCTGTAGGGTCTCGACTTAATGTATACCATATGCCTAACTGCAAATTGCACATCTCTGCGATGAAGGTCTGAAATAGTCTTCATAATCTGCTGAGCTCTAGTCAGATGGAGGCTCAGTTCCTCCAAAATCTGATCCCGCTCTGCCAGGTACTGCTCCACATCGGATATTGGTGTCGTCTCTTGTCCATAGTGTACTAAATGTGGAGGATCTCGGCCAACAAAATTCTAAAGGGTGTCGTCTGAACTGCATTGTGATAAGATGTACTGTACCAATGCTCCGCCCAGCTAGCCAACGGGATCCACTTCTTGGGACTCTTTGAAATAAAACACCGCAGTATGTCTCAACACTCCTGTTGACGACCTCAGTCTGGCATCTGTATGCAGGTGGTAAGCTGTGCTCCATCTCAGAACCGTACCCTGCAGCCTAAAAAGCTCCTGCCAGAATCTGCTCAAGAACACCTTATCCCTATCAGAGACAATGGACATTGGGGGCCCATGCAAGCGAATGACATCCCTCACAAATACCACAACCATCGACACTACACTGTAAGAATGCCGAAGTGATATAAAGTGCGCATACTTGCCGAGGCGGTCTACTACAACAAATATGATTGTGTATCCTCCCGACTTCGGCAATCTATCAATAAAATACATGAAAAGGTCCTCCCACACACGCTCGGGCAAGGACATCGGCTTTAGTAACCGTTGGAGCCATCACTTGGTACTTGTGACGCTGGCAAACGTCACACTCTGCAACCATCCTTGAGACGTCCTTCTTCATCACCTTTCAGTAGAGCTCCCTCGTCAGTCTCTAGTAGGTCTTGAGGACCCCAGAATGTCCTTCTATGGCACTGTTGTGAAACTCTTGGAGTATGGCCGGAATATGTGTAGAAATCATCGGAAGTACCAACCGCCCCTAATGTAGTAGTTGTCCGCCCTGGATAGTATAGCCTGGATGTTCTGTAGATCCCTGCAATAGTGCCGCCCGTATGCCTGCCAGCTCCTGATCCCGTTCAACCTCCCGCTGCAGCGGCTCCTAATCTTGTAGTACAAAAACTGCCAATGCTGCCAACTCTACGTCCTCCTGCCGTGATAGGGTCAGCCGCCTTGTTCTTTAATCATGGGCGATACTCAATCTCAAACCTGTATCACATCAGCTTTCACAGCCCACTTCTGATGCTCCTCTGCTACCATGCACTGCTCTAATTGGTATTTGAGACTCTTCTGATCTGTGTGCACCAAAAAACTCCTCCCCAACAAATATAGTCTCCATTTCTAGATGGATAGGACAATGGCCATCAGCTCATTATCGTAGACCGGCCGCAGTCTGGTTCTAACTGTCAACACCTGACTGTAATACGCTATGGGCCACCGATCATGCATCAACACCGCTCCCAATCCATGCCCTAAAGCGTCCGCCTCCACCACAAACGGTCTGAAAAAGTCTGGCAACGCCAGGACCGACACTGTGGTCATGACCTTCTTTAAGGACTCAAAAGCTGTCATCGCCTCCTCACCCCAAATGAACCGGTCCTTGAGTAGCTCTGTGAGCGACCAGGCGATCGTCCCATATCCATGTACAAATATGCAGTAATATACTGTCAAGCCCAAAAATCCCCTCAGCCCCCCTAGAGTGGTGGGGCGCAGCCAATCCAATATCGCCGTAATCTTCGTACTGTCAGCTGCCACCCACTCTGCAGATACCACATGTCCCAGATACTCCACCTGTGGCTGTCTAAATTAGCACTTCTTTCTGTTTGCGAATAGCTGGTGATACTGCAACGCCTGAAAAACGACCTGCAGGTAGTCCAAGTGCTCCTCCAAGGTACGACTGTACACCAATGTAAAGGCTTAAGCAGTCACTAAAGCACATTGGTGACAATGGCAGGTTCTCTTTTTATTATGACCTTTAAAACACTGCACATAACATGTCATAATTAATTAATGGCAATTTTCATAGTATACACTCAAAAAATCAATAGTTTAAAATTTGTTTCAACCGAAAATCCTAATGATAATTTATATAGGACATATTAAGAAAGCTACAAAAACACCCATGGCTGAAAACATGTTCTAAATAGTCCAAACATATCATAGAAAATTCCTAAGAAATCAAATACAATAATTAAGCACAATAAACAGCATTTAATAACTCATTGATCCATATCAAATGGTCTTCACTTTAAAAAATATCCACTATATGTGAATCTAAGCGAATAAGCAGATTGACATCCTGAGGTGTACCCTTCTTCTATTGTAACAATCCCAATCGCATAATATGGCTGATGAGCAGACATGCAAAAATAGATTCCAACGTTGTCATTTTCTAATTGGCTTTGTCCTGACAGGTGCATTAGCGACCTTTTCTTCTCTACAGCTTGCTGCCTTCTACATTTCAGATAGAAATGGATTATGACCCAGGAGGCTTTATTATGGTTAACTGCAATGAAGTGATTGATGATGCACTAAAATTGGTGCAAATAGTGGAACTGTTAAAAGGCAAACACATCCTTGAGTATTAAATAAGGAATTGATGACAGCTATCCTTTCATGTAGTAAAAAAGCACATCGGGATCATATGATAGCAAAGTCGTCAAAAAAATCATAGTCAGTGAAGTCGGTGATGTGACAATTGATGTAGGTGGAAGGACCACCTTGGCTAACGAAGATGGTGACATTTCTAGTAAAAAGTGGCGGCTGGTTTGAAGGAGAAGATAAAGAGAGATCAAATGTCGAAGACATCACATCTAATGGTGAAACATGCCCAAACCAGGGTCGGGCAGCAAAGAGAGCTTGGACTATTTCAAAGAAAAGCCAATCTGAAAATCTTAGGGATATACAAGAGACATTTTGGCAAGTTAGTTACAGGCAAGGCATGGTGCTGGTTGACGGGAACGTGAAGTAAATGTGGATATTGGATTGAGACTTTGATGATGATGGCATCACATGTGAAATTGAACTTGATGATATTAGTTGAAATAAAGTTGCATGGGCCAGATATACCAATATTGAAAATGAATTTTCAAGCATGACCATATTCAACCATACTTGCAATTCTCCCTCCAAACAAGAGCATCTCCAACTTATGTTAGGCATATAAGAATTTCTTCTTATTTGCTAAACCAAAATAAGAGAAGAAATTTTCTAGATGAAACTTTGAATCTTCAAATCCTTATCGATCAACAAAACCTCAAAAAACAGGAACTTCAAACATTTATCGCTCAACTTCTACAGGATATTCATTATAGTAATCTGCATAGCGATCAATATAATAGTAAACCACATGGGAATTGGATCAACTTGCCTTAATAAATCTGACATGTTATGAATCAAAAACTGATCGGCTACGATTTGTAAGGTTTGATGCAAAAACCCTAATTGATCAAAAACCAATAAACCTAGACTTTTGGAAACCTTTATTAAAAGTTAAATCACTTGTTTTATTTTTGTTCAGATCTGAAATCAGAACCAAAATAACTGTTTCTCATATTTCTTATTAGTTTCTTCAACACTACTACTTCTGAACCAAATCCTTCACACTCCATCAATCAATAGAACTCAGTTTCCTCCCAAATCCACTACAGAATCTCTAAATTTGGAATGAAACATTTGTGAAAGGATTAAAAAACCTCATATTTGATTCGTCCTGCGCCGGAATGAGTTGGTGAAATAGGTGACACAATGAAGAAAAATCAGCATTCAATCGGTTCATATTACCTGAATACAGTACTCAATAGAGGTTGGTTACATAACAAGCTAACAGACGGCACTATCACGGACAAGTGTAACATAGCAAAGCTAAAAAACACTACTTACTGTGTAAATACAAAGAGGTTGTGACATGTATTAACAATATGTGCCTCATTGCTTTGGGCTTAAATGGACCCGACTCCTGACAGATATGCCATGGAAAAATAGGAAACAACAATATGTTAACTTTTGAGCATGACTGGACCAAACATACATGAGAGGAAAATTGTTACATGAGAAACTTTTTCTAGACATTAACCAGAAATGAGTAATTGCCAAGTATACCTACATTTCAGAAACAAAGACAGTAAAAGTGGGAAATATTTTCTAACCTCCTGGCAACAATTTGCAAAATGCAGTATAAGCGGTGCCGCAGAAAGATGTTGTTAAATGCTTTTTTGCTTGCAAGCATGTGAAGGAGCGCAACAAGAGTTGGGCATGAAACATCATTTCCAATCTCCAAGTCTTCTGCATTTACTTGACACAAGTGCATCACATGCACAACCAACTTTGTCTCCCCTGAAATTTAATGTAATTACAAAAAGTTGTAAATTATCGCTACAGATATCAGCGGTGCCAAGCGTCAGACCTCGTAAAGATGGCTCTTCCTCCAGGAAATTCATAAACAGCATTAAAGTTGCATTGAGGCCTCTGCAATAGAATTCAAGATCGAGAAGAACCTTGCACGCCTCAATCCGAACTTTCCAAGATACTTTTTTAGAGTCACGGAATGGTTTGATAAGCTCTGAGACACGTTCCTATAGGACATAGAGAATGTCACCTGAATGCAATATGAATTTATGACACAAATGAAGGATAAATATTGCTTACAAGAGGTATAGATGATGACATCTTCAATGCAATCTGTGCTAGGGTGCGGATACAGCTAATGGTCAAGATCCCATCACAGCTAGGCATAAGGCTGAAACAAACGATTAAGAAGAAAATAAATAACAGTCTGATGATAAGAGAATAAGAAATAAAAATAACAAGGACAAGAATAATAACAATAATTTCAAACTAAGATGCACCTGTCGAATTGCAGGAGTCGGTCAATGCACTTGAGAAGAGATGATAAGAAAGAGACATTCTGGAATACAGCAGAAAGCAAACCCCAAAAAAAGAAAAAATGCATTCAAATTTCCGAAAGGTGTACATGATGAGATAATAATAACCACAATTGTAACAAAAAATGAATATAAAAATTGTTACGAAAATGTTGACAGTCGCAGCAGCAGCAGCTGCAACCACAAAAAAAAAGCAATATGATCGACATATGATAATGTGTAATTTCATCACACAAGCTCTTAAATTTCCATGCAGTATCTGAAATACTTTGGAGGCTCAACTGTCATTTTGTTGATTAACTGCATTGTGCCAAATATTATGACAGCTCACCTTAACAGATAGACCTCCATCCAGAATGATGATAACACCCAACTTTGGAAAAACACAACTGTGTCTAGAATACATAAACCACTTTCCATTCCATAGCGGTCTGAGAACGAGTGAATTACATTCTCCAAACCAAATAGGTGCAATAACAATCCAATCTGAACCCTCGACCCATGGGGGTTTGAATTTGGATTCAGATTGTTGTTTGGACTAGTCTTACATGACAGTTCTGATTAATATTTTTGATCCATATCCGATTTGAAGCTAGTGTTATAGATGAAAATCCGATCTGAACAAACCACTTCAACGAATGACTTTTGGTTTGTGGTTGCCACACTCAGGAGTATGAGATGGTCAATATATGTTTGCTTCTATTACAAAGATGACAAAAGCTTTGATTCCGATACATACACAATTCACAGTAGCAACGTCCTCAATTCATTAAAAAACTGGATACTTAACAAAATGTCACATGTTACTTGTGACACCAATTTTGGTGCAGCTCTCAGCCCAAGTCAGCCATGACCTGGTTTAAATTATTTCAAATCCAGACTGGTTTGGGCCAATTCCCAGAATTCATCACCAACACACCATGCCCAATATAGAGATAGGTTGAAATTGGATGCTTAACAAAATGTTACATGTTGCTTGTTAATCTATTTTCTATTTCCTGAAGACAAACACGTGTGTCTCTGGCCTAAATCAGCACAGATCTGCCACATGCATCTAGGGTCAAACCTGTTCTCGCTTGAGATAAATGACTCATTACAACAAAGACAGCAGATCTCTCTCGCAAATTACAAAGGGGGCATCGTATTAGACACGTAAACAAATGTTGAATTGTTCCTCTATTTTATATTTCCTTCGAAAAGCTTTCAGTGCATTAATTCCTTTGCAGATGTTGAAAAGAGGCACAGAGCTTTGTTTTCACAGATAGACTCTTGCATATAGCTGAACATTGTATTACGTGATTCAACTTCTTCTTCTTATGCTGTAGGAACTCATCCTTTATTTCATCATTCATAAATGAGGAAATTGATGAGACCATCACTTATCAGAGGAGGCGGTGTCGTGGGGTGAACAATTAGGCCAATGGCATTTTTGTGAAGTTTTTGGGTGTTTTTGCAAAGTTTGGGGTTTTGAGGGGGCTAAATATAATTTGGTCCAAATCTGCCCTTATATGTTTTAGGAGGGATTTCATTTGGGTTTCAAGCTTGTTTTGAGAGAAAAAACCTAGATTAGAGATAGAACCCTAGTGCAAGTGAGAATAAGCTTTCTCTCTTAGATTCAAAGCTTGGAGAGTTGGTTTTCTCTCGAAAGAAACCCCTACCTTGTATTTCCTCTTCTCAAACATATAAATATCTCATCTTTGTTCTTCAAACCCTAGATTTCTCATCAGAAACATCACTGATTCAAAAGAATGGCTACATCTACAACTTAACTCAAAATCTAAAAGGACAAGTTATAAATTAACTAATTGAGCAAAATGAATAGTTTAAATACTTGTAAATCAAACCATAAGTCCTGATTGAAGCTCAGATTTTTTTAAATGTGGTCCCAGTTGAAGTCAGCTTGTTGAACATGTAAGATCCGTGGGATATAGCCAGCATTACTAGGCAACACACTAGAGGGGGTGAATAATGTAATGGCACAATAATAAGCTAATTAAAAATATTTGCAAATGCGGAATTAAAAGTTACACAATTAGCAAAATCTACAAGATACACAAATAACAATCGTAAAGACAATGATGTATCCTGGTTTGGCAAATGCCTAATCCAGTCACATATTCTTTCCAGAGCCTTGTGGATTTTCCACTATGAAGACTTTCCCAAGCCAACCCAATATGACACATACTTTTCCAAGTGCCACTCTTTTCTAAGAGGCTATCTTTTCCAAGATAGCACGCACAATTTTTTCCAAGATTGCAAACCCTATCCAAAGGTATCACACATCTCTTTCTAGAGAGAACAATTCCACAACACGGAAGCTAGGTTTCAACAAAAGAAACAAAATTGAAATACACACTTCCGATTGCATTGATTAAATGAATTTACAAACTTTAAGCGTAGAGACAATGAAGTGTGGTTGTCCAAGTGCTAGGATGAAGCTTGATGCACTAGATGGACTTCCCTTGAGCTTAAAGTTCAATGCAGCAAGCAAGAATGCTCAAACGGAAATGAGAGAGATGACGAGAGTGAAAGCTTTTCTCTTGAGTTTTTGGCTCCCAAATGATCTTTAATTCTGTGTATTGGTGCCAAAACTCCCTTACAATGGAGTATAAATATTCTCTCAATCGGGCTCAAAAACCAAGAAAATGGCCCCTTGAAAAAGCTGTGCAACGGCTGTAAACGAGAAGAATTCTCAGCGACCAGGCGTCTGATAAAGGGCGACTAGACGCCTGATAAACTATGCAGTCGTCTGGTCCTCTTTCATCAGACGGCTATGCATTGAGGTGGTCAGAATCAACAGAAGACCAATATCCAAGCATCCGACGTCTGAAGTTCACTTACCAGACGCCTGATGCACTATTCAGGCATGTCTTCTTCAAACGTTTGGACAGAAGTGGGTTAAAAAGACAGAGAGCAATGAAAACTCATACCCACTGATCAGGCGACTTAAGTTCACCCACGAGACGTCTGTATCACTGTGCAGACGTCTGGTGTCTGAACTTCAGACGGCTGGACATCCTAGGTTTTTGGCCATCTCAAAACGGATACGTCAGACGTCTGGAGGATGTAAACTAGACGCCTGGGGATAGGCTAAAAGCATGATCTGGAGTATTTTGGTCATTCAACCTATTGGGATGGATTCTAGGAAGTTCATATGGATTCCTATGATGGAAATGATGCATATGACTAAGTAAGTGCATCTAATCCAAGCATACAAATATTCTACAAAAGAAAGAGCAAAATACATAAATAATCATAAAAGATATTACATAAGCTTCAAGATTTTTCATGGCTTCATTAATCCGAATGCTCCATGCCTTGAGTCCATCATCACATCTACAATTGTTTTGTCTCTCCTTTGATGTAATCATTGTTAATTTTCTGAGACTAAAACACTTTGAGAACATTAGTCCACATAATATGGCTATCATCATCAAAACCATATTAGTGCAAATCCATAGACATGGCAAATCCCCATTGAGTTGCAACATGGTCAGAAAAATTATAGCTTAAACCCCATCAGTGCAAATCCACACGACAGAAATAATATAGATCAATTAAATTAAATAGAAAGAGAAGCTCGTTTCGATAATTGAACCCAACCAGGATAAATCTATGAAAATCCATGTCACCAGGTACAAGTATTGAAGTCAATATGAAGAAAAGAAAACCGTCAATAAATTAGGGGGTATTTTACTATGCATCTAGTGATCACAAATGCATGATTTCAAAAATAAAATGATCAGATCTGGGGTCTGGAAACAGTTAGATGCTTTCTAGCAAGATCTATGGTTCTTGAATGCTTTTAGCATCATTGTATTTCAAGTACTTAGAGCATGGTAGTTGGTTTTTCAATCTTAATACATTTTTCCCAAGTAAATAATACCAGAACTTACCTTTTGATTTAGAACCTTATGCTGGGGGTTCTTTATGCATAAACAATGTTACTTAGATTGTATTTTCTGTATTCCTTCAGAACATGTTAAGGGCATCGCACCCATGCCATTAGCATGCAAGGGATTGATAGAGATTTATGATCCTCACCCAGGCCCTTACATGTCAACTTTCTCACATCACAAAAGGAAAAAAAATTAAATGGAGACTTATGTCAAATCCAAAACAATTCATTCTGGCTAAAACTCTCTTCTCATAATGAGATACAAGCTTATTCATAGGCCAAATTATGTGCACCACCAGTGCAAACTAAAAAAAACAAAAGAAACTCCTAAACTAAATAAAAAGATGGACACAACACGCAAAACACAAAATCGATTAAAAGCTAAAATAAACTAAGTTCAAAGCAAAAAGATCTAGCCGCCTGATCTCCTTCACTTCCTCTCTCAAATGGTTCACACACAGAATCAAAGAAGACAGTACGACAATTCAAAGCAAACATATTATTTATGCAGCATTATAAAAAAAGATTACCATACAAACCTGCTGGCCAAATTCAAGCTCTCCAACAGACTGCACCAATGCAGAAAGCCAAAACACATCTGAGAAGGGATTCCCATTGTTATCGTTATACTGAAAGAAACAAAAGGACTAATGAAACTTATGACTGCATACAAAGTTGAAGACCGAACTTAAAATTTTCTTAAAAAGTAAGTTGCATAGAACAATCCTTTATGATATGGTCAGAGATAGAGAATCACCCACAAATGAAAACATTAATGATTTAACATCTCTGTTTTGCAATTTTGGCTGGTAGGGGTGTAGCAGTTGGGACCATTGATTCCGATCAAGTGCCACGTACAATACATCCTCCAGAAAAAGAAAGAAAGCAAACAAACAAAAACAACATAACCAAAAAACACAAAACAACACAAAACAACACAAAACAACAGACACCAACATACAATGTAAAAAGCATGTCTCCCCGTAAAATCCTCCCAATTAGCCTCTTACATGATTAACTAAATAATATTAAATCAAAACATAAAATAGTTACATGACATACAGTGCGTGGAAAAACTCCTTGTCCAGAAGACGTGAGAACGACGAAGGTCACTTAGAACCACATCCAATCATGGATACATGTCAACAAACTATACTTGATATCATAAATTAGTATCATCATGCTATACATTGATACTGTATATCATCATACTATACTAGACAACATATGATAATGACATCATGCCATCTTGACATATATACTAGAGATACTAGTTTTACTCATTGATCATTTAACATATTCATTTCTTGATTACTCGTGATTTATGACACTTAATTTATGACACTTTATTTATTACCGTACTTGTTATAACATTGCATAGATTTAACATCCTTAATGTTTTATATTTATATTGCTAAATATTTTGAATTTTTTTAAAAGTAAATTATTTATTTTTCTTGAGAATCTACTGAGTAAATCTCGCCAATGACAATCTCTTTAATGAATGCCGGTTAGGTTCGGAGAGCGAATATATACAGGTTGATTCCTTCATGTAGGTTGATGGAGAGATGCAGGTGTTCCTGACGATTAGGATCAATCATTTTGTTTTTATTTATTAGGAGTTACCAATAACATACAGATCATTTACTGGCCATAAATCCTTATTTTTATCATTGCTACTTTTCTTTTTTGTGCTGTAATAATTAAACTCCAATTTTAGGAAATATTTTCTGTAAGTCAGATTGGGATGCTACAAATTTTTATTTTCTAATTTTATTTGTTACTCGTTAAAGAAATATGCATGATGCATGAAGAATCTAAATGTGATTTTTTTCATTAACGCTATATTTAAATCAAGAGATAAAGGAAAAAGAAGAAAAACATTTACATATTTTCTTTTTGATTGTGCATGCAGCATGCCTTTCGTTCCATTCTCCAATATAATGGGAAGCAGGAGCGTGACAAATATAAAAGGATATAGGGCGTTTCGGGTGTAGGGTATCTTGGGCAAGGCTCTAAAAATACATACATATCGATAGGATATATGCCTTTTAACTTTTATGCCCGTATTAAACATGGTACGGTGACCACCCCTGACGGTCACCCCTGACACTGATTGAAGTCCCACCACGCAACTCACACATCATCTTCTACCTTGACATCTGGCTTCAACTTCATCCCATCCTCAAAGCTTCGAAGACCCAGTCTCAACCTCTGCTCTAACTCTGACATCACCTCGACTCTTTTCCTAACTTTCTTATGTCACTAACTTTGTTTCCATCTTCAACTATGATCTAGATTTTACTGCTTGTCATGTCCTTTACATTTTTATCATCTTGCTGACGTTGTTCCCATATTGAAACTATGATCTAATTTTTTTTGTTTATTATCCAGTTCTTCATTTTGTCATCTCGCCGCCGTAGTTACTGTCACTATAATCATCTCAATTTGTATGGCACCAATTTCATCAAAGTCATCTAAATCTGTATGGCACAAATTCAACTTTGCAATTCTAGTGGGATGCATCAGAATTTCTTTTTCTGTGATGTTATCAATTCTTTAGATCAGATTACAAAAAAAGAACAAAACAGAAAATGAAAGAATGAAAATGAAAAGCATAAATGGGGAATGGGCGTATGATATGATTTAATACTAGTAACGAATTGTTAACTTTTTAAAGTTGGTATCATGCAAAGTAGGATCAATATTCTAAGACTTCCAAGTGAACCATTTCAACAGTTCTATTTGTGTTTCCACCAAAAATTACTAACCACAAGTTGAAAGACATGTTGATAATAATTTTTCACAATTAACCAAGGCAATAACATTTACCTTACAGATCGCATAAGCAGCGCCGCCTTGTTGACAACACCTGCATCCTTCACGAGACGCCAAGAGATATATTGGCAGAAGAAGATGCACAAAAATTT
Source organism: Scilla litardierei (assembly GCA_030789695.1). Classification (NCBI taxonomy): domain Eukaryota; kingdom Viridiplantae; phylum Streptophyta; class Magnoliopsida; order Asparagales; family Asparagaceae; genus Scilla; species Scilla litardierei. The sequence goes on from CM061138.1 coordinate 30,310,288, forward strand.
CGTGGAATTATATGGAGCCATGGATAACTAACTGTACCTATCTTGTCATATGCACGCATATTTTGGAGTTTGTGAAAAAACTACTTTACGACTTGCATGTATTTATATACATAAATTGTACGATTATGTAATTTATATTATATGCATATGTTTTTTTCGCAAACCTTCACATTCCATTAGCCTCTAGTAGGGGGTTTGGTTCACAATTCTATATTAACATGATATCAGAGCCATAATGAACCAAGTCTAGGGGCCTTCACCTCTCTTTCAGATTAGTTTTCATCTTTCATTCTTCAACTCTCCAATCCCATATCAAAATTGACACTCATCAGACTCAGGCCAGCAACCCTGATATCACACAAATCCCATATTATGCCAATGTGAACCTGATTACAGAGTTTGAAAAACTGTCTGATACCAAGACATTAGGTTTCGAGCATACAGATACAACCCATCAAAAAATGGCCTGATACCACTAATATTAACTAGTAAAAAAATACAAGAGGTCCACAGTTTGAAGGGCCAAAAATCAAATATTATGACTAAATGGTTAAAAGAATGTCGTTAAACTCAAAATCAAGATTTGAACTTTGGGTTGATACCGGTACATACTGGGCATCCAGTGTCGGATTTGAAAGTGTGATTGGAGACAGTATTAAGACCAACAAAATCTTTAAGTTTCATCGTAACACTTATGTTATTGGGTCATTTTGCTTACAGCATAAGGCAAACTTTGAAACATGCAAACTGAAGCTAAACGTATCGATTGATGGCACATTCATATCATAGGCACTAGTCAGTGTAAGATGATAACAATAATTCATGGATAGATGAACCGTTTGTTAAAGATGAACATATATAACCCAAGTAGAGATAGACCAACCAATACCTAAAGCTCGATAATTGAGCATGTCTCCATGTACATTTGGACCATATCACCTGATACTTCTCATAGAGACGATATTAATACTACAGGTATACGCCACCCGCCCATACTAAAATTAATTCCGAAACCTTATGACTTACCATAACCACCAGTTATCCTCATCCTCTTCTAATGTTGTCTGTCACCGGTCTCCTCTTTGTTTGAAACCCCTGCCTCTCTTAAATCTTTATCCGGATGTTTTATTTCTAAAGAAAACAAGTTATTTGCACTAATCAAAACTAAACATCTACCATGTGCAGTTGGAGATTCTATAAGCTTTACACCTTTCGTTGAGAGAACAATGTCTGCATTTCCCCACTCTTAAAGTCAGCAGAAGTCACGATGCTCAGCTACCATCCAGCCAAAAGAACTATAATCTACTGCAAATTATACATCCTAGTATAAACCATGCACCACGATGGAACAACATCTATTCACACATCAATATTCCAGAAAATAACAGTTGGTAACCCTTTCTCTTTTGAACTACCACGTACTGAAGGTTCCATCTCAATTCAAAATCAGTGGTAACACTCTAGATTGACCGTAGCGCAAGCACTCCCATAAATATAGGTTTATTATTCATAATCTGTGACCATAGTTCTATTATTTGAACAAAGGCCAATACCAACCTAGAAAGGTGGGACCTCCCATAGCCCAACACCATCACTTCATGAATATGTACTAGAAAACCAGCTACATTATTAAATCGAAAAAGACAAGTTCCTTCTCTTTTTTAAACACATGGCATACCTCTGTCCTCAGCTAGGGGCCTCGCATAATCCAACCCCATCTCTTTACCAATGGGATAGGTTTCCATTTCAAGTCGAAAACAATGGTAAATTTTATATTCTGCGGATATGATCTAGAAGTTCTGCCAGACAACCCCACTCGCCCAAAAAGTAAACTCGCGAGATGTGGACTAAAAATGTATACAATGCTTAATATTTCTATTTACATGGTCCTTTGTACCTCTCATTACACAATGTAGTTGGAACCTGTTAATTATCAAGTTTGCATGATTACCAATACTCCACTGTTAGCTCATAAACCATGCTTTAGGTTTTTTTTGGTAAAATGGTTTTCTGATATGCAATGCACTACCCTGTATTTTACATATTAATTCTAGAAATTAATTTGCAATTTTTCATTATTTTTATATATTTAAATTTGTATATTTTCTCCTTTTTTCCTTCTCTCCTTTTTTCCTTCTTCTCTTCTTCCACTTGGCCTAAAGGCAACATCCCTCTTTGCTTCTTTCTTTTCTTCTTTTATTAAAGCCCAATGCCCAACGACCCACTTCCCTTTAATTAACCCAGTTCGCTCTCCCATTCTTCTTCTTTTTCTTTTCAATCTGCCCAGCCCAACTCCTCTGTCTTTCTTTCTTTTTTCCATTCAGCCCAAGCCTACCAGCCCCATTTAAATTCCCTTACACATAATCCCCTAGCACAACTCTTTCTCCTCCTCACTCTCAACGCGACCCACACCTCCTAACGACAAAGCCCTAACACGCCTCAGCCCCTCACTCGATCAATTCCTCTACAAATCTCTCTCTCTCTCTCTCCACGATAGCTCCTCAGTAAAATTTGCCTCTCCTCACACTCAAGTCTCTCAGCCCTTCACCCTACAAACCCAACAATCGCCTCCCATATGCAAACACCGTTGTTTGACGCCGACCTTTCTCTGCATCCACCGCTTTGCCCTCACATCTAATGCACGCCTCTTGAGATACAACCCTCATCTTCCTATTCAATTCCCTTTATTGCTTTCAAATTGTTTTACTTAAAAAAATATATCTCAAAGATTGTGTTGGGTTTCTTTTGATTTAGGTTTGGGCTTGGATTCTTCTTAATTTTTCGCCTCCTTCCTTCTGTGAGTTAGCCGCAGCCGCTCGATGGTACGACAGCAAGGCTCGGCCACTTTTTCGGCGTGGTTTCAGTGATCGGTAAATTTACTTAGTTCTAAATTTTAGATTTTATTCTTGGTTTAATTGTGGGATTATTGAAGGTTTTTTCATCTTCTTACTGTGCTGTGAACTGAACACATGGATGTATGTTAGGTTCTTGTGTTGAGGGTTTTTGCACTGGATCTTTGCATGAGGGCTTTGCTCTATTGATTAACGTTGGGATCCTTGGCTTTGCCCCTGTTCCCTATTGGCATGTGGGCTTTGGCTCATGTTCACTGTTTGTCGTGGGCTTTGGCCCATGTTCCCTGTTGCCCGTGAGTGTTTTGCATTTGTTTCCATTAGTCGAGGGCAAATGAATTGTTGATGCAAGATTTACTGTTTGGGACTTGTTGGATTATAGGCTTTCATGATATTGTTCATTGTAATACTGATATTTATTTTCAGCCCCTAACACATGCTTATATTGATGAAAGCTGAAAATCATTCGTTGATGATATTTGTGAAAATGGGAAACATGTGTACATGGACCCATAGAGTGATCGAGGATGAGTTTGATGCGTTCTGGATTTTGCATCCCGACAATGGAATTTTAGGAATTTTCAGTTTTAGGGGGGGTTTTGCGTAAATGTCACAAATCTATAATTTTCTTTTATTTATAGATAGGGTCGACTAGGGAGGAGGTATGCTAGATTCTATTTGTGAAAACCCTAGTCCAAGGTGTCCACGGACATCACCCCGGAGTCCGTCCTTAGTCTTCTTCTCGAATTGAAAGATATGAGAATGTCTTTTCTCGAATTCAGGCAAGTTATCATCTTTATTCCAGATCTGAAAATCAATAAAAATTTCCTTTTTTGTCCCCCAATCTCCACTTTTCCACCCAAAAATCCCACATTTCTTCCAAAAGCCCTAGATCGAACCAAATTGGTATCAGAGCTCGTCGATTCATGACAAATACGAGATCCAAAAATAAAATCGATGCGTTGGAGGAGAAGATTGACGGAGCAATCCAAGAACTCATGAAAAAATTGAAAATCAAGGTACCGAGACGGATCGGAACTTTGCACAACTCATGGAAGCTATGAATCAGAAATTTGACGTGATCTCTCAAAAATTGGACACAAATCAAGCCAGAACCCTAGATCCGGAGCAAAAGGCGAGATCTTTGGCGATGGTGAAGGAGAAAGTTGACCCTTATTGTGAAGGGCTTCTAACGGATGCAGATCAGATGACGGACAACGAAGACGTCGATGGAAGAGAGGAAACTCAACAAGGTATCTACGACCCCGGTGGAAGCGAAAGAGGGCTGGAAATTCACCGGCGACATCATGGAGAGGGGCGGCTGACCCTGTCGGCATGCTAGGCCAACCATGTCCCCATGGCGGTTTGCTAGGGGCAGCGCAAGGCTTTGACGGGCAGCCAGTGCCCACAGGGGCCCCTGGCGAGCCCTGCCAGGGCCCAAGGTTACAGCAACAGGGCCGCCTGGTTCATCTTGAGCCATGGACGACCCCCTCACAGGGGAAATGGGCAGCATGGATGCTTCGTCAAGGGGTTCGAGAGCCCCTGGATGAGTTTGGCGCTGATTTCTATGGAGGAGGACTCCCAGGACGTGAGGCGGAGGTTGAAGACTATGACATGTACCACGAGAATGACCGAGGGGACTTCGTGGATGGATGAGCAGATTGGGAAGGAGGCACGTGGAACGAAAGAGATGGAGGACCTGTTGGAGGCAATAGATATGATGGACCACCCCACCCCAATATCAAGAACATGGCTATCAGCATAGGAGAGGAGCACACAGATGATTTTCTGTGGAAAATCGGGTTAGGAAGCAGAAGGTGCCAGTTTTTGAGAGAGAGGACACAGATTCGTGGTTATATAGGATTGAGAGATACTTTTAAGGTATCTATTGTTCACGAGGGGGAGTGGCTTAGGTCAGCAGGGGTTTACCTGGAAGGAGAAGCATTATCTTGGTATCGATGGACCTAACAAGACCAGCCTTTTCGTATTTGGGAAGAGTTCACGACGCTTCTGCTGGAGCGAATTGGAGAGGTGCAGACATGCAATGCATATGAGAGGTTGTACTCACTGAGGCATGAAGGGATCGTGAGGGACAATGTCAAGAAGTTTGAGATGCTAGCAAGTCGGTGGAAGGTTGTTTTATGAAGGGGTTGAAACTCACCATCAGATCGGAGTTAAGAATTCAGATGCCTGCGGATCTTCAGCAGTGCATGAATCTAGCAAGGATGGTGAATGACAGACTGACAGAGGAGATGAAGTCCCATGAGGCATGGGAGGTCCTTCTTTTCGAGAAGCTGTAGGTGGACAGAAGGCGGCCACAGGAGGAGCAACGGCCCCAGAGGGAGCAGCACCCACAGGCAGGGCAGCGGCCATCAAGGAAAAGGGTGTTGAGACATGGCCAGGGGCAGATACGGTGAATGACAGAGGATGAGATACAAGAAAAGCATACCAAGAGATTATGCTTCAAGTGTGATGAAAAGTTCTCTTCGGGGTATCGGTGTGGCAGCTGTATCTTGCAGATATTAATAGTGACCGATGAGGAGGATGGAGAGGACGCGACAGAGCTGGAGGCGGGTGAGGAAGAGGACCAGGAGCACCTGCACTTGGAATAGCCCCTCCACGTATTTCATGCACCACCTTGAGGACAAGGTGGGTTTCGGGGACAGATGCGTTCATGATTTTACTGCCTGACAAGGGCATTTTAGGAAATTTCAATTTGAGGGGGGTTTTCCGTAAATTTTGCAAATCTGTAATTTTCTTTTATTTATAGTTAGAGAGGGAGTATGCTAAATTCTATTTGTGAAAACGCTAGTCCAAGGTGTCCACTGACATAACCTCGGAGTCCTCAGGCTTCCTTCTCGAATTGAAAGCTAGGAGAGAGTCTCTTCTCGAATTGATGCAAGTTATCATCTTTATTCCAGATCCGAAAATCAATAAAAATTTTCTTTTTCTTTCTTTCCCCCAAATCCCCTCTTTTCCACCCAAAAATCCCACCTTTCTTCTACAAAAAGCCCTAGATCATACCAGAGTTCTCCTTTAATATCACAAATTGACCCATCTCTTAAATTATTGTGGGATTACTTTTATGCATGCAGTTGATTAGAACAATAACTCTGACAACAATTAGGATATAAGGTTGGGTTTTGACTATGTTGGATACGATCTTGAAGTAATTTATCATCATTTCTATATATGGCATATTGTAGGTTATTGGACTTGTTGAATATTTGTGTTGCTTCATTTATGATATATTGTAGGAAATGGACTTCTAGACATGACGACCCTTAAAACTGTTGGAAATCATGAACTTGTATAGATTTAGAATACATAACATCCCAACCATTTATACAAGACTTGTTGAGAGACTTTGTTCTCTATTCTATTATTTTTATATGAAGCATGATATATTAAACCACACAATAAGAATCAGAAATACAATAATCATGTACAGTAATATACTTTTGTTACCTAGTGTTGCTACAACATGAAATTACATTGAAATGCTCCTGTTACATGGTTCATACATCACAACTTGATAACTGACAATGACAATATACATGATCCAATTACATGACATGATTATAATGGATACTATACAATGATCACATGCTTTTGATATTGTATCTTGATATCGTACACTAATTACACGCTATTGAGATTGAGATTATACTTGTTGATTGCGAACTACGTGCTATATGTAACAAAGTGCCATGGTACGTCGGATGCCATCTCTTGGAAGTTGGACCTATGAGAGACACATCAAATAACTCTTTTTCATGATTGTAATCACTATTAAAGTATAAAACCTGAAAACAATATGACAATAGTTACCGTCCCTAAACACTACGCTTAAATATTAAAAAGACATTATACTTGACACACTGGGGTTTGAGAAACTCAAATTAGAGTGTGCAGGAGTGACTGAAGCATTGTTCTAAATATCGGTCCGATATCCGATATATCGACCGCAATATCGGTTTTATCACTAGGCCGATACGATATGTGCTTATATATTGAGGTTTCTGATATTTTGGAAAATATCGCCGCAATATCGGATAGCGGCCGATATCGTGGCCGATATATCCCTTTGAAATATCGACCACAATTCAAAATTTTTTAAAAATAAAGTTAGTGGGTCGGTCCACTTAAAAGTGGATCCGAACCGGGTCACCCGACCTAATCCTTTACTTAAAACGACAATATGCATCAGGATTTTTAAGAGATGATCACTGTTTTCCCCTAATTCTAAGCACACCGCTCTGCTCCTCTCGACACTCTGCTCCTTACGCCGCTCAGCTCAGCTCCGTCTGGCGAAAATTTTCGACGACAATCGATTGAGCTTCGGAGTCTGGCATTCAATCTTTGCAAGGAAGTGTTTTCCGAGCAAGGTGAGTTGTCGAGCCCTTTTTTCAGTTTTTCAGTTTTTCATTTTATTTCCTTCCAATTTTAGGTTTTTTCCGTCGATCGAGCTTTGACATCCGGTGTTCGATCTTCGCAAGGGATTTTCCAATCAAGTTTAGTATTTACTACTTAGTACTCTTTACCTTATTTATTTTTTTCATTTTTTTCATTTATTTTTCTGAATTTTTTCAGTTGTCGGTTTTTTCATTCCAGCGTTTGTTCTTCTCAAGAGAGGGTTTTCTGATCAAGGTGAGTATTCTTTACCTTTTTAACATTTTAACATTTTTCTCAGTTTATGATTTTCATCTTCGCACTGTTAATATTGATCCACATGAATTATATTTTGTGGATATTTAACTCGCTTGGTTTGTGATCACTTAAAGAAATATTCCACCAAGTGGATGACTAATATTCACGTTTAATGTTGTAAGTATACCCAAAATATACTTTTATTTGAGTTTCTATAGTTTATATTTTCTTAGACATCTATGCTTTTATTTGACATCAATTTTTAGATATTCATGTTTAACGAGATTAGTATAACCAAAACATATTTTTATTTGAGTTAGTATAGTTTATATCTTCTTAGATACATCTATGCTTACATATAAACCTTCGATATGACACTATGATATTTAGTCAATATCCCTGATATATTCCCGATATCCACAATCCGATATCAAATTTCCTAGGCCGATACGCGACCGATACCCGGGATTTAGAACACTGAACTGAAGCCATGCGTCATCACAGTTTTTAATAGATTCAGCACAATTTCTTGATATCCGACAAATTCCCTTCACAATTTTTATAAGACTCGTCACAGTTATGTCGGATGGATCCAAAGTCCCTTCACAGTTTCGTTTTTGAAATTGGCCAGGGCAGACGCCTTCGTGATATGAGGTGGATTTCGGAATGCTCATCGTACAATCCAATATGAGTCACGGCTTAGGATTGATATAATTGTTAAATATGCGTGGACAAGATCATTGATAACATAGATTTAAACTATAATCAAATTTACATTCTTGTCTTTAGTTTATTATGATGTAACTTTCCATGTACCATTTTTGCTTTATTTCAGTTATGCTCATATATCATGTTTAAATTTCAAATTTTAGAATTATTATAAATTTACTCTAATCTAACGGTTTCATGTTTTGTTGCACCGTTAGGTGCTGATGAGGAGTACAAGGAGGATACTAAATTTGCTTCGCAAGGCGCAGACTTCTGAATGATTGGGTCATGAGTTGATGTACTTCAGTATTTCTTTATGTATCTATAGACATTGTAACTTTTATATTATAATCAGATTTTTAAATTTTATATGACTATATTGGTACATTTCTACTATTGGCTATATTGTTTCCTTTGATAAACAGCAAGACCTTGAAATTCATGTAAAACTGTCTCATATTCTGGAAGGCAGGGCATGATATGGTTAGAACTTAGTACTTGGTTTCATGAGGCCATATGGTCAAATATCATCACACAATTTGAAAACAGATTATGTATTCCTGCCTTCTGGATGAACAAATGTTAATGCTGGATGTGTTCACTTAGAATTTGAGTATGGATATACATAAACAGAAAACAACACTAACACTAACAAATCAGTTATCCCTGTTGTGCTCACTTAGTGCCTTATGGAGGGACAAATGTTAATGCTGGAGGTGTTCATTTAGAGTTTCAGTATGGACATACATAAACAGAAAACAACAATAACAATAACAATAACAGATCATGGATCAGGGTGGGGTGCAGACTTTGTATGTCCATCTCTCTGGTTGAATCCACCTCTATCGTATCTCTTTTTGTTGACTCCATGCAAGTTCGTTACAGGGTGAACTATGACATGAGGATCTGACAGTTAAACCGTTCAAAACACTCCACTTGCATTGATGCTTATGACTGCCAGAGATGTTTTTCTTAACAAGTGCATGTGCTTTCACTCTCCTGCTTCCGTGATGAGACACTTCAGTCTGCACCAATAATCATGATCCAACTTTCTTCTAATCTAGTGCACATATTAGCATTCGTTGCACATGCATAAACTGTTCAATTCATTATCCATCATTTATCATTAGTAGGAGCAACCTCTTAACTTATGCATGCAGTTCATCATCTATAGTGTATTGCCACTCCTCCATCTTAGCAATCTCATAGCTGCAACAGTCATTTTTGGACAATTAGGAGTCATTTCTTATTTGTTCAATATTTTGATCCTAAGTGACATTGGTCTTATAGCCATCATTTGGAATAAAATTTCATGGATATTCTCCAATCACAATAACGCCCGAAGTGCTTCTCCACTCTAACCATCCAGATTGAACAAATGGAGTTACACAAAGCCCATATAACTGTCTATAAACCTTTAAATAATTACTCATACACATGGTTAACACCATTTTTATAGCGAGGAGGACAAAACAAGGCCACACAAAAAACCTAGAACACAGTTTTGAGGATTCCCCAAACCCAGCAACAGATTAACACCATTATCTTAAAAACAAGTTGTATATGTGAAAACCTGGTGTGCAACTCATTATGGGAGGGAACCAATACGCCATCAAGCAAGGTCTTGACAATTACCTTCAAGAGTTGTAAAACAAACTCCACTGCTTCCCTTGGGCTTTTTTTATCTGTTGCCTTCACCAAAGCTATTGCATGTGGGATTGCCTACAGAGAACACAAGGAAAGTAAAATAAGATTATTATTATTTTGCTTTTGTTCTCCTTACTATGAAAGAATTGAAGCTAACTTGAGGTCTGCATAAACTTTGACGCAGTCTTAATGTTTCTTAGAAACTTAAATTAGCAAGTGGATAGCATTATTAATCTATCATTAGCATCATTGAACATTCCAGAGAAGTAGAACATGACTCACATCTTCAGTGGAATTAATCCATGCATGGCTACTTAATAGTAACATCGGAGATCAGAAATAACATGCTAAATGCAGTCAAGTAAAGTCATGAGGATCACTGGAGCTGACTGTACGCATAGACAGAAAGGGTGATGAAAGAATGGAATACAGCATTTGATAGAGAACAAAAGAATGTATTATAACATCCACGCTAACTCTTCACTAGTGTAACATCGTGACAAAATGATGTTCTGCAACGAAAACTACACAAGTAATTCAATTAATTCACCAAGGATGATGCAATAGCAATGATTATCTTACAAAACATACAAGAGCGTTCTTTTGCTATCCATTCACTCATTTCATAACCTCATGGCAACCATTTTACACTATCCCATTACAGAGTCCAGCCTTCAAAAGCAATTAAAGAAGTCCTACTCGAAATGGATAAACTAAACCAACAATGATTTAAGGCCAACACACACACACACACACACACACACACACACACACACACCTCCCCCCCAAAAAAAATAAAATAAAAATAAAATCATAGCAGTAGTATCAGTCACTTTAATATTCTGAATAAGGTCAGGTAAACTCCAGGTGCATGATACCATAACCCATTAGTTCATATCCTTTCTTTTTTAGATTACTTTCATGAATCATTGGTAACAGTACATACAAATAACTAGAAAAATAGACGGTAGTCGACACTACGCAAGTTTCTTTACTCTCCATCTGACCCTTTATTATAAAAATGAGCATACATCTTGAATGATTGATTGTTATACTGATGTAGGACGTGGTAGGATCTAGGGATTTGGCACTACGCAAGTTTCTTTACTCTCCATCTGACCCTTTATTATAAAAATGAGCATACATCTTGAATGATTGATTGTTATACTGATGTAGGACGCGGTAGGATCTAGGGATTTGGTGGAGGATTTTTAGCGGTTCGGTGGATGATTTGGGGAAGCCAGAGGGTTCTTGACTTCACATCAAGAATTCCAAGGCTTCGCAGCAAGGAAGATGGGACGTTTCGCAGGTTAAAGGAAAATTTAAATTTCATATGATTTCTTTCATTCATTCATTGATTCATTGAAAATAAGTATAAGGCCTTTTATATGCTTTACAACCAAATAACTAAAAACAAATAAAATCCTAATAGATAATATCAAATAAAAACAAACAAAATCTTAACTAAAATTCTAACTAAAAATCTGATACGATTAGGGCTTTTTGTGGGGATCAAATGTGGGATTTTTGTGGCTTTGGACTTCCTAATTTAGGGTTTTAACGACGAATAACTGATCTGAAATTATATAATAAATCCTAGAATAATAGATCTAAACTAGAGAACAATTAATTAGCTAAAGAATTAAACTAGGGTTCTAAGGAAAAGCAAATACCTCGTCAATTCTTCGATAAAGTCCATGGCTAGGGCCGACCGGCCCCTTATTAGGGGATGGATTAGCAAATGTTGAATTACCCTTTAGCCCTCCCCTTCTCTTGCGTAATTACAAGTTTAGGACCGGGTCCGTGGTGGACCCAAGTCGCCTCCTCCTTTGATAGACCCGAACCGAAGCCCCCTCCGCATCTGTGCGGCCCGCCTCTTGAACCCGCCGAACCGCATCATTACTCCCCCCAAAAGTGCCACCTTGTCCTCAAGGTGGAATTCCGGAAATTGGTTGCGGATCACTGTGGCCGATTCCCATGTAGTATCGTAGTCTGGTAAGCCCCGCCAGCGAATGTGCACCTCCTGTGTCCCGTCTGTAGCCTGTCGGATCCCTGTCAGCTCCTGAGGCTCCAAAAGCACCTCCATTCCTCTGTCAAAGTGGGTGGCAAGGTAGGTGATAGTGTGCGATCCCCAATGGCCCTTCTCAACTGCGATACGTGGAACACTGGGTGAATGGTGGAGGTGACCGGCAACTGCAGACGATAGGCCACCTTCCCGATCTGAGCTGTCACCTCGAAAGGTCCATAGTAGCGGGCTGCTAGCTTCTCATTGCTCCGACGGGCCAAGATCCTCTGTCTGTAAGATCGGAGCTTCAGGTAAACCCGGTCTCCCACCGCAAACTGCTCATCTCTCCGGTGTGCATCATTCTTGGTCTTCATAATCTGCTGGGCTCTCAATAGGCGTTTCTTCAACTCCTCCAGATATTTGTCCCTCTCAGTCAAATGATCCTCTACCTATGACACCGGTGTGGCTCCTCAACTGTAATGTATCAACTGGGGCGGGTCCCGACCGTATAGGATCCGAAAGGGAGTGCTCTGTGCTGCCGAGTGGTACGAGGTGTTGTACCAATATTCTGCCCATGCCAGCCATCTGGCCACTGCTTCGGCGCATCTGACGCAAAACACCTCAGGTAAGTTTCCACACTCCTATTCACCACCTCTGTCTGACCATCCGTCTGTGGGTGATAGGCAGTGCTCCTCCGCAGCTTGGTCCCCTGCACCTTGAACAATTCCTGCCAGAAACTGCTAATGAACACCTTATTGCGGTCTGACACTATGAGGCGGGAAAACCGTGCAAGCGAACCACCTCCTTCATAAACGCTGCTGCCACTGTAACTGCAGTGTACGAGTGTCTGAGGGGTATAAAATGGGCTTATTTGCTAATCCGATCGACCATCACTAGTATAGAACTGTAACCCTCTGATCGCGGCAACTCCTCAATAAAATCCATGCTGATCTCCTCCCAGACTCTCTCCGGTAAGGCCAACGGCTGTCAGAGTCCTGCTGGAGCCATTGCCAAGTATTTGTGACGCTGGCACACATTACACTCTGCTATCCGCTGGGCAATGTCCTTCATTCCGGGCCAATATAGCTCTCTCGCCATCCTCCTGTACGTCTACTGTATCCCGGAGTGTTCGCCGATGGCACTGCTGTGGAACTCCTGAAAAATCATCGGAATATAGACGGGGCCCCTGGGAATCACCAGCCTGCCGTGGTATAGAAGCCTCTGTTCGTCCATGCTGTACCCCTGGAAGTCAGCGGAGCCCTGCTGTAGTGCCTCACGTATCCTCGCTAGGTCCTCATCAGCCTCAATCTCCATGCTTAACGGCTCCCAGTCCAGAAGGACCGGTGCTGAAATGGCCGCCACCTCTGCATGCTCCTCACGACGCGATAAGACGTCTGTCGCCTTGTTCTCCAGGCCTGGGCGGTACTGTATCTCGAATGTGAAATGGACCAACTTGGAGAGCCACTTCTGGTGCTCCTCGGTAACCATGCGCCGCTCCAACAGATATTTCAAACTCCGCTGGTCGGTCCTCACTATGAACTTCCACCCCAATAAGTAGGGCCTCCACTTCTGAATGGACATGACAATCGCCATCAACTCCCGCTCTTATACTGACTTCAGCCTTGCTCGTGCTGACAGAGTCTGACTGAAGAAAGCAATCGGCCTCTGGTCCTGCATCAACACGGCGCCTAACCCATATCCTGACGCGTCGGTGTCTATCACAAAAGGTCTGCTGAAATCTGGGAGTGCTAAAACATGCACCGTCGTCATCGCCTGCTTCAAGGCCTCGAACGCCTTGGTCGCCTCCTCGCCCCAGTGGAAGCTGTCCTTCTAGAGCTGCTCGGTAAGAGGCCAAGCAATCGTACTGTATCCCGGGACAAACTTCCTGTAGTACCCTGTCAGGCCCAAGAAGCCCCGCAGCCCCGCAGCCCCCGTAAGGTGGTAGGTATCGGCCAGTCTAACATGGCTGTAATCTTGGCCCTATCCGCCGCCACCCCCTCTGCAGACACCACGTGTCCCAAGTACTCCACCTGCAGCTGGCCAAACAGACACTTCTTCTTATTAGCACACAGCTGCTGCTCCTGCAACTCATGCAACACTGCTCGCAGGTGCCCCACATGCTCCTCCATGCTGCGACTGTACACCAGGATGTCGTCAAAAAATACCAGCACGAACCTCCAGAGGTAGGGTCGGAATACCTTGTTCATCAAGGCCTGGAATGTCGCAGGGGCATTTGTCAGGCCAAAGGGCATGACCAGGAACTCATAGTGCCTCTCATGAGTCCTGAAAGCAGTCTTGGGCACGTCGGCCGCCGTCATCCGTATCTGTTGGTACCCCGACTTCAGATCAATCTTGGAGAAGCAGGCTGCCCCGTGGAGCTCATCCAGCAACTCATCAATCACAGGGATGAGGAATTTATCTGCAACTGTCTCCTTATTCAGGGCCCTGTAATCCACGCAGAATCTCCAACTGTCATCCTTCTTCTTTACTAATAAAACCTAACTAGAGAAAGAGCTAGTACTCGGCTGTATCACTCCTGCCTGCAACATGTCCTCTACCAGCCTCTCTATCTCATCCTTCTGTACCTGTGGGTACCTGTAGTGCCGCACACTGATGGGGGACACGCCCTCACTCAAGACGATGGCGTGCTCATGATCTCGGTGTGGTGGCCGGCCCTGTGGTGTCTGGAAACCCTCCTCGTACTGAGCCAGCAGCTGCTCCACCTCCGGTACCACCACCTGTGTCTGATCTTCGCTCTGCACCGATGCTGTCACAGCCTGCAGCTCCACCAAGAAACCTCCTCCCGCCGTGTGGATCGCCCTGAACATGGCCTTATAAGGCACCAAAGAACGGCAGAGGCTGGGATCCCCCGGCAATACCACTGTCCTCCCCCCATCCTGGTACTCCATCCTCAGCATCTTCCAATTTGTCTTGGTCTCTCCGAGGGTCTGCAGCCACTTCATCCCCAGGATGACATCGGTACTCCCTAGCTCCAAGGGAAGAAAGTCTGTGACAATCTGTACTCCCTGAATGGTCACAATCACCCCGCGACAGACACCCGTGCTGTGTGTCACCTATCCCGTACCCAGCATCACTCCATACCGCCCCGTGCCACTCACCTGCAGTCCATGTGCCCCCACCAACCTGCTGGAAATGAAGTTGTGGGTGGCCCCACTGTCGACCAACACTATCACCTGCTGGCTGCCCACTTGTCCCACCAATTTCATGGTATGGTTCGGTGTGAACCCTACCACAGAATTGAGGGAACCCTCCGCCAAGTCCAAGTGCTGGTGCTCTACCTCCTCCTCATCCTCTCCTGTCTCTAGGATGACAACCTCGTCCTCTCCCTCATCATCACCAGCTATCAGTATCTGGAGAGTCCGATCAGCGCACCGGTGTCCTGGGGTGAACTTCTCATCACATCGGAAACACAAACCCTTCACCCTCTTCTCACGTATCTCGGCATCTGTCATCCTCCGTACCTGCCCCCCAGCTCGGGGCTCCTGCCTCCTGTCTCTGCCGCCCCCAGCAACGGCTGTATCTCCGTGTCTTGTCGTGGTCCCTGAAGAAGGTGCAGTCCTCTGTCCCGTAGCAGCCGCCTGACTCCTGAATGTGGCGTCTCCCCACGTCCCGCGTGCCCTCCGCTCTGTCTCCTGATGGTCCTCCACCTTCCTCGCCAACGTCATCATCCCGCGCAGACCAACGGGCTCGAACTGCCTCAATCCCGACCTCACCGTAGGCTTCAGCCCCTTCATGAAGCAGCCCTCCAAGGACTCCTCAGATACTCCCCGAACTCGGTGGCAGAGCGACTCAAATTTTCTGATATAATCCCCTACGCTCCCCTCCTGCTTCAGAGAGTATAGTCTCTCGAACACGCCACCAGACTGCCCTGCACCAAATCGCTCCGTCAAGAGCGTCGTAAACTCTGCCCATGTCTGAAAAGACTGCTGCTGATCAGTCTAACGAAACCAGCCTAAGGCATCCCCCTCCAAGCAAACACCTATCGCCCGAAGCCACTCCTCCCCTGGGACCGCTGACACCTCCAAGTACCTCTCTATCCGGTACAGCCAGTCATCTGGGTCTCCTCCCTCGAAAACAGGCACCTCCAGCTTCCTCAGACGTCTCTCTCCAGGGTATCCACATCTCCTGCTGATGGAATCCTCCCCTCTGCTGGTACCCCTGTCGTCTGTCTGGAAAGTATGCCTCGGCCCGATCTCGGAATTCTCCCTCCGCACCATGTCCATACCAGTCACCCTGTGGGTGCCCATACTCTGTCTGGTGACCTCTCGGTGTGCCGTGGTATGCTCTCCAGTCACCCGTCACTCCATCGAAGGGTGGTGGCTGAGTCGACGCCCCTCCAGTGATCTGGTGGTGGCCTCCGGGCTGCTGAAAACCTCCGCCGGGCCCCCCAAAAGCCTGAAAACCTATAAATTGTGCTCCTTGGACCTCGGACGGGGCCCCCGGGGGCCCAGAAGGGCTAGGGAAAGTC
Source organism: Scilla litardierei (assembly GCA_030789695.1). Lineage (NCBI taxonomy): Eukaryota > Viridiplantae > Streptophyta > Magnoliopsida > Asparagales > Asparagaceae > Scilla > Scilla litardierei. Next base: position 30,326,636 of record CM061138.1, read on the forward strand.
TGTCGGGCATCCTGGGAGGCCGGCGGGGCCCCCTAGGGGTCCGCTGGACCCCGGAACCCCCCCTGGGGTCAGCCGAAGCCCCCCAGGGCTTCGCCGGGGGCTGCCGGCCCTGAAATTGGGCCGACGGCCACCAGGCGAGTTCGCCGGGACTCGCCGGGGGGCAGGGAGGTGCGGTAGGTGCGGCCGCCCCTCCTGGGGGCCTGGCGGCCCTGTTCCGCCCCTCTGGGGGTTCGCCGGCCCCCCCAGAGGTCCAGGAGGGTTCGGCGGCCACCCGGGGCTGTCGGGTGGCCGGAAACCCCCCTCCGGTGAATTGTTCTCCTTGGCGCAGCGGCGCGTGGTCATTGTGAGTCCCCCATTCCTTGTCTCCTAGATCGACGCCTCCGTCTTCTTCTCGATCCGGTCCATCTTAAAAAAACCGTCCTTTTGCCCTTGTCCTTGGCCAAAGGTGGCTCCTTTTCACTTGGATCCGCCTTTGGTACGAGATGTGCGGTCAACGCCGCTATAGCTTCCATCAACTCCGACAATTTTGCCTCCATTTTCCCTTGGTTCTCTTTCATCTCTCCCCGAATTTGTGCGGCTATCTCGGCGTCTTCCTTTCTCACGTCGATAAAACCCTTGCTAATTTGGGCCTCCATCCGTTCAACCATCTCTTCCAAAACTTCGACCCGCTCCTTGGATCGTGTGCTCGCCATTGATCGACCGCTCTGATACCAATTTGATACGATTAGGGCTTTTTGTGGGGATCAAATGTGGGATTTTTGTGGCTTTGGACTTCCTAATTTAGGGTTTTAACGACGAATAACTGATCTGAAATTATATAATAAATCCTAGAATAATAGATCTAAACTAGAGAACAATTAATTAGCTAAAGAATTAAACTAGGGTTCTAAGGAAACGCAAATACCTCATCAATTCTTCGATAAAGTCCATGGCTAGGGCCGGCCGGCCCCTTATTAGGGGAGGGATTAGCAAATGTTGAATTACCCTTTATCCCTCACCTTCTCTTGCGTAATTACAAGTTTAGGACTGGGTCCGTGGTGGACCCAAGTCGCCTCCTCCTTTGATAGACCCAAACCGGAGCCCCTCCGCATCCGCGCGGCCCGCCTCATGAACCCGCCGAACCGCATCAAAATCATAACAGAAAAATCAAATAGAATCCTAATTGAAAATCAAAATAAAATATAACTAAACCTAGCTAATCAGAACTTGATCCTCATCATTCTCGCCGACTTTAAAAAATTCACCACAAGGTGAATGGTGGTAGGGAACATAACCCGCTCAGTGCGGGGTCGATCGACGAGTTGTTTGGAGCGGTGGCAGACTTCAACGTGGCTTTGGAAAGCGGTGAAACAGAATGTCGTCGTTGAAGAAGGCAATGCTGGGTGTCAGAGGTGACATCGAGGGCGGGTGAAGCTTGTGGATGTGGAGGCGACTGTCATATGGGCTGTTGCAGGTGGGGGCAGGGGCAGAGGTATGGGTGAGCAAAAGGGTTATGATTTTTGGTATTTTTTATCGCTGTTTTTTGTGGAACTGTAAATCGAAAACAACGAATGAAGAGGATCAAGTTCTGATTAGTTAGGTTTAGTTAGATTTTATTTAGATTTTCAGTTAGGATTCTATTTGATTTTTAGTTAGATTTTTAGTTAATATTTTATTTGTTTTTATTTGATCTTATCTATTAGGATTTTATATTTTTTAGTTATTTGGTTGTAAGTCTATATAAAGACCACCAGACTTGTTATTTTAAATGAATGAATGAAAGAAATGATAGGAAATTTTCCTTGGACCTGCGAAAGGTCTCATCTTCCTTGGTGCGAAGCCTTGGAATTCTTGGTGCTAAGCCAAGAACCATATGGTATCCCCTTCTTTCTCAAATCATCCACCGAATCCCTAAAAATCCCCCACCAAATCCCTAGATCCTACAGCGTCCTACATCAATTTGGTATCAGAGCCGAACGACTCCTTTCTTTTCTGAAAATCTTCCCCCAATTTTTCCAAAAAAAATCAAAACCTTAAACATACTCGTCAGATCAGTCGTATTCCTCCACAAAAACAAAACAAAAACCTAGTTCTCTGCGCTGTTATAGAATTTCCACGATGCTTCAGTACTTGCGCCGCTACAGTAACTTCCGGTCATTTTTGAGCTATTTTCGCAGGAATTTCTGCGCCGCTTTTGTATTTTGACGATTCCAAATCCGTTTGAAGTGCAATTTCAGTGCTGTTCGCGTCGGTGGATAGCTGACTTAGCCAACTACGCATATGCAAGGTTCTAAATGGCGTGAGGCGTGGCATGACGACGAGGTCAAGCCACAAGCCTTAGGAACCTAGGCGGAGCCACAACGTTTTTCAAGGCGTGGCTTAAGACGGCAAATGCGTGTATAAATTATATAATATATCTAGAGGTAGACAATAGACTATGCTCCACTTAAATGGATTAGTTTCCAAATTCTACCAAATCCATAACCTTCCATCTACATTGAGATGTGTATTTACAATTAACTAAAGTGTTACTTTACTAAAATGCAATTGTTTACATAACTAAAAAGCATGTGACCTCAATACATCATCAATATGAAAGCAATTGATTACCACAGTTAACGCTATTTGGATAATTGGATCGGAACGAAATTTGCTGATACTTGTAGAAACATTGATTTTTGCATGTCCTTGTTCAACATCTTGAATAAACTTTATTTACAAGTGCTGTCTAAAGCCAGGAAATGAAAAATATTAGACAGGGAAGGAATAATATTGATACAACATATGGACACATTTCGGTCAAGAAAGTAAACAAACACCATATTATGCAGGGTCGGGTTCTCTTAGCCCTAATAATGCAGACCTGTGACTCATTTTTTTATTTTATTCGTTTTTGTGGCGTGCCTTGCATTTTTGTGGCGCGCCACAACACGCTATGGCGGCGTGCCGCCTCAAACAGCCTACATGGGCTTAAACGGGGCGTGAGGGTGGCGCGATGACATGGCGAGTTTTTTTAGAACATTGCGCATAGGTAACACCCATACAAGCAAATCTTTTCTAAATTATGGGACACAACAGTGATTACTATGATGATTATTACCATGACGATACTTTCCGAACAAGTTTTGAGCTTTAGAAGTGGAGATAATTACCATTCTTTTATGGCTTAAAGGATAAATTCGGATATGATGATTGGGAGTACTATCTAGAAAAGTTCTCCCGTTTTGATTTATCTAACGAAGCAAAATATAAGTATGCCTATCTGAAGCTAAGAGGAGAAACGTTATCTTGGTGTTTGGATCTTGTAGTTCCTTATTATCAATGGTCTTTGTACAAATACGCACTTCGATATCGATATTCTTCCCAGTATCAGTATAAGTTAGGGGCACCCCATAAATCTTCAAGCTCGAAAGTAAAAGTGTGGTCAGTACAAGAGACAAGTGAAAGCAACAGATGAATTCTTCAAGCAATCGAACAATTGGAGAGGGAACAATATAGTAAACTCAATACAAAGCCCACAATAGATATTGATCCAACACCTAAGACAAAGTGTGAGCATGAACCTAATTTAGAGCCCGAGCCCGAGCCCGAATTGGAACCTGAACCCAAATTGAAGTCTAAGCCTGAATTGGAGCCTGAGACAGACTTGGAACCCGAGCCAACATTGGAATCAGTGCAAGAGTCAGAGCCTGAACCCGAGCTTGCTCTAGTGCTGCATTCTGAACCAAAAACAGAAGGACTGCAACATGAGCCAGAGGCTTATCTGGAGCAATTTATGGAACATGCGTCGGAACTGTCGAAAGAAGAACTGTTGATTCTGATGGAGCATATAAGTTTATTATCATAGACCTTCCTCCCTTGACAAACAACATGTGCTGACTTATTTCAGATCTTTCATCAATTGGAAGAAATTATCAGAGGACATGCTTCTACGATGCAGATACATTTTAGAGTTCGTGGACATGTCTTTTCCAATTGCAGGGGACTACTAATTTCGGCCCAGATGTGCTATTTCTAGATGCCTTCACCAGGAGGTGAATTTTTCAAGCAAGGGAGAATGATGAGGATCAAGTTCTGATTAGTTAGGTTTAGTTAGATTTTATTTTGATTTTCAGTTAGGATTCTATTTGATTTTTCTGTTAAGATTTTTAGTTTGAATTTTAGTTAAGATTTTATTCGTTTTTATTTGATCTTATCAATTATGATTTTATTTGTTTTTAGTTATTTGGTTGTAAAGCCTATAAAAGGCCTTAGACTTGTTTTCAATGAATCAACGAATAAATGAAAATAGAATTTTCTCAAAACCTGTAAAAGGTTCCACACTCTCCTTGGTTCGAAGCCTTAAAATCCTTGGTGCGAAGCCAAAAACCCCAAGTTATCCTCAATTATCTAGTTATTTTCCAAATCTCAATTCCTTCCCAAATCATCCACCGAAACCCTCAGATCCTCCACTGAAACCCTAGATCCCACCACGTCTTACATCATATACCTAATATGACCAATATATATTTGGTTCCTTCCCATAACTCTTTGATCCATCGATATAAATATGACAAACTCTCACTTCGTAGACAGCTATTGCAAATCAGTTGACATGTGGTTTTTGCGATAAACAAACTGTCGACGGTGTATAAATGAAATAATAAGTAGATGTTAGATGATATGGTTGTCCATATTTATAAAAAGCAAACTTTTTCGACTAGATAGACACGAGAAAGTTAAAAAAATACTTCATATTGAAAATATGTGCATATGTACTTAACCAAACTAACTTGAGAGCACTTGTATTTAATTAATTGAAGGTAATGAAGTCACATAGAGAGTAAGTTGATGCGGACGCGCCGCATCCGCAGGAGGCGGACCCGCAAGATGGGGTGGCCCCTCGCAAGATGCGATCGTGCGGGACGAGCCACCGATTGGGGTGGTGACTTCAGGAGGAGGAGACGTGTGGACACGACTTAACTCCTAGAGAGGCACTTTTGTCTTTCAACATAGATCTGGAATTTTTCCCTTATTTTATATTCTAGGTCTAGCCGTCATTATTTTTAATGCTTAATTTTGTGAAGAACATTTAGGCGTCAACTTCGACGGCGTTTAGGCTTTAGTCCGTGCATCCAAAGCTAGGAGAGATGGTCTTCTCTTTAAAGAGATCCATTATCTTATTGTTCTTCGTTCAATTTCAATCAAAGTTTCCACCTTTTTCATATTTTCCACAAATATTCACTGTTTTACTTGTTTGTGCGCATAAATCGTATCAAATTGGTATCTGAGCGGTGATATCTAATGGCGACGTGCACGATCGAAGGCCGATTCCGTGGATAAGAAGATTCAAGGGTTGCACGAAGAGATCAACTAAGAATTGGAGGCCACGAAGGAACAAATCAATGTAGGATTTAAGGACGTCGCTCACATGCAAGAAGATATGCAAGGGGATATACGAGCGATGATGGCAGAAATTGGTCAATTTTTTCAAACTCTAACAGCGGAAAAAGAAATGGGTAAGAAGATTCAAGAGGAATTCTTTGATGATTCGGACTCGGAAATCCAACAAGGGTCCATGAAGCGAAGATGACCGCGATGTTCCCGGAATCGTCAACAAACGCTATAACAGCGGCGGGATCAGCATCAAAGGGGCTCAGCATGGTCGAGGAGGGGCCGACCACCCTCCATGGGGGTCGGCCAGAGGCGGCGAACTCCCTGGAGGAGTCGTCGGCCCCCCAACAGGCCGGCAGGGCCTCGCGACAGGGCAGGGGATCCCGCGTGGCCCTGCCACAGCCGAAGGAGGCCCGCACAGCCTTGTTGCAGCCGCAGACAGGCCGCGCAAGCCCCGACCTGCAAAACAGGGGCCCAGGGGCCCATTTTGGCCTTTGGGGGCCCCTTCCACGCCGGTTTGGGACCGGGGAGGCCTTCCCCAAGGGCGACCAACAGCTGTGGACCCCCGGGAGGCTTTTGCAGGCTTTTCGGGGAGTGGACGAGGGGGCGCTTTGGAGGTCGAATTGGACAACCCCCTGCACATGGAGTTTTTGGAGGACCTAATGGGTTGGGACCAGATGGCAGACCACAGTGATCTGAGGAGTATGCGTGGGAGGAGATTGACCCACCTTTGGGTCGCGGCGACGGGAGAGTTGGATGTGGGTATGTACCACATGAGAGGAGGGCTGAAGGAGCCGCGTATGGAGACGTCAATGCTGATCGGAGATTGAAAAATCTCAAAATGCCGGTGTTTGAGGGGACCGATCTGGATGTGTGGATCTACAGAGCGGAGCGGTATTTTCCGGTGATGGGATTCACGGAGGAGGTCATACACGCCATTGGCATTTACTTTGAGGAAGAGGCGTTGGCATGGTATCGGTGGAGAATAGCCCGGAATCCTTTTTACTCGTCGGCAGAGCTGACGGCATACTTAATGGATCGATTTCAGGAGACACCGAGTAGAGATTTCTACGAGCAACTCAGGGCACTTAGACTGGAGGGTACCGTGCATAATTTCATTAGGAAGTTTGAGTTGCTTTCGGGCCGAGTACATGGCGTCACTGAAATACTCATGGGGAATTTCATGGGGGGCTGAAGCCTTCCATACAGGCCAAGTTGAGGATGAAGAGCCTCGGGGGCTTGTAGGACCCGATTCGCCTCGCAAAGAAGGCAGAGGAGAAGCATGCGGAGGAGAGGCGGATACTGGGAGCCTGGGGTCCCCAAATCCCCGCCCAGCACCTGCAGTAGCACAGAGGGCCCCTCCAGGAGTACCAGAGGCCAGAGGAGAGGCTCGTCCAGCGATGTTGGGGAGACGACTGACAGAGGCAGAGGTGCATGAGAAGCGGGAGAAGCAGGCAAAAGGACTATGTTTTCGCTGTGAAGAGCCGTTTACCCCCGGTCACCGATGTGCGAGTCGCCTGTTGCAGATCACTATAGTACCAGCTGAGGAGGGGTATGTTGGCGATGCGGAGTATGAGTTAGAGGAGGTCGTTGAAGAGCAGAAGTCACATCTGGATATAGCGGATGTGTCCCTGAACTCCGTGGTAGGGTTCACCTCAAACCATACCAAGAAACTGTTAGGACGATTAGACGACACGCCGGTGACGATACTCATATACAGTGGGGCCACCCATAATTTCATATCTCGACAGTTGGTGGATCGTCATGTGTTGCAGCTGAGCACCTTGGAGAAGTTTACGGTCCTGTTAGGGACATGGAGGAGAGCAATGGGATGTGCAAGGGGCTGTGCTTGACCTTGCAGGGTGTGCAGATCGTGGAGAATTTCTTACCCCCTGGAGTTGGACAAGGTCGATATGATTTAGGACATACATTGGCTAAAGGGGTTGGTCGATGTGATTTTGGACATACAATGGCTAAAGTGGTTGGCCGAGGTGAAGGTGAATTGGAAGCAGCTTAGGATAGAGTTCCAGGAGGGGGATCGCACGGTGCTTCTGACAGGAGACCCCAGCCTCTATTTCTCCTTAGTGGCTTTCAAAGCCATATCGCGCGCCCTACAGAGGTCAGTAGAGGGATTTTTGGTGGAGTGCCGAGGAATGATGATAGAGGGTGAGGAGCCACAGGAGGAAACCCCAGCAGAGGTGGAGCAATTGTTAGAGTGGTATCAGGAGGCTTTTAGGATCCACATGGTTTACCACCGGTACGTGGACAATTGCACGCAATGGTGTTGCGTGATGGAGCGGCACCAGTGAGTGTACGGCCATATCGGTACCCACATGTGCAGAAGGATGAGATCGAGCGGATGGTGCGAGAGATGATGCAGGCAGGGGTGATCCAACCCAGTGTTAGCCCGTTTTCTAGCCCGGTGTTACTAGTTAAGGACGGAAGCTGGCGTTTCTGCATTGACTACCGAGCACTGAATAAGGAAATTGTCTCCGACAAGTTTTCTATTCCAGTGATCGATGAGTGGTTGGATGAGCTTCACGGGGCATCGGTCATTTCAAAGATCGATCTGAGATTGGGGTACCATCAGATACTGATGAGGCCGGAGGATGTGCCAAAGATGGCGTTTCGCACACACGATGGACATTACGAGTTCTTGGTCATGCCTTTCGGCTTGACCAATGCTCCCTCGACCTTTCAGGCCTTGAGGAACACGGTGTTCCAGCCATTTTTGAGGAGGTTCATCCTGGTGTTCTTCGACGATATACTCATCTACATCAGGACCATGGAGGAGCACCTGGGGCATTTGGAGTTGGCATTTCAGGAGTTGTTGGCGCATCGGTTGTATGCAAATCAGAAGAAGTGCAGGTTTAGGCAGAGGCAATGTTGGACCAGTGTTATCAAATGGCGGCGCCATGGGCGCTATGGCGGAATGGCCTGGCGGTTTTTGGGCTCATCGCTATTCGCCATCCGCTTTTCAGCATGATATGGCCCCGTCCGCTATTTCCGCCATGGCACCCACTATTTCCGCCATAACTCCCGCCATGTGGTGGTTTATTCAGCACATGGCGGACGTTCAATTATTTTTTTGATTATTTATGTTGTTTTAATTTGTTTTTGCAGTTTTTTTAGTTTTTATACACACATACATACACATACATACGCGCGCATACACACATACAGATACACACACAGAGAGAGAACGTACACATACATACATACAGATACATACAGACACATGCACACACATGCACAATCACACACACACATACATACATAATTACATATACGCGTGCGCGCACAAAATCACACACACCCACAATCACACACATACACACCCACATACACAGTTACACACACTCACACATTCATTCATACATACACACACAGAGAAAGAGACAACATACACACACACGTAGGCCGTCTGCCATAGGCCGCTATTTAATCCGCTATATGTTTATGGCGGATTTTTGACTCACCGCCTTAGGCCGCCATCCGCCATTGATAACACTGTGTTGGACTGGCCACTGCCGATAACGTTGAGGGCATTACATGGCTTCCTTGGGCTGACAGGGTAATATAGAAAGTTCGTGAAGGGATACAGCACCATAGCATGGCCTCTTACCGAACAGCTGAAGGACAACTTCAAGTGGGGGGAAGAGGCGACCAATGCCTTTGAGGCCTTGAAGGTAGCAATGTCGACGGCACCGGTCCTGGCTCTACCAGATTTCAATGTATCATTTGTAGTAGAGACGGATGCGTCGGGTTATGGCTTGGGAGCGGGTTTGATGCAAGAGGGAAGACCGATTGCGTACTTCAGTCAGGTGCTGTCGTCTAGGGCATGACTGAAGTCAGTATATGAGAGAAAGCTGATGACGATCGTCCTGGCCATCCAGAAATGACGTCCATATTTGTTGGGAGAGACTTCGTGGTTAGGACGGACCAACGAAGTTTGAAGTACTTACTGGAGCAGCGGTTGGTGACATATGAGGATCAGCAATGGCTGTCCAAGTTGGTGGGATACCATTTTGACATTGAGTACAGACCGGGATTGGAGAATAAGGCGGTGGATGCATTGTCTCGCAGAGGGGGGATAGTCTGAGGGCTCTTTCTTTGCCTATGTGGATGGATTGGGAGCCGATGCTCAAGAGGCATAGTCAGATCTAGAGTTGAGACAGATCCGGGAGGCGCGCAGGGAGGAGGAGAAGGACCGAAGGGATACTCATTGGAAGGACGGTGGTTGTTGTACCAGGAAAGGTTGGTGTTGCCGAGTACGTCGACCTTCATACTGACATTCTTTCAGGAGTTCCATGGCACAACGGTGGGAGGCCATTCGGACGTGCATCAGACGTACATGAGGATGGCCAGGGAGGTGTTTTGACCGGGGATGCGGAATATGGTAGCTCGTTTGGTAGCTGCTTGTGACGTTTGCTAACGTCACAAATACATGGCCATGGCACCGACAGGGTTGTTGCAGCCGTTAGCCTTGCCAGAAAGGGTTTGTGAGGAGGTTACGATGGACTTCATAGATGGGCTGCCACGATCAGAGGGGTACACAATGATTTTCGTAGTGGTGGATAGGCTTAGTAAGTATGCTCACTTCATTCGTTGAAGCATCCTTACACGACCGTATCCGTGGCAGCCGCTTTTATTCGAGAGGTGGTTAGACTGCATGGGATACCTGGCGCTATAGTGTCTGACAGAAAAAAGTTCTTCACGAGCGGGTTCTGGAAGGAGTTATTTCGAGTGTAGGGACTGTACTCATGAGGAGCACCACATACCACACCCAGACGGACGGTCAGACGAAGGTGGTGAATTGTAGCATAGAGACGTACCTGCGATATTTTGCTTCGGAGACTCCGAGTCAGTGGTACAGAGGGTTGGCCTGGGCGGAGTACTGGTATAACACCTCATACCACTTCTCAGCAGGGACGACCCCATTCCAGATATTATATGGTCGTGACCCGCCGCAGTTGATTCGTTATGGGCATCGGGGGACGCCGGTGTCACAGGTGGAGGATTATATGGGGGCGAGAGATGGTATGATGGAGGAGTTGCAGAGGCATTTGACGAGCGCACAACAGGTAATGAAGACGAAAGCCGACGTGCACCGTCGAGACGTGCAGTTTCAGGGGGCGACATGATATACTTGAAACTGCGACCCTACCGTTAGAGATCACTAGCTCAGCGAAGGAATGAGAAGCTAACGACACGATATTATGGGCCCTATGAGATTGTGGCCAGGATTGGTTAAGTGACATACAAACCGAGGTTACACCCTACGTCGGCGATACACCCAGTCTTTCACGTGTTCCTGCTACGGAGGGTGATTGGTGATCATATGTTGTCGTCAGCGTTACCACCTACACTTACTGATGACATGGAGGTGCTGTTGGAACCGATGGAGGTGAGAGCCGTGCGCCATGGCACGAGTCGACGGAGGGAGGTGTTGATACGTTGGGCTGGCTTACCTGACTGTGATGCTACTTAGGAGGCGTTCGACGTGATGCAGGAGCAGTTTCCAGATTTCCACCTTGAGGACAAGGTGGCTCTTCTACGGGCGGGTATTGAGGCGGACACGCCGCATCCGCAGGAGGCAGATCCGCATGATGGGGGTGGCCCCTCGTACGATGCAATCGTGCGGGACGAGCCACTGGTTGTGTTGTTGACTTATTTCAGGAGGAGAAGACGTGAGGGGCACGACTTAACTCCCAGAGTGGCATTTTTGTCTTTCAATATAGATCTGGACTTTTTTTCCTTATTTTATATTCTAGGTCTAGCCGTCATTATTTGTAATGCTTAATTTTGTGAAGAACATTTAGGAGTCAACTTCGACGGTGTTTAAGCTTTAGTCCGTGCATCTAAAGCTAGGAGAGAGGGTCTCCTCTTTAAAGAGATCCATTATCTTATTGTTCTTCGTTCAACTTCAATCAAAGTTTCCACCTTTTTCATATTTTCCACAAATATTCACTGTTTTACTTGTTTGTACGCATAATCGCATCACAAGTCCTCATCCACTCATGGCTTATCATTTAGAATGCTTCTCTCTAATTTGCAATCCAGCTATGCTTTTAATAAACACTACTCCCAGATCAAAACTTTTTTCATGGACTCAACTAATCCAGATGGTTTCTTTTCAGCAATTTTAAGCATATCGAAGCAATTTAGTTATGCAAGGTCCACTCTCAACATGGGCCTTAAGACTGCATTAAGAGGCCTGCAGAATACACATAATTTGCTTTTAATATTCTCACTCATATGAGCCTTTTAGTATGCGAAGGCCTTCAGGTCAAACATAATTTGCTTGGTAAGGTAGAATAAATTAATGTAAATAATGCAATATTAAATTGATAATGATGAGGTTTGAACTCAGGATCTTGATGCGATCCTGACGTACCAAATGAGGCAATGGAGACTCGAAAACGGTGCGGCAAAGCAAGAGACTAAACCAGGGGCATTTTCGTAATTTTGGCCTTTAGGGGAAATTTTGTAATTTCTGTAATTCTGGCCTGAAACAGTGTTTTTATTAGGTGGTTGCTAGGGTTAGGGATTCTATGTTGAATTTTGTGAAGGAAATCATCTAGGAGTTAGATAGAACTCTAGATCCTGAAGAGTTAGGCTTTGCTCTCAAATCTAAATCTAGGAGAGTTGCTTTCTCTCGAATTGAGACACAACCTATCTTGTTATTTCCTTCGAAACTCAATAAAAATCATATCTTTCCCCCAAAATTCACATCAAAATAGTAGATTTGTCTTCAATTTACATCCGATTCACCTTAAATTGGTATCAAAGCACTGATCTTGGCATCCATGACAACGACGACAATGAAAAAGGTTGAAGCCTTGGGAGAGAAATTTGACACATGTTAATGGATTGAAGAAATATTTTCAATCAATAGAGGAAAGATGGACGACTTTCGAATATGAGATATGATCTTCCATCGGATCCGAAGTGAAAGCGTTGGAAGCGAGGATGAACACATCAATGGAAACCATCATACGAGCAACACAACAGATGTCACAATAAATCGCAGCAAGGCGAAGGACTTAGATCTGGGAAAATAAAGGGCAACTGTTTAGATCTGACACAAAAGGAGCAAGCTTTGGCAAAAGGAAAGGCGGAGGATGAAAAATTTGGGAAGGGGCTCCTGTCTGACGCATATTCGAAGTCTGAAGAGGCGATGAAAGAAACAACGGGGGACGACGAACCCTTTCTTTTCATCAGGGGCGACGTCCCCTCGGAATCCCCTGCTAGGGCTGGAGACTGGAGCTTCGCGACCCCTGAGGCCCGTCAAGCCCCGGCTGACAGCCTGGGGCTCCATGGCTCTCGAGCAGCCTGACGATCAAAGTAAGGAACCCGCCGAGGCCTGGCGTTGGCTGGAAGACCTCTAAGGGCCCTAGGCCCCTGGGTTGCTACAGAAAGAGATCGACGACCAGTTCGGGATTAATTCGGGATTACGAAGAGTTCGATAGGTATCGTGACAATGATCCTGAGTATGCGGAAGACGGAGGAATGTCTGATTGGGAAGACGGCCGTTGGAAGGACGACGATGACATAGAGGGAGACTAGTAAGGAGAGTTTGATGCACTACGGGAATCATACATGCAATTCTATTATGACCAATATTAAGGAAGAGCAACGCAAGAGAATAAACAGCTGAGTCAAAAAATTGAAGATGTCCATATTTCAAGGAGAGGACCCGTACATATGGATTTTTAGGACGGAGAGGTTTGATGTGACTTACCTTTCAGAAGCGGAGAAACTGAAGGCGGTTGGGATATGCTTAGAGGGAGAAGTCTTGTCGTGGCACCGGTGGTGAGAGTAGCGACTGCTTGTGTGATCATGGTAGGAATTTAAGGACTGTCTACTACACAAGTTTTGTGACAACCAGAGGGAAGACTTTCATGAGCAGCTCTTCGTCCTTAGACACGAGGAAACCATCAAGGAGTATGCCAAGAAGTTAGAGATGATGTCAGGCCGCATTCGAGAATTGTTAAAGGAGTCATTTGGAGAGGTGTTTCGTGAAAGGTCTCACAGCAAATATACAGGTTAAGCCACGCTTAGAGAGACCAAGAAGGCTGCTGGAAAGAATGAAATTGGCTCGAATTGTAGAGGATCGACTCACAGATGAGTAGAGAGCCAAAGGATCAAGAAACCGATCACTTTTTATGGCTAGTGGCTGACAGTAGAACAAAAGACACCACCAAGAGGGCCCAATGTCAGCAGAGAGAAGGGCAACGATGCACGACCAGGGGCAATTCAAGCGCATGACTGAGGCTGAGATGCAGGACAAAAGAGCAAATGACCTGTGTTTCAAATGCGATGAGAAGTTTACACCAGGACATCGATGCAGCGACCGCACACTACAATTGCTAATAGTGAATGATGAAGATGCGGACGAGGCGGCGATGGAGGCAATGGCAGAGGAGATCGCAGGCTAGGAGCATCACAGCTTAACGTCATAGAGGTTTCATTTCGAACCATACCATGAAGTTAAGGAGGATATCACACCAGGTGGCGGTACTGAATGACAGTGTGGCTACTCGTAATTTTATCTTCGATCTGGCGATGCATCAGCAAGGGCTACAGCTCATCGACACATGGAGTTTCTGAATGATGATGGGGACGGGACAAGTCGAGTGCAACAAAGGGATATGCCGTTGGCTTCTTTTGACTATCCAAGAGGTGCATATCGTCGATGATTTCCTACCATTGGACCCGGGGAGTACATCTGTTAGCTTGAGTATGAGGTGTCTGCGGTCTTTGGGGACACAAAAATCAATTAAAAGTTGCTACGGATGGAGTTTCTGGAAGGAGGAAGACTCACTCTCCAGTCGATCAGAGCTTGTGCCTGTATATGGTTTCCTTGAAAACCATGACCAATGCCATCCAGACATAGGAAGGTAGCTTTCTGGTGGAGCTGTAGAGTTTAGCAGTTGAGGATGGGGAGAAGCAGGATATTTTTATAGAGGTGCATCAGATTTTGATCCGTTTCGAGGGGGTGTTTCAGATTGTAGCCTTCCACCCCCACATGACCACGAGTATGCTATTGTTCTTTGAGAGGGCCTCACACCCATCAATGTGAGGCCTTACTAATACCCCAGATTAAGAAGGATGAGATCGAGAGGATGGTAGAAGTGATGATCGAGGCTGATGTAATACATCATATTGTGAGTCTTTTCTTGCGAGACCCGGTTGGCGAAAAAGAAGGATGCCAGCTGGAGATCTTGCATCGATTATAGGGCATTGAACAAGGAAACAATACCTCATAAATTCATTATCTCTGTGATTGATAACCTCTTAAATGAGCTACATGTAACAGCGGTCTTCTTCAAGATCGACTTGAAGTCAGGATATCACCAGATCAAGACACGAGCTACATATGTGCCCAAGATAGCTTTAAGGACACATGAGAGTCACTACGAATTCTTAGTCATGCCTTTCGGCTTAATTAATGCCACAACCACCTTTCAGACTATCATGAACAAGGTTTTCTATCCTTACTTGAGGAGATTCGTCTTGGAGTTCTTTAATAACATTCTGGTATAAAACTGATCAATGGAGGAGCACATATGGCACTTGTGGATGGTCTCACGGAGTTGCAGGACTAACATTTGTATGCTAACAAAAGAAGTGTCTCTTTGCATAGTTGAGGGTATGATATCTAGGTCATGTGGTCTCTGCAGAGGGGATGGTAGCGGACATATTGAAGATTGCAACTAGGTTAGACTGGCCACGATCGACCACCTTGCGTGCTTTACGAGGCTTCTTGGGGGCTGATGTGATATTACATGAATTTCGTCAGGGAATACAATACAATCACCTGGCCACTTAAGCTAAAGAAGGATAGTTTTCAATGGAGAGGATGAGACTCAAGCTTTTGAGGCCCCGAAACGGGCCATGTCTAGTGTGAAAGTACTCG
This sequence comes from Scilla litardierei, assembly GCA_030789695.1. NCBI lineage: Eukaryota > Viridiplantae > Streptophyta > Magnoliopsida > Asparagales > Asparagaceae > Scilla > Scilla litardierei. Next base: position 30,341,910 of record CM061138.1, read on the forward strand.
CTCTTCCGGATTTCATCAAACCATTTATGGCGGAGACAAATGTCTCATGTCATGGATTAGGAGCTGTGTTGTAGGACCAGAGGCCAGTAGCTTACTTTAGCCATGTTTTGATGACATCGGCCTCTCTCAAATCTGTGAACAAGCGCGAGTTAATAGCCATTGTATTAGTAGTGTAAAAGCAGAGCACATACTTGCATGCCAAAAGATTTGTTCTGAGCACAGATCAGCAAAGCCTCAAGTATTTAAAGCAGTGCATGGTGACAGAAGAGCATCAGAAGTGGTTATCCAAACTCCTGGGATATGATTTCGAGATCTAGCACATACCAGGTCTAGAGAACACGGCTATAGATGCTCTGTTACGTCGAGGTGAGTAGACATAATTGACAACTTTATCGGTGCCTGTTATGCTTGATTAAAAGCCTTTATTGCGCAAAATTAAGGTGGATGAGGGGCTAACAAAGATACAGACCGTTTTATACTACAGGGATCAACGGAGTATCCATGTTATTCCTTGGAAGGGCGGAGGCTGTTGTACCAGGAACAACTGGTGTTGCATAGGACTTCCACTCATATTTAGTCTCTCTTTCACGAGTTCCACGATAGTGCTATTGGCGAACATTTTGGGGCGCAACCGACTTACATACAAATGACCAATGAGTTGTATTTGGCAGAGATGAAACGAGATATGACCCAGATGTGGCTAATTGTGACGTTTGCCAGCATCATAAATTCTCGACGATGGCTCCGACGGGATTACTACAAGCACTTTCTTTGCTTGACATGGTCTGGGAGAAGGTTATCATGGACTTCATCGATGGCTACCAGGATCAGAGGGTTTTCAGTTATACTTGTGGTTGACCGCTTCAACAAGTGCTCATTATGTGGCTCTTAGAGACCCCTATATCGCAGTGACAGTGATGTCAGCTTTCATGAAGATGATAGTACATTTGCATAAGTTTTTCGAGTCCATTGTGACTGACAGGGATCAAGTGTTTTTTGAGCAACTTCTGTAAACAGTGTTTCAAGTTGCAGGGACTGTCCTTAAGAGGACCATGCCCTACCATGCACAGACTAACGGCCAAAAAGATACCGTCAACAGAAGCATTGAGACATCCTGCACTGTTTTGTGTCGAAGGCACCCAAACAGTGGGGGTGGGGTTGACATGGGTGGAATGTTGGTACAACACATCTTATCATAGTTCTGCACAAGCCACAGACCACACCCTTCATGCTTTTATATGGCTGCGATAATCCACATCTGATACACTACAGCCACATCTCGACACCGGTGCCACAGGTCAAGCTGACGCCTAACCGTCTGAAATCATTGGCCCACAGACGTAATAAGAAGCTCACAACCCGCTACTTTGGGCATTATAAGGTAGAGTCAATGATTGGAGAAGTTGCTTATATGTTGAAGCTACCATCGACATCCACTATACACCCAGTTTTCCATGTATCACAGTTGCGCAAGCCATTAGAGAACATACGCCTTCATATATACTACCACCTACTTTGACTGAGGACATGGAGGTCCTCCAAGAGCCACTGGAGTTAAAGGTGGACTTTCTTCCTTCCATTCATTTCAGCATTTCTCATTTTTCTAGAACCTTTTTCGGTGCTTGTCACCTTCTCTTTTTTATTTCCTTAAGTTTGCTAAGCTTTTGCTGATTTGTTTTTTTATCTCTTTGTTTTCCTAATAAACAATGGAGTTAACACAATATACAATTTTTTTTTCTTTTCATTAACTATCAATTTTTTGCACGTACAATCCATTTAGATGTTACACCTTTAATATTCTCATTTAGCCACTCAGATTAAAGGAAAATAGAAAATAAGTAATATTCACTGATCTCTTATCTATTAACTATGATTATGACCATTGGATAGTACATCTGACAATAAGTTTGATTGGGCTTCCATTTCTGAGCGGCTGCCTAAGCACATAAGCGACCACTTAAGCGGCCAATTAACTTGGATGCTTTTCTTTTTTTCCCGCTTCTAATCAGACTCCGAGTCGAGCAATGTAACCACCAGGTTCGATTTTAATAGCATAAACTCATTGACAACAAATCAATTTTTTCCCTCCTTAGAGATGCATTGTCCCAAGTCACATTCCCAAGAGCCGCCATCAATTGTCTTCTATGGCTTCCTTCCTGTGTGAGAGAGTGCTTCTAACACGATGATTGGGTCAAATTGAAAATCAATAGAAGAAACAAAAACATCCAACGATAATAATATCACCTAGATCTGTTGTTAAGGAAAACAGTGCCTGAAAAATGGATTGAATCCAGCGCGCAAGACAGTAATATACATTCAATGGAATTCTATCTGGGTGAGTCTGTAGATGAAGATAGAGAAATTTTGTATATACTCGATAGATTCAGTGGGATGCATAATAAAGAAAGGGAATTTCTCAACTCAAGAACAATATATTGGGTTGCAAGGAGTAGATTAAATGAAGGTAACCTCAGCAGAGAAATACCGTTAACTTTAATGTTTATTTTCCCTGGGTGGGAAGGGATTTTTGTCCTTTGTTGGAATGTGTGCTTTTTTTATCTTGTCTTTTTCCATATTGGGGTGGGAATTTCAAAAGAGGAATCGATTTAACCAAATGTAATAAACCAAAGCCAGATTATGGATTGGATGGTATGCAGTATATCATATCATGCCATGAACAATTTATAGCATTGGAACAGAACATATTAACATGGACAGAAAAATGTCCAAGACAATACTGAATAATCAAGTTTAGTTACCAAGAACAGAACGTGATAAATTAATTATAGCATGGTATGATGTTCTGCCCCAAAATCAAAATAAATAATTTAAGAAGAGACTTTGATGCAGGACAAGGATACATCAAGTACTATATTTTCATTGGTGCCAACAAAGATAGTGCATATATCAGGAGATCTTATTTTAGTTTATTTTAATAAAGTTGGACAATCCATTGAGCTTCTACAGCTTTCAATATTGTTTTCTTTTATCTTGTTATATTTTAATTGCACATGTCATGCACCTTTAGGTTATACATAATCTTGTACAAAAAATTTCGTTCAGAGATCATGAATGAATTGATTGTTTGAGAAAAACCTTTAGTTGGCTCGTGATGAATGCTACCTTTCTTAATAATCTCCATGCATGCTAAGTGTTTGTGAGCGTGTAAGTGTGAGCCACATGGATGTGAGATGTAAACCATTATCCCTTTTGTGTTATCTTAATTTATTAAATCCTTCAATTTCTTTCCTCAAAATAATCAAACTGTAGAGCTAGCTTTTCCCCAAATCCAATCACTGCTTCCTCCACAAATTTCACACCACACATAAACCTTTGATCTGCTTCCGCAAACCCGATCCCCATCACTGCTACTGATAAGTTTAACTTAATTGACAATACAGTCAGTATTGCCACCAATAAAAAACGAAATTTTGGTAAAGTAACTAGCACACAACTGCTGCTGACGACTGTCATCATTTTAGTATAATGCCTACGAGTAAACCCATCAAATTAAACTAGATTTGTGAGTTCTACTTTCAATGCGAGGAAGCATGAATGAGAACTGAAAGCAATTGTTCTGTATTGTGTTTTACTAAAATAATTCCTACCTCACAGCATTACCTCAAGTACAAAGTACTCTGGAACATCATGAAAGTCATTAGACCTGAATATCAATGTACCAAACAATATGGAAGTTAGAAACCACCATCTTAGGAATACTTAGTTCAACTTATTCGTAATACAAAACACGAAATTTAAATAGCTTACTTAGGCAATCCAATATCTGCATCAAATCTTCGACTTTTATAAAACTTAATCAAATGAAGCAAACCAGTCCAATCAGTGTCCTGAGAGGTGGAATATCATAAAGCGTAAAGACACCACAAAAGATGTGATTAGAAGACAAGAAAGAGTGATTATAGGAAATATATAGTTCTTATAAGTACGCCAAAAACTTTCACAGTAAGGAAACTGATAACAATCATTAAAATCAACCATTTCAGTTTGGAGGATGGACAGGCTTAACAAAATGTCTGCAAAAGAATGAGTTCAATAATAAAGACCTCTATATGGGTGAAACCCAAGTTCATTACAGCATTAGGAGTTGTTATTGATCAACAATACAAAATTCATCCACCATTGTGCTCATGTTAGTCTAATAAAGTTCAGCAGGATGATGCACTGAGTCTAAAGGAAGAAAACAAGGAATGTGCATGCATAAATAAAGCGAAAAAGATAACGTAATCCAGATTGGTGCAGGAAACAGTCCCCTTATAAATTTATAATCAAATTTTTGTCCATAGAAAGTTCTCATAAAATGACGGCTTAGAATGCAGAAAATATAATATCAGCATGTGTAACCATATGTTCATTAAAATTCCTTAAATTTGAATAATATTTTACATTCAGGACAAGCAGCATTGATCGGGAAGAAAGCGTACTAATTCCAACAGAAGTGACAAATCTGTCGTACATATGAAATGCAACAAAATTTGAGCACGCTACCTCGGAAGCCGTATGCGCTAATGCATATGCTGCTTCAATTCTGACTCTCCAAAACGCCTGAAATTATTTAATGATCAGTAACACATTGAAATTATGATTCATGATCTTTTCAGAGTGGCAGAACACACCTTTGAATCACTTAGAAAGTTGTTAAGAGTGTTAACTACAGCAAATGAAAGCTGAGGTAGCTTCTCTAATGTTGAGATCGCTTGTGCCTGAGCAACTACATCTTTGTCTTTCTCTAACTGATTTATCTGAAAGCAAAAAATGTTACCTTTAGAATAAATTGTGATTGTGATAAAAAGGTGGATAAAAGTAAAAAAAGTTTGAAACATCCAAAAATAAGGATTTCAACAAAATTTATGTAATCCAAACTGGCTGCATGGAAATTACTGATCATGTTACTATTTCATCAGAACAAAATTTCAAGAGAAAGAGCCAAATATGGAATGCACAATACTTGGTTTCGGAAACAATCTGCTTTGAATATTGTGCCAACAGAACATCATCCAACAAAACCTATGAATTCACAAACTTTTGGACTGAGAACTTGCTTTCTTCCTCCACCCTAATACATTCTTATTCAATAACAAGAGCAAAAATACATAATTGAGTCATTAACCAAAGTGTCAGTCCAACTCTAATGATTCTGACACATTTGTTTCCTAACCTGAAAGCTTACAATATTATCATCTCCATAGTCCCCATTTTCCACCATTGTTCTGATCATATTTTTATAAAAGCATCCTTCATATGTGTATATGTATATGCGTGCAGGCATGGGTATGGGGAAAAAGAGAGGGGGTTGGGCTACAAAATTTTGAATGAATACGCAAGCCACACAAAAAATTGAAACCCTAATAAAAAACTTATTCCATTGGAGGTGATGTAACCCATTTAAAGTTTTAAACTATTTAAAAACAAAAAACCCAAACGATATCAGTTTTACACATGCATCAAGTATCAACAATTTCAATATTCCATAATTTTATGATGCTTATGTGATCCACAAGGGGGAATAATATAAAATTAGGGGTTTTTGAAAGATTTGGGTAAAAGATGGGATTTTATTGATTTTTGATAAATGTAACAAGATAGGTGGTCTCAATTCGAGAGGAGGCCGCAATCCTCATGGTTTTAGGTATCGGCCGAAATCCTAGGGTTTCGGCCGTTTCGTCTTGGTTTCGGAGCTAACCGATACGAAACTAGCCTAAAAGTATCGGTTCCGGCCGAAACCAAAGAAGAAAAAAAGAAGACAGAAAGAGAGAGAGGAAAGCCATCAAAGCAAGAAGAAAAAATGAAAAAAATCCATCAAGTTCTACAATACATAGAAAAGTAAACAAGAAGAAGAGGAAGAAGGGGGGAGAGACAAAGTCTACCTCCCATCGCCTCCCGCCCCCCGTCGCCTTGCTGAAGATGACAAAGTCACTAGGTCAATGCTGCCCTAAATCTAATACGGATGCTGCTAGTCACATACACAATTTAGCTAAATAAATTGCATTTATTTACAAGTTTGCCATTGTCTTTTATGATTTTACTGGCAAACTTGTAAATGATGCAATATGTTTAGCAAAATGAGTGTGACGAACAAAAGGTAAGAGAATTGATATGCATACAAACCTTTTTGTTCAGTTCACAGTTCACAGAATTGAGAATTGCTATGCGTACAGACCTTTTTGTTCAGTTCACAGTTGTTAAGTATTTGATATAATAGATATCATATAGTATATGTTTAATACTTTGGTTTTTAAGCATTTGTGCTTTAGTATTTGAGAGTATTTGATATGTTTTAAGTACTTGAAATTACCGATATGGACGAAATGAAACTTACATCCGAAACCACCAAAAAGGTCGAGATACCGATACAGATACTGAAACCTAAATTTGCAGAAGAATGAAACCGAAACCGAGACCTAAAACTTTGGCACTCATAGCTTTGTATTCGAGATCAAAGCCACAATCTTCTAGGACTAGGGCTCTAATCAACTCCTAGATGATTTTTCTCACAATCTTTAACCTAAAAATCCCTAACCCTAGACGTCGTCTACTTATAATCACTGTTTTTTATTTGGAGTTTAATGTTTTTTCTAACATCCATGCACCCTAGTCGCATCATTACTCTGCCCCGAAGAACCAACTGTCCTCAAGGCGGTGTCACGGAAACCATGAACATACTACTCCAAATGGAGGTGCTCGTCCCCTCTCGGCTCTTCCTCCTCAGTGGCCTTGCCTTCTTCATCCTTGACGGTCAACATTTGGAGAGCACAATCCTTGCAACGATGTCCTGGCCCGAACCTCTCGCCACAAGAAAACATAGACCCTTAGTGTGCCTGTCCTCGATCTCGTTTTGTGTAAGCCGCTTGATCTTGTTGTCCGGTGTAAGCTCACCGTTCTTCTCGTGGCTGGACTGGATTCCTCTTAACGGTGCCTTCTCCATTATTGCTACTTGGCTGTGAAAAGTGGGTCTGTCCTAAGCCCCCTTGGCACATCGCTGCTCTGCGAGTCATACTCTATCATTTGGGCCAGCTTCATGGTGTCCAGGAGACCTCTAGGTCTCTGAATGCGTAGGTCCAACCGAATGTTAGCCTTGATACCTTTTATGAAACACCCTTCCAAGTTCCATGGACTACTCAGATAGTCTCCACACACAGCCTGACAGCAACTCAAATTTCCTGATGTACTCCATGGTTGTCCCATCCTGTCTATAAGAGCAAATAGCTACGCATGAAGGTCTCTTCTTGGTTGTACTGAAATTGGTGTATCAGGCAATCTTCGAATTTTTTCCACGCACGCATAAGTCATTGTTGCTCTCTCCACCGAATTTTTTCCACGAGTACACGCCTCCATGCATTTATTTTTAATATTTACCTAATTACTTGTATATATATTTATTATTTTTACGAATATCATTATTTCTTTAGTATTGATTAGTATTTCTAAGGTATTTAAGAAATTTTGGTATTTAGAAATTTCTATTGTATAATTTCTAAACTTTTTGTAAGCGTGAAAGTAATAGCATAATTTTGGTGCTAACATTATTAGTTCAAAACTTAAAATTTGTTACTAATAGTATTTTTTTGCTTACTAACAATATTATTTAAAAACTTAAATTTAATAGTATTTTTTCAATTTTTCCTATTTTCAGTATTTGTTAGAGTATTTCTATAGTATTTGTATAATTATAATTACTGCTGCTATTTACATCACACATTTTCCGTAAAGATACTCCCCCTTCAGACATGATGTCAAACTTGTAAATAAATTTGTCAAAAAGTATAGCGTGGATAGCACACTTAAACATGTTCATCCTTTGGCCAAACCTATTACATTATTTACAGGTTTGCCATTCCAATAATATAATATTATTGAAGTTAATGGGAGTATTGTAAATAATATGAAGTTTATGGGCTGATTATTTGCCCGTCATGTTCCACTAAGATTACTAGGTTGATTATTTGCTCATCAAGTTCCATTTATTTACGATTTTGCCATTCTAGTTAGTAATTAGGTTTTAGTTCAATGTCATTCTTGTAAATATAACATATTCGGGGGCTGTTTTGTAATTAAACTAAATTTACATATAAAATCACCCTAACCCTTGTGCAGTGTTCTAAATATCGGACCGATATCCGATATATCGGCCGCAATATCGGTTTTATCACTAGGCTGATACAATATGGACTTATACATTGCGGTTTTCGATATTTTTGGGAAAATATCGCCGTAATATCAGGCTGCGGCTGATATTGCGGCCGATATATATCTTTGAAATATCGGCCGCAATTCACAGTTTTTTAAAAACAAAGTTAGCAGGTCGATCCACTTAAAAGTGGATCCAACCCGATTTTCCCGACCCAATCATTTACTTAAAACGACGAGGCATCGGGATTTTTGAGAGATAATCGCTGCTTTAACCTAATTCTAATCACGCCGCTCCATTCAGCTTCATACGACAAAAATTTCCGGCGACAATCGATTGACCTTAGGCGTCCGGCATTCAATCTTTGCACGGAAGTGTTTTTCGATCAAGGTGAATAGTCGAGCCCTATTTTTTTCATTTTTTTTCATTTTTTCCTTCCATTTCAGGTTTTTATCAATTTATGTTCGATTTTCGCAAGGGATTTTCCGATCAAAATTAGTACTTACTACTTAGTATTCTTTAGCTTTTTTATTTTTAATTCATTTTTTCTTTTTCTGAATTTTTCAGTTTTTACAGTTCAGCGTTTGTTGTTCTCAAGAGGGGTTTTCGATCAAGGTGAGTATTCTTTTCCTTTTACATTTTACATTTTTACATTTTTTATTTTCATCTTCATACTGGTAATATTGATCCACGTGAATAATATGGGAAGTTATTTATTTGAGCTATTACTATGTGTCCATTATAATAATATTGATTCTCGTGACCACTTGAAGAAATATTCCACCAAGTGGATGATCGTTATTCATGTTTAATGAGGTAAGTATACCCAAAACATACTCTGTAGCTTATATTTTCTTAGACATATCTATACTTTTATTTGTCATCTGATATTACACTCACGATATTAATGTTTAACGAGAGAAATATAACCAAAACATACTTTTATTTGAGTTAGTATAGTTTATATCTTCTTAAATATATCTATGCTTGCATATGTCATCATTTTAAGCCTCCAATATGACATTCTGATATTTAGTCATTATCCCCAATATATCCCTGATATCCGCAATCCGATATCAAATTTCCTAAACCGATACACAACTGATATCCGATATTTAGAACATTGCCCATGTGTGTTGACTTTGTTCTTCGTTGTGCCCTTTAATTTCACCCGCGAGAATGGAGAGGGCTGTCGAGTCTTCCCGAGATGCCATTGCTTCGATTTCACCTGCGAGAAGTGAGCGTCAGCGAATTTTCGATCGATGAGGCCTCTCGACGACGATGGCGCAACTTCGAGCTCTGGGCATCCGACAACGATGGCTGAATTTTTTCACTCGATCGAGCTCCGGGACTCCGACAACGATGGCTAAAATTTTTCCCTCGATCGAGCTCCGGGACTCTGACGACGATGGCTACAGCTTCGATCTTCCTCAGTCGCGGTCCTCCTCAGTCAGAGCTCCGGCTGCTTAGCTCCTATCCGTCGATGGAATTATGTCAGAAATTTGGAGAGAAATTTTTAATTTTTGCTCGACGCATAGGTAAGTAACGTGACTTCTCCCCTTTTAAAAGTTCTTCTCCTTCCTGTTGAATCACATGCTTCATTTTTCTCTTGTTTGGTCATGGAGGGTTCTTGTTCACTCACGGGGGTGTGGGAAATCACGGGGTCATCTTCTTCTTGTTTGGATTAGTGTTATGGGTAAGGGTTAAGGTTTGGGGGTCATGTTCACCCACATGGGGTTCCTGTTCAGTCACGGGGCTCTTTGATTCTTTTTCATTTCACTTTCTAGCTGAAACCATATGGTTCCAGCCAGTATCGCCCGATACTGGGCGATACTGGCAGAACCCTAGGGTTTCGGCCAAAACCGATTTCCAAACTCAGTTTCAGATCAGTATGAGGCGATACCTGTCCGATACGATTGATACCAATTGGTATCGGCCGATACCTCAATCCTTGGTTAGAAAGCTCTCAAGTAGTGGCGGAAAAGCGTCTCGACCCATCGTGAGGCGGTAAAAAGGACTATAGGTCACATTATGCAAAGTGTGACTAAATCACAGAAATTTAGCAATACATCTACTAAGATATTTCTTAGCATCGTTCAAACCATTAATTATAGCCTATACAGTAACCTAAATTTTGCCTTTCTTTTTTAAAGTAAAATGGATGGAATTAGGGGTGGCAAAATGAGCCCGATCCAACCTGACCTGCACCCGGCCTCCATAACCAGTATAGGTATGGGCCAATCCGGGTCAGGTAGGATCCGAGTTGACCGACCCGTATAGGTTTGGCTGTCAACCCGGATGACCCGAATTTAACCTGGTTTGCTTTCTATATATATATATATATATATAATTATATAATAACATCAACACACAACACACAGTTGCAAGGAGAGTAGTGTTTATACGTTTTGAATTGTTGTCCTCTTCTTTAAGAGATCTTGGATTCAATTCCCTATACTTACAACTTTTTAGTAACTTTTTTACTATCGTTAATAAAATGGTAAAGTTAATTATACTTTTCCGTAGTCATCAGTGCGGTTTAATCGACAAACTACTGGAAGTTATGGAACACTTAATAAATTACTGGTGGCTCTTAATAAATAGCAGGACATCAAAAGGAGCAGTTGAGTGTAATTCAAATCTTAACCCGATGGGTTAACCTGAACCCGACCCTGATATTTTTCGGGTCACCCGAACTCGACCCGAATTCAATCCGGGTCGGGTTAGGGTTTACCCCTATCCGGGTCGGGTCAAACCCGACCCGAACCCAACCCGACCCGTTTGCCACCCCTAGATGGAACGACATAAACTAAATTTGAGAAATTCAAACAGTTTGCTGGTAAGTTCGAAAAACCATGTTTTAGAAGACCAGATAATCCCGCTTCCATTCTTCAATATCAATTCTTATTTCTTCAGTAAAGTCTTACCAACTTGTTCTAGTGCTCTTCTAATTTCTAATTTCTTTTTTCATTATCATCATCTGAGTTTGCTCCTCGATACATAGACATTGCTTATGACTCCATCTTTTACTTCTAAAATTTTAATGTTTACTTTTCTTTCATCTTTCATCTTAGCAAATATATGTAACTTCATCTTTGCTCACCTCTTTCAACACTTTGGTATATGTCAAATTGATCGAAAGTAAAGAACATGTCAATAGGACAGTCATTGATTGACAAGCAACGCCACTCGCTCATTCAACTCTCCTTAGTCTTCAAGTTGCCGGCATTGTTGCTGCCTCTCTCATTGAAATCCCTAACAATCATCGCCTTGAAGTACCTCTGCCAAGCATCACTCATATCGACCACCTATCTCGATCAAAACATGAAAGCCCTTGTCTTGCTGGTCCTGTCAATTGCCAATTCAATGACCTCGTACTCGTTCATGATGTTCTTAAGATCTTTAGGGCATGAGACAGAGATCATAGCATCAAGATCCTTGTCAGGAAGCTGGTATTTAAAGACCAAGGAGCCAGCGCCACTGCTGACCTTCACCATTTTGGCCAGGAGGTCAGGAAAGAGAATGTCGCTGTTGACTGAGATAATGTGAATGTGGCCACCAACGTAATGAAGGGTGTTGTCACTTGACCAGGGGAGGATCCTGCCATCAAAGCCACACAAAAGCATCATCTTTCACGACAACAAGAGGTTTGCAGTGAGACCCTCAGCTGATGTAGATGATGATACTAGTGGTGGTGGGTCATGAACTGTGGGCTGAGATTCCAGGGACGGGGATCTTTCTACCTATTGAAAGCTAAATTGCTTTAATTTAGTTAAAAACTTTAAATACTTGCATACAGTAAAAATTTGGCATGACTTTTGTTGCCGATGAATTGCTTGCTGAAGACAAAAGAAATAGATGAAACTATGAGGTGATCTAGCTGTTGCTTCCTTTTGTTTCGAGTATTTAGTTAGGACTGGGATTTTAGGCTAATGGGGTGTTTGAAAGGTAGGAGAGTGGCAGGAAAGAGGAGTGAAAACTAAGGGAGATGGGATATATTAAATATTTAGGGGCAAAATGTAAAATTTAAAATAAAATTACCTCCAATAATAACAATCTAAAGATTTATATTTTTCAAAGACTTCGAAGATATAAAGAGTAAATTCGCATAAAATATCTAGTGCGTAACATTCAAAACATGAAAGACGGGTATACCTTTGAAAGCCCAAAACGTTCCCTTCAATGATGCTAAATTCTATAAAACTATCCTGAACTTTAGCATGTTTTCATAAAAATATTATGAACTTTGAAAAAAAATACAAAAATATCCTGAATTTTTGAAGTTTCAAAAAACTACCTGACCTTTAGCCTAGTATCATGTTAGTTCCATTTTTTTTTCAAAATTTAAGGTAGTTTTAAGAAGTGAGGCCAAAGTTCAATTTAATTTTATAAAATTGTGAAACTTTAAAAGTTCAAGAAAATATCTTAAAGTTCAATGAGGTTATACAAAATTTAGCCATGTGTACTAGCAAGAAAGGAATGACAATGATTGTGCTCTAAACAATTTTAGTAAAATGTCCATATTCACAACCAAATAGCATTGTTTTTACTTTTTATCTTTTACCTGTATATTTGTAAATTATAAAATTTAAATTATATGAATGATAGTATTCTTGAGGCTTGCACCTCACACCTTGAACCTTAGGAGGAGATTTATCACAATGCCTCCACATTTTTTAAGCATTTGTACAATAACCCAGTTCGTCCACTTTCATCTACATATCATTGATGAGCCCATGGATAAGAAAATCATGCACTTAAACATCTACACATCAGGTAGTCGCAAAATGAAAGTTTTTTCAACCATTAACAAAAAGAAACCTTGTGATCCATAAGTTAAATCATGATGGATGATCCATTTGTATTCATGCCTTAAAACCACAAGAAAAAAAGAATGTATCGTGGATTTCTAAGTCATTGATCATAAGTGTATCTAGTTATACTGTGAAAAATGTTCACTTTGCAACCAATTGACATTCAGTTAGATCATCTGTAGCATATAGATTGGTATGGAAGGAATAATGTTGCGATTCTAGATCTGGATTTGGAAATTCAGACTCCAAATTATAAAGTGGCTACTACAAATAATCTACTCGCTAAATAACGACTAGGAATGAAAGAAACAATTAATCTAAGGAAATGAGAAATCCTAATACATTTAATCTAAGGAATAATAAACTAAGAAATAACTTTCTTTCACAATTTTCCCCCTCCATAGACTAGGGCCGGCTGGCCTCTTATAACCCTGATTGTAGTGTGCAAAGCAATTCTCTCCCAGCTTGTGTGCATATCAATTTCTCTCCAAAAATCAGCCGCATCACTACTCCGCCCCGCATCACTACTTCGCCCTGAAAATCCACATTGTCCTCAAGGTGGTGTATGATGTTCGAGGACCATCCGTTCCACCGGGTAGATTGCAAGCCTCCTCCCGGGTCAAACAGATGAGATTGGTCCCTACCGCTTTCAACGACGTCCGGAAAAATATCGTCTGGCCAAGGTGGGATCCAAAAAGCGTCGTCGGACCCCCACAAATACTTTGGATGGTCGTCGTCGTCGTTGCACTGCTAGAAGGGCTATGTCGCTAGCTGTGTTGGGCCCAAAAAGCCAAATCCACACTATCCAGCGTCTCGGAGGCCTCGACGTCGTTGTTGAAAGGCCGGACGCGCCCGTGGGGGCTCCAGGAGGGGCGGCAACCCCTGTCGGAGGGGCAACAGCCCCCCTGGTGGCCCAGGAGGGGCGACAACCCCCGCGGGGCCCCAGGAGCGACGGCAGCCCCCCTGGGGGTTCCAGGAGGGGCGGCAGCCCCTGCAATATAGGCAACAGCCCCCTGGTGGCCCAAGGAGGGGCAGCAGCCCCTTGTGGGTTCTAGGATGGGCGGCAGCCCCTTGTGGGTTCTAGGAGGGGCGGCAGCCCCTCGGGAACTCCCTAGAGGGGTGCCCCTCCCTGTTTTGTTGTCGATAAAAGCACCTCTCGCCGTTTCTCCGTCGAAAGCGTCGTCTTTGACCATGATCTGTGGTTAAACCCAGATCTGACTTCGGACCGCTGTGGGGGTGGAGCTCCAAGCCCAAAGGTGTTGCCTTTAGCTTTGAATCTGGATCTGAAAATTTCAGATATGGATCTGGAACTTTCAGATCTTTCCTCGTCGACAAATGTAGCTCCTTTTTGCTTAGATCCGTCTTTGGGTTGATATTCGCGATCATCGCCGCTATCGCTGCTAAAGCTTTCATCAATCGCACTTCAGTTGCAGGTGCAGCCGCGATGTTCTCCGCGGTCTCTTTATGATAGCTTCATATGTGGCTGCGGTGATCTTCATCGTGGATCTACCGCTCTGATACCAATTGTTGCGATTCTAGATCTGGAACTGGAAATTCAGACTCCAAATTATAAAGGGGCTATTACAAATAGTCTACTCGCTAAATAACAACTAGGAAAACAATTAATCTAAGGGAATGGAATATCCTAATACATTTAATCTAAGGAATAATAAACTAAGAAATAACTTTCTTTCACAATTTTCCCCGTCCATAGGCTAGGGCCGGCCGGCCTCTTATAACCCTGACTGTAGTGTGCAAAACAATTCTCTCCCAGCTTGTGTGCATAGCAATTTCCCTCCAAAAATCAGCTGAATCAAATAACTAGTCCAATTTGATAGCACATGCACTTTGAAAGGTGGGATAATTCAACAATATATCCTTGGGTACATCAATGTTGTTACAAGACACATTCTTTTTCATTAAGAATTAGGCTAGATTTCATAAATAGTAGCATAAAATTTCATAAGGTTCTAGCATATTACCACAAACCTTTCAAATAAGTTGACTGTTACAGAACTATCAATAATTTAATACTAACAAATTTATCCTTTAAACCCCAAGTTGGCCTTGCAAAGCACACCCCTTTTTCTTTTCTTTATCCCTCTTTTCTTTTCTCATTTCCCCTAAATACAACCCTATGATCAAGGGTGCTTTAAGGGGAACGAGAACGGTCAAGGGGAAGAGAGGGCAGTCGGAGACGGGACCGATGGGGATCAAGGGTCATTAGGGTGGAAGAGTGATGAGGATCGAGGAGACAGAAGAAGAGAGAATGTAATGTTGGAAGAATACAATATAGTTACGGTTTTTTTCTTTTTGTAATTTCTTTTTTCTTTTTTAACCCACATGTTAGTCTTTATTATGGGTATTTATTTATTTTTAAATTTTTTGTGGTACCTGCATATCATTCGCCATCTTTAAGTTTTTGGTGATTGCTTTTGTATTAATTTTTTATAGAAAATATCTTAAATGGGTCCCACAAATCAGTCTATTATAGATGAGAGGGCAAAATTCCATTTTACAAATTCTATTCTTCAGGATGATTTAACAGAAAGACTTAACTGGGAAAAAAACAGTTTATGGTAGTGATTTGTAATTTAGAAAATTCGTGGTTCCGGCAGTGTTCTAAATATGGGACCGATATCCGATATATCGACCATAATATCGATTTTATCTCTAAGCTGATACGATATAGGTTTATATACTGCGGTTTCCAATATTTGGGGCAATATCGCCGCAATATCGGGTTTTAGCAGATATTGCAGCCGATATATCCATTTGAAATATTGGCTGCAATTTACAGTTTTTAAAAAGTAAAGTTATCGGGTCGGTCCACTTAGAAGTGAATCCGACCCAAGTCACCTGACCCAATCATTTACTTAAAACAGCAAGAAGCATCGGGATTTTTGAGAGGTAATTGCTGCTTTGCCCTAATTCTAATCACGTTACTCCTCTCCTCTCGACGCTTTGCTCCTTACGCTGCTCAGTCAGCTCCGTCTGGTGAAAATTTCCGGCGACAATTGATTGAGTTTCTATAGTTTATATTTTTTAGACACATCTATGCTTTTATTTGACATCATTTTTAGCATCTGATATCACACTCCGATATTTAGTCAATATCACTGATATGCATATTTAACGAGAGAAGTATAAGCAAAACATACTTCTATTTGAGTTAGTATAGTTTATATCTTCTTAGATACATCTATGCTTGCATATGTCCTCATTTTTAAGCATCCGATATGACATTCCAAAATTTAGTCAATATCCCGAAATAACCACGATATCTGCAATCCGATATCAAATTTACTAGGTAGATAAATCACCGATATCCGATATTTAGAACTGATTCCCGGACTTCAATGAAAGTTCATAGCAGTTTTGTGAAAATTAATCCAAAAATTAAATGGTAATAAAAACAAGAACTGTTAATGCACTTCACCAGTCTGCGCTTTTTAGAGTGCCACAAATAAAGATGAATTAATCATATGTTTCCATTTATATACAAGTGGCGATAAATGGATGACTGAAAGTAACAAGCTTTTTAGATTATGGTCTAATAAGTTCACGAGCAAACACATTGGTGTATATGATTTAAAACCGTGCAAATCATCATAAGCAGTTTGGATTGCTGATTTTAATCAGCCATCCATTTTATGCTACTCCATACCTGGCAAGGAAACTTCAAGTTCATTTGGTTTTTAGACACCTTACACGATGAACTAGAACTGTTTGAATTTTTCCACTTCAATAGGACTCTAATTATATATTTGAATATGGAAGGCTTTGGCTTCAAATCTTTCCCAGTAAAGTAATTACTAAACGTAGACAAACTAAAGAATCGCATAAATTAAAGAAGCAAAGAAGAAACAAAGTGAAAAAGGTAACACAAAACATAAAATCCATAAAAGAAGCCAAGAAGAAATGAAGTGGAAAAAGTAACATGTAATGTAAAATATATAAAAGAAGCCAAGAAGAAATGAATTGGAAAGAGATGCAAGTCTAGCTGAAATTTTAATTTGCATGAACAAAGTAAGCTTTTGGTACCTTGTAGCTTAAAAGTCTAGAAGTGACATAAATCATTTCTTAACATTGTCTTAAGCATATTATTTTAGCAAAACTATGGAGATTAAGAGTGGTAACCAACCAGTTTGAGGGTTATACTTACCCACATCTGCACAGGTTGGTGAAAATGAATTTCAGCAAGATATTCCATATCAGGATCGACTCTGATCCAGAGCAATGGTGAATCCATGCTATACAGGAAACACAAGTCTTAGCATGACTCTTCAAAAATATAAGAATGTGAACGTATCACAGGTGCACCACAAACCTTGAGCGCATGTCTACATTTGGAGCAGCATCCGCATTGTCATCAGAACCATCAGGCTTAGAGCCCTTTTTAGGCTTTTGAATGCGTTTTGAAGCTAGCTTGGAATGACACTGTATCTCAAGTAGTTGCCAGGTATCCCCAGACAAGGGCAGACTTGGATGATCATATGTCCCATCAAGTTCATGAACTCGGATGCTCATCATTCCAGGCCAACCGGTGTCACCTTCTCGAGGTCCATTATCGATACTGCCATTGGAAACATCACCAGCTTTCGCTGTGCAGCCTCTCATCACAGCAAATTCAATCATATTTTTTCTTTTCATATAGGATAGTCCCATCCTTAAAAATAGAAGTTAAATAACAATTGATAAGACAAATTCAGCAGCTTTGCTGAAGATAAAGAGAAGCACACCAAGAATCGCTACAAAAGCACGAAACAAACCTCAAGATAGGGCATCCACAAGATTCAACCCAAGACAGGAAAAATTCCTTGAGAAAAGGGCGCTCCAGATTGCCAACCTTATATGCAAGGTTAATGAACTGCATAGGCAAATATGCTGTGTCAGAAATGGGATACTCAACTATTTGTCTCTATTATGAAAGATGAAAAAATGGAGATTTTTTCATTTTCTTTATCTTATGTGTTGTGTGTGCTTGTCTGCGTGGGGTGGTAGCAAAAAAAATGAATGAAATATATGGTCATTATGCTAATCTATCGGCGGACTGGTATTTATTTTGAATCTCCAAAACATTAAGCTACAGCATATAATTTCACAAGTCAATGCTGTGATGCCCACAACTGGAAAAATCATTACACCGCTGGTGTCCACAGATTTGCATCTATTAAGAACCACTCGATCTCACACAGTATGCTGCAACAATTTCTTTGTCGCGAGCATAAATAAGGGAACATACAAATAAAGAAAAATAACTTCTTTGTACAGGTGTTCAAGTGAAACAACAAATTTGATGAGACATGATAGAAAAGACAACAGACAAGTAAAGAAAAATTTCTTCATTTGGGTTGACATGAGCACCACTCCACCCCATCCCCCCCCCCCCACCCCGCCGCGAGCGGCGGCCCGGGGGGGGGAATAAAATGAATAAAGGCTTAGCAATAATAAAGAAATCAATGACTCGTCTATAAAAACTTCCATGGAGTGGAATGAGTTGTGAGCACACACTTGTGCAAACAATTAAGTCATTAACAAAATAAATAGTCATAAAAGGCATTGCTAGAAATTTATATATCCGTGTCCATGAGAATATGAAAGTAACTAAATCCAGGACTGAAAGGAATATACAGACAAATTCACAATGGATAACAGAAGCTGACTGCTCCTAATGTAGTTGGAACCGAACAGCCAATCATTTTGTCCTCTTCTGCACTTAGGGCTTGCTCATTGTTTGATCAAAAAATACATAGGATTTAATTTTGTGTGCCTACGACTTGCTTTGATTGCTGAAGCAGCCCCCAATAGCATGGTTTGGTATATTGCTAATGTGGTAAAGGATTTTGAACTTCGACAGTGTCAGAGTGATTGCTGTCTTTTATCGACATTTTTAGAACAAGCTCTTCTTAGTGGTGTATATGGATTACATAATCATCATGAGTGATAATGTGGATGGAATAAAGGATCTATAGGAGTTCAGACAAAAACAGTTTCAGATTAAGGACCCCGTTCCTCTACGGTACTTTCCAGGTATTATTGCAGCCAGTTATTAAGAAGGCATCTACTTATCTCAAAGGAAGTACATACTTGATATGTCGTCGAAAGCTAGGATGTTGGTAAACTGAATTATCTAACTATAAATCATCTAGATAATACCATCCAGTAAATACGGTGAGTCAATTCACGTAGTCTAGACAATAAGATGATAGTGTAAGGATACATCAATATTGTAAGAATGCCTCAAACAAAGGTGGTCTTTATTCTCTCTGTAGGCAAGATTGTGACGTTGGTTTCTCGACATTCGGACAAATTTACCATCTAATTGGAGGACCACAAAGGAATAGTATGCGTTCGGGAGAGATAATATTATGTCTTAGAAGAGCATGGAGAAGCCAATGATTTCCAAATCAATTTCAGATTAAGTGCATATTCTGAAGATTAACTGTAGTCTGAATATCAAACTATCCCAAATGTTGCTTGTGAGTTGGTAAAAAGGTTCGAAATTTCGATTTTGAACTCGATATCGCCCGATGACATCTACTATCGGTACAAGATATATCAGAAGTATCGGGTGATGCATGGGCGATGCATATCATATCGGTCTTAGCATATCGATGGGCTTACTTCATCATGGAGGAAAATTAAAAGTAGATCTTCATTTTCTCAAGTGTTTTATCAATCAATAGATTATCTCTATGACTCACAACCATATCTCCATCTTTTTTTCTAACTTGCTTAGTTAGTTAACAAGCTAATAACTTAAACCTTCATTTTGATTGTTAAATGAGATTTTTTTCGTCGTTAAATGAAATAAAATAGAATTCAAATTTTAGTGATCCAAACCTTAAATATCCACTTCCATTGATTGTTATTACTTAGTATCAGTGGTATCAATCATTTTTGAGTGGATCGTAACAGCAGCTTGAAATCTGATATAATAGTATTAACACTGTATTACTTGACACTATATTTTTAATGATGCTAGAATAAATTCATTGTTCATGTTCTCATCTCTTACTGTTGAGACATGAATCTGACTGTGTATAATTTACAAATATTTAATATTCATTGATACATTGACATATTATAAATGGGTAAACTCATGCCTATTGTTAAATTGATGATGCTCTTAGAACTGCTAGTTTTTTAATTAAAATTTAATTAAATTACTATTTGGGAACCTACATGAGTATCCTTATTGACAAATATTATATTATGTACCTCTTTAACCACATTTGTTACATCCAAAGAGCAAATACACAGGTACTAAGCGCTGCAAGATATCTAGACGGACACTGCTTTGTGAGGTAGTTTTAAGTTGATATTTTATGTCTACTTCTTTTTATATGTTGTAGTTAATTTTATATATAGAATATGTTATGTACTAGCCATAAAACCTCTTTTAGCTTTTAGTTGTTTAAGATTTCGATTAGGTTGAAATAATTATTTAGTTACTATGAACTATGGATTGTAATAACTAATTAAAGTATTACATTTGTGTTGTTGTTAGAAATTCTGTGTACATATCTCATTATTGACATTTACGCTTATCATAGTTATCTCAAAAGAGAAAAAAATGATGAACTCCCCCTCTTCAGAGTTAGCTACATGCAGCATTATCTTGCCTCACAATGCGAAGCAGGGTGTGATAGCAACAGATTTCCCCAACTATATGTGAAACCCACCATTTTAATAACATTCAACATTTGGCTGCTCTTCATAAAAGTAGCTCACCACTGATCGTAACATGCTTTTCGGCCCAACCAACTTATGCCTCTTCAATCTCATCGTTGACCGCCTCCAAGACAAAGCCACAGACTGGAGATACTGGGAGGACCTCAGAGGGGATCCATGCCTCTTCGATCGTCGTCAAAAGCTAAGTGGATGGGCGTCGATCTTGTCAAATATGATCGAATGGTGTTCAATCTCATCGATGAAGCTTTGATCTGATGACATCGTCATTGGATGGAGCTCATCATGCTAACGGTGACTTAGTAAAGGTCAATTCGATGCTCTGATGGTGTCGCCAAGGTCAGTATGGTCCGCAAATGTCAGCAACAAGATGACATGTTAGGATCTGCTAGTGACGATGAGTTTCGATATGGGTTTGGCTTTGGTTTGGTGCGTAGCAGGAGGAAGACTATGGACCGTAATGAAATCAAATAAAGAATAATTAGATAGAACGAATAGAGATGAACTAGATGATCTCTATCAATCCTTATACCTTCTTATTTATAGAATTCACATACCATAGCTTTACATAACACACCCACACACTTTACACTAAACACCATATACAAAGTATTCTAACACCCAGCAAAGAGACAAAATCACATATGCCATCATGCTCAAACCCACAAATCTTTTATTTCATCTTCCATTGTTATGTGTTGCAAGCCAACATGGATGTGATTGAAAGACCTTTTGAAAGAGACTAGGGAACAAAGCAACTACTAAAGAAATAAAGGCAATATATTGTTTAGAAAGATGAGCAAATGAAATAAATTTAGACAAAAAGTTGGGTTATACAACTATGACTATCTCTCTAGACTACGATTGGAAGATTACATATTAGGTCGATTATTACATATGGGTGGCGGTGCAAGAATACAATGGATGGATAGTTTAGTCATTTCGGCTAATTACCAAATTAGAGAGGGTTTTCCTTTAAATAAGAGAGAAGAGGTCAGTAGGGATTTTTTCATGTTGAATATTGAGAAATGTTAGTTGTCAATTAGTTTTTATATATAATTGAAATGAATTGGACTTCCTCTCAAATTGGAGGCCATATCTTGTGATATCTATTTTGTATCATCAATAAAAATACACTCCTTTACTCTAATTTTACCACAAATCCTATCAAATTGGTATCAGAGAACTCAAATCAATAACCTATGATGGCTAAAAAGGTGGATGCGTTGGAAGAAAAATGAGAGAACGATGCCGAGGTCCTCAAGATCATAATAGAGGAAAACGATTCACAACCATTCAACGGTTCTTGTCTTTAGATGTCATGATGAAGCAATTGTTGAAGATGAAGAGCCGTCCACCACTGGTTAGGTTACCTGTAGAGACAAATCTGAATGGGAGTGACGCAGGAGAAGGCGACATAGCAACAAAAAATGCCAACATCAAAGAAAAAGCAGTCGTCGTCGATGTAGAAATCGAGAAAAATGGAGAGGAGCTGCAGGCAGCAGCGGGAAGGGAAAACATCAACAGATTCGCTTGTTCAACGGTGGATCTGTGGTGGCAGACCGCCCTGGCCTTGAAGGCGACTGGGACCGGCAAAATCTCACCAAATTCGCCTGCGACACAGACAACAGCCCTAAGGAGCACGACGGCGTGCGTTTCACATGTGCCTGAGGCACAAACAACTAGGGGTGACAAAATAGACCCGACCCGACCCGAACCCGGCCTCTTGGGTCGGGTATGGGTAGGGGCCAATCCGGGTCGGGTCGAATTCGGGTCAACCCGCCCGACCCGGATAAAAATCCGGGTCGGGTACGGGTTTGACCCCTCGACCCGGTTGACCCGAATTCGACCCGTATTTTCACTCTTTTCACCCCAACCCGACCCGGACCCAACCCGAACCCGATCAGAACCCGACCTTTTTTGAAAAATAATCACTATTTCACACCAAACCCGACCCGGACCCGACCCGAACCCGACCCGTAAGACAAACCGGGTCGGATACGGGTCACCCGGGTTACGGTCGGGTCGGGTTCGGGTATCCGAACCCTGACCCGAATTTAATTCGGGTCGGGTTCGGGTTTACCCTTATTCGGGTCGGGTCAAACCTGACCCGACCCGAACCCGACCCGACCCGCCCGTTTGCCACCCCTACAAACAACCCCTCAGCCCTTGGGTGCGTTCAAGGGCGGCCTTCCTTGGAAAGGTCCTAGCAACATCGTTGAGGCCTGGCAAGACACGTATGGAGATGGAGTCGTCTAGGGAGACAATGCCTAAGCCACCGGGGCCCAACGAGACCGGTATATGGGCGAAATCACGACGGTGAAACCATCAGGGCCCAGTGAGGCCCGTACAGAGTCAGAACTCCATGGGGAGACGACAACTAAGTTGCTAAGGGGTAGCGAGGCCCATGCGAGGGCAGAACCATCGGGGGAGACGATGGCGAAATTACTGTGGCCTTGTAAGGCCCATATAGGGGCATATGGCTGTCAGGGAGCAATGGCGAACCCCGAGGGCGATGGTCCCAATGGAGGGAGGGCTGACTTGGGGCGGCGATCGCGATGCTGGGGAGGCTAGTGGGGCTTTGTCGAGGACGGTGGTCTAAGGAACACAACAGGGAGACGGGGAGAGCTCGAACGGGTGATTTCAGAAGTCCCACTACTCCTAACTGGAACGAATACCAATAATTTTATTATGAAAGGCCATGAATTAAAGTATGGCATGGACAATTTGGTGTCGACTGGTGAATTCGGGCGTGGAAGATGTTGATCTTCATAAGGAAGAATGCCTATGAACGGGTGTACCGCGTTGAACATTATTTTGCCGTCAACAGACTTGCAAAAGAGGATAAGCTTATGACGATTACATTGTGTCTGGGGAGGGTGCGTTAGCATGGTTCCAATGCAGAGAGTAACAACAACCCGTGCAATCGTGGGAGGAATTTAAAGATTGCCTTCTGTAGTGGTTTCGTGGAAATAAGGAAGACATTGTTTTGTGGAATATAGATACATTGGATTTAATACTATAAACACTACAGTTTGTGCACTATTCTTTTTACAAAGTTTAGTAAGTAAAGAACTAGTGAAAAACTGAAATAGATAATAAAATAGAAACGGGAAAAAGACACCGAAATAGATAGAGTAACTCATGTGGTTTTTGGGAACTCATAATTAAAGATAGGAAGAGTGACAGAGACCACGTTCATTGACGGAAATGTAATGACTTGACTGAGTCCTCTAATGATCTCTTAGACGGATGAAATTTTAGGGTACATGTGAGCTCACATATGGATCCCGGGGTGGTTCTTCAATGCGCTCGTTCCTGTTACCTTATGAGTATAATAAAATTGAAATGTATTAGTTAGAAAGATACAGTCTAGTGCTTAGTGTTATTGGCTTGTTTAGGACCAAGGTTGCATGTAACGTTATAATTGTTGTTTATTGTAAATATCGTCTACTTTATCCTCCTTTTAAATGGTTTTCAACATGAAGTGAACCATTGTATGAGGAGGCTCCAGTGCTTGAGAAGTCTGAATTTCCAGTGAAGCGTGCTGATTTCTGAGACAGGATAGTAAGGAGAGTGTTTACTTTTGGTTTAGCTTGTTTTCATTATTGATAGAATAAAAGACTACTAGTTCTCTTCCTAGTCATGCTTTTGTACCCTCTTAAAGGATGAATAAAGTTATTCCATTTATAAGATTTTCTGTTTAGTGCTATATTGGTTTCACTGGTTCATTGCAGAACCTACACAAATAAAAAAAGTAACGGCACCTGAAAACGATGTGTTACAAGTGGTGACCCATGCAGATCCCTGCAAAACACCTCGTGAACAGTATAAAGCAAACAAGAATTGCTCATAAATGAACAATTGAACTGACATCCTTCTTTGGAATACAGAAGGTTGAAAGCATATAACAGTCGTGTACGCACTACTGGGAGAAATCTGACCGTCATCAATGAGAATCTGACAGGGGAATAAGGCGATGGGAGTGGATCTGGGACTGTGAACAATGTCAATATCCTCAACCACATCCCTCACGAGAACGTCGATAATTGCACTGGGAGCAATGACAACGTCGATAACCAGCTCAATGACGTCGACAATGGAAACAATATCAACAACAATAAGCAGCCTGCAGCGACGATCCAGATATCAGACCAAACCTTACGAGAGATGATCAGAGCATTGCAAAGGGAGCCTGCGCACAGATGTGAAGGAGTACATCAATTCCGGTTGTCACGACCACCAGTTTCAAAGGAATAGAAGATCCCCTTGCAGCAACATAATGGTTGTGATGTACTGCTGACATGCTGAAAGCAGCACGGATCGTGCCAGATCCATGGGTAGATATGGCAAAGCTACAATTGGTTCAAGTCGCTAGAGCATGGTGGGATTCAGAAGAGCAACCAATTGCATGGAGCACCTTCAAGGAGAAATTTAATGCTCATTATTTCTCTCCAGCGGCAAAGAGGGATCTGCAAGCCCAATTCATGAATCTGAGACAAGGCTCCATGAATGTGGAACAGTATAACACTGAATTTTACAGGCTTAGCAGGTATTTATATTCAACTTGCAAAGTTGATCCATAGATGTATGTAATTAACTAACAAGTTTTTGCAGGTTTGCGATGAACATCATGGACAACCCATTGGACAGAGCTCAGTGTTTCCAAGCAGGCATGAACATCAAAATCCAAGAACTAGTGGGGTTGATGCTGAAGACTCACACAGAAGTACTCTCTGCAGCTCGAGACTACGAATACGTAGCAGAGTTAAAAAACAAGGGAATGCTCCTTAGAGGCGACCACCTCCACCTTCCAACCGACAGGCGTTCCGATCAGTACAGTAAACATCTTCCAAGAGGCCGACCCCACCACAACCACATCAGCGTCGACAGCAAACTGTCTGTCACTATTGCAACAAGCCAGGACACGTCAAATCCAAGTGCTGATATATTTTGAACCAGTGTCTAATTTGCGAAGCAGATGACCATGTTGCCAGACTGCCCCCAAAAGGGACAGAGACCAGCAACTCCAACACCGACAGCTGCACCGGGTACAGCTCCAGTGGGAAACACTCAGCATGGACCCCTACCGCAGCGGAAAGGGTTTCAACGACACGACCACAGGCTCCACCATAAGCGCCAGACATTCACTATGACAGCAGAGAAGGCTGAGGCTACAGGCCAGGTCATTACAGGTATGAATTTACCGTTTTCTTGTATTTTGTTACATTGTATTGCGCTTTTCGACTCGGAAGATTCGCATTGTTTTATGGTGTCACGATTTGTCAATCAACACATTGTTCCCATTACGCCCCTCACTCCTAGTTGGGATGTCAAGATGGGCAGCGGTGTGTTGCAGATGACTAGCGGATATCCAGACTGTCCCGTAGGTATTTGCGGACGAGAGCTCTATGCCGACTTCCTAGTAACTGATATACGAAGTTTGGACACTCTATTCGGGATGGACTGGCTACGAACCTTTCACGCCACAATTGATTACCGACGCAAGAGAGTGGTGTTCGAGATTAAACCACCCGAGGTTCGACTTCATCGGCAAAAACAGATCTGAAGGACCAGTTCAGTACAGAACTAGATTTACAGATGTGGTGCTTACTTCTATGTATACTACACCAAAGAAGCCAGAGGTTGTACAAGAGTTTCTAGACGTGTTTCCAAATGATCTTACAGGGTTGCCTCCTGATCGCACTGTGGAGTTTGCAATTAAGCTAGTGCCATGAGCCCAACCTTACTCTAGGACTCCTTATCGGATGACACCGTCTGAGCTAGATGAGGTTCGGATCTAGTTGGACGTCTGTTGTAGAAAGACTGTATTCGACCCAGCACATCATCATGGAGTGCTCCAATATTGTTGGTGAAGAAGGATGGATACAGGAGGATGTCTGTGGACTGCAGGGAGTTGAATAAAGTGACATTGAAGAATAAGTATCATTTACAACGTATCGACGATTTGTTTGACCAGCTTGAAAGGTCGTGCATCTTTTTGAAATTAGACTTGAGGAGCGGATACCATCAGCTGAGGGTCAAGCAGAGAGACATTCACAAGACGGCGTTCAGTTCTAAGATACGGTCAGTATGAATTCTTGATGATATCGTTTGGTATGAGCAATGCGCCAGCGGTGTTCATGAATCTTATGAACCAAATGTTGTACGAATATTTGGACAAGTTCGTGGTTTGCTTACCAAGACGACGTCTTGATATCCTCAAAGAGCTACCAGAAGCACGCATCACACGTGAGGATGGTTCTAGAGACACTGAGACGACACCAGTTGTATGCTAAGCATAGTAAGTGCGAATTCTATATGAACAAGATAGGCTTTCTAGGCCATATGGTATCAGAAGGAAGGATTTTCGTGGATCCAGAGAATGTAGCTGCCATTCGGAAGTGTCTAGCTCCTAAGACAGTGTCTGAGATTCAGAGTTTTCTGGGTTTGGCTGGTTAATTCAGGAGGTTCATTCAAGACTTCTCGAAAATTGCGGAACCCATAACCCGATTGACACGAAAAGATGTGGTCTACGTCTGGTCTAAGACTTGTGTCGAGTCGTTCCAAAAGCGGAAGAAGAGATTGACAACAACGCCAGTACTTATAGTTCCAAACCGAACGGGAGAATTAGAGATTTTCTACGACGCATCCGGCAAGTGTCTTGGATGTGTTCTGCATCAGCACGAACGTGTGGTAGCCTATGCATCGAGGCAAATGTAGAATCATGAGCAGAACTATCACACCCATGGCTTGGAGTTAGCAGCTGTCATTTTCGCTTTAAAGATTTGGAGGCATTCTAAATCGAAGAGCGTGTGAAGATATTCACAGACCATAAAAGCTTTAAGTACATCGTCGACCGGAAGGACCTTAACATGCGACAGAGGCAATAGATTGAGTTGATGGTAAATTACAACATTGACCTTTAGTACCATCGAGGAAAGGTCAATGTCGTGTCAGATGCACTGAGTCGACTTCCAGCTGTGCTTTCCCTTACAACTCAGTGGAGACTCCAGCAAGAGTTATGGGAGATGGAGATTGATGTGATACTACCCGGGCTGACTTCTACAATGATGGATCTTCAGATACAATCCACCTTGGAAGATAGGATCAAGGCTACACAAATTTGAGATACTAAGTTACAGAGGATCGGGGAGCTGGTGATGGATGGACAGCGACCGGAGTTCATGATACATGCAGACAGATCTTTGAGATTTGGCAATAAACTTTGTGTACCTTCTGGTAAGGTTAGAGAGGAGCTATTAAAGGAAGCCCATAGTTCGTCTTATTCCATCCATCCGGTCGAAACTAAGATGTATCAGGATTTGAAGCAACACTATTGATGGCATGATATGAAAAGTGTTGCACGGAACGTGGACGGTGTTTAGTGTGCCAGCAGGTGAAGGCTGAGCACCAACGAGTTGCAGAACTATTACAGCCACTGCTATTTTAGAGTGGAATGGCAGCATATCACGATGGACTTAGTGACTGGCTTACCCCAGAGCAAAAAACACGACGACGCTATTTAGATAATTGTGGATCGATTGACGAAGTCAGCGTACCTCATCCCTTTCAGAGTTGGTCAATCTACGAAAGTTCTGGCAAACAGATACATGTAAGAAGTTGGAAGACTGCACGGAGTACCTGTGAGCATAGTTTCAGACAGAAATAACTGGTTCACATCACATTTTTGGAAGAGCTTACAGAAGAATCTTGACACTCATCGCAAGTTCAGCACTACTTATTACCCCCAGACAGATGGACCGTCAGAGTGTACCATTCAGATCCTAGAGGACATGTTGCGAGCATGCATGTTGAATTTCAAGGGGTCATGAAAAGATCACCTGCACATCGTGGAATTTGCATACAATAATTGTCATCAGACGAGCATTGAGATGTCACCATTTGCGACGTTATATGAAAGGAAGTGTCGGTTGTCTTTGAGCTGGGACGACATTGGAGATCGAGAATTGATGAGACCTGAGCTGAGATGATAGTAGAGGCAGTCGACGTGGTACAAACGATCAGAGAGAAACTGCAAGTGGCACAAGACAGATATAAGGATTGGACAGATTCGAAACGAATACATCTAGAATTTCAGCCAAGAGACGAGGTTTTTCTAAAGATCTCACCTAATCAGGGACTGATTCGTTTTGGCCGAGGAGGAAAGCTTAGCCCACACTACATTGGACCTTTCGATGTGCTTGAACGAGTGAGAGAAGTGACTTAAAAGATTGTACTGCCTCCATCATTAGGAGTGCATAATGTATTCCACATACCTTAGCTACGCAAATATGTGAAAGATCCAGCGCATATAATGGACCATTCAGAGACTTCAGTACGCCCAGACCTGACGTACGAGCAACAGCCAATGGAAATCATTGATCGAAGGCAGAAGAATCTGAGGAACAAAACAGTTAACTTAGTAAAAGTGTTGTGGCATCATAACGCGCCATGCGAATTTACTTAGGATCGCGAAGAAGAGATGAAGGAGCACTACCCTTACTTATTTGAGGAGCCATTAATCTTCCAATTTCGAGGACGGAATTTATTGTAAGGAGAAGGATGTAATTGCCCGTTTCTTTTAATAATAATAAAAATAAAACGGTTTTCTTTAAAAAGCCCATGGCCCACCATCTTTTATAAAAAACCAAAGCACTCTTCTTTCCTCTAATCACACACGCTCGACGAACCTGACCCAGCCCTTCGATCTTTCTCTCTCGCGATAAACGAAAGCAGCAGCTGCCCGACGAAATAAAAAGCCCTAGCTTATTTTCGAAACCCTCATCGCTCAACGCGCAGCCAATTTCTGAGGATTTCTCCTCCGATAAGATCTCTCTCATCTATTTACGTGTTTAAGATCTCTCTCCCATCTATTTGCGTGTTCCCTCTTCAATTTAAATGATGCACATATTTAGGGTTCCTTCATGTGAAAAATTATTTTTCCTCTTCTAAAATCTTCCAATTTGGTTTACAGTTTACTTCTCGATTTTCCTGGGAATTTTGATCTTTCATATTTCTTCAATCTAGGCTTCTACGTAAACGGTAGACCTTCTTTACTCTAAACTACAAGTATATTCTTTTGCGCTTTGATTTTGCTTCGAAAATTAGAGGTTTTGAAGGAAATGATGATTGAAATTTGTATGAAGGGATTTCTCCTCCCTATTGATAAATATGGCATCTCTAGAGTAAGGCGACAACTTCATCGCAGCCCTGTACTTTTGATTTAGGGCCTTTGGGGTTCTAGGGTTAGCCGCCGAGGTTATTTCCATCTAATAAGGGATTCGCATGTGCTTCTTTTTACTGTCAAGTCTTCGTATGGCTGTTTTTTAGCCCAGTCGTTTGGTTTCTGGCTGGCCGATATTCTCCCCCTTACTATACTTTGTGCGACTGAAATTATTTGTGCCATGTTTGTGTTCAGTTTCTTTCTTTTTACCTTATGATGACTGCACTTTGTCCCCGTGGTATACAGTATAATGTTGGATGATTATTTAGGGGTTTTTGTTAACATTTTTACTATAGCACGTGGGATTAATTAATGTCCCTATTTTCAGATTTTGAGGAGATTTTCCCAGGAGCTAGGTAGACCCTAAAACCCAATCATGGATCCCTAATGATATAAATATGATCATACAGTTAACAAAATACTTTCTTCAATGATTTAATTTCAGTCTATTTAATTGTTCAAAAGTCTTGATTGTTTTATAAATGTCTTGGTGTGGATTGTGTAGAGTTTCTTACTATAGAACTTGATAGGAAACGATTGATAGAATTGCCAAAGTTAGAAGATTAAATTATATAATTAGAATGGTGCAAATAAGGAAGTTACGGTTTTGTGGAATATTGATTCATTGGACTTAATCCTATAGACACTACAGTTTTGTGTAATATTCTTTTTACATAGTTTAGTAAGTGAAGAACTAGTGAATAACTGAAATAGATGGTAACATTGATGAAACATATGGTATCCGTCATACTCTTCTGCATACATGGTGACAGCATAGGGATCAGATTTGTCTCTTATTGGGCAAAAGCAATCAGTGATGACGGAGTAATCTGAGTTGGATGGAGTGTCTGATGACTTACCTGTGCAGCTCCCAACATGCCAACTTTGTATGGCCCAACTTCTTACAATGATGGCAAGTCTTCACTTGTAATCCTTCAAATCTCACTCTCACAATACCAAAAGGACTATCCTCATATTTTCTAGTGCCATGTCATCTGCCACATCCAGCCTCCTACGCCTCTCTTTGTGGCCCCTATTAAATCTTAATTGACAGTTAAGGTGTCTGTGATTAGTTGGATACTAAAGCCTTTAACTCTTGTGAAAGATCTTATGAAGGTTGAAGGTATCTGTAATGGATTCACTGGTATATGATCACGTGTGGTCGTGTTGGTGTACTCAAAGGTAGACTCCCAAAAAGGCAAGAACAAATATTTGCTCCCACTACAAGTACATGTTTTTTACATCAGTGTAGTAAGGAACGACGCATGTAGCTCCATATAATCACTTCAATTGTCTATAATATTGTGGTAATTCTCCTTTGAACAAACCCTTGAATCACATCATCGGCTCAATTAAGATTATTTAACCATAAATAGAACTCACTCGCACACTACCACATCTGGATTGTCCTCGTATACATCACCATATCTTGAACCCTCACCTCTATATTCAGCATATTGTTGTAGAGAATGGCATCATCCTAATCCGACCCACTCGCTAACAAAATTGGAGTGCCCTTAAAATAAATGAATTTTCTTCCCTTTACTTTGAATATGAGTTTAAATAATTTTCTTCCACTGCAGAAAGTTTGACCCATTTGCAAATAGCTCCCAATCAATGATCTTCCCTGTAACAAACTCCTAGACAATTGGCTTCACATCTAACATGAACTCCTTTGTCATGGCTATAATGGAGCCTTACTAACTTGGCTATATTTGATTGTCCCCAACTTGCACTACAATACCCCTAGATTTCACTCGTGACCTATCAAAAAAGGCAATGACCCAAACAAACTAGAATGATCTGTGTGATCCAAGTAACACATCACCATGCCAAAAAATAGTCCAGGCGACCAATGAAATTATACTTTTTTTACTCAGTATATACTTACTACAGTTTCTACTAGACATGAATCAGATCCAATTAAAGATTTTGAAGAGCGGATGAAGATGGCGATGAAGAGAAAGAAGCCAAAGATGGCAAACAAAGCCAGTGGTAGCAATGTAATGTGGACAGCAAGCAAAGTGGTGAGGGCGTTTGAGTACATAAATAGGGTGGTGTGAGCAGAGCAGCAGCTGAAGATGACAATAGGATCTGAAGCAGCCAAGGCTATC
Organism: Scilla litardierei; assembly: GCA_030789695.1. Taxonomy (NCBI): domain Eukaryota; kingdom Viridiplantae; phylum Streptophyta; class Magnoliopsida; order Asparagales; family Asparagaceae; genus Scilla; species Scilla litardierei. The sequence continues at coordinate 30,373,905 of CM061138.1, forward strand.
GACAATGTCTCTGGCAGCCGATGATAGCAGGGGCAGGAGAAAACAATGAAGACAAGACATTAGAAAAAGATTGAGACAATTTGGGACATCAGATAAAGCAATCAACAACGATGACAAGAGCTGAGACAGCGACAAAAATGATGGAGGTGTTGGTGCAAGCAGCAGAAATACTTCTGATCAAACAACGATGGTGGAAGAAAATATAGCAGCGTCGAGGGTGTTTGGATGAAGAATCAAGTTGGGTTTGGCAATGGTATTGAATTTGGATTGGGGTTTGAGAAACTGGAGAAGGGTTGAAGTGGATGGTTTTGGGTCTGAGTTTGGATTAGAAGGAAACCATGGAGATACACTAAGATATCAACTCAGACACCACGTTATTATGGAGAAATAATTAGAGAGAAAAGGTTAGATGAAAGAAAATTTAACCACATCCCTCTGCATATTGTTTATTTATATAGAATTAGAGACTTTGCACAAAAGCCCCTTACAAGTTATAGATTTCAACATAACCAAGTGAAATTACATTGGTGGCGAGTCTAAAAAGAATCAATGATTGCGTGTTATGCTCTTTCAATATTCTTAATCCTCAGGGAAGTTTATCAAACATGCAAAAAAAACTGCAACATATTTAGCGCACTATAATGCCAAATACATGAATTTGAAAAGTTTTAAGGAATTCATTAAAACCCAAAAGGATATTTACCACATCAGCTATTCTAACTATTCACAAGAACAATAGCCTCTAACTATTCACAGGAACAATAACCAAATAAATTAAACCCCAATAAAATGGCATAAGGATGTATGTCGCCGGGTCAATTTTTGTAAAAATGAAGGAGCAAAGTAGCACTGAAGTGTCATTTGCAGAGTAATTCTGTCCAGTAGCCAGCCAATATATGTGATGATGTAGACAGCCAACAGGAAAATGTAAACTGACTAAACCCATAAAATGTAACCGATTGGACTAACCTCTTTTGTGCTAAGAGTTCTGGGGCGAGTTGTATCTAAAGCCCTGTAAACTATATTCTGCAGAATCTGAACGACCAGTGCAGAGAATTAGAAGACTCATTATAAAGAAAAATCAAGAGAAAGTAGTATAATGTGAACTGAAACAGACAAAAGCTTGGATCCTCTTAACCAATAATAATAATAATGTGGAAATTCAATAACAAACCAAAAGACTTGAAAGCACAGCGTTATGTAGGTTCTTACACAGAAAAAATGCACAGTCGCTCACAATTGAAGGAAAATGCAAAAAAAACACATTTATCCCAACAACAGAAATATGAATGTGTTTTCTCTTAATTATTTTTATTAACAAGATAATTACTGTATAATCATGGATTAAATGGAAATAAGGTGGGTTCATATATTAAATCAGGTATACTCATAATAATGTGTAAGTGTCAGGAATGCATATATTGCTGCTAGGATGTCTTATGAATTTACATAATGTTTAGCAAGAAAGTTTAGCATGCACATATTCAAGCTAAGAGAACCATCAAGGAGTATTGCTGGAAGAACAAAACAGAGCTGGGAACATCAACGGCCACAAAGCTTAAGCTTGGTATACTATGGCCTTATTTCAAAGTTAAACATATGAGGTCATGTTTATTTATAAATTTATTTCTTTATTTTGTTGAGATACACGTGTACATGGATAACTTAATAATCCTTCCGTTTCATGTGAGAGCCAACAATGGACCTTCACTTGGCACCTTCTACACACCTGGGAACCATGGGCACTATCCTTGGCACCATCCATCGCAGTACATGGATCTCATTCGGTAACCATGGGTAAGGCTGACAGATGCACACCAAAACCATTGGTGAGCAGGCAGATGTTCACACCCATGCACTAAATCTCAACTCAAACCCCAGTTACCTGCAACCTGCCTACAATACCTCCAGTAGAAGGTGCTTACCAGATCAAAGTAGAGGCGGCATTACTGGATCGACTTATCAGGCATTGGTCCCTTTTTAGGTCCTACACTTTTCATTCATGTTTATGAGGCGGAGCTGTAACCTGATATGAACACCTCAACACAAATTTGTGCATCAAAACATTGATCAACTCATCATGAAATAGTTTCTAATACCTACGGCTAGGCTTAGTTGCAGTGCCATACCATATTGTAATACACTGATACAAAAATAGATCATGCCATATTGTAATACACTGACACAAGAATAGCCCGCTATTGCCCATGTAGCCCGCATTGAACTACTTTCTTAGGAATACAATTATTGGTAGAGTCAAAAAAAGAATTTTCCCTTTGCGTGGAATATCATTGCATGTTGCTTCAATTAAGTATCTTGGGATAAAACTCACTAAAGCTTTCTTGTCATCGAATCAATACCTAATCAGAAAAAAAGCCAGCCTCAAATTCCCATTCAACCATGTCCTGACGTATCAGTTCATACTGGGGAGAAATTTTATATCTCAATTTGGCATGTATTAATATGTGACAATCTATAATTCCAAGGCATGATCACCATGCATAAATTTCACCATATCCTAGATCAATACGAGAGTGTAACAGCCACTTGAGCACCTACTTCAGAGCAATGGACTGGTCGATGAATCAGATTGGGCTGAATCATTCTAATCCTATGGTCTCATCATCATCCTAAACGGTCACCAGGACAACTCACTGAGAAGTAGGCATCTGTGCCTACAAATAGGCAAGGTGGAAAATCAAAACAAATTTTATTAGGACTCTCTACTTAGGTCATAGGAAATCAGGATTGATATGTGGCGGCATCACATTTAACACAATTAGTACTGCCACCCCCACTACCAGCATCATTGTGCCACAACAGACATAAATGCATCTGCACGCCGCCGTCGCTATCACCGCCATCATCAATGTAGCACCCTACCACCACCATCATCAATGTAGCACCCTACCACCACCATCACCACCACCACTTTGTCACCATCACCGCCATCATTGTCCTTATCAACATGTCATCAAGCCATTTCTCACATCACCTGGAATAAATCAGGTAGCTACGAAAAATATGCTTCAGAATGCCTAGAACAACTTAAGATGGCATTCAAGTTGTATAATTTTTATCTATCCCAAACAGTTAAAATTTGATCATCAAACACAAGTAAATATGTAATAGAGTGTAGAAACAGTATCAATTGTGATTGTTACCGGATGTAGCTAATCCTAACTGACGTAGCTCACGACCATCGACCAAGGTTGGAAAACCCAATATCTGTATCACGCAATGGTCTATAATATCATTACTAGCAGTATAGGAAGTTTCTGACAGTACATATCGAAGGTAACATACTTTAGGTATTGGATGCTGAAAAATCATAGAAATAATTAATAGTCATATAAAATAACTAAATCAATTAGATTATTTTTACAAATGTTTGGGCTTATTGGTAGAGATCATCACATTTTGATTAAATATTGCAAAACACATAAAATGGAATAGTCACATGTAAAAAAATCAAGATAATATGAAAAGTAGATAAGCTATACGATTATTATTACAAGTTCAATGAATGTCAACAACACATACAATATATTAGTCCTTCAAGCCTAAGATTGCAAGTTCATTGACTGTAATGTTATCTCTACAAAAGTGGAAGGCATGCACGGGTTGTCGGATTAGTAAGGTAGCAGGGATGGTGTAGCAGGGTCGATCCACACACTTTCTTCTTTCTTTTCCCCCAAGTTTGATTTTTACCTCCTTCCATTGGAACACATGCATCGGACAGCTTTGGGTATGTCTCAGATAATCTCAGCTTATATATACTTTATATACCCAGAAACCATCTGATACATGATGTGTTCTGGAGATAAGAAAGCAACGTTGGCAGTTCCAGTAATTTGGGGAGAATACTATATCGGCATCCGGAAAACCTGATACAATGTGCCAATACATGTTGATATGGGCCAAGATTTCAAACATTGGTAAGGACAATTAATACGTATAATTTATATTTGATGAGTATTACTACCTCGATTTGAAGCATTGTGGCATTACAAGGCACAATAGTGCACAGTAGACACATGCATATCAGCACCTAGATGCCTAAATTCTGTGTCTGTCGGGAAAACCACTAACTCAATGTATTAAGTAATGTAAATTTTTTATACTTAAATGGAATTAATTGATATTTACATGTTACCCATGCATGCACGCACACATATACATCAATATATTTATTTTGTGAACTTTGCTTTTATAGGAGGTCAAATGCAAAAATTAAAATTAAATAAGAGACATGAAATAATACATATGTAAGGGGGCTAATTCGAGAAAATTAGCCCATAACCCCACTGGATTACAGAAACAACTAAAATGACTTGCTACCGTGACCAACTTTTTCGTCAGCAGCAATTTATAACAAAAAAACAAAAGCAGAAAAAAAGAAACAGAGAGGGTGCAGCTGCAAAAGAGTGAAAAATAAAATGGAGACAACATGAGATTTTGAGGAATTAAATGCAGCATTATTTAGTTTTACATATATTTTTCAGATTTTGGCTGTTAAATTGTTTTTTCTCATCTATTGAGTTTTATATACACAACAGATACATCTTTGAAGTAGAGTTTTGACTGGATAATTATTCTATACATCACTTTGTCCAAATTGTGTATCTAGATTTAATATTCTTCAATTTAAGTTTGATGTGTTTGCATTATTTCTAAATGTTCAAAATAAAGATGAATGGATTTTTAAAAAAGAGATAAATTATCTTATATTATTTTAGCTTTTTTATTGTTGAATGATTTCATGTGTCAAACTTTCTTATTTATATTTCTAGATTTATATTCTTTAATCAAGGGACAATTTGAGTAATTTTTAATGATTTTCTTGAAGAAATCAGGGATTGAAAATCTACTCAGACCCCCTGATTCAGCCCAACATTATTTTCAACAGAATTTTATTTTCAGATTAAATTTTCAGAATTTGGAAATTTTACCAGAGGTTCCCGTTTTGGCCGAAAATTATTTTCATACCTTGTGCGTGTGCGTGTGCGCGTTTGTCAGCTTATTTCCATTAAACATAAAATAAAGATGTTTGGTGCTAGGCTAAACTAATATATTTGATTTATTGATATGGATTTAATGTAGAAAAGCTGCCACCTGATGGATCAGGTGGCAAGACACAAAAAAGGTGGAGAGTACAAGCCCCCACATGGGCTTGTACTCGTTGGGGCTCACCCCTTTGTGTCTTGCACCGGATCCTTTGGATCGGGTGACACCTGCTCTACATTAATCCCTATTGATATTAAGGGTAGTTTAAAGGGATTATAGTTAAAAATATTCAAAATGTTGAACAAATTGTAAAAGGATGTGTGCTAATAAGTACTTTTTATTTATAATTAAGACATTTTAAGAAACAAAATTAAGAGCTTGTTAGACATCAGCAGGTGGTATTTGACAAGTCGGGATGTATGCAATGTTCCCAATATGCTTGTCACATGAATTCTGTAAGGTTTGTTATTGCTTCCTCATGCATTATCATTTTAAATTAAAATTGTTTACATTTGCACAGCTGATAGATTTCACTGAAACTAAATACATCTTTGGTTATCATACAATATTTGATGGATTTGATGGTTAATTTGGGCACAAATATACATGAATAGTGTATGGTGTATATATGGTCCCAACCCGTTATGGTATCTTTCTTCAAAATTATTTATGTATTTTTATTCATAGTATTTTTAAATAAAATTTTAGAATTATTTATTCTTTTTGATTACTTTCTACAATTATTTCTATATTATCTAATTAAAACACATTTAATAAAGAGAAATAAAAATTATATTTAAATCAAAAATCAAAAGGATAAGAAACACAAAATAAACAAATAGATAAATAATAAAAAGCATGATCTATTAACTGGGAATTTAAATACTACACAAACTCATAATCCTAATCCTCATACAAAACCAAAAGGTCAAACCCTAACCGTTTAGAATTCAACCATATATACATATTAAATAACCCTAAACCGAATCCCAAAACAATTCTAACTCAAACTGTTGCTCCCCTTGCATTATGTAACGACCCGGTTTCTGTGGGTCATCACTAATTACAAGATTATGCAGATCCTGCTATGTACCAGTGAAATCAATGTCGACGAAATAGAAAATATACCGTAAAAATAAGTAGACTCGCAACTCAATACACGTTTCAAAGTGAGGAAAGCCAGTACTAGAACTCTGAAGCCTCTTATTGTACCTGAAAATGTTCCACGGAATTAAATAATAGACTATATTCCAGCTCCAAGCAAACGGTTTACATACAAATGTAAAAATAGAACGAAAAGTACGAAAGGGCAGCAGACTATCACATTAAGCGGCTGGGAACATTAAGCAGCTGGAAAAGTGTTGAATGTGTTATGAGCATTTAGAAGACAATTAAGTTGACTACTACACTGAGATGTAACAAAAATGTAACATTACACAAGTCAAGGCTTGCAGATGAGTTTGCATATTTTTATTAACGCAATGTGAATGTTCTATGTCATATAAATGTAAGGTTATACCATTCATAGGCCGTGACTCATACTCGAGAGCACAATATACAACTCGAAGACCACCTTGGACCCTAAAGAGCTACCCCATGCCGAGTCCAATACAGAGATAGAAATGTGCTATGGATCCCTCCAACGGTCCATACAGATATATGAAAGGGAACTCGTTATGTGATAGGATCCCCCAGATACGGGCCGAAAGACTAGCTCCAATTGCTCCTACACTCTCTCTAATAAGAGTTACCCCAGATCTCGTGAGTCAAGTGCAATGTCATTTTCACATTTATTTCAATATCGTGTGTAATATTCAGGGACTGTAACTAATATCATAATGTTCCATGGTTTCCATGTCATAAGTTGTTGTCAGTGAATTTTACACAAAATGCAACAATTACTTCCTTCGACTTCTGTAAAGCCGTCACATTTATACAATCACATGCAGGTCTTGCAGATGCCCATGAAAACAAAGGAGAGCAAAACAGAAAAATAAAGACACTCATTTTATTACTTCCAAATCATATTTATAGAATTTCAGTACAAGGAAACAAAAGTACAACTCATTGTCTCACTCTAAGGCTAAAACAATAAAGTATATGGTGAGAAGACGCCAAGTACACTCACACTCAGCCAGTCCTCAAGACCCAATGTCCTGAATCGGAAACTTCGGCTCCCCTAACTAGATGCCTCTAGGTATCCCGGCTCGTCGCTTAGTGGCAACAACAGTAGTTGTACCACTACTCACTAGAGTAGATGATATCTTAACCAAGCAACAGTAATAATGGCTGTGCATAATAAGAAGATATGAACAACAGATATAAATGGTACGGTGCAAAGATATATCATATTATGATCATTTAATGTCACCAAACTATTACAAGGTTGTACTTGCTGATGTGAACCAATCCTGGATTATGACGTATAATGGAGAGCACGATGTGCAACCCGAAGGCCTTCTTGGACCGCAGGGGGCCGAGTATCAAGGACTCAGGATCCATAGAAGGAAATTCTCCCAGATACGGGCAAAAATCAGGTTCCAATCACTCCCGCACTCTCAAATTATAAGTTTTTCAAACCCCAGCGAGTTATGTTAGGTTGATTAGTTTTAGTGTCATGTGCTATATACATGTCGGTTCATGTTGTCTAAGTTTAAGATTATTTATATTAGTTTGAGGATTACTCACAATAGGTCAAATTGGTACTTATAGTAACAAGACATGTCATGAACCAATTCTCCATTTCAATCCACAATCGATACATATCAGCATCGTCATAGGTATCATCCCGGACTACGCATTTTATGCATAACATTAAACTTTCTAGTGCTAGCATGCTTAAAGAGATAATTTTCTCAACAAGTTAAATGGCATAACAATAATGCTAACGTAGCTGAAAATTATAATCCACATGCCCATAAAGATAAAGGTAAAGATGGAATTATTTCCCTTTTAAAGAAAGTATAATCCAAAAATAGAACATACAGAGGACTGTGGGTTCCAGACAGCAAAAAGCCAGAGAGCCGAGACAATCAGAGAGCAAACATTGGACCTGAGAGCCCCACAACCAACCAAGATGAAACCCCAAAACACCCACCCAAGCCCATCGGCCTTTAATCCCCACAGAACTAAAAATCGACTGCCAAAGAGGCCCTACGGCCACAATCGGGGGAAAACGACACCCCAAACCAAATTATCATCTCCTCGCATTCGTAAAAATCCCATTTTTCGCACGAATCCATAGACGATGAAACTGAAATTAACTATGTTATGAGGAAGATAAAAATCTACCGTGATTGATGATGCATAAGAAAACCACAGAAAACCGAAAGCCCAAAGCAAGATCCGAAAATTTCTAGAAGAACACAACTACGTGCCGAATAAATCAATCAAAAGCTCCAGAAAATTGAAAAGAAACTTACAGTTTTCATAGCAGCCCGAAGAAGGAGAAGATAGATGGGGGATTAAAAGAGTTCAGAGAAATCCATAGAGAAACGCGACATGCGAGCTGCACAGTCGAAGCAAGGGGCGCTGAGATTATGTCGCACGATCTGACAGACCGAATGGGTCGCGACGTCGACGAGTGGAGGAATGGGGTCGCATGTAATCTCGTCGTACGAGAGGAGAGGGAGCGTCGAATCGAGAGAGAGAGAGAGAGAGGTGATCGCTCGCCTTCATCGAAAGCCTAGAGCGAAATAAATAAAAAAGCCTAGCTCGAGCTGCTGTGAGAACGAGAGAGAGAGAGAGACGGATGTGGTCCAAAAAATGAGCCCGAGCTAGGCTTTGGTGAGTGGGCCAAGCGAAATAAATAAAAAAAGAGGGGATGTGGGAACGGCCCATTACAATTTCATATCGTGATAGTTACTTAACATGCAGCATGAATTACCAAGGAGTGACATCCTCTCAAAAGTTCAAGTGTCCCATCATTAGTATATGTGCATATTTAGGGGGTGTTATCCAAGAATTCATGCATACCACGTTTCAAGAGTCAAGTGCAAGTTCATAACAAGTACAACATGCAAGTGTAGTAATCTATTCATTATATGGTCAAGTATAAGCTCAATTCCCAAACTAGACTATGCATATTCAGGATGTCACAAACTAGTTTTCTTTTTTCATTGCATGCTACAAAATAATTTCATGATATTAGAGGGAGTGGTGTCAATTACCTATAATTGCATTTGTATAGGCCAAGTATAACCCAAGAATCCATGGTAATTTAATCCAACATATAATTTTCCAAGTTTTAAACACAAAACTCAATTTGAAGACTGAAGTTAGAAATAGACTGAAGTTAGAAATAAACTGAAAGACAATTAAAAATGTTGAAACTCTGTGCAATAAATGGATCAGACTTGGGTATTATCATCGGATGGTGGTTACAGGGAAAATTCCTAAAATCTACAAGCGTAGGACAGGGCCGAGGGTTGTTCTAGGGTCAGAAGAGGCGAAACTGAACTACTGCAGGATCATGCGATGAACCCGAGCCTACTATAGGGGAAGACTAAGGGACCGAAGCCCAAGCAACATGAAACAGGCAACCAAAACACCCCCAAACACCCAAAGAAAACCAAGCAGCCCACTACAAGTGAAAACAAGAGACTGAAAAAAAATCAATTGTGTTATAGTAAACTAAGACCCTAACCGTAAGAAACAAGAAGAAAAACAATAACACAACAGAAGGCCATCCTCGAACAAGGTCGGATAAACCCCAAACCCCAATGCCTACAAACCCCTCTGCCTACAAACATATAACTCGAGCCCCTCTGCCTACAAACCCCATGGCCAACAAAACCGACAGCCAACAATGCCCCGTAGCCGACAATAAGAGGGGTAAACAACATCCCACACCCAAATCATCCTCTCCAAAACTCCCAAAAATCCCACAGGCGACTACCGCAACAAATTTTTAGAATTCCAAGCTTTGATAATTTGTAGAAATCAACCCAAGACTGAAGATTAAAATATAAACCGAAATACTTGAAGTTAGAATAATCTACCGAAATCCGAAGAAGGAAGCCGAAAACCCCCATGAAACTCCAGCCAAGCCTTGCCGCCTTGCCAAATCGCTGGCTGCAGCTTGCTTGATCAGGAGAAAGGTGGCGGCTTTAAGAGATCCGAGCTCCAAACAGAATCAAAAAACACACTTAAAATCGAGAAGCTCAAAACTGAAATTTTGATAGAAAAGAAAATAATTTTCGCATACAAACCCCATGAGAAGAGAGAGGGTTATAGGCGTCGGAAAGAGCTGTTGGAGTAAGATCGTGTGAGAGATCGTGGCGGATCATACGCGTAACCCAAAAGAAACGACGGCTGCGGTTTTCGTTCGGTCTGAGGAGATGAGCGGTCCCAATGGAGAGAACGAGGGTTGATGAAATTTTGAGGGCGACTTGGGCCCGGTTTTATAAAGAGTACGGGTTTATTGTTGCTTGTGGATTTTAATGAAGGATGATGGAAAATGTCCTTGGACCTAGGTTGGGCCAGTGATTAATGGGAAAGGAAAAGAAAAGGGGTGGGGAGAAGCCTATGCCTAGGTTTGGGCCAAGAAAAATAAGCAAGAAAAAGAAAAGAAAGGAAGAGAGGAATAAACGAATAAAAATTAAATTGGGAAAAAAATTTAGAAAAATTTCTTAGAAAGTTCTTAAAATTTTATTAAAAATTTTCGGTCATTACACACTCTCTCCACTCCCTAGCAAGTCGTCGCTCCCCGAGCACTATCTCCCTTCGACCTTTTTTCAAAAGAATGAGAAGGAGAAAAAAAGTGTACTGTGATCAACAAGTAGGTTCCCTAAGTTATTTTTCAGTCATTTAATTTCAGAACAAATTAAATTGGAAGATTCCTTAGAACAAATTAAATTGGAAGATTCATTGGATGTGTGGAGTTTCCTCCTCGTGCCCTATTTCTTGTAGGGTTGTGCGCCCATGTCCCCCAGGCCTCACGGCCTGTCCTTGGCCCCTTGGGCCTTTCATACCCTCCATTAGCCACAGCAGCCTGCTGTTGAAGTTTACCCTGCAACCGATGCCCCTTCAGCTGATGCTGAGCTCTGTCCATGCAACTCAATAGTTTCAATTCCTGTTGGATGCTGTTTCTGTTAGGGTTTCTATCATGCATAACTAATTTATATGCAGCGGAAAATAGAAACCTACCAAGATCCATGCGTTTCTAATTGATTCGAATCGATTACTAACCATTGTGACGATCTGAATCCGTCGGACTACAGGTGCTACTCTACGAACGACCACCCTCAACCGGTATCCACACGTGAACGTCACGAACAGGACTTGCGAGGGTGCTAGCTCCTTTGCCGCAACTAGGGTTTCTCTCACTCTTTTCTTTTCTCAAAAAACGGAGGAGATAGATTGAAAAACGTAAAACTGAAAAATCGTGATTCTATATCTTATATAGAATCCTACGTTAACCCCTTAACAACATTCAGTTACGCGACGCTATCTTAGGGATAAGAATTCCACGTTAACTCATTAACGTATTTTAGTTAAGCGGCGATATCTTAGGGATAATATCTTAACGAGATACGATATCTGACGGTTAAGATATTTCACCTTATCACGAATTTCAAATCATATTCGAAATCATGTTTAAACCCTATCATATCCAATTCGTTCTTTGTGTGCAACCCAATAGGCTCATATTAAATTGGCAGTGGGCCTAATCTCATTAGAAGCCCACAAGTCATAATTGGTCTCTAGTAAGACATTTTGACTACCCAATTAATATGAATATCATTAGTCCGATATTAACCTAACCAATAGAACATGTCATAATCCTTTTGTCACACGATATCTTATTTGAACATAAGTCATGGGCAGTGTCATACTTATATAGTTCAAATATTTAATTTCTCGCTTACTAAGTAGACTGATAAAATCAAATGACATTCATTTGAGCACGGCCATGCATTTCTCAGTCCTACTTATGGAGGGGCCCATTAGATATCTCTCATAGGAGAGGAACAAATTCCATCTTGTTCATTCACTTTCCTCTACATAATTCACATCATATTCGATCATAACCTTTATGATTATCTGATTAAAGATAACGTTTGATTATGTCAAAATATGATGTTCCTTATATAGGAAACTGTGATGAGCTCAGGTCTAAGGATCCAATGACATAACTATTATGAGATCATTTATGACACTAATCCATATAATGATCTCATAGCGAGTCTATCCAGTACATGTTCTCCAACAAGTACCTATAAGTTTGATTTGTATCACCATACATTTAATTATCTCATATTTATCTACCAAACTCATACTAATCTTAATTCTTCATTAAACCTTTAATGATGAATGACTAGGGATGCTTAGAATAGCATAAAACAACTATTCAAACATTGTTATAAAGAAACATGCAAGCAATATAATAATAACAATAATAAGAGAAACATTTTATAAATGAAAATGACATAACATAAAGGTCCAAATATTTGGCCTATGGCACAACCACTAACAGTTTCTACTCAATTGTGACTACTAAGTTGCAGCCCACAACCATCGCCCGATACCCCTGCAACCACAGTCGTAGCGACTGCTATGTCACTGCCATTTAGCCCATGTGGCCGAAACCTTTTCACCGACCTTCGACTGTTGCCATCTGTAGCTTCAGCTTCTATTCTGCCACCCCCTTGTAGCCCTCGACAGCGTGTGCTGCCCCCTATAGCCATCCCACTATTGTTCCGCACCCTACAGCCCTAAGGCTGTTGTGTTTTCCTGCACCCGTAATCTATTGGTTATTGTGTTATGTTGCAGGTGTATTCTTTTAGGTTCGGATGTTGATCCTCGCTGCTCCTTTTGGGGCTCAATTTTGTTGAGATTATTGTGATGTTACACACATGTATCTACAGTTCTATCTATTGTATGTACCCTGTATTCAGCATAGTTCTCCCACATGATTTGATAATACATATTATTAGATCTTGGGCATATTTTTGCATGAGATGATAGGCTTGATTTTAGCTCTGTTATCCTCGCATGTGTTAAAATTTATGACACGATGAAAATCGAAATTTGAAAGAATTGAACAAAAGAAAAAAGAATAATATATAGATTTGAAATCATATGTTTCGAAACTATTGCAAAATTAAGGTGAATTGAGATTCATAACACAAGGTGTGTAGCTAACTAATCATCAATAGGGTGCGGCGCGAGGGTCCCCTCTTTGATCGTACAAAGTGGTGGATGCAAAAAGGTATTGATGAACATTACTAATTGATCAGGATCCACAATTGTTGCCCGGATTGAGACTGAGGGAAAGACAGGACCCACGTTATCAGTTCAAATCCTGGTTTCGTGGGAAAGGTTATGATCGACGGATGTAGACCGGTGGCTACACCGTGAGGGAAGGTTATTAGTCCATATTGATCGTTATTCCAAGCGAACAGAATACCCAAATTGCACAGCATAACCTCACGCATAAGTCACACAGGCTCAACCATTATCCTATACTTGATATAATAGATTAGTGACATCTCATATGCTTGATATTGCAGTTAGTGACATTAGCAGATTTTGCCTATATATATGCACACACCGGTTTTACTATGTTGTCATTCGGTTACATGGTTTGCTTATTTTATTTATAGTATGGTTATGTTCGTGCATGTTTTCTATTAATCCTTTATATTTATCGCTTGATTTTCTTTGGAGACATCGAGATCATCTCGTTGACGACATTCATATTGTGTTTTGCAAACGCCACTCAGATTCGGAGGACAATATTTTAAGATCGATCCCATTAACCATGTAGACGAATAGGAGCACATCCTTCATCAAGATTAGGTTTTGCTAGTTTCTTTTCTATTTTTGATTAGTAGTATCTTTATATTATGGACCTATACACACACATACCGAATTGCTCGCGTGCACAACCACGTATTCTCAACTGTCATTAAAAAATTACTACGCCTTTACCTAGTCGCACACAGTGGTTGTGCACGCTGAGTAAAAAACCGCCGCCGCCGCGGTTTTGATCAGCGTGCACAACCCCCTCTTCACTGTGCACAACCGTTTCTGCTGAATAGAATGAAGAGTTAGGCTCCGTCGTCTACCTCTTGAAGATGCACCATACATCGATCAACAACCTAAAAAAACCCTTGAATCAGTTTCACTTCGCTCAAGTCACACACATAGGTTAAACCATTATGCTATACTTGATATAATAGATTAGTGACATCACACATGCTTGATATTGCAGTTAGTGACATTAGCAGATTTTGCCTATATATATGCACACACCTGTTTTACTATGTTGTCATTCAGTTACATGGTTTGCTTATTTAACTGATAGTATGGTTATGTTCGCACATGTTTTTTATTCATCCTTTATATTTATCGCTTGATTTTCTTTGGAGACATCAAGATAATCTCGTTGACGACATTCATATTGTGTTTTGCAAACGTCAGTCAGATTCGTAGGACAATATTTTAAGAACGATCACATTAACCATGTAGACAAATAGGAGCACATCCTTCATCAAGATTAGGTTTAGCTAGTTTCTTTTCTATTTTTGATTAGTAGTATCTTTATATTATAACCTATACGTGCACATACCGAATTGCTCACGTGCACAACCACTTATTCTCAAGTTTGCCATTAAAAATTACTACGCCTTTACCCCGTCGCACATAGTGGTTGTGCGCGCTGAGTAAAAAACCACCGCCACCGCATTTTTGATCAGCACGCATAACCCCCTCTTCACTACGCACAACCGTTTCTGCTGAATAGAATGAAGAGTTAGGGCTTCTTCGTCTACCTCTTGACGATGTGCCATACATCATCAATCAACAACCTACAAAAAACTCTTGGATCAGCTTCACTTCGCCCAATAACGAGTCTGAGTTCATCTCGAATCGCTCACTCGACTCTTCTGAAGCAACTCGGCGCACGCCTCCTCTCAATGTCGGCAGTATATCGACCGGCGGCGATCGCCCAGACTAATGCTATTTTCACACAATTCTCCGGTGCATCGTGCTCCAAGAGTTTGCTCACAAGAGATCTGTTGTTATCCATCCATCGCCCAGACTAGTCTGTTGCGATCAATGCGAAGTGAAACTGATCCAATAGTTTGGGAGAATTCTTCATCTACATCGTTATCGGCGGCAACGGTCAGCGCAGCAACAGGGCTGGCTGTGTCGTCGTGGCCGACGGTTTGCCTTTTGCTCACGCACACATCGGGGGCAGTTTGGGAATTAATTTTTGAGGTGCGCGAATGAGAACTTTTGAATGGAAAATTTGTAAATTAGTCAAACTCTAATAGTGCGCAGAGCAATTCGGTATGTGCGCGTAGCAACTCCTATTTTATATCTTCCTTGGAGCATTTCGTTTATTATTTTTAGTTGCAATAATGTACTCCTATTTTAGAGATACTTTATTTTCGTACTTTTAGATTATTTTTGTTCCAGTTAAATAGTTTACATAGAAAACATGGGTGGTATGGATATTTAAATCAAGAGGAAAAGAATATATCACTTGTTTTTCTTTTGATTTAAACAAGTTGCGGGCCTTCTGTTCCCTTCTACAGGATTATGAGAAGCAGTACGTGACAATATGTTTGAGGGCAAATAAAAGTAATAAAAATGCAGGGATTGTCAGAGTTTGAGGTTGAATTACTATGTAAAGATTAACTACCGTGTAAATGGTGAGCTAAACTACATAGTTATAAGAATTAGCCGACAAGTAAATAGTGTGTTAGAATAGCATACAGAGATTAGCCGCAGGTAAACAATATGAAGGATTGCATGGATACAATTATTAGATATTGGGAAAATGGTGTCCTCAAATGTTATGCTCAGATTAGCCACCTAGTAAATGATGCGTTGGACTGCATATTGTTAATATTAACTAAAGTTTTAAATATTGGGCATCAGTCTCGTATCGGCTTGAAAAATATAATAGCAGATAACAGATATCAAAGGTATATGAAGATGCTGACTAAATATCAAGGTCATATCGGATGCTAAAAATAGATGTCATATGCAATCAATGTTTATATCCAATTATAATTAAACTTTATAAATTCACATTAAAGCATGTTTAGCTTATACTTGCCTTAATACATCACATTAAACAACATTTAATGATGAACCGATTCATCACAAGACTCTAAAATAAATAAGAAAAGAATTAAACCTTCAAAGAACAAAAATAATGCAAAAAACAAATGCATTGCCTCAAAAAATATGATATAATTGAGCAGAGTACCAAAATAATTCAAAACAACCGATTATAAACAATGCATAAATTTATTTTAGATTAGTAATATCAAAACAGAAGATCTGTCACCACTCGCTTTCCAAAATACATTGAGAGCAAAACAGAAGGCACGTGATGTGTTTAAATCAAAATGAGAAATAAGTGATTTTTTTTCTTTTCCTCTTGATTTAAATACGTCAAGCGTCAATAAAAATACCACACAAGTTGTATTGTCCCATACGCGGGTGCAGTTACACTAAAAATAATGTTGTAGGCCTTGTAGTTAGCAGTAAAGTCAATATAGAGATAAACAGAAAATATTTATAACAAAAAGTGGAAATACTCATTTATTTAACCTTTCAAAGAAATACATTGTCTAAAGCAGAAAAGAAAACTACATCTCTCAACTATAAGGTACTGAAAGAAAAAGATAAGTACTCTCCTTCTGGATCCAAACACTCAGAAATCAGCATCCTCGACTGGAAACTCATACTCCTCGTAATGTAAAGCTTCCTGGTCGACTCATCGTCACTTAGCGAAATTAACAAAATCGAACCACCATCAATACAGATAATTAAATAATTAATCGAAAGCTTTAGAGGTGTTGAATCTATCGTTCACCAAAGATCACGTGAAAACCCACAAAAAAACTGAAAGCCCCGAGGAGTCTCAATAGCCCTAAGAGATCCGAACAATTTCAAGAAGAAATTAATTTTTTAAGCATACCTTGAGCTCTAGAAATCAAGAGAATATAAATAGGAACACGTGGGGGAGGGGAGCGGATATCTCCCATTGAGATTCAGACCCGAAACCACGGAGGAGAGAGATCGGCGCGGATTTAGGCGTGCGTTTGCTCTGTTTTGATCGAATGAAAAGAAAGGGCCGATGGGGTTCAGGGTTGTTCGGCTGAGAGAGGGTGAGTGGGGTTGAAAAAGAAATTGGTTTTTATTTAAAGGGGGATGGGCCGTTGTGGACTTGGGCTTATTAGTTGTGGATCAAATGAAAGTAAGAAAAGGAAAGATAATGTAGAACGGAAAGAAAGAGAAGAATGGGCTATTGTACCAAACAAAGAAACAGAGGGAAGAAAAAGAAGAAAAGAAGAAAAATAAAAAAAAATCGAGAAAAATCTAAAATATTTCCAAAATTCTCTAAAGACAATTAGTGCCATTACACCATATCCACCTTCAATGAAATTCCATTCTCGGAATTCAAACAATCAAAAACTATTCAAAGAAAACTATTTTTTCATTTTTACCCCTCTTGATTTAAAAACGCCGAGTGTCAATAAAAATACCACACATGTTCATCATATAAACTATTTAATTAGAACAAAAAATAATGTCTAAAAGAGATCACAACCCAATCTACAATTAAAAGTTTTTCTAAAAATAAGAGGGCATTATTACAGCTTTAAATTAATGAAAAGAAGAACTATAAGTCTGATACAAAAATAGATTCACAAAACTACTAATAAAAAATAGTTAAAACTAACTAGAACTAATCCTGAGAATAAACATGCTCTCTATGTCTACATGATCAAATGGCTCACTCTCAACGACACGTCCTCCAAATCTAACCGACATTCACAAAACAAACATGAATGTTGTAAGGGAGATAATCTCGATAGGTCCTTAAGAAAAAATCGAACGACAAAAAAAGGATAAAAACATATAGAAACAAAATCATGGGGTAGATAAAATAACCATCTCATGAAAACTGAACGATGGCATGGTAAGACAAATGTATACATTGATATAAGACATAATCTACTAAAGTCTCAAACTGTAACGTCAATGTGGTATGATGTCACAAATCAATGGTGTCTAGTATAAATGCTATAACATAAGTGTATGACTCTGGACGGGTATGATATGCAATTTGGTTGTTCTGTCTGCTCGAAACGATCAATATGGATTAATAACCGTATCTCAGAGTTAACCACCAGTATACATCCGTGAGACAAACCATCCCTACAAAAGCAGGGTCCCTACTAATAACATGGGTCATCCTTCCTAACTGTTACAATCTGAGCAAACAAACGGTGAGTCATGTTAACAAATAATTTCCAACAATGCCTTACCACACCCACCACTGGGTATGGTCTGGAGGGATCCCTCATCGATCATGTACCATTGTGACAACGAGGTATCGCAAACCCTAATGTGTATGATTCTCAATTTTTACAATAGTTTTAAAACATGAGGTAAACCTATATTATTCTCCTTTCTTGCGTTCAATTCTTTCCCATTTCTATTTTCATCTTCAAGTCATGAATTTAACTCATGCAAGGATAATAAAGCCTAAGAATCAAGTCACACTAGATCATATAAGCCTAGTAGGTATTAGCAAAAAGTCCAACACGATGTCAATAAAAATCCACACATAACCCCGGCCCAATAAAATCCATGACTTCGGGCAAAACAATCAGCATGCAAAATAATAAAATTCCCAGCAAGCAATACAATAGACAAAACAATAAAATTTACACATAACACAGCAAAACAATCAGCAGCTGAGACTGCAAGGAGCAGCTGCTAGAGGCCCAAGGGAAAAGGGCAATAGCCACAGGGCCAAAGAACAGCAACTGCAAGGGCGGCTAAAGAGAGAGTCGGCTAAAGAGAGAGTCATCGGTAGTATGGTATAAACAGCACAGCCTTAGGGGCTGTAGGATAGCACCCAGCGACAGGGGCGGCAAGCTTGCTACTACAGAATAGGGATGCAACCATAATCGCTGCTTGTTGGGGAAACAACAGCCACTGGCTGTGAGTGGAATCAACAGCATTCACAGCTAATTGCTACATGCTGCAGGGAGCCAAGTTGCAATTGAATGCTTGTAACTCCCCGGTTTCTGGGTGGTCATTACTTTTTCAAGAATTTGCATGTCATGTTGGTTACCAGTGAAGTCAATATAGGCTGAATAGAAATATACCGAAAACATACCTCAATGAAAAGTCCTAGAATGGCTCAATGGAAGGGAAGAACTTTAAAACTCAATATAAGACATGTGGAACACCAGAGAGATATAGGATTGGGTTAAACAGTAAATTATATCTATATCCAGGCTTTCAGTATATGTACAAAACAATGAAAAAGTATAAGCATGCAAAGATAATCTATATGGCTAAGTGTACCAAGTGTATGAAAGTGTCAGGTCGTGAATAAAGTAAACATTTAAAAAGATATAATTGTTGACATTTAAACAATAAGACAAGAATGACATATTGATAAATAAAAGGTAAGGAAAACAACTCACTAGCATGCATCAATAACATCAATCATTAATATGTTTTAAACAATCAAGACAAGAAATTGTAGCAATAAACCTAGCATGAGACAACCCTTTCTACAAGAACTACTGTACACTACACTGAGATGACATATACTAGTGATGTGACTCATATTTGTAGAGCACGATGTGCAACATGAAGTCCACCTTGGACCGCAGGATACGACCCCGGGCCGAGTGCAAAAAGGAAGCATTATAGGGACTCAAGATCTATTAAATAACAAAATATGGAATGGAAATCCACCCAAATATGGGCCATAAGCATGGTTTTAATCGCTACTGCCCCCTCTCTAATATGAGTTATCCCAATACCCGTGAATCAAGTGTAGTTTCATGGTACTGTAACTGTTATACTGTTTTCATGCCATGTGTTTATTTGTATCATGACTAACATTGTGATTGACATTGTTTCAGCCTTTCAGGTATTGTCATGGGTATGAGATTCTAGAGATGACTCTCATGGGTTCAAGAGGTGACCCCGGTGTACCGTGGCAATTTGCCCTATGTAGCACTTAGTTTCCAACATGGACGTGCATGTTATCAAGAGCTTGCAATGAATATTTGTTCAATGATCAGACACAATATCAAAACTTGAATAATTTTCAATAAACAATATCGATGGTATGTGTAACATTATTAGCATGTATCTCTGTGTATAAAATTCCATTCTTGTTGACAGGCAACGGATATATAATATTTTTACATTCAGTGTTCCGGTAAGTTATCACAGTTATAGCATGGCATAAGGGTACTATGTTGCATAACACTCGATATCTGAAAATTGATTTAAAACTAATATTAAAATATTTTATCAAAAGAACATAAATCATAAACCGAGAGCTTAGGTATAGAAATAATCTACCTTCATCGAAGAGACCAAGAATTCCAGAAATCATATAGCTCCAGAAGAGATCTGAACATAAGAAATCAAGAGAAATTTGGGAAAAAAGAGAATAAATTGGGAAAATTTTATGGCGACCTCAGAATATTCAATTAAAAATACGGGTCATTACAATCCTGCTATGGGCTAGCAGATCAACTGCATGGCACATCAAGGAAACAGATCAGCAGACGTGAGGGGTACAGTTGCAAGGAAAAGCCCTAGCTGCAACTGATGGATGTTGTGACTGCAAGGAAGGGATCGAAAGACGCAGGGACACAAGATAGGAAAACATGAAATATGGATC
The DNA here is from genome assembly GCA_030789695.1 of Scilla litardierei. NCBI lineage: Eukaryota > Viridiplantae > Streptophyta > Magnoliopsida > Asparagales > Asparagaceae > Scilla > Scilla litardierei. Next base: position 30,394,600 of record CM061138.1, read on the forward strand.
ACAATCCAATGGAAAACCAAAGAATTGATTCATCTACAATAAGATATCAAATTTTCAATTCAATTTACACACAACTTTCATTAATTTAAGTAAAATTGAAATTTACTCGTAAACAAATTGAAATTTTAAAAATGAAGTATCTGAAACCTATTTAATTATCGTGGTATGGCCAATGCTCATTGAAAAAGCCGAAGAGTTTTGAAGGGAGAGGGTGGCAGCAATGGGGAGAGGATTAGCGTTTCTTGGGATTAGATTTTGGGTTTAATAACATAAATATATTACTAAACCGGTTTGGATTTAGGGTTTTTGGTTAGAATTATGATTTGAGTTTTGATTAAAATTCTAAATTCCTAGTTAAAAGATAATGCTTTTATTTATCTATTTATTTATTTTGTATTCTTATCTCTTTTATTTAGATTTTTAATTAATATAGTTTTATTTATTTTTTATTAGATGGTTTTTAATTAAATAAATTAGAAATAAATTCAGAATATTCATTAAAAATCATTGAAAAATTCTTTAAAATTTATTTAAATATTTTGAATAAAAACACATCAAATTTTTCAAAAAATATATCGTAATGGTGTGGGACCGTTACAACTAACATTTACATACTCTCTTAATAGAACTTAAGATCGCCAAAAAATATTATAGGTAACATCATTTTAGAGTTTGAATATCCAAAGATGTATTACAGACTATATAATTAAAATGTGTCGCCATAAACTTTATTGTCAACCTAACAAAAAGAGAAATGTGGAGTCATCGTCGAGAGCAAAATGAGACGGCAAAATATTTACGGAAAAGTAATTAAAGGTTTTAGGGTGTTACTGGATCAGATCCAATTCTGATCTGACTCAACCAAGACCATTTAGATAAAAAATTATCAATCGATATTTGAAACCTCAATAGTGGCTGACGAGCTGATATCTGATATAAACCCTTAATTAGGTTCAATGTCGAAAACTGATACCGAATTTAAATCAGTAGCGGATACGCAAAAATCGCAATTACAACCAATATTACGGATATGAAACCGATTTTTGGAACCCTAATATTAACTAAAAATACTGACAAATATGAAAAATAAAAATAAATTCAAATAAATTGCATGGACACAGACATTTCATTTTAATGGCATATTATTAGTAGGAGTAAGTTAAAATTTCATGATCAACATAATATTACATCTCTACGTTTCATGCTTATTTTTTTTTGTTATTTCTACGATACCAAGCTCATCCTCTTAGGAAAATTATTTCTTTCAAATTCTTGTAAGCTTGCAGGTAGCGATGGAGCAGGTTGGTGGATACAAAGAAATTTAGTTTTCTTGTTTAGTTTTAGAATTGTTTTCTATTTTAATTCGGATATGACAGTTAAGGATGCTATTAGATTTATTGATTCTTGTTTTTTTATCAATTGTGTAATACAGAACCTGGATTGATGATGAATATTTTGGATGTTAAAGATTAATGATTTTAGGACTTGGCAGACATATCTGACCTATTATTTGGGGATGGATTCTTTCTTTGTGTTAATCCAGTGTGCCTAATTATATGGTTTTTATGTTCTGTGTTAAGTGTAGCCTAGCTGCCACGGTATAGTTGCAGCAGTTGTCATGTAACACAGTTATTTATTAATTATTTTGGGTAGTGGCAATGATGGTCATAGATAAGGTAGAAACTGAATTCACCAACAACAGACAAAGAGTAATATGATATTTAGATTTGGTGTCGGCAGAGCCCCGAGGTATGATTGGTGGGAAGGGCTTAAAAAATAAAAAGACATGAATCCCAAGGCCCCATATTAATCCTCTGGTTCCCAATCATCCACATCACCCCAGTCAGTCCAAGTATCACTACTCATATACCGTATTTATAAGAAAATACACAACAGATCAAAGATATCGAACCAATGGCAATGAGTAACACCAAGAGAATTAGCCTGCAAACCACCTTGCGGAAAGAATCTGGGCCCATCTGCTTCTCCAGCATTTGAAGAACAGCTACCTGCAACACAAATAGGCAGCCATCATATGACTTTCAGCTGCAACTGTTTTGATTACACTGTGTCAGTAGGTGCAGAGTTCTTACAGCTTTCCAGGCACGAATCTTTCCATATAAGCCAATGGACTGAGTTCCATACAGTTGGCTAGAAGCAGCCGAAGAGCTCAAAGCAGTTGCACCATTTATATCAACTTTGCAAACAGCACAATTAGCCTGCATTAAAATTTGCAATTAAAAACGGACCAACAACAAAAACATCAATACTAACAGCAAAACAAAACCGGTATACCAAATTCTTAGGTGCATTACATTAACAATTTTTCTCAATGGGTCTATAAAGGCTATGTTTCTGTTAAATAACAAATATCCTACAGTTTTTAGCCGCTTCTTTTAAGGTTCATTTTCCCCATGTGTCTTATCAGCTCCTACTTTGATCCCATCAGTGTCAGTTCAACATCTGTTTCCCATCAGACTATTTAACAAGAAGAGAAGAAATCTGGTACTTGTTGAACTCGAGGATATTCTATACTGGGCAGACAGTGATAACAAGGCTTTACCTCCCGTCACTCTTGCAGCAATTTATATTTTAACATAAGCATTATGTTAGTCTAGGTGTGAGACTTTTAGAGCACCAAAAATCTACCACATACCACAAGTTGGAGGTACATATCATCCCCTTTGGTATTACGATGATACAGGAGAACAGATAAATTGACACTAGAGATCGTCTTTTTGAATGGTAAACATTTCTAACCGTATCTCTAGTTATGTTCTAACATATTTCACCCTGCATAGTCAAGTCACACAAATGCACCATCAGACAAGGTATATAGGACATGGAAATCTGAATATAAACCCTCAAATTACTCGCAGATGTAGCAATCCCATCGATAATAGCATCCTTCATGGCCAATGGACCTTGGATATATAGGAAGTTAACTTTACATCTGGGCTCATCAGTCGAGATTGATCTTGTTCTATCAAATGATAACAGTGATGATCTAAAACTGCTCTAGGCACCTTCCCTTTAGCCACTCTTTCTTCAACAATGCTCTTCATGCAAATACTATAAACAGCAAGTAACCAATTAGATATCTTGAAGAGGTATACTGAAACACTCTCATTGGTTAATTGGAATATCTCCGATTTGCATTTATATTGTGTTCTGTGAAGGTTCTGGTATAGAGACTTGCTACCTGCCTTCTTGTTAATTAACTAAAATATTTTTACAAGATGATCGTCAAAACCGGATTTACCTTTATATTTTTATTATCTATGAATCTACCCCATTTCATTCCACGTTTCCCTGCATCTAGAACCATACCATTGTTGTATGAGCAGTTAGTATTCCTTATTACCAATAATTTATAATCATGCTAATTCATAAAGGAGGCAAGATTAATTGCCAAATGCAAAGCCTTCGAAGGAAGACAATTTCAAGTGAAACTAGAAGTCCGTTGTTCCTCACTTAGCATAATTAGTTCAATGGACCGAGACGGCTCACTGTAATTTCCAGCCGGGTAACGAAAACTTGTGGGAGACACATAGTAACGCCAGTTGCGGTGACAGTGGGGGATGCCTTGATGGAAGAAATATGCCAAAAGTGTTGTATAACGCATGTAAATTAATTTTAAGGTTAATTTCAATAAACACTCTGGAGTTTTGACCCTTCTAGTGAACCACCCAGAGCTTTTCTTTTTTTTACTTCGTGGAGCCTCCCAATGCATTAAAACCGATTTTTTCCTCCAAATTTACTGTTCGCCTTCACACACTTTAGCATCTTCTTCTCCAAAATAAACCTCAAAATTTGGGGGAAAATGATCAAAAGAAATAAATAAACAAGCGTAACACAAATAATAATTTTTGAGTTAATGCACAAGACTTTGGGAAAAATGATGCTATATTGACTTACGTCAAAACAGTCAATTTGAGGTGGGAAAAGAATGGAGTCAATTTTTTAACGTCTTGAGGCTTCATGAAGGAAAAAAAACTCAGGAAGGTTTAGTAAAAAGGACCAACACTCATGGCGAGGGTGGTAGTGAAATTAACCCTTAATTTTACTTTTCATACTTAAAACATGAAAACATGATTACTAAATATTTGATATGGGTCACTAGGCTAATCATCACCACAAACCACTAGCCAGACTTCGGAACATTTTCAGTGGCAGGCTTAAAGTTAAGCAGAATTAAGCAGAATGCATTAATTAAAATGTGCATTTAACCATTTAAATCTGTTGTTCACTTAGAAAATTATAGAATAGTCTCAATGTACTTAAAACATAAGATGCTGAATTATTCCGATACAGTGCGGTAAGAATAACCCACTGTCTTCTGCAAAATAGGGTTAAAAATCTACGCCCAAAAAACACACACAACAACACATCCAGAGGCGGCAGCCTCTTTGCCAGTTTAATGCTATAACCATAGATGTAAGCTACTCACACTCAATAAAATAAACCAAATTGACCCATTAAACTTTTGCAACAAAAGATGTGAAGTAGCTACAAACGAATTATGGTAGGCAACATGATAGGAACCGGATCTAATTTTGGGATAAAATTCGGTTTTTATTAATAATTTGGGAAATGCAAAGGATAGTTGGCCTCAGTTCGAGAAGAGGACCGCTCTCCTACCTTTTGATTCGAGAGAAAAGCCTAGCTCTCTCAGGATCTAGTCTAATCTACTCCTAATCTCTTCTCTTCTCAATATTCTTTTCCAAATTCCACACGTATCGCAACATTATTCCAGCCCTCCCCTTTATAAAAACTACAAATTTTCTCAAATTACAAAAATACCATTACTGTCCAAATAGAAAAAAGTTGTTGCCGAAACCTAATCGCATCATTACTCTGCCCTAATAAGCACATTGTCCTTAAGATGGTGTCATGAAAATCATGAACACACTACTCCAAATGAGTGTGCTCGTTCCTCCTAGCTCTTACTCTTCATCTGTTTTGCCTTTTTCATCCACGACGACCAAAATCTGACGAGCACGTTCCCAACAACGATGTCCCAGCCCGAATCTCTCACCTAATCGAAAGTATAAACCTTTGATGCGCATGTCCTCGAGATCTCGATCTGTATAAGCCTCTTAATAATGTTGCCTGTTTGAGTCTCATTGCGTTTCTCCTAAAGTGTCTGACCCACCGCTGGTTGGGACTTCTGAGCATCTGGCATGACATAAGTGCGGGAATTATCCCGGATCATCCCTCCCTTTGAAGCCCACACCGCATTGATCCTGTCTTCCACCATTTGGGTCAACTCCATATCTTCTCTAAGCCTCCTCGACCTCAGTATACACAGCTCAGCTCAGATGTCCTCCTTCAGTTCCTTCATAAAATTTCACTCCAACATCTCTTTCATAAATCTCCCTCGCTCAGCCTCAGAGCCTCTGTCACGCCCCGCTTCCCATGATCGTAACTACTTTTCACATGGGATGCAGGTCATGCTGGTTACCTGTGAAAATAATATATGCCACGAGCAGTGATGTACTAAAATACTCATTCAAAAATTTCATTATTATGTCCAATACAATACAAGCATACAATCTCTCGAAAATACATAAACGAAAATACATAGAAATACATAGAAATACACTCAAATTCACTTTAGACATCCGCGTCATGTGAATGAAACTCAGACTCCTCAAAAAATTATGGTCTCCTCGTTTTCCTATTTGGCATGTAACAGTTCCCAAAACGAAGAGCCGCTATAAAGTTATACATACATCACAGTAATTCTAGACGTAAATATCAAAATATTGTTGGGAAGTTGAATTTACTCTGCATATGACTCGTCTAGATATTGCATTTTCTATGAGTGTAATTAACTAGTTCGATGCCAAGATAAGGCTTTGGGATGTGTTATGCAAATCTTAAAATACTTAAAAAGTACTCAGATAGAGACCTTCTCTATTAAGTTCATAGACAAGGTAGGATGGCAGGTTTCTCTAATGCAGATAAGGCAAGCTCACCAATTGATTATAAATCCATGATAGAATATTATCTCCGAGGGAGATAATATGGTGGACTGAAAAAATAAGAAACATTCAATAGTTAACAGATCGAGTGCTGAGTCAGCATACCAAGCTATGTCAAACATTATATATGAGTTTGTATGGATTCAATAGTTACTAGTTAAACTTAGGCTTCCGTTGTCTACTCATATGCAACCCTGTTATGACAACGGGGGTGCTATCTACATCGTAAATAGTCCAGTGTTTATGGAATGCCTAAACACATTAAGTTTGTCGTTATATTGTTCGGCAGAAGTGTGAAATGAAGGTGATTGTAACTAGACATGTAAGCTTCACAAACCAACAAGTCGACATTCTTACAAAACCTCTTGAAAAATCATGAGTTAACTATATATGTCACGACCCGCTTCCCTAAAATGGAGGCGAGGCGTGAGAAGTCCGCTCAGACTTGGAGCTGTGAGGCTCCAGTCTGTAAAGCGTCTGGAATAACCAAGTATAGGTCCTTGCAAATGCGATACAGAACAAAAATAATAATAAAGAAAAGAGACAGATAAAATTTATTCCAATCTCAGAACGTCCACCAACAAAGTCCAACATAACAGAAAAGCCACCAGGCTAAAGAGAAGAGTCTAAAAGGCCCAAGCATGGCCAACAGAAATAATCAACGTACAGAAAAAAAGGTGCTACGCACCGACAACCTAACAACAGACTAATCAGAAAGCAACAACGAAGGAAGTCTCTGCGACTGATCGCCGGTATCTTCGAACTCCACGGCAACAGTGGACCCAGGCTCAATGTCAACAAACAACCTGTCCTCAGCAACGGGCTCTGGCTCAGCAACTAACATGTGACACCCAAAAGAGACGAGGGCGCATGTCAGCAAGTCTAGAAGAGACTTGTGCAAGGAAACTAAAAGGAGGAAACAACCTAGCAGTTCTAAAAGTATGCGATGACATGACAGTTTAAGATATGAATGCAACAAGTAGTAAAGTGAGTCAAGTATGACATGGCAACAGGTTATACATGGCAACAAGTTATACATGGCAAGGGCAATCATTCACATGGATTTTTACAAGTCAAGTAAACACGTCAAGTAAACACGTCGTGCACAGATATTACGCCTTTTGGCTGGAGTGGCTGTACGGGCCAACTCCTAAGCTCAAGTGATCGCTTATCTCTACCCCTCCACGTGTATCGGGCATTGTCTTTTGACCAACACATGTAGCCCGCTTCTGGATCACGAGCCAGGAAGTGTATTTGGCATAGGGTTGTGCCTGCAACGCAGGTGCCTAGCCTGAACAAGGAAGTACGCAGCGTGTGCTACGAATGCAACATTCAAGCGTGGATGACATGGCATGGCAAGTTATAATTTAAGTGCGTACAGATAAGGAATTTAAACGTGACAGACATGGCAGTGCACAAGTAAAGAGCATACAGTTATGAAAATTAAACGTGACAGGCAGCAATGCATGAATGACATGGCAGGGTCACAGATCTAGCTTCGTTGTCAAGCTAGTTCTTAAAATTGTGTCTAGGCGAGTATCATTTCGTCGTCTATTCTCTTTTACGCCTAAAACAAGAAATGGCCTAAAGCACGGCCTAAACAAAGAACTGGCAAGTTTCACTTGCCTGAAATCAATCGTTCTGAATACACCGTCCAAACAGTCCAGTCTACCTATGTGCTCAGATCCACCAGCCTACAGTCCCAAATTAAATTATCTTTATTAGTGAATTACCAGACAATAAAATTACCGATTTTTATCTTGTTTAACATGGATGGGTTGGGGGTCCTAAGTGTTCAGAAATTTACCCTTACACGACGCGAGAGATACACTGGCGTCGGGTAGCGACGCCAGGGGTTGGAATAATAGAAACGCTCCACGTCCAGATTCTAAATAAGATTCCACGCTCGCCAATTCTTGGGCAGCGACCAGATCAGCGAGCAAGATTCCAATCAGCGAGTAATAGGCCGGTAGACGTTTGTACGGCTTCCGGGAAGCCGTAACAACGAACCGAGTCGAACGGGTCGACGTACACGAAGTCTACGACGTCGAGCGTCGTAGGGGACGATCGTGACGTCGGGAAACACCCCTAGGAGATGTAGAGGACTGTTGGAAGAATCCAACAGCGAGAGGGGACGACGAAATCTCAACGACGCGACGATACGTCGTTATACACGTGTAACAGCGAGATTACTCGATGTTTCGAGGCAAGGCCGCTAAGGAACCGTCGCAGGAGGTGCAGGTCCAGATGGTCGACGACGGAGGGGAGAAGCCGCGGCGGCAGCGGCGGCTGCTGCTGCGCGTTGCTGCTGTGGGGAAACCGGCGGCGGCGGCCGCTGCTGCGCGTTACATGCTCCAGCTTGAGGTGGAATGAGAATATAGAAATGTATCTGAGTTATTTGTAAAAGTGTGAATATTTATATACATAAATATACAACAACATGTGATAAAGAGGTTAACTAACCCACTCTACCATTATCCTTACTTTCTTATCACTGATTTCACAAGGACTTCTTTTGTGTTTCTTTCAGGAGTTTCCTTTTTATTTGGTCAAGAATTTGGTTTAGAGTATGATTTTGAATTTTTGATTGTAGAGTTTTCGTTTGAGTCTTTTTTTTAAAACTTATTTATATAATGCAACGTTTAGGATTCTTGCATGACAAATTTCTTGATTTTCAAGTCCTGTTTCTTATAAAAAGGCATTTATGATTTCTTTTGTAATCTTTTGTAATCTGTAACAGATAAATAATTGATTGAACAAAGTTAAGAGACTAATTAATGGTTTGTGATACCCTAATTTCTTCATTGAATATTCTTACATGAAATGTCCCTAGGATGGGTAAGTGATTAGTATGGGTGAAAGACCTGAACCGTTCTCTTTTGATTTTTATCTTTTGTTTTAGAAGACATTTGTTTTCTTTTTCTTTTTCCTAATTATCTGATTCCCACTGCAAACCCTAGATTTTAACCCTTCCGCTCCCCCTCCCCAAAACCCCCATGTCCTGGTTAAGTCATATATGGTTATGCTTGAAAGGGCTTATTATCTTATTTGGTCCAATGACAAATCATTCTTGATAGCTTAAACTTGGTTCTAGTTCAATCCAATTTGTTCTTGATTTAACATTCTTGCCTATGGTCCCCTCGATTAGTTTCTACGGGAGTTTAGGTTTATCATTGATATTGGTGATCAGATTTAAACTTGCTTACTCAATATTTTTGTGGCTACTTTGACATTGGTTAGACCACACGAGTTTTGGCAGAACCACTGTATTCTAGTATATCCGTGCATCTCAAACCTTTTGGTTCAATGGGGATATCTATCAACCAACACAAACAGACACGCCTGACCGGAATTCGGTTGTGCAGCAAGGGTCGACTGATAAACATTTAAAATGTGCATGCTCTACACTAGTGACTGGTGGACTGATATGGCCCTAGGCCACTCAACAGTTCCAAACAGGTTGAAGATATGACGATCTGACCCTAACGGGCAGCTAGTTTGACCATCAATTTTAGTACATTCTAATTGGTGTCTCTGTTCTATCCTCCGCCCAACGGATTACTTGAAGAAGAAGATCATGGGAAAAGGAAAAGAAATCAAGAGAGCAATGTCCCTAATCTAAAGGTTGTCTTCCATCTTTCATCTACCCATTGTCAGAAACCCCTAGGCGTCTCTTGCAAATCTTTCAGATCATGAAACCATTATTTTGGATCAAGCTTTTTACATCAGAATGGTTTATACTTTATAGACACATTGGTTTTGATTACAGTACTAGAGCATGCATTTACTTTTAGATACAAAGTTCCAATTTGTATCTACTCTCTAAGTACTAGAGCACTCAACATTGTAAAATTTCCTTTAAGAGTTATGCATGTGTATAGTGAGCTTGTTTGTTTTCTCACCTAGGAAGCCCTAACCAAATCATTAAGTAATTAAGTAATGTCGTATCAGATACATGTTGGATACAGTGTCAGACACATGTATCGAACACGATGCTTCTATTTTTAGTATACTTTTTAAAATTTGATCATGTGTCACCATGTCGTGTCGTGTCGTGCCGACCATATATCAGTGTGTCAGTAAGTATGCAACATAGGTTCTCACCTTCTTTAGATTAGAAATCAAGGGTGGAGACTGGATCACTCCCAAAAAAGTGGGCTAATAGTGCAACCCAATCACTTGGTAGCATTATTAAATTAATGGAAATCCAATGACTCAGGAGTGCATTGTTGGTAAATCCAATCATTTAGTGTCACGTCCCGCTTCCCGGAATACGTGACAGTTTTACATGAATTGCAAATCGTTGTTTACTAGTGCAAACAATATAGCCAATAGTAGAAATGTCCCAACATTTACGCATAAAATTTTAAAATCTGATTTATAATGTAAGTGTTACAATATCTCCAGATACAAAAGAAATACATAAATACATCCACTCATAACCTAATCTCTCAAAAATCTGCATCATACACCATAAACTCAGACTCTCTGTAAAACCGAAGTCTCCTCGTACTCCTGATCATAACATAACGATGCAACAAAATGAAGGGTCGTCACATCAGGATAAATTCATAATAATTTCTGAAATTCGAAACTTAAACTCGGTATATGTGCATGACCGAAATAAAGCAGGAAAAGACTATACCTAAGATGACAACATGGTAACTAAAGATATGAATGTAAATCAGTTACTGATTAAGTCTATGTTATAAATCTTCTAATCCAGGTGAATGTAACTATACCAATCCTAAACTGTGACTTATATAGAAGAGTGCGATAAATATCCCGAAGACCACCATGTACAACGGGGCGCTCGTCCAGGCCGAGTCCAAAACAAGATAGGAAGTGGTCTAAAAATCCATCCGACGACACTAGTATGGGTCCAAACGGATGCATGAATGAAACACGGTCGGATACCAGACTTCTAATGTTATAAATCTATATTAGTATGGGTCCAAACGGATGCATGAATGAAACACGGTCGGATACCAGACCTCTAATGTTATAAATCTATGTTATAAATCTTCTAATCCAGGTGAATGTAATTATACCAATCCTAAACTGACTTATATAGAAGAGTACGATAAATCCCGAAGACCACCATGTACAACGGGGCGCTCGTCCGGGCCGAGTCCAAAACAAGAATAGGAAGTGGTCTAAAAATCCATCCGACGACACTAGTATGGGTCCAAACGGATGCATGAATGAAACACGGTCGGATACCAGATGCGGTAGTGTAATTCTATCGGTCACAATCCAAAGCATGGCTTTAGTTGTTCACGTACTTCTTCTAATATAAGTTATCCCAAAACCCAGTGAATCTGAATAACAATTGTTTGTTAAAGCTTACATAATTTAAGTGTCAATATATGTGTTGTGTCATGTGATGTTTTAAAGTCAATGTGTCTTGTTGCTTCTTGAGCTTCATGCCAAAACGTTGTATCATGTATCAGTGGTGATATAAACATAGCCAACAAATTCCTTTATGTGAGGAGTGATTACTCTAGCATGCATCATATAGCAATAAAAGAAAAACGAGTCTCTCAATAAGTTTAAGGAACACATCATTAGCATATATGGTTGGGGTGTTATGTATTTCAATTTCATTCAAAGTTCAAGATTTCCAATAAGTTGCTTTTCAACATTACGCCACATGTGAATCACTATTCAACTAGTCCAATTAACCAACAAATTATTGTACATTGAAATAACAATTTACTTAAATAACATATTTAATATAACCAAAACCTACCATATATCTCAATCAATGACAGAAGCATTATGTAATCATTTGCATGCATAAAGAGTAATTTCACGATAGTTCATGGGAGAGGGTCAACTTGTGATCTCAAAAAAGCCTCATCATCGATCACTCTAAGAGTCTATTCCAATTCCACATGCTCCACATTATCATCAAGAGATGATTTCACTTCATCAAAATAAGCATTTGTAAGCTAACCATTGTCCAAAATACTTCCATGATTTGAAACCTACAAGTCCAACCAAGTCGCAGAGTCAGTAAATCCAACAAACCCAAGTAAAAGGCCACACCAATTAAATCATAGGGCAAAACCCTAGGGCCAAACTGAAATATGGGCAAAGAACCCACGGGTCATATGGAACAAGGGCTAGCCGACTACGGCAACAGGGCAAAGCCCCAAGGGTAACAGAGACAGGACCAACAGGGACCGCAAGCATCAGACGGAGGAACCCCACAGGAGAAACACCACAAATTTCTAAAGAACAGAGCAACAGCGACAGGCAAAACCAACAACTCTCCCCCTAGAATACCAATAGGCCAAACCCATAATCAAAGAAAACAAGGAAACCCTCAAGCACCAACCCCCTCTGTTCTACATCATAGCTAACAAGAGGGAAACCACCTCACAAAGCAATAAACCAAATCAAACTGAAATTAGGAATTAAAGTTACCGAATACACGTCGGAGTATAGGCGAAGCCTTACCGCTGTGCTGCGAGTGACTTCGGCTGCCCGCCTAGGAAAGGATGTGAAAACCGAGCAAATTAAGCCCCAAACACCAAAACCAATCACCCAAATCAAAACCAAACTTTTTGAAGGAAAAATAATTTTGCAAGTAACCCTTGAAACTCAAAACAATAAACCATAAAAATAGAAGTACGAGAGCTGTAGGTGGTTGCAGAGCTTGCATGGAGGTAAAGGGAGTGACGAATTTGATGGGTCGACGTCGAGCACCGAATCGCATAGTAACATGGGGGCTTACCTCTGAAGTGACAAGAGAGATGAAGGGGAGAAAACTTGCAGATAAGGCATGGAGTGAATTCGTACGGGTGCATGGGCGCGAACCGCAGAGGCGGCGTCATGGGGTCGCGTAGAAGAGAAGTCAGCAGAGGGCGGTGATTTGATTTTAGGGTTTGAGTTTCGCTCGGGCTGAGTCGAGAGAGCAGGGTGATCAGGTGTGGGCTCGGTCATTGAGAGTGTGAAGGATTGACTTTTGGGCTGAGGGGTTTTAAGTTAGGGAGTGGACCGTGAGGTTGTGGGCTTGGGCCATGCAAGAAACAAAAAGAAAACGAAAAAGAAAAAGAAGAGTGTGGATTGGCTACATGGCTAGGCTGGGGAGAAAAGAAAGAGGGAAAAAGAAAATAAAAAGATAAGATAAGGGGAAAAATCACAACATATAACACTAAATTGTAAAAAGAACTTTACAAAAAAATTAAAATTTATATTAATAGAAATTTAGGTCATTACATTCTACACACGTTACAAAAATTTCGTCTTTGAAATTTCTCAAAAAACGAGCTGATAATAAAGGCAACAATAACTAACAGGGGGCATCCGGCTCTACTGCAGTCATGATGTAAACTTGACAGTTCTGGTGCCTCTGTTGGTAAGTCACATGCTGAGGCAAAAGAGGTTGATCCCACTGATTGGTGCTGGTTGTAGTTGTCTTGTCGACCTGCCTGAGATAGTCCCCAATGAAGTGCTCAGACGCACCGCAGATCAAACATAACTTGTTCCAACAACGACAGTTTCTTCTGGTATGTCCTGATCGCTGATAATAGTCGCATACAATGGGTCGCTAAGTTGGGGTTCCTAGTTTCTTGAAGTGTGGTATGTTCCATTTATGGTGATGGCTTCCATCGCTCAATGGAGCAAGGATTCACTGGTGGTGCTAGAGATCGACAGCCTAGCTCTGCTACTACCGTTGGAGATGGTGGAAGTGATCGTCTTAGCAGGGCAGTCAAAAGTTGATCTCTTTCAACATCCCTCTCAACATACTCATGCTGACAAGCCACTGATAGAGCAGCAGCCTGGGTGGTCAAAACTACCCCAATCAATTTCCTTTTAACCTTGATATTCAGACCTTGTTGAAAGTGTCTAACACGAATTAGAGGAGAGACCAAGATCTTTGGGGCAAACCGGCTAAGCATAAAAACTCAGCATCGTATTGCTCCACTATCATGGAGCTATGGTTTAGGTTCGTGAACCTAGCATGCGGTTTCATCTCCACCTCTGGAGAGAAAAATTGGGCCTTGAACAGCCTCTTGAATGTGTCCCAAGTGATTGGTCGCACTAGACGGCACTCCTCTACATCCCATCAGACTATGGCTATGTCAATCAATTGCAGCTTTTCCTAAATCCACCCATAAGCCATCTGAAATCCATGCTACTCTCAAATTATCATCAGTGGCTCACAACCATTCCTCTGCTTTAAGAGGCTCCTCCAATCCGTCCAGAGACTTTGGGCGTAGTGTCCGAAACTGCTGAAGTTCACATTCATGCCTAAGCTCCATCAATAGAGCAAGTCTCGTGATATCAGCTTGTTACTGAAAGATTTTCAAGAGAAGATTCTCTCGTTCATGTTGTCTACCAATTTTGGCCCGAGTTTGTGCCAAATGTTGTCGGTCTCAGATCCAGTGTTGTTGGTCCCGGATCCTCCAATTATGTCCTAGTTCTCAGCACGGATTTTTCTATCGCGACGAATTTTTCTATCGCGACAAAAGTAGACACGCTCCATCATGTATTAAAAGTGTAACATTAGTTTCTACAAGTATAGTTTACGGTACATCCTACTCAACATATACTGTTCACAAGCTAATTAGCATAGACATACATGCACCACCAAGAAAACATGGCACGCCCCGCTTTACAGAATATGTAACAGTTTTAAATATATTGCAGGTCATTCTGTTTATCGGTGAAAACAATATAGCCAATAAGAGAAATGTTCCAACCTACTCACATAAAATTTTAAGATCTGATTTATAATGTAAGATTTAAAATATCTCCAGATACAACATAATCACTCAAAGTCTGCGTCCTACGCCGCAAACTCAAACTCCCTGTAAAACCAAAGTCTCCTCGTACTCCTGATCAACACCTAACGATGCAACAAAATGATGATCCGTCAGGTCAGGATAAATTCACAATAATTTCTCACTTTTAGACTTTAAACTTTATATATGTGCATGACTGAAATAAAGCAGGAAATAGACTATACATAAAGTGACAGCCTGGTAACTAAAGATATGAATGTAAATCAGTTTCAGCTTAAGTCTATGTTATAAATCTTATAATCCAGGTGAATGTAACTATACCAATCTTAAGTTGACTTATATAGAAGAGTACGATATACAACCCGAAGACCATGTTGTACCACATGGGTGCTCACCCGGGTCGAGTCCAAAAGAGGAACATAAGTGGACTCAAAATCTATCTGACGATACTAGTGTGAGTCCAAACGGATGCATGAGTGAACCTTGGTCGAATACCATATGCGGTAGTGTAATTTTATTAATTATAATTAAAAGCATGGTTTTAGTTGTTCTCGTACTCCCTCTAATATATGTTAACCCAAAGCCCAGTAAGTCTGAAGGACAAATATTTGTTAAAGGTTATACAATTCCAGTATCAATATGTGTGTAGGTTCTAAAGTCAAAGGGACATGTTTCTTGAGTTTCATGACATAAATATGTAGCAAGAAAGGACTAATCATGTAGCAATGGTGATATAAACATAACCAACAAATTCCTTTATGGGAGAGTGATTATTCTAGCATACATCATATAGCAGTAAAAAGAGAACGAATCTCTCAATAAGTTTTAGGTCATCATTAGCATATATGGTTGGGATGTTGTGTATTTTAATTCCATTTTAAGTTCATGATTTCCAAAAGATAAATAGCCAATATGGCAATAAGTTGTTTTTCAACAATATGCCACATGTGAATCACTATCCAACAAGTCCAATAAACCAACAAATTATTCGACATGGGAATAACAATTTACTTAAATAACATATTCAACATAACCAAAAACAACCATATATCCCAACCGATGTCAAAAGTTTTATGGAATCATTTACATGCTTAAAAAGTAATTCAATGACAGTTCATGTGGAAGGATCAACTTGTGAGCTTAGATGAGCCTCATCCTCGATCACTCTAAGAGTCGATTCCAATTCCACATGCTACGCATTATCATCAAGAGATGATTTCAGTTCATCGATATAGGCATTTTAAGCTAACCATGGTCCAATATACTTCCATGATTTGAAAACCCACAAGTCCAACCAAGTCCATGAGTGTTTAAATCAAATAAACCCAAGTAAAAGGCCACATCAATTAAATCATAGTTCAAAGCCCTTGGGCCAAACTGAAATAGGGGCAAAGAACCCCTGGGTCAAATAGAACATGGGCCTAGAAGGCTACGCAACAGGGCAAAGGCCCAAAGGTAAAACAGAGATGGTGCCAAAATGGACCTCATGCCAACAAGGGCCGCAAGCATCATGGGAGGAACCCCATAGGAGAACCACTACAAATTCCTCAAGAGCAACACTATTAGGTAAAACCAACAACTTTTCACTAAAATACCAATAAGCCGAACCTATAATCAAAGAAAATATAGTACCCCTCGAACACCAACAAGCCCAAGAATAACATACAAGAGCTCAATTCTACATCATAACTAACGAGAGGAAAAACCTCCCAAAGCAATAAACCAAATTAAACCGAAATTAAGAATTAAAGCGAATTTACCAAAACACGTCAGATAATTGGCGAAGCCTTGCCGTCGTGTCGTCGTGCGGCAACGGCTGCTCACCTAGGGAAGGAGGCAAAAACCGATCATCCAAATCAAAACCAAACTTTTTTGAAGGAAGAAAATAATTTTGCAAGTAACCCTTGAAACCCAAAACAATAAACCACAAATAGAGGAGTGTGAGATCTGTAGGTGGGTGTAGAGCATGCATGGAGGTGAAGGGAGCGACGGATTTGATGGGTCGGTGTGGAGCGCCGAATCATAGGGTAACGGGGGCTTACCTCTGAAGCAATGTAACGACCCGTTTTCGGGAGCCGTCACAGTTTGCAATTATTATGCAGATCCTGATTACCAGTGAAAACAGAATAGGATAAAATAGAAAATAATACCGAATTTAAAGTCATATATGTACGATCGGTCTTAGAAACTTGGTGCACGAACAAAATCTGTAAAATCTTCTACTAAACCCGAGGAGAAAATATACAACAGAATTAGAAAATAGATTACATTTAAACCAAACTTAACAGTTTATATACAACGAAAACAATATCAATATTCATAGACTAAGAAGAGTAACTTACTGAACAGAAACAGTAACGAGTCATGAATGTCTTTAAGTGTTGGTTAAAGTTTAACTAACCATTCTAGGCCGTGACATATGTCTAAGGGAGTTATATGCATTAACACGTTCTATAACCCCGATATTAGTGTGGATAGCGGACAATTGAATATTGAAACCCTCATTTTAGAAGAAAGAGGAAAATTGTGTTTGACCCTTGTTCCATAAAATGAAGAGGAAAATTGATTGCTTTTGTAACATGCCCCACTTCCATCAGAAGAGTGGTAAACCGAATACATTATCCATAATCACATTCACACCCCTTAAACAGTGAGCTAAGTGTATGTCATTCTAATTGTTGGGTTGATGTCATGAATGTCAATGTCAAGTATTGCTCGAGTTCTCGGTAAGTGTTCATGCTATAAACCCTAAATGACGTAGATAGGGGGAACCCTATGCAAAAGACCATTGTATCAGTGAAGTTGTCAGCATTAGTAGCGATTCACGTGTCAATTAACAATATCCAACAATAGTGTAAATATCAATATTTTGCATAGGTCCTACATAACTGGAAGTTATGTATAACAAATCAATTTCATCAGTGCATCAGTTTATTTTGCAAAAGACCATGGGTATAACTAGCAGTTCATCAGTGCATGAGAAACAATCAATTTCATGTCTAAAGAATAATTATTTGTATAAAAAATTAATTAAAGCAATAAAAGGAACTTGAACGATAGTTTAAAATTACGAGCAAAAGAATTTATAATTATAAACAAAGACTAAAAAGTAATAATGAGGAACTCCAGTTGTTTTTATAGAGTGGTGTGATCAGATTCACATCTTTCGGCATCGCATTAGTTGAGTCTACCGGCCTAGGGAGATAGTTTTGTCATTTAGCAGAGAGCCAGTCAACAAGTGCATGCTAAACAAGCCAAGCCAAAAGTCGCTTAAAAGACAACCTTAATAGAAAACAGCGAACCCCGAGGATTAAAACAGGGCCTCGCAAACAAGACAAGATCCAACCAACGGCCCACTAACAGCAGCGAGAAATCGGGCCCAAAAGAAAATCCCACATCGCGACAAGACACAAAAGAGGTAACGGCGACGACCAAACATCTTCGGCAACGATAGGATCCCAACACACAACCCCCCTCCCCGACGACCGACTCTCCTTGTAGAGAAAGAAAGCCTACAAAGACCAAGTAGCAGAGACGACGAAGAAGTCGCCGTAAAATATTTAGAGATGCCGAGAATCTCATCGAAGAAAAAGAATCCCATAACTCAAATGAATCATCATATCCCAAATAGACTCGGTATAAACCGAAAGTTGGAGGAGTAATCTACCTTAAACGGAGAAATCGAATGATCAAAAAGTCTCAAAATCTCAACTCGAAAGGAAACGAACAGCCAAGATCGAAAACAGCAATTTAGAGAGGCGAAAGATGATTTTCGTATGTGAAAATAACCCTAAAATCCTTCACTTATCAATAGAGGGTGAAAACGCGCAAGAAGATTGTAATACGAGTTCGAATCAATCTCATATCCCGAAATCCACGGAGAATCAGATCGGATTTGCATTTTGAAAGGGCGGCGGCTAGGTTTCCCGTAATAAAAGGGGGAGAGAGAGGAAAAGAGAGAGAGTCGGCGGCTTCGATTCGAAATCGAGAGAGACGGCATCGATTGCGTAGGACCCGATTAGGGTTTCGCTGCAAACGCGGGAGAGGAGCGGCTCTCATGTGCCCTTTCGCAGAGAGAAGGAAGCCAAGCGAACGAATTGGGGGATGTGGACTTGGGGCTCTCGATTTCCTTAAGATAATGTTTAGGGCTTGAGGAAATTAATATGTCATGTGGGCCAAGGGACGGTTTAATTAACAAAAAAATAAGAAGCGGAAGAGAAGTAGGAATTGGCCACATGGGCTTGGGCCAGCCTGAATGGAATTTAACAAGTATGAGTGGAGAGAGATAATATGCTTTGAACTTTGGGCTTTCATCATAAGAAATATTTGAGAAGAATAAAAAGGAGGGTTATGTTGGTGAGCTGATTTGAACTGATAAAAAGTATCAATTAGATTTTAAAAAAATTGTAGCAAAATCTGAAGTAATTCCATTAAAAAGAAGGGTCATTACAAGTAACGAGAGAGATGAAGGGGTGAAAACCTGCAGAGGAGGCATGGAGGGGCTTCATACGGGCACATAGAAGAGAACCGCAAAGGCGACATCGTGGGGTCGTGTGAAAGAGAAATAAGCAGAGGGTGATGATTATATTTTAGGGTTTGAGTTTTGCTCGGGCCGAGTCAAAGTGAGGAGAGTAATCAGGTGGTCTCGGGCAGTGAGAGGATGAGGGATTGAGGGTTGGGCTCACGGGTTTTAAGTTAGGGGGTGGGTCTGTGGGGTTGTGGGCTTGGGCCGTGCAAGAAACAAAATGAAAAAGAAAAGGAGAAGAAGAAGAGTGTGTGCTAGCTGCATGGCTGGGCTAGGAAGAAGAGAGAGGGAAAAAGAAAAGGATAAGATAAGAAAGGGGGAAATAAATTAAAACAAATAACACTAAATTGTAGAAAGAAATTTACGAAGAAATTAAAATTTATATTAATAAAAATTAGGGTCATTACATTTAGAAAGTGGATTGTTGGTCAATTACACTTAACTTGGACATGATGGATGATCGCATTTATAATCCAATCACTTAGGAAGTGGATATGTAAATTTGAAGATGTATACTTCTACCAAGACATAAATCAACAAACCTAGATTGTTTTGAAATCCTAAATGATCATAAGCTATGGAGTTAACAAATGAAACCAAAATTGTCTGTATTGACAATAACCAATACTATAAACCTTCAGTTGATTGTAATACCGATATCCATATTTCTACCTTGGTAGTTATTGATGGTTCTCCTAGCGGGAGTTTACATTTAGTCTTCAGATGACCATTGCTTGCTTAATCTGATTTTTTTTCCTTTTTAAGCTTGGAGGTGTACTTAGCATGTAACGCCCCAGAAACGGGTGCCGTCGTACTCTCAAGAGTTTTGCAGGTTTTGCAGATACCAGTGAAATCAATATAGTTTAAACATGAAATAATTAAGACAAGGATAAAAAAATACTCATCTTATCAACCTTAAAAAGAGATACATTGTCTAGACAAAAGAGAAAAACTACAACGCTCAACTAAAGAAACTAAAGAAAATAGTACAGAAAGAAAAAAACGACTAAAAGTAAAGTAAAACTCTCATGGTAACACAAAGGATCAGAAATCAATGTCCTCAACCGAAAAATCGGACTCCTCGTACTGCATAGCCCCCTCTTCGAGCTGAGTATCACCTGATTGAAATGGACAACCATTATTAAAGTAGATTAAATCCATATAAAACAGTTAATTAATTTATTTTGCAAGAATTTAAAAGACACAAAAGGAACTGTAAAAGATTCTACTGACCTGGCATGATTTTAAGTAACGGTAAAGATCAAGCAATTAACTAGAAAAATTATTGTTGTGATGTGACTTATAAGAGGAGAGCACGATGTGCAACATGAAGTCCACCCTGGACCGCAGGGTGTTACCCCGGGTCGAGTATAAGGTCAAACTGTACCAAGAACTCAAGATCCATAAAAGGAAATCCTCCCAGATATGGGCCATAAACATGGCTTCAATCGCTCCCGCACCCTCTCAATTATAAGTTACCACATACCGATGATGTCAAGTGTAGTTGTTCTAGTTCTAGGATGTCAAGTATCATGTTCATGTCTTTAATTCCTAAATTACATAATTAGAGAGAGATATGCAAACTATGTTCCAGATTGTCAGATCTTGTGTATATATCAGGAGTACCAATATCATTATATAATCTCGTTGCATAATCTCTAATCATGTAATTTGGTATAAGCTAAGAAACCCAAACTTTCAATATTTCGCAGGTCTAATCTCATAAGCAAGAACACTATAGTTAACAATTGAAATTAACATTTACAGAGAAGAGATAATTTAAGCACAACTTATAAGTACAATAAGGAAAAGACGGAAAGTGTTGAAAATTTTTGGTAAAAACTTTATGGATCAAATTCATGATTTGGCACCATTAATAAGTTGTGGTCCACCTGCCGCGAGGGGTTGCTCGGGCCGATAATTTCATAAAAGAAAAATATTAATTTATGCCGAAAATCATTGTAATAAGAGTGCAGATTTCCAACTATGGGACGTAACTTGCATGTCAAAGGAAAACAGCAACAAATAGGGCCGGAAAACAATCAAGTAAACTAAACCCATTCATCAAGCAAAAACAGCATGCGACTGCAGGCGAAATGAACCCAATCAGCCAGCAAAACTCCCAAACCATGGTGCAAAAACAGGGTCAAAATGAGAAGCAAAAGACCCACAACAGAAAGCATGCAGCAGTCACACAACATGGGCAACTGAAACAATTAACCAACCAACCCAAACATGCAGCAATCATAAAACAGTATGCCAACAAGAAAACCATGACGATGATCGAATAAGTAAAACCGAACTGTATACGTAAAACAGATCTTTATCACTAAGGTATCAACAAAATTAACCTAGGGACAAGATCAGTCTAACCCATAGAAACGTAGACAACCCCCAAGTCGTGCCTTCCACCTTAGCGGCCAACCACAACCGAAAATCAACTCAAAAAATTAGAAGTGAAAATAGCGAACAATTGCTAGAGTGTCGTAACTCTAGTTTAGGTACCAAATTATTCATCGAAGGTAAAATCCTCTCAAAATCAATATGAATCATCATATCCATTACTGAAAAATAAATAATTAAAGTTCAATCGGGATCGAATCTACCTGAACGAAGTTTGCGAAAGAAAAATAAGAGATCCAAAGCCAAGCAGACATAAATCCGAAAGTCCTAGAGCAAATCCGTAGCCTCGGGAACAAGATCTGAAAACCTCAGACCAAAAATCGAAGCCCTAGGAGAAAATCCGAAGCCCCCAAAAGTAAACCGAAAAGTCTGTAATCAAAGCCGAAGATTCCAGAGCAGAAATCGAAAGTTTTGACGAGAAAAAAATTCGCGTAAAGAAACCCTAGAGATCTCTTTGCATAAATAGATAGGAAGAGGGTAGAGAAAAGATAACGTATCGCGTGTGAATCGTGGATCCGAAATCATCAGGATATCCTCACGAGAAGATCGGTGCCTTCGGATAGGGTTAGGGTTTCGAAAACCCTAAGTATCGCCGCCGCCACTCGTCGAAAAGGCATTGGGGTTTTGGGCTCGTCAAGGCAAACGAGATGAAAGAGAGAGCTCGTCCGCTGGGCTCGAGCGAGTGGAGAGAAACAAAAAGGGAACCTGGGGGTTTCGATGGGCTCGGGTGAGAGAAAAAAGGTGGGTGTGCTCGTGGGATGAGTGAGGAGTGAGATGAGATCAGTGGGTTATAGGAAAATTAGTTAGGTTATTTAAATACAAAGGGGAAAACCTTGTGGGCCTTGGGCTTTAAAACAAAAGGGAAAAACAAAAGACTGAGAGTTGGGCCTTTACATAGCAAAAAGCCATAATGCAGTATAGTGAAGTCCAGTCTAAAAACAGGAATACCGTGCAGTGTCACATATATGGCATGTTGCAAGAAGCAACCAACTAGGAGTCGACCATTATTAAGCAGTGGAATGTGGCAGTCTGGAACCACTATGCTCAAGTACACTAGCATCAGCATTTGAATGGTGAGTCTTCATTTTTCAACTACTGTATGTTACAAAATTATAGCAGCAAGTACTCCAAGAAAACTCCTGAACAAGACACTTGACAATAACTCTCCTAAAATGGACACGACGGCACATAAATAGGATGCATAATCAACTTCAAATAAGAAGAATGCACAAAAATTTCCCCGAAACTAGGACACCAAATTGGAACCTCCACCCATCAGCAACAGAAGTCAATCATAAATATTCTAAGACCACCAATATAAAAAATACCTTCTTTCTTTTCACTTTTCATGACGGTATAGATACAAGGGAAACTGGAACAAAACTGCAAGCAGATTACCAACGTCTGACCCAATTTGACAACAAAGAACACTTGGATTAAAATAAGATGGGACGAGAAAATAACAATGAGAGAGAAGGAAAAAAGAGGCGAACAAAGAAGTTGTAGAGACTGGAGAAGAGTAAGCAATAATATAAATATTGAAAAGTCAAAATAATAAAACAAATCATGTAAGAAATTTGAAATACTCAATAGCACCCACGATAAGGCTTCTTGGATCAGTCATCCTGAAATTCCTCCTCATTCAGTTAGCTTATATTTATTATATTTCTCCATATAGCATTGTCTCATTATTTCTTCAACTAGTTAAGTGTAGCAATTTGTAATTAATTCATTCTGTCAGTAGACAAAATGTGGGAACTAGTAACCTAGCTTGCAAGACAAGTTTTTATAACATTGCGAAGACTGGTCTGGATTAAATCTATATACTATTTATATTTAATAATCGGAGTCCAACCTTGTATCGTCGATAGCGAGCCTCGTTATTCCCAAAGGATCTCTTTATAAATGAGTCAGTAAGGAATCCAGCTAACCCATCTAGCAACCACTCTGAAAAAAATGAAACAAATGACATTAACAGGTATGCTAACTAATATAATGAAAAAACAAGTCTTTGTTGCACACACCATCTGTTGGCTCCTCTGCAGTTATATATATGCCAAACCATTGCTTGGCAAGAGCATAGGCAAGCTTGATTCGTGTTTCAATTGTCTAGCAAATAGATCAAAGTTCAAAAGCTACATGTGAGACCATGTTGCATGGTGCGAATGGAAACAAAAACAATGTGCAAGAAAGAACTGATTAATTTGACAACAATTTAGAAAGAAAAATTAATAGAATTAACACATGAAAATAGTAAGGTGTAATGTAGAATCTTCATAAATAAGTAAGTTTGTTTCTTCTAGAGCATTACCGAGTACCAGCATAGGAAGGTATTTCTAGTACATAATACTAAACAAAAAGGTCTTAAGTTGAAAAGAAAACTTAGCATTTTGATTTTTTTTAATAATGAAGTTATAACGAACATGATCGCTTCCATAAGTGAAATGATAAGAGGTGCATAGAACTCCATTTATGCAAAACAGTTGGAGTCGGCTTTCTTTGGATGCTTACTGGGAATGTAATGCATTTATTGGAAGCAGAAACTTATCAGAAAGTTAAATGATTTTGTATATGTACACATATAGATGCAATATGTATGTGTGTATAGTAGTTCAATTATAAATTTAGCAAAGAAGCATCGCATCTCGGTAATGATGACTTATATTGACCATCATCTATCCCAAATAGCTGCAATTATGTGAGAGTGTGCCCGCGTGCATGTGCGTGTGAACATGATTTTGACATAGATTTTTGTTTTCCCAGAAGCAAATAGACGTATCTTTTCCTCTTCCCGAAAAGATATTTGTAATGTTCCTTCTTTGCCTATTTCACTAGTTTCATTGGTAGTTAAAAAAATCAAACAGCCACATCCAATTTTGCCAAAGAATTCTCAAGGACAGAAGTCTAGAACTTTAGTAAAGATCCGGCAAGTAGGATTTATTGTTTCAAATTGCTCATGCACCACAATTAGGAAATGTTATTGGGATCTAGGATCATCCTGTGTTGGCGTAACACTACCACACCGTTCTTAGCTCTCTCTTCCATCAACAATTAGAGACCCATAATTTTCAAATTTTGGATTGATCCCTCAAAGGCAGAAAATCTCCTCCGTGTTGTCATGTGCTGTCGTGTCATGTTGAATACTAGATATGCCCCAATAAATGAGTATTTATGTAGAAATGTTTAAGTAAATCACACATATAGATGATGGTTTAAAAGTCATCTTATACCAAGACATGTCAATCGTATTGTATCAAATTTCGAGCATGCCAATGTGATCCATCCAAGAGCAGTAGACACCACTGATATTACGTAAAAAAAGAATACAAACCACAAGTTGAAATTTTAACTTATTCCATGTACTAATAGAAAGAATCACGTTTAAATTCAAAATCAAAATTTGATAAAATCAATAAAACTGATATGTACTGGACTTTTCGAACAAAGTTTGTAGACAATGATACAAAAAGGCCACTCTATTAGTGCCAGTAGAAATCCTTCAATTTTTGAAAAGATACATATAAGATATAGACATTTCAGTCACAGTATGCATTTCCTATACTCTTTATCTCTGTGTTGTATGATTTACATACTCTATCGTGGTGTTTTCGATGGTCTTGATTGGTTTGTATTTTCCCTATTCCCTATCTCTGTGTTGTATGATTTATACTCTTGCAACTATTTAAGCTTCCGCATCTTATCTGATTATTATTATTATTATTATTTACAAGTAGTAATGTTGATTAAGATTCAATTGGGTAAATCTAATTGAATTCTTAGATAGAAAGTTTGAGGATTTGATTTAAAATTTGTTAAATATTATTCACCCCCTCTAGTGTTTTTGTTTGCCATCCCAGTGATCCAACAAAAACTACTTATATAAGTCTTTGCTTCCAAATTAAATGGTTGTGCCTTAATTGATGACACGATAAAATTAAAAGAGAAATAGAAATCAAAGCTTGATGATGATAACGTAAGATATCGGTATGGTTTTTTATGCAAAGGATATCGACCTCAATTATAACAGGCCCGTCACCTTCTTTAAGAACATCATTATAGATTTTACATTATCTAAATAGTTCTTCAAGAAAGTTGATATCTTGAACACTAATATGATTCTTTTCGCTAGATAAGCCTTGAGTATCGATATTTTTGATGTTTGATATTGTTTGTTACCTCATCCTTGTAGATGCTTCCTATTCTTTTCAATATTGTTATTATTGTTTACCGTTCCTGCTTATCACTATTTATTTTTATACTTCCTCACATCGTTGCTTATAGCCTTATACTATTGCAAATTGTAGATATTATAGTTGTTAGTTACAGTAACTGTAACAGTAACAGATATCATGTAGAAGATTTCAAAGGTATATAAAAGGAGAGAAATACAATAGACGAACAAGTTAGAAAGAGATGAAGTTTTATCACGACTCGTGATTTTACATATTGTTGGATATAATGAAAATCATATAATGTTTTGTAATGGTATGTGAAGCACATATCATGACTCATGTTTTTTGAAAGTTGATGGAACTATAACATTTTCTAATTGGTTGGCATATTGTCACAGCTCATAAATTTACATATTGTATGGATGAGATTTTTAACTCCTATGATTTTTTACCGATTTATGGTCTGTCATGACTCAAAATTTTGCATATTTTTAGATGATATTGAATAGTGATTTATGATGCTTATGTCATGGCTCTACTGCTTTGAAAGGTTGATGAGACTTTAACTCCGCTAATATTTTCTAAGTTTGTGATATTTTTTATATTTTTTCTATTCATGAATTATCGCTTCGTAAGAAATATGTTCACATCAACGCTACGTAATATTATTCATGATATTTTGATGGCAATGATATCCAGGATGTTATAACTTATAACAACTCTTTAGTTATCAAAATATATATATGTAATGTGTCACGGTTGCTTTTCGACCGTATGTTTTTCGTGCGCGTACCTTCTTGTTCGTACGTGTATTTTTGTGACCTCCTCTTGTACCCTGAACGCGCGATGTTATATATCGTTGTGACCCTCTGAGAAAGTACTTATTTGTGGAATTTTTCGTGAACATCACTTTACGGCTCATTCTTCCACAAAATAGCTTTGTTTGAAGGGGTGTCGTAACGTTAGACTTCGACGTTTGACCTTTTTATTTTTAGATCCGTTTTCCGATAACCTAGCTCAGGACCGATCATCTTAGTCTCGACCCTCTCGTCGACACGATCGTCACGATATTTTTCTTGTATTTATCGGACACCGTTAGACCGACCTATCGACCTAATCACTTTCAATTTGTAATTAGCCTAATTAATTCAAAAATCAAATCTTAATCAATTCTAATTAAATCTAATCCCTTGGATCATACGTATCACATGAAATATTTCCTAGTCTATTTGCACACTAAATCTACCCTCCCCCTCTCACACACACACTCTCCAATCACCCCTAAATCCACTCATATTCAACCCCATTTAGCAAAGCCCCTCTTTGTTTTCAACACACACGCAAACACCTAGGGTTTGTTCTCTTTTCCCAGCCGCCATCAACCCATCAACAAACTCACGGCCTCCGCCTAGATCCGGCCACCCCTTCTCGTCGCCGGCCAAGCTCCTCCACGCCGTCCAGCAGCAAACTCGCTCTCCTCAACCCCATGAACTGCCGCCCAGCCTTGAAGACAGCCGGCCTTCCCCTTACAAAACCACCCAGCACCGCCGCCTTCTCATCGGACTTCCTCCTCCAGCAACCTCTTGCCGACCATTTCCTCGCGCACACCCTCTCCCCTTGCTAGCCCCTACATCCGGCCACCTTCTCCCTTAGAACAGCTCCTCTCCTCCTCTATACCCGCCGGAAAAACTCACGGCCACCACCTATTATTGCCGCACATAGCCAACCGCCGGCGACCCCACTTGCTACAACAGTCGCCCATCTTTTACCCATGTCGACAAGCCCCTCTTCAACCATCCTAACCGCCGGCCACCCTCAACTGCTCCACCCGCGGCCCTCCTCCACAAAACTGTCACTACCCTTGCCGAACTGCCGCACATCAGCACCAACCCCCCCTAAAACTGTCCTCCCCTTGGCTGAACCCCCATGAAGCAGCCCACAACCACGCCCTATCACCCAGTTCATGTGTCGCGACCTGCCACCCATCCTCCTCCACAAAAAGAATTGCCGAACCCTCCCATTGCTGTCGCACCCTATGGCAGCCCCTCTTACTACCGCACAGAATCGCACCCTCCTCTACAGACGGCCAGCCCCATCTCCACTAAATCCGACACTCCAGCCGCAAGCCCCGAGGCCGCAACCACTAGCGGTCTCCCTAGCCCCGTGCTCCTGCGGCCATCTTCGCCGCTAGCGCAAGTCGTACCTTGCTCGCTGCCGGATCTAACCCCTGACGTCGCTATCCGACGTCAGTGTAGCTCTCGCGTTGTGTTAAGGTATACCTGAACCGTAGGAACCCAAACATCGCCGGTTTAACAAGATAAAAACGGTAATTTTATTGCGTTTGATTAAATAACTAATCAAATATTAATAATATGGGACTGTAGGATTGGTGATTGGTAGAGCACGTAGGCAGATTCTGGACCGTTAATCTGAGACTTGTGGACGTTGTATCAGTCAAGTGAAACTTGCACAGTAAATTGTTAAGCCATGTTTACGCTATTTTGAATACTTGTGTAAAAGAGACTAGGTGGTGAAATGATAGTCGCCTAGACGCCCATATTTGATCTAGCTTGACAATGAAGCTAGGTCTGACACATATACTTGATCTAGCTTGACAACGAATCTAGGTCCGACACCCTTGCCATGTCATTTCATGCATCACATGTCCCATTTATTTTGCTATAACTGTACTCAATTCAATATCTGCTCTCATACCATCGTATTGCATATTCCATGTCATTACATACATTGAATGTCTTGTAATGAATGTGTAGCACACGCTACTATTGAAATATAAGCTGCGGCAAGTAGGATTGTAACGCCCCGTTTCCGGGTGTCATTACTTTTCCGTTAATTGTGCAGGCCCTGCAAGGTTCCAGTGAAGCCAACATAGAGCAACAGATAATTTCATAACAGAATCAACTTTATTCATCCTCCAAAGAGGGAACCAAAGCATAACAAAAGATAATCTACTAGTCTTTATTTCTAAACAACAATAAAGCAACTAAACCATAGAAGAAAACTCTCCTTACTAATCCTTGACTCAGAAATCAGCACTCTCCACTGGAAATTCCGACTCCTCGAAAGCTGGAGCCTCCTCTCGTACACTGGTTCAGTTTCTGTTGAGAAAACATTGAAAGAATAAAGTAAACAATATTTGCATTAAACAACAATTAAATCTTTCATGCAACCCTAGTCCTAAGCAAGCCAACACTAAACACTAAACTAAACCTTTCTAACCAATGTGTACCAATCTTTTATTATACTCATAATGTAAAGGAAAAGAGCGGACTGAAGAACAACCTCGGGTTTCACCGGCGAGCTCACCGGTGCCCAACATTTATTGGTCCAAGTATTCATCAAGGAACACAATCTAGTCATTCGGTTCTGTCAATGAGCGTAGTCTTCGCCACCCTTTCTAACTTTAATTAAGAGCCAACCCATGTTATTCTAACTATCTATTTCAATTGTCCACTAGTTCTATACTTTATAAACTTCGTAGGAAGAAAAGTGCACAAAACTAATGTCGTTAAAAGACAAGTCCAATGTAACATTATTTCACAAATACTGAATTATTGCACAATTCTAACAACAAGTCTATTTGCTAACTGTAGCAGTTCCATACATTAATTCCTATGGTGAAAGAAACTACATTTAATATGTTCTAAAAAACAGTTCCAAAGTAATCAATTCATTCAAACATTAAAACTAAGACGAAATTGTTTATGAAATGAAATAATTCCACTATTGGATCAGATTCGTATTTTTAGGCATCCGCGATGGGTTTCTATGGTTTACCAGCCCAAGGGAATTTTCCATCAATCTCCGTAAATAGGACGATGGGCCATGCTCATATAAAGTTTCACAAATCAGCCAAAATTTGATACCGAACCATCAGAACTACACATGTATAGCAAATACAGCATATAATGAGCCGAACAATGGGAAACTGCACCAAAACAGCGAGTAATTAGCAAACAGCGGCTAAACACCATGAGCCACAAGCCGCAAGTATTAACGGGAAGCCAAAACAGCAAACCCATTACCAACCGAGCATCCTGGTAAGGAGAAAAACCCCCGGCGGCCAACCCTAGTACCCAATAGTCCCGAATCAATGTGTACGAAGCTGCGACAAAGGTGTCGCCATGCTCGTATGATGCCTTTTCTATCATAGGGGATAAAAATCCCCTTTTTATACTAGCGAATCATCATTTCCTATTATCCGAAAATCCCGGAACCCTAGTTCTTTCACAAATCCAAAAGCAGGAAGGAAATAACTGAAGTTTAAAGCAAATAGGTTTACCGATCTTGAAGAAAACGAAAGCCAAGAGATCCTGAAGTCCAGATCCCCAATAACGAGATGATTCGGAAAAGTTTAAGAGGAAAACAATTTTCGCATGCTACCGAAAACCCTAAGAGAGTTGCAGCGCATAAATAAGAGAGGCGAGAGAGATGATCTTATCGAAGGGGAAAATCCCGAAGAATCCACGCGAGAACAGGTGGTTAGGGTTTTCGAAAACCCTTGGCGGCTGCGTCATCGTCCGCTTGCTTCGCCCGCGCGATGAAGAAAGAAGCGGGCATCGGGTGGAGATAAAGGGGAACGGGTGAGGGAAATAGTAAAGGAAAATGGGCAGAGAGAGTCAGTGGCGAGTTTATAGAATGAGTTGGGCTCAAAAGTGGGCCTGGGCTTATATTAAAAAAATGAATCGTTACATCCTCCCCCTACAATAAATTCCGTCCTCAGAATTAAAAGAATCAAGACTTATTCAAAAAGATAGGGATAGCGCTCCATCATCTCGTCTTCTCGTTCCCAAGTAGCCTCGCCTGGTGCATTACGATGCCATAAAATCTTCACCAAATTGACTGTCTTGTTCCTCAGATTCTTCTGCTGTTGATCGATGATCTCCACTGGCTGTTACTCGTACGTCAGGTCTGGACGCACTGAAATCTCTGAATGGTCCACCATGTGCGCTGGATCTCCCACACATTTGCGTAGCTGAGAAATGTGGAACACATTATGCACCCCTTCTAAGATGGAGGAAGTGCAATCTTGTAAGCCACTTCTCCTACTCGCTCAAGTACATCGAACGGTCCAATGTAACGCAGGCTAAGCTTTTCTCGTCTGCCGAAACGAATCAGACCACGATTCGGCGAAATCTTCAAAAATACCTTGTCTCCTGTCTGAAACTCCAAATGTCTTCGTCTCGAATCTGCCCAATGCTTATATCTGTCTTGAGCCAATTGCAGTCTGTCTCTGATCGTCCGTACCACATCAACTGCATCTACTATCATTTCGGGTCCCATCAATTCTCGATCTCCAACATCTTCCCAGCTCAAGGGGGACCGACACTTCCTTCCATATAAGGCCGCAAATGGGGCCATCCCGATACTAGCCTGATGGCTGTTATTATATGCGAATTCCACGAGGTGTAGGTGATCTTCCCACGACCCCTTGAATTCCAGCATGCAGGCTCGCAACATGTCCTCAAGGATCTGAATGGTGCGCTCTGACTGCCCATCTGTCTGAGGATGATAGGCAGTGCTAATCTTGATATGAGTACCAAGATTCTTCTGAAGGCTCTTCCAAAAATGTGATGTGAACCGGGTATCTCTGTCTGAAACTATGCTCACCGGTACTCCGTGTAACCTCACAACTTCTTCCATATATCTCTTAGCAAGAATCTCAGTAGACTGACCAACTCTGAAAGGTATGAAGTGTGCAGAGTTCGTCAAACGATCCACAATTACCCAAATAGCGTCGTTCTGCTTCTTGCTTCGGGGTAAGCCAGTCACAAAATCCATCGTGATATGCTGCCATTTCCACTCAGAAATTGGCAGTGGCTGCAACAATCCTGCAACTCTTTGATGTTCAGCCTTCACCTGCTGACACACTGAACACTTGGC
The DNA here is from genome assembly GCA_030789695.1 of Scilla litardierei. NCBI lineage: Eukaryota > Viridiplantae > Streptophyta > Magnoliopsida > Asparagales > Asparagaceae > Scilla > Scilla litardierei. Next base: position 30,426,347 of record CM061138.1, read on the forward strand.
CACGCTCCGCGTAACGCTCCTCTTCATTCCGTGCCACCAATAGTGCTGCTTCAAATCCTGATACATCTTCGTACCGCCCGGATGAACGAAATAGTGCGAATTATGTGCTTCCTTCAACAACTCCTCTCGAACATCTCCAATTGGTACGCAAAGTCTGGTGCCAAATCTCAAGGATCCATCTGAATGTATTGTGTACTCTGGTCGCTGCCCTGCCATCACCAACTCTCTGATCTTCTGAAGCTTAGTATCTCCTGCCTACGCAGCCTTGATCATGTCTACCAAAGTGGACTGTATGTGAAGATCCATCAATGAGTAAGCCAGTCCAGGTAGAATCACCTCAATCTCCAACTCCCGCAACTCCTGCTGAAGCCTCCACTGAGTCGTAAGGGTAAGCACCGCTGGAAGTCGACTCAGTGCATCGCGTACAACATTGACCTTTCCTGGATGGTACTGGATATCAATGTTGTAATCGGCCATCAGTTCGATCCATCGCCTCCGCCTCAAGTTCAGGTCCTTCTGGTCGAAGATATACTTCAAGCTCTTATGGTCCGTAAAAATCTTCACATGCTCTCCGAGCAGAAAGTGCATCCAAATCTTCAACGTGAAAATAACGGCTACTAGCTCCAAGTCATGGGTGGGGTAGTTCTGCTTATGTTTCTTCAGCTGCCTTGATGCATAGGCTACCACACGACCATGCTGATGTAGTACACATCCAAGACCCTTGTCGGATGCGTCGCAGTAAACCTCAAATCCTCCTGATCTATCTGGAATAGTAAGCACTAGCGCGGTAATCAATCTCTTCTTCAGCTCCCAGAACGTCTCGTCACAAGTCTTAGACCAAACATAGATTACATCTTTTCGTGTCAGTCGGGTCATAGGTTCTGCAATCTTCGAAAAATTCGGAATGAACCTCCTGTAATAACCAGCCAAACCCAGAAAACTCCGAATCTCAGACACTGTCTTAGGTGCTGGCCACTTCAGAACGGCAGCTACCTTCTCCGGGTCTACTGCAATCCCTTCTCCTGATACGACATGACCAAGAAATCCCACTTTCTTCATCCCAAATGCACACTTGCTATACTTAGCGTACAACTGGTGTCGCCTCAAGGTCCCTAGGACCATCCTCAAGTGTGTTGTGTGCTCCTGCTCGCTCTTCGAATATATTAGAATGTCATCAAGGTATACCACCACGAACTTATCCAGATACTCATTCAGCACTAGGTTCATAAGACTCATGAATACCGATGGTGCATTGGTCACACCAAAAGGCATTACCAAGAATTTCGTACTGTCCATATCTGGTGCTGAACGCTGTCTTGTAAATGTCATCCTTCTTGACTCTCAGCTGGTGATAACCACTCTGCAGATCCAGCTTAGAAAAGATGCACGAGCTCTCAAGCTGGTCAAACAGGTAGAGGGTACTTATTCTTCACCGTCACTTTGTTCAACTCTCTATAGTCCACGCACATCCTCCTGGTCCCATCCTTCTTCTTAACCAAAAGTATCGGAGCACTCCATGATGATGCACTAGACCGAATCCAACCCTTCTGCAAAAGATCGTCTAACTGAGTCCGAACTTCAACCAATTCTGATGGGGCTAGACGATAAGGATTCCTGGAATAAGGTTGAGCTCCTGGCACTAGCTTGATCGAAAACTCCACGGCACGATCTGGAGGTAACCATGTAAGGCTATCCAGAAATACGTCTGAGAACTCATGCACTATAGCCGGCCTCTCTGAAGCAGCATCCATAGAAGTCATCACGGCATTCGAAAGTCTGGCTCTGTACTTCACTGGTCCTTCTGATCGGCTCCCGCTAACGAATTCAAATTTCGGCTGGTTTGGGATCTCGAACACTACTCTCCTGCGTCGACAATCGATTGTGGCATAAAAGGTCCCTAGCCAATCCATCCCGAATACGGCATCAAAACTCGGTATGTCGATGGCTAGAAAGTCGGCATAGAGTTCTCACTTGCATATGACTACGGGACAGTTTGGATGTCCACTAGTCGTCCGCAACACGCTACCTCCCGTCTTGACGTCCCAGCCAGAGGTGAGAGGTGAAATGGGAATAGCGTGTTGGTTGGCAAATTGCGTCGCCATAAAACAATGCGAAGCTCACGAATCAAAAAGAGCAAGAGCGGGTTTGCTAGCTACCAACACAACTCCTACGGTCGCGAAAACTATATCTAAGCATGCATCATACGATAAAACAACTTAAAAGATAAGGGTAAATTTGTGCCTGTAATGACCTGGCATGTAGCCTCGGCCTCCTCAACTGTCATGGTGAATGTTTGGCGCTTCGGAGGTGGAGCCTGTGGTCGTGGCTGCTGAAATCCCCGTCGCTGAGGTGGGGGTCCACGCTGAGTATTCCCAGCTGGAGCTGTAGCTGGTGCAGATGTCTGTTCTGGAGCCGCTGGTCTCTGTCCCTTCTCGGGGCAGTCTCTGGAAACGTGGCCGTCTGCTCCGCAAATCAGGCACTGATTCATTAGATATCGACACTCTGACTTGACGTGCCCTGGCTTATTGCAATAGTGATAGACGGTCTGTTGTCTGCGCTGTTGTGGCTGCTGTGGATGTGGTGGGGCCGGCCTCTTAGAAGATGTCTGCTGAACTGGTCGGAATGCCTATCGACTAGGTGGTGGAGGGGGACGTCTCTGAGGAGCACTCGCTTGTCGTTCCAGATCTTCCTTCTGTTGTACGTACTCATAATCTCGAGCTGCAGAGAGTACGTCAGTGTGGGTCTTCAGCTTGTGCCCCACTAGTTGCTTCTGAATCTTCATGTTCAGCCCTTCCTGAAAACACTGAGCTCTGTCCCATGGGTCGGACACCACATTCTTCGCAAACATGCAAAAAGTCCACTTATTAGTAAATTACATACATCTATAGATTAACTGTATAAGTTGTAATACATACTTGCTGAGTCTGGAGAATTCAGCATTGTACTGTTCCACATTCATGGAGCCCTGCTTCAGGTTCATAAATTGAGCCTGCAGCGTCCTCTTTACTTCAGGAGAGAAATATAGAGCATTAAACCTCTCCGTGAATGTGTCCCATGAAATTGGCTGGACCAATTGATCCTCCTCTGAATCCCACCATGACATAGCATCTTCAATTAACTGTAGCTTTGTCATGTCCACCCATGAATCTGGTGCGATCCATGCTGCTTTCAGCATAGCAGCTGTGCGACGTAGCCACTCTGTTGCTGCCAGTTGTCCCTCTGTCCCTTTGAAAACCGGTGGTCGCAGTAATCTGAATTGCTGAACTCCACCTTCACGTCTGTGCTCAGGCTCCCTTTGCTCAGGTTGCCTTTGCAAAGCTCTAACCATTTCTCATAGAGTCTGGTCTGTAATCTGAATCGTCGCTACAGGTTGCTCAGTATTGTTATCCACATTATTCCCATTGCCGACGTGATGATTCTCGCCAATTCCATTGTTTGCAGTACCATTAAGTTTGGGGTCGATGTTGTTGTCTGCATTCCCGTTGTCGACTTGATTATTAGGTTGGTCTTCGGCGTCGTAGTTGTAGTCATTACCATAGTCAACATTCTCATGAGCCACGTGATTGGCGTTGTTGGGGACGTGGTTCATGGTTCCAGCTCTATGCCCATCACCGTGATTTCCCGCCAAGTCTGCATGTGTAACGATTGGATTACTCCCAGTACCATGTCAACGATGGTATGCTTTAGACATCCTGTATTTCAAAGAATGGTGTCAGTCCAGCTGTTCATCTATGAGCTTTTCTGCTTGCTCTATACTGTTCACGAGGTTCTTGCAGGGACCTGCATGGGCCACCAACTTGTAACGCCCCGTTTCTGGGTGTCATTACTTTTTCGTTAATTGTGCAGGCCCTGCAAGATTTCAGTGAAGCCAACATAGAGCAACAGATAATTTCATAACAGAATAAACTTTATTCATCCTCCCAAGAGGATACCAAAGCATAACAAAAGATAATCTACTAGTCTTTATTTCTAAACAACAATAAAGCAACTAAGCCATAGAAGAAAACTCTCCTTACTAATCCTTGACTCAGAAATCAGCACTCTCCACTGGAAATTCCGACTCCTCGAAAGCTGGAGCCTCCTCGTACACTGGTTCAGTTTCTGTTGAGAAAACATTGAAAGAATAAAGTAAACAATATTTGCATTAAACAATAATTAAATCTTTCATGCAACCCTAGTCCTAAGCAATCCAACACTAAACACTAAGCTAAACCTTTCTAACCAATGTGTACCAATCTTTTATTATACTCATAATGTAAAGGAAAAGAGCGGGCTGAAGAACAACCTCGGGTTTCACCGGCGAGCTCACCGGTGCCCAACATTTATTGGTCCAAGTATTCATCAAGGAACACAATCTAGTCATTCGGTTCTGTCAATGAGCGTAGTCTTCGCCACCCTTTCTAACTTTAATTAAGAGTTACCAACCCATGTTATTCTAACTATCTATTTCAATTGTCCACTAGTTCTATACTTTATAAACTTCGTAGGAAGAAAAGTGCACAAAACTAATGTCGTTAAAAGACAAGTCCAATGTAACATTATTTCACAAATACTGAATTATTGCACAATTCTAACAACAAGTCTATTTGCTAACTGTAGCAGTTCCATACATTAATTCCTATGGTGAAAGAAACTACATTTAATATGTTCTTAAAAACAGTTCCAAAGTAATCAATTCATTCAAACATTAAAACTAAGACGAAATTGTTTATGAAATGAAATAATTCCACTATTGGATCAGATTCGTATTTTTAGGCATCCGCGATGGGTTTCTATGGTTTACCAGCCCAAGGGAATTTTCCATCAATCTCCGTAAATAGGACGATGGGCCATGCTCATATAAAGTTTCACAAATCAGCCAAAATTTGATACCGAACCATCAGAACTACACATGTATAGCAAATACAGCATATAATGAGCCGAACAATGGGAAACTGCACCAAAACAGCGAGTAATTAGCAAACAGCGGCTAAACACCATGAGCCACAAGCCGCAAGTATTAACGGGAAGCCAAAACAGCAAACCCATTACCAACCGAGCATCCTGGTAAGGAGAAAAACCCCCGGCGGCCAACCCTAGTACCCAATAGTCCCGAATCAATGTGTACGAAGCTGCGACAAAGGTGTCGCCATGCTCGTATGATGCCTTTTCTATCATAGGGGATAAAAATCCCCTTTTTATACTAGCGAATCATCATTTCCTATTATCCGAAAATCCCGGAACCCTAGTTCTTTTCACAAATCCAAAAGCAGGAAGGAAATAACTGAAGTTTAAAGCAAATAGGTTTACCGATCTTGAAGAAAACGAAAGCCAAGAGATCCTGAAGTCCAGATCCCCAATAACGAGATGATTCGGAAAAGTTTAAGAAGAGGAAAACAATTTTCGCAAGCTACCGAAAACCCTAAGAGAGTTGCAACGCATAAATAAGAGAGGAGAGAGAGAAGATCTTATCGGAGGGGAAAATCCCGAAGAATCCGCGCGAGAACGGGTGGTTAGGGTTTTCGAAAACCCTTGGCGGCAGCGTCATCGTCCGCTTGCTTCGCCCGCGCGATGAAGAGAGAAGCGGGCATCGGGTCGAGATAAAGGGGAACGTGTGAGGGAAATAGTAAAGGAAAATGGGCAGAGAGAGAGTCAGTGGAGAGTTTATAGAATGAGTTGGGCTCAAAAGTGGGCCTGGGCTTATATAAAAAATGAATCGTTACAAGGATCTTGACTCCTACATCATGTAATGAGGCTAGGTGCACCCCTATGCCAAATCAAGAACAATTCCTGACTTGTGTTCCAGAAGCATAAAATGTATAAACACTTCCTGGCTCGTGATCCAGAAGATGGACGCCAATCCATACACACGTGGAGGGATAGGGTTAAGCGATCACTTAGCATAGAAGTGTGCATGTACAACAACTTCAGCTGAAAAGCGTAAACACTGTGCACATCGTGAATACAAGTTAATCGTGAATATTGTTTAGTAGCTCTCGCTACGACGTGTCATGCATTGCAAATATCATGTTCATGTTTAAACTGCTGCATTCATTGAAATATCATGCCATGTCATCATCATTTTAACTGCCAAGTCGCATTTGTCTTATAACTGATGTACTTCATGTTTCCTTGCACAAAAGTCTCTCTTTTCCTCTTTGGAGATTTTTGCTGACATGTGATCTTTCCTCTTTGGATGTCACATGTCAGGCTTTGAGCCTGAGATAGTTGCTGAGGACGACCAGGTTGTTGACATCAAGTTCGAGGATACCATAGACCAGTCTTAGTCTCACCTGGAGGTTTTCTCTTAGTTGTTGTTTACTTTCCTAGTAGCTGCTGTTAGATTCTTCGGTACGTAGCACCATTTCTTGTTTTAGTTTCGGCCATGCTTGGGTCCTTTCATTTTCAGACTTATACCTTTATTTTATGATTATATCTGTAGATGTTGGAATAATGAAATGGATCTTTTGGATGTTGGTTATTTTATTGCCTGCGTTCATATTTATTATTGTTGTTTCATTGCACTGCAAGAATCTGCGAATGGATGAACACACAAATGCTTATCAGACTGCAGCTTCACAGCTTCAAGTCTGAGCGGACCTCTTCACTTTTCGCCTTCCATACTTGGGAAGCGGGACGTGACATAATGTCAAAATGCACACCACAATCTTGTCTTATCCTAGATATATCCCCCCGATATCAACCATCCAATAAGAAAATATCCACCTAATAAAATCTCAATATCCGATATTTAAAACCTTACTGACATGTAGTATCCAATATTTTCAATAGAAATGATACCAATACTACAAACCATCGCTAATACAGAGACCAAAGTTGAGATTTCAAACCTTCTTTATTCCCATCATTGAATTATCTGAATCTTACACGCACAATTATAGTTTTTTAAATAGGCCCAAATGGTCATGTGCATTAAGGCATATAAAGGATCAACCAAGATATACAAAGGCACTATGTGAAGGTAAATCGCTTCCAACATATAGTAATTTCACACAAGGATGAAACAAAATGATTATCAGACGCAAGATATTAACCTAAGGAGATCCAAGGTGTTAATACAATCCGGGATATTACCTTACAGCCTCTTTGTCTCTCATCCGCACATCTCTGTCTTATCCACATGCATGCATAGGCACGCGCGTGCACCAGTTTTCTAATGTTGATACTGAGATTGCATGGTACACCTATGCGCTCAAGCAAACGCACATCAAGCTTTCTCATGCACGCATGCAACCACATGATCATAAAATACGCGCGTATGACATTAATGGGCATGCGCATAAACTTATAGAGATATGCATTTTAGTTAATTGGGCATACTTTAGCATGTACAAGCACATACCCCCTCCATCCCCCACCCTCATTTAGTTTAGTTAAAATCTATTATACAATTGAGAACTTTTTTTGAACTCCCCTCTTCAAACTCAAGGGGAGAACCCTAAGATTGGACTTCCATTTTTCATTGCAAACGATTATCGAATGGCAATTGGGTTCATCATCTGGATCCGGATTAAGCCATTGTAGTATCTGATTGGATTAGACAAGAATGATTCTAACTGAGTTCGTATTTAAACGTGACTTGGGAATCAGGTGATAGGATGAAGCTTGGTCTCTAGTACCATGTTATAAGATTGAGAGGTGGATAGTATTTCTGATAGTGGTGAAGCCACATAACCGTAATTAAAATCATATCTAACCCAAAAGCTTAAGTCAATGGATAAAAACCCAATTACTAATTTATTAACATCATTTTCTTTCAAAAAAAATTCAAAGTGGGACTACTATTCTCTACACTCCCGAGCTCAGTCAGAGATTTCAAACATTTTTTAGTTCATTCATGGCTCATGACTTTAGCCAGTCTAGAACATGTCCCAACCTATTAGACCCTAATAGTACAAATAATGGTGACTAGGATGATGCCTAGGATATTGACTAGGACAATGATAATAGGAAAAATGATTTGAATTTGAAATTTGGGTGAACATATTGTGGTGAAAATTAACACTTGAGGGAAAATTTAAATGTGGTTTGATTTCTGTGTTAGGGGGAATGCTAAAGGGGGGGAATATTTATTTTGAATTTTGCCATACAAGGACAAAGGGTCGTCCTATGTGGCAGCCATTTGTCCTACTAGGACAAAGTGTATGGGAGAGTAGTGTGGGCCTAATGGGGCGTGCCGCGTGGGTGCGGGGTTGGGTGTGGGGTTGGGTGTTTTGGTGTAAACCCAAAACAAAAGCCAACCACAAAAACCCAAAGACCCATCTTCCCCCTATTTACGGATTTGCCATTGCACTTTTTCCTCTTTGCACCATGTTTTTTTTGCGCTTTAATCCCTGCTTTTGCGCCCCTGCGACGAGTGACCCAGATTTTCTATTTGTTGTCGATATTTTGCCCAAGAGACGACTGTCTCCGTCGGCATTTCGCTTATGAGTCGGCTGTCCCCGTCGGTTTCGTGCCCGGAAGACAACCTTTGTCGTGCCCTCCGGGCACGGGCATTCGCTAGTACATATACACAACTTCTCTCAGGCACACGCTGACCTTTCTCTAAGTTATAATAGAAATAAAAATGAAAGGTGTGCCAATTATTTCTGATGTTGGTGAAGCCAAAAACCATTAGTTGAAATCATATCTATCTAAAAAGTTTAAACCAAATGATAGACGCCTAATTACTAATTTATATACATCATTTTCTTTTAATTTTTCAAAATGAGACTATTATTCTCAACTCCCCTCTTCAAACTCAAGGGGAGAACCCTAAGATTGGACTTCCATTTTTCATTGCAAACGATTATCGAATGGCAATTGGGTTCATCATCTGGATCCGGATTAAGCCATTGTAGTATCTGATTGGATTAGACAAGAATGATTCTAACTGAGTTCGTATTTAAACGTGACTTGGGAATCAGGTGATAGGATGAAGCTTGGTCTCTAGTACCATGTTATAAGATTGAGAGGTGGATAGTATTTCTGATAGTGGTGAAGCCACATAACCGTAATTAAAATCATATCTAACCCAAAAGCTTAAGTCAATGGATAAAAACCCAATTACTAATTTATTAACATCATTTTCTTTCAAAAAAAATTCAAAGTGGGACTACTATTCTCTACACTCCCGAGCTCAGTCAGAGATTTCAAACATTTTTTAGTTCATTCATGGCTCATGACTTTAGCCAGTCTAGAACATGTCCCAACCTATTAGACCCTAAATAGAACTACCAATAAATAGATAATTATCGAGCCACTAGTTAAAGCCACGTGCATTCACTGAGACGCTTCATACTTCAAAGGGTTTCAAAACAGTGCTAGCTTTCAGATTTGTTACAAGGAAGTTATACTGAATCTACCAGTCTCATTATTCAAGAATTAACAAAGTACAACAATAAATTTTTAAAAATTAAAGCTTATGCAAGACAGAATAAAGAGACATAAGAACACTCAATAACCCCACATCAATACATAAGAGATTGGAAGTACTTGCAATGATCATTGTATATTTGTAGTAAACAACCAGCAATATAAGATAGCTTGACTAGTAATCTAAGCATCAAACATATTGGGGAAATCTAATAAATTTCCATGGATGTCCAAAAATTATAAAATATGATTGGTACGGACTCCTAATTATTACTTCATTCTTGCAATTTTATGGTAAATGCCCTCTATCATTTAAAAGGGCAACCATATATAAAATGAGAAAACCAAAAAGCAAACCTGATCTATGACCTTCTCATCAAATAAGAGCTGAGAAGTGAAAATACACATTGATGCTCCCAGACTCATAGAAGATACTGATAGTTCAGGCGGTATAAAGATTTGCTTGTATGAGCCAAAGGGAAAAGATGCAGAAAGGTAATCTTCATAGTGTCTGTAAAGAAACAGATGAAATGAGCAAAAAATGATACAGAGAATATTTCATATAGAAGGCTTTGGGAACTACAAAGTGCGAGGTGCTACTTCTTCAACCAAAATAAAAACATAAAAACATAAAATGTATTTACATAACTAACCCACCTAAATGCTTGATGGAAAAAGTCAACAGTATTCTGAAGCTTTGATAAATTGGGGGTCAAACACATGTGTGATATAACCCCAGCATGACTGTCTGGCAGAATTTTAAATGGAGCAACAGCCAAAGAAATCCACTCCGCACTTATGGGGACATTTAGCTTATATACGTATGTTTTGCGTGGCGGATCACCTTTGCTCAAAACCTGTACAAAAGAAATAGGAAAGACGGGTAAACTAATAGCATAAATACCAAGTATTCAACAGACATCTAACATTGCAGGCTAACTATATGTAGTTGCACTCATAGACTATGAAGTCCATAATTAGCATGCTGGGAAGGTCAACTTTTTTAATAATAATTCTAGACCATCTTCAGTTGGGTCTTAAATCCATCAATCATACTGGGAAGGTCAACTTTTTTAATAATAATTCTAGACCATCTTCAGTTGGGTCTTAAATCCATCAATTTTCTAATATTCTTAAATCCATCAATTTTCTAATTAATATGACTGTCATATAGTTCAGTCATCAAACCAAGCTAGCACCAAAGAGCCCCCTGCCATTTCTATTGTTGCCTCACAAAGATCCAGTACAAGCACTGGTATTCCGTCAAATCTGATGCAAGTTTCTCAACACGGCAATAGTTAACCGACTGGTAATGTCAACTCCAGTTTCAATTTTCTCACGCCCAGAAGAGCGCTTCCAAGGATGTCACCAAACTGGATGTTACCGCCTTAGCATGCTTAACCAGAATATTTATAATGGCTCCTCGCTTATCAATGCTAGCTAAGAATACTTAGTTCACTGGAACTATCATGAGTTACGACACATAGGATGAGACATACTTCTTTCGTTTAAAGACTACTGTCCTCATACATAATAAGCCACCAGGCAACTATGTGCGGGCACTTAGGCCAGTGGAACACCCAAGTGTGACACAGTCATCAGCTTGTATATGCTCTATGTACCAATGAGATCATCCAGGCACTCTTGACCCCAGAGTTTTTACCAGAGTTCCTCAAAAAATGTCATTTGCAATCAATTATTGAGTTTGAAGCATTATTATGTATTTTTAACGTACATTGTAATACATCCTAGAACCAAAACTACCAAGAAGGCTAAACTTCTCTGAATTTTCATGGGTTTTTCAGAATATTGTCACACACTTCCCAAATTACATAACATTGCCATGAAGCATGTGTTTCTTAGTTAAAAGTCCTTGAATTATGGAGTTCATAAATAACATTTTTGCCCTGTCATATTTAACAGGCTGACATGTTAGCCCCATAGAAAAAATAAATTATAAATAAAAACAAAGTCAAAATGGAGTCTAACATGTGGGTCCAATAAACAAATAATAAAACAAAAATATATCCAAATAGACAGAGCGACATGCGGGTCCCAACAAATCCAAAACATAGCAAAATAACCACAAAGAATGCTGATGGGTTCATCACTTACACGAGGCGGCGCAGCAGAGGAGGACCCGGCTCAACCACGTGACTTAGGTACGTGTTCGCATCTTTTTTGAATTAATTTCTATTATTTTATTAGCAAAAGGGCAAACTGGAACATTGTTAATATTTTTGCAATGGGTTTTATGGGGGGTGCGGCGGCCGGCCCAAGGGCATGTGAATTATTGATTATTGATTGGAATTCTAGGGAAGAGTGCGGACGTCCTCTTAACGGCATCTTGGAAGTGTGGTTGCCCCTTAGAATTGTAGCCAAAAGTTATCTTTAATCTCTATTTTCATCAATAAATTTCAGATTTACTTTCAGACCTATCATTTTGATATCAGAGCGGTCGATCCATGGCAGCGTCGACGAGGGCTAAAGATCGAAGTGAAGCGGAGGATGAGGAGAGTAATGGAGAGATTGGGGAGGTAAAGAAAACCATAACCGAGAACTACGAGTCGATTGCCAAGTTGATGACTTTCCGTTGATCGGCTCACAGCTAAACAAGACAAAACAGACGAAGCCCTCGCGCAGATCATCTTCCAACTTTTGATTCTCATCGAAAAGGGTGGAAACGACGACGAGAGGAGTAGTACGCCACCAGCAAGGGCAGTTCAGGAGGATGACCGACGCACAGATGAGGGAGAGGCGTCCGTAGGGACTCTGCTTCAGGTGTGACGAGAGGTTTATCCCAGGCCATAGATGCGGAGGGCACAAATTGCAGATGCTGCTGCTAGAGGATGAGGATGAGGAAGCGGAGGTCGAGGACGAGGACATTGAGGAGGAGGAGGACATAGAGGACGGACAGCTAGATGTAGCAGAGGTCTCTCTTAACTCTATGGTATGGTTCACCCCAAACCACACCATGAAGTTGAGGGGGCAGATTGGTGATCAGGAGGTGACAGTTCTCATCGACAGTAGGACGACCCACAATTTCATCTCCATAAAAGTGATGAAATAGCAGGGGCTGCAGCTGATTGACAGTGGCAGTTTTAGTGTGATGATGGGGACAGGCAAGAAGGAGAGCAGCAAGGGTGTATGCCGAGAACTGTTGCTGACATTGCAAGGGATACAGATGTTAGCAGATTTCTTGCCTCTAAACTTGGGCAGTACAGATGTCATTTTGGGCATGACATGGCTGTAGACATTGGGAGAGATGAAGGTGAACTGAAGCTTCTCCAGATGGAGTTCCAGGAGGACAAGAGATCTGTGATGCTGCATTGGGGACCCCAGTCTGCGCAGAGTATTGGTCTCACTGAAGACCATAGTATAGACCATCCAGGCAGAAGGGGAGGCTTTCTAGTTGAGCTACACATGATGGCAGGAGAGGATGGTGCCGAAGCAGATAGAGAGCAACCGGTCCCACGAGAGGTGCAGATGATACTGGAGCAGTGAGGTTTTCTAGGAGCCACGGGGCATCCCACCACCTAGGGACCACGAGCACGCCATAGTGTTGCGAGAGGGTGTGGCCACTATCAGTGTTAGGCCCTATCGCTACCCCCAGATGCATAAGGATAAAATAGAGAGGATGGTGGCAGAGTTGGTTCAGGCTGGTGGTATCCAGCCTAATGTGAGTCCCTTCTTCAGTCCGGTGATGTTGGTTAAAAAGAAGTATGGGATCTGACGCTTTTACGTAGATTACAGAGCGCTAAATAAGAAAACTGTGCCAGACAAGTTTCCCATATCGGTGATTGACGAACTCCTCGATAAGTTACATGGGTCAGCCATATTTTCAAAGATAGACCTTAAATAAGGCTACCATCAGATCAGAATGAGGGAGGAGGATGTTCCCAAGACGGCCTTCAGGACACATGACGGCCACTATGAGTTCTTAGTAATGCCTTTTGGCTTGACTAATGCACCTGTTACGTTCCAGGCACTGATGAACAAGGTATTTTGTCCCTACCTGAGAAGATTTATACTTGTATTCTTTGACTATATCTTGGTATATAGCCGCTCGTTGGTGGAGCACTTGGATCATCTGCATGTAGTGTTCCAGAAGTTGTAGTACCACCAGCTGTATGGGAATCGAAAGAACTGCTTATTTCGGCAGCCACATGTAGAGTACTTAGAACATGTGGTGTCCTCGAAGCGGGCAGCTGCAGACATGACAAAGATAGCGGTAATGTTAGACTGGCCGTGTCCCACCACTCTTAGGGGGGTTGAGCAGTTCCTATGCCTCATAGGTTACTACAGGGGATTTGTAGAGGGATATGTTATGATCGCCTGGCCATCCACGGAGTTGTTGAAAAAGGATCAGTTTGTATAGAGGATGAGACGACACTTGCAGTTGAGGCCTCAAAGAATGCCATGATTACCGTACAAGCATTAACGCTACCCGACTCCTCGAGGCCTTTTATAGTGGAGGCTGATGTATCAGGTCATGGACTAGGGGCGGTACTGATGCAGGATCAGCGTCTTATTGCTTACTACAATCGGGTGCTGACAGGGCCAGATTGAAGTCAGTTTATGAGAGAGAGCTGATGGTTATAGTCCTGACGATTCTGAAGTGGAGGTCATATTTGCTTGGGAGATGCTTCTTAGTGCGCAAAGATCAGAGGAGTCTCAAGTACCTTTTGGAGCAGCGCATGGTAGCAGAGGAGCACCAGAAGTGGCTGAGGAAGCTGACGTGGTACAGATTCGAGATATAGTATTGTCCAAGGCTGGAGAATAAGGCTGCTGATGCTTTGTCACGGGGATGAGGATATTCAGTTGGCGGCGATATCGGTTTCAGTGCTTCGGGACAGGGAGCCATTGCAGAGGAAGGTCGAGGGGGATCAGGAGCTGGCATGCATTCGAACGACACTTTTACAGGGGTCAACAAATCACCCAGGATATTCCTTGCAGGATGGGAGATTTGTTTACTGCGGACGACTGGTGTTACCAAGGACATCCACCCGCATCCCAGCCATACTTCAGTAGTTTTATTACAGTGCCATGGGCGGGCATTCCGAGATCCTCAAGACCTATCAGAGATTGACTAGAGAGGTATATTGATGAGGAATAAAGGACGTGTCGAAGATGGTAGCCGAGTGTGACTTGTGCCCGCATTACAAGTAATGGCGATGTCACCGGGAGATTTACTGCAGCCACTGTCTTTGCCCGAGCGAGTTTGGGAGGACCTCTCCATGGACTTCATAGACGGGTTGTTGAAGTGTAGGGATTCACAGTGATATTTGTTGTGATGGACCGCCTCAGCAAGTATGCACATTTCATACCGCTCAAGCACCCTTACAGCGTAGTTTCAGTAGCGGAGGTGTTTTTGAGGAAGGTCGTCCGCTTATATAGGCCCCCAAAGTCCATTGTCTCTGATAGGGACAATGTCTTTTTGAGCAGATTCTGGCAAGAGCTTTTCATATTGCAGGGGACAGTTCTACGACAAGGTACCGCCTACCATCCACAGACTGCCAGCCAAACTGAGGTCGTCAACATAAACATTAAAGACTTACATGTGATGTTTCATCTCAGAGAGCCCGAATGAGTGGGCCTGTTGGCTGGTGTGGGCAGAATACTAGTACAATACATCCTATCACACTGCTGCCCAGACGACGCCTTTCAGAATTTTGTATGGTCGAGACCCCCTCATCTGCTGCACTATGGACAGGAAACGACTCCAGTATCAGATGTGGAGTGGTACTTGGCAGAGCTGGATAGAATTTTAGAGGAGCTAAAGCTCCATTTGGCTAGAGCTCAACAGGTCATGAAGGTGATGGCTAACCTACACCGTCGAGATGTACAGTTCACCGTGGGGGATATGGTATATCTGAAACTGCGTTCACACAGGCAGAAGTATCTAGCTCATCGAAGAAATGAGAAGCTCTCCCAAGTATTTCGGCCCTTTTGAGGTGGAGGCCATGGGGGGTCCAGTAGCTTATAGATTGAATTTGGCCCAGGATCGGTCATTCACCCGGTGTTTCACGTGTCCCAGCTACGCCAGGCGATTGGAGAGCATACACCTTCTCCACTTCTGGAGATATTGACAGAGGAAATGAGGTCTTATTAGAGCCTGAGGAGTTGAAGGGAATGCGTAAGAGGTGGACTAGAGAGCATGAGGTGTTGGTGCGATGGAAGGGCTTGCCAGAGCATGAGAGTACACGAGAGTTGGTGAGCATCATGGGACAGCAGTTTCCAGATTTCCACCTTGAAGACAAGGTGACTCTTTTGGTGGGGAGTAATGATGGGTTCATCAC
Organism: Scilla litardierei; assembly: GCA_030789695.1. NCBI lineage: Eukaryota > Viridiplantae > Streptophyta > Magnoliopsida > Asparagales > Asparagaceae > Scilla > Scilla litardierei. Next base: position 30,442,000 of record CM061138.1, read on the forward strand.
TTACTCGAGGCGATGCACAAGAGGACCCGGCTCAACCACGTGACTCAGGGACATGTTCGCATCCCTTTTGAATTAATTTCGATTATTTTATTAGCAAAAGGACAAACTTGTAAATTGTTATATTTTTGCAATGGGGTTTTATGGGGGATGCGGCAGCTGGCCCTAGGGCATGCGAATTATTGATTATTGAGTGGAACTCTTGGGAAGAGTTCAGACGTACTTCTACTCTTAACGACGTCTTGGGAGGGTGGTTGCCCCTTAAAATTGTAGGCAAAAGTTATCTTTTATCTCTATTTTCATCAATAAATTTCAGATTTGCTTTTGGATCTATCAAATGCCTTTGGCACTTCCTCTTCCCAATATGTCTTCTCATCCTCCCCCTCCATCTCCACTATATTATCATCCTTCTCCTTCATCTCCACTATCCTCGACCTCCTCTATTCTCCTTCGCCTCCTCATCTGACACTTCTCCCGCCGCCTCCTCTTGCATCCACCATCTCTCTCATTTGCTTCCTCCTCTTCCCTCTCATCCTCCTCTCTTCCATCTTTCCTTCCACCTAATCTGGTCCTCTTCCTATCTCCTCCTCTCCTCCCTTCTCGTCCTACTCTCTTGTCCATCCCTCTGCCTCTCTCCTCATCCCCCGGGGGCGGGGGCGGCGAAAAAAACCCATTTATCCCCTCCTCTCCCGTGACCAAAGCTAAAAAAGAGAAAAATGCAAGATGCATGCTTTGCACGTGCCGAAAGTAGGGTTTTTTAAAAGGGTATTTCTGTCATAATAAATCATAGTCACAAGATAATTACATGGACTGTTTTTGACAATCAACGAACAGTCAGGTGAACTACCAGAAAGCAGTGTTCTGGGAAAAAATTCATGATAAAGTTATGTGATTAAGATAGTTTATGGTAGTATTCTGGAAAAAAAATTAGTGCTGTTGACGAACAGAACGTTCGACGAACTACTCGTGAACAAGCTCAGTACATGTTCATTTACGTTCGTTCGGGAAGCTTAATGGACAAGCTTGAACAGATTTTTAGATTTTTAGAGCTCGGTTAGTAAACGAACAGAGCTTGAACATAACTATCTTCGTTCATTTATGTTCATGAACCCTCGTTAAGTGTTTGTGAACAAACTTGTTAAATAATGTTTATGAACAAGCTCGTTAAGTGTTCGTGAACGAACATGTACCGAAAATAGTAAATTTAGACAAATATTATATTTATTACTATGCTTGGAATGGATGCTTGTAATGGGATTTATGAAGCTATTATGCTGAATTTGTTTGTTTTTGTCCTGCAAATATTTAATCCTTTTATTTAATTGATTTGGTCATTGGCAATTATTATGGTTAAATATTATTATTCCTGATTTAAAAATTGACGTTCATTTGTTTGTTTTAAAATCTGTTCATGAACAAGATTGATTGTGTGTTCACGAACATGTTCCTGAACATGTTCACGAACAAGCTCGATAAGTCTTGTTAACGAATGAACTACTCGTGAACAAACTCAGTAAATGTTCGTTTGCGTTCGTTTGCGTTCGTTTGGTAAGCTTAACAAATAAGCTTGAACAGGTTTTAGAGCTCGGTTAGTAAACGAAAAGAGCTTGAACATGGATTTTGTTCATGAACAAAACCAAGCTCCATGTTTAAGCTCGTTCAAGCTCGTTCGTCAACCGCCCTAGAAAAAATCATGAAGGTTTATGATAGTTTAAAGAAATTTAGTCAACTAATAAGCTAATGAGGCAATCATCATCATGATATTCAGATATTGTCATAGCCATGTGCTCATGAAATGTTGCAGACAATTTTTCTATATTAACAACCAACTCTCTAGATTTGGTGTCAAGTATACTATAGATGAGAGAACAAGGTCCAATAAACCCTATTACAATTAATGGTGAAAAGAAAACCACCAAATCAGTCATACAACTTACTCTCATACAGCCTAAGGGTACTCTCCGGACTTCTCTGGAAGATTGGCCCGGTAACATGCTCAAAAAAAGATACACGATTTGACTCTAAGACACAGAAAAGGATAGAAAACCATCCAGAACAAATTTCTCAATGTAAATCGTGATGTATAAAATTAAATAGATCTCAACTGGTACAGTTTGTATAAATTCACCTACTGTGCAATGTAATGTTGTTAATATACTGACAAACATGACTAGTATAAGACTGATGCAAAAGAAGGAAGAACATCCATCGGCAGTTATTTCATGAAGTATAATCACAAAGTAGTTGTCTTTGCAAGTCCTGCAATCCTCATTATATGAAAACTACCAAAATTTGAGAAGTTACAAACACGGAGTATGGCAAAAAAAAGAGTTTAGGTGACATTCTCACCCACGTCCAAAGCTTGAAGCCATACCTGATAGAGTAAGTCACCATTGCTAACAGCGACATAATTGGAGTCAACTGTAAATTCCATATCAAATCTGGACGATAAAATTACAACCAAATTAATTCTCAAAGTTACCGCCCAATGTGAAAGATGATGATGATGATGATGATGATGAACGTATCAGGTTTAAGGTTTCTAAAATTTAACTTACGTGCAACATTGTGAAATATTATCCATGCACGGGAACCAGCAGCGTGCACGCCTGATCTGGTTATTAGTATGCATCACATTTTCTCCAAAGTAGATACCTGTTTCTGCCTTCTCTATCCAATAATCGACACGAACCTGTTTCACATTCTGTACAGGTGCCAGGCAGCGATCTCAGCTATGTTAACCTTATTAGAGGAATTAAAGCACTTATCACTCATGACGACCACATATAGCATAACAGAAGACCTAGAATAATCACCTTATCCTCTGGATGAACACCATATCCATTAACAACCTGCTCTGTAGATGAGCTATTCACAATGTTTGCTTTATCTCCTTGGCCCAGTTCGCTTACTGGGTTCTTTGATTTCTGACAGGAAATTAGTAGATTGGGAACCATTTCTTTCTCAAGCAATGAGAGGTATGTCGAGCAAGCAGCATCAGCAGCTGTTTTGCAGCATGATACTGAAGACCATCTTCTCTCATCATCGACAAAATGTGGGAAGTGTTCAAACTCAACTGATTCCCCATCTACAGATACAGTGCTAATGGTCATGTCATCCGCATACAAAGCAATATATCCAATCTCCGGAACAAGGATCTTCATGTCAGTATACCTTCAGACAAGAATATGAACAAATCAACTTGGTAAGCCAAGTAGTAAACAGTCAAACCTTTAATTTATTACATTAAGAAGAACGAAGGAAACTTGATCAACATGCCAGTTATCTAATATTCAGTTATTACGAGTTACGACAATAGAACCCGGGCATGGCCTGCACTTAATGTTGGAAGAGAGAAGCACAAGTGGTATTCACAAAAACAACCAAACAACCAAACAAATAAGGTAACGGATTCACATGTTGGGACTCGATATAGCTTCACAGCAATATCATGACTTTTGATTATGTCCCGGCTACATATCCATGCTATATTAAAAAGAGCAAGGCATATTGCTTGGATCTGTCACATATTTAGTCAGTCACTTCTTGTGTATCTCACATAGTCAGTCAGTCACTTCTTGCTTCCAAACTTGCCCCTACATCTGAATATTATATCCACAAAGAGAGATACACAAGCCGTTTACGTTGTATAACTTAATCGGTTTTGGGCTCTAAAGAAATAAACTCAAATCTACGGTAGCCTCGACACCCAAATTCTTTCGTTACAACATTAGTGCTGCTTTCTAAACAACCCTCTTTTTTATTTTTATATTTTGTGTGTGTGTGGTGATGGTGGGAAGAGGGAATGTCTCTTTCCAAGCATTGAGGACCCAATCCATCTGAGCTTCTTTCCGACATCACTCATATCCCTATAGCTCCAATATCATCTCCCCTCTGTATCCCCTGATTTTTTTTTTTTGGAGAAATTTATGATCGATAGAAGAGTGGTAGGATGTGTACCGCGTAGAGTTAGGGATTTTGGGAGTCTATGAAGGATTTGTCCTAACAAACATAATTTTTATTGGATTCATTGTCTGTAAAACTAGCTAGAAAAGACATTAGAAGGTACTTTATTAGTCGTCAAATTTCATTGCTTTTCACCTTGATATTTTTCTCTTCTTTGTGACTTTTTAACGTTTTGATCACCTGATGAATATTATCCCATTCAAAGCAGATGTTTCCTGTTCAACCATAGTCAAGAGTAGGTGAAACATTATCTTTCTGCTAATAAAAGTAAAAGTTATCTTTCATGGGATTTCAACCTTTGCTAATAGATTTATAGTTTCTTCAAATTAGATAATTCATTAAATTCTTCTGGAAATGTCCTTATTTATATTGAAGGATACTTAAAAAGACGAGTCGTAATATTTTGTATGTATGCCTCGAGTACATGGTTGTGTTCTCTTCTAGAAGTAACTAGTGGAAAGCAAATAGGAAAGGCATCTTTTTATAAGAATTCCTTTATTTATTCCCTCAGCCAAGTAGACTACTAGTCCCCAAACCCCAGATATGGTAGCATAATTCCAAAAGGAGTTGGTTCAGTTTTGAGATGAAGCGGCATGAAACTAGGTTAAATCCAAGATAAGTAAGTCATAAAGAGAATCTTGAATTATTTACCTAAAAAGACTGTGGTCGTGTGCTTCCTATGAAAATGTCAACAGATAGAAAATGAATTTGGTAGCAATAAATTTCCTTTTTCATATTCTTTAGGTAAAAAGAAATTAAAAATTAAATTTGTTTAGAGCAAGTATTTCATAGCTAAACATGATTTTTCAAATTATACAAACAAACTATAACAATCTTTCTCTAGCATAACAAAACAAAAAATGAGTGTTTATTTGTATTATATCATAGATTTTCGTATAACCAACTAGAACACAATAATTATTGATTAAATTTTACCCACGAATTATTTATTAATATAAGTTTACAGTGTTGTTTCTTAACACTATCCCTTGTCATCCTGGAAGGTAGATGATAGGTTTGCAATCCACCATGTCTCGTGTTTTCTTTTTTTTTTCTTTTTTTTCCTTTTTTTAAAGGCCCGTTTGAGTTACATCAATAAGATGCCACGAATTATTTATTAATATAAGTTTACAGTGTTGTTTCTTAACACTATCCCTTGTCATCCTGGAAGGTAGATGATAGGTTTGCAATCCACCATGTCTCGTGTTTTCTTTTTTTTTCTTTTTTTTTCCTTTTTTTAAAGGCCCGTTTGAGTTACATCAATAAGATGCCAAGGTTAACGGTGAATAACAAGGCTTTTTTGGTGGAAGATTGGTTTACCTACATGACAAAGGAGAAGGATGGGATCGCACCCAAAGAAAGGAGTCGTCCCTATATGCAGTATGGGTACTTCTATTATGAAATCATACATATACAGGACATGGACATGTCAGCACATGTACCAAACACCAAAACTTCTTAGACACTTCTAAATCATGTGCCAGATACTTTTCAATACTTGCCAAACAAATATCGAAAACGGTTACTTCTCTTCTTGCATTTTATACATGTATACTTGTACTTTTGCAGTCATGCATGTAATGCTGTAGGTTATTCTAGTGATTTGCATATGATTAAGATAACTAGAAAATATAACTAGATGAAGTGACAAATGTATCTAAATTATATGTTTAAAAATTACATTGTTTGATATTTGTAATGGCCTAAAAATTGTATTTATATGAATATAATTTTTTATATTTTTTGGGTTTTCTGCAATTTTTTACCATATTATTTTTAATTGGTTTTCTCTCAAACCAATTTAACCAGTTTAAACGGCAACCCGTTAACTCGCTAAGCCCTAAACATCACTTTGAGGAAGAGAAAAGAATAATGGACTCATCAATAACCACCTAGCAAGCTTATCCACATCCACAGAAGTTATCAGTTTAATGGTACGACACATGAGGAGGAGTAGTAGTAATGGGTTGTCCCTAATAGATGTGTCAACAAGGAATCCAACTGAGAGGGGGGAAAGATGAAATGAAGATGTCAAAACATTTTTCTTTTGACAAGTGAAATGTCCAAATGTTGATTTGGTAAAAGAAAAGGGCTCGTGGTGTATATGACTGTTTGGATTAATGGAATAATCTCAATATCACTGTTTCAGAGTAACAACATATGGGTATTTGACGTAACTCGGAAAATTAACCAATTGAAGCAACATTAATAGAATTTTTGATACTTGAGGTATTATATATTAAATACATCCTTCATAAAATTTAAGGATGTGATCCTCATTCTGGAGTCTTCTTACTGTGCATGTGGGTGGTCTCCTTGAATGGAATGCACACTATGCTAAATGTGCTAACATATGCAGCTTGTGCTAGATTCATCTCAAAACTCTCATTATGTCATACCATAATAACACATGTTAAGGTGTATATAAGTACCTCTTATGTAGGAATACAATCAAGTTTTCTTCATCCCAAAATTCTCCTCTCATTTATTTTGCATGGTATCAGAAATATGACATAATTTCTTGGCATTGTGGTCGCCACGACTACCTCAAGCCTACGTTGGGCCAGTTCATATAACGCATGGTGCATGTCCTGTGTAGGCCCATAATTACCAGGAATGCAAAATAGTGCAGAACATGGAACGAAAACTGTCACGTAGAACACTAGTGGGCCAAAACTATGAAGCATCGACATGGAAGTAAGTACTAGAACGTTTAAGGGTATGGGTACGTGTCACAGCAAATTCATTAAAGATATGGTACAAGGACTCGACTACTATATCATATTTTAACACAACAAATAGAATATAAAAACTGATGTTTAACAATATTTTTTAAGCAAATAATTAAGCTCGTCACTTCATCTTATAGTTACACTTTTAGTTGTATTAATCATACAAAAAATCACTAGTTTAACCCACGAAATTAATGAATGCCTACAAATCAAGGTTTGAGGTCTCGATTTCGGTATCGATTTCGTTCTTACGGAAATTTAGGTTTCGGTTTTGGTATCGTCCGTTTCGGTGGTTTCGGAGGTTGGTTTTGGTTCGTCCGTATCGGTCATTTCAAATACTTAAACCCCTATCAAATAATATCAAATAGTAAAAAATCTAATATTTTTTAACATTTTGCTAAATACATGTAAATATATTATGCTTTTTTGCTAAATATATCAATTCATTGTGTAAGTTTACTAATTTGGTTTATTAAATGGCCATGGCAAACTTGTAAATAAATGGAAGATGTTTACGGGCTTCTGCCAAGTGAGCCCGCAAAAATGAGATGGCAATCTTGAAAATAACTGTGTAGATGCAAGTGGAGATGGCAAGCTAGTAAATAAATGGGCTATTGCACTTGCAAGTGGAGATGGCAAGCTTGTAAATAAATGTGCTGGCAAGCTTGTAAATGTGTTGCTGCAACTTGCAAGTGGAGATGGCAAGCTTGTAGATAAATATCATGATTGTATGAGATGGCAAACTTGTAAATACATGTGCATCTGCATCCAAACATGTAAGTAAATGTATGTAAATAAATCAACTTGCTGCCCTAAAGCCCGTTTAATGATTCATCCCCAGCTGGCAAAAGACGAGAGGGAGGCGGTGGAGACATCGGAGGGAGGCGACGGCGAGATCAGCGACATCGGGTGCAGGCGATGATGAGACCGGATGCAGCGAAGACGGCAGCAGCTAGATCAAGGTCAGTTAGGTTTTTTACTCTTCCTCTTCCTCTTCTTTTCCTTTTTTTCTTCTTTTTGATGTTTTCTTGGTTTGGAGCAGCAACGAAATCTTCTTGTTTTCTTGTTCTTCCTCCTCTATCTCTCTCTTCATTTTTTTCCTTCTTTTTTTTATTGGTTTCGGCCGAAACGGCAACATTCCGGCCGAAACCAAAACATTGCCGCATGTTTCGTATCGGTACCCACCGGTACCGATACGAAACGACCGTACGAAACGATCGAAAACCACAGGTTTCGGCCGAAACCTTAAACCATGCTACAAATATACAAGTATTTGTATCGGCCGAAACCAAAACATTGCCGCATGTTTCGTATCGGTACCCACCGGTACCGATACGAAACGACCGTACGAAACGACCGAAAACCACAGGTTTCGGCCGAAACCTTAAACCATGCTACTAATATACAAGTATACCCCCCACAAAATACAAGTAAATAAGTAACCAGTGTCAATGCATGTTTGACAGGTATTGAGAATTATCTATCACGTGACTTAGAATCATCCAAGAAGTGTCAGTGTACATGTTTATGTGCCAGCATGTCCATTACGGGTACATGTTTATGTGCCAGCATGTCCATTACGGGTACTGCTTTATAATAAAGGTGCATACACAACATAGGTCCAAAACATCGTATGTAAGTGTAAGCATCTTTGGATGTTTAGCATGAACGAAATACATGTATTAGGAAGGAAAAATAAATTTTACAAGATTCTTGAAGTGCATGAATGCATAAAAGTTTATATTACAAAATTTAGGAAAGGTGTGCCATGTCTTATTAAAATGATATTTTATTTAGTCTAAACGGCTATTAAATTTAAAACATTGATTTATTACCCCAAATCACTTATGTATCATAATTTGGAATATGCGACCAGAATCGCGGATCGTTGGGTTTCTCATTTTCTAGTAACACTGGCCAAGCCAATATGAAGTAGTTTTGCAATGCCAGCATCTATCTCTACATATAGTGATGCCACACTCTTCAACTCTCGGTTCCCATATTTTTTATCTAGATGGACCCTTCCCTGCAATTCATATTTGAATTGATTTGATTGGGTTGCATCCCATCTTGTGTGATGTTATCGTATCATGGTCTTTGTTGTTTACTTTTATCAGCTCATATGAATCAAGAACATGATTTTAATCACATATTTTCTGCTGTTGGCCTCATTCTAATCAAAATTATGATTCCAAACAGCAATTGTCTGATGTCAGCCTCATTCAGGTTTAGATCATAATTTCAATCACCGAACGCTTCATGTCAATCATGTTGAATTAAGATTATGATTACAATCATCAATCTCTTCCCATCACCAGATATCCATACGGGTTAATTATCAAGCTTTATGAAAATTTTACATCAAGGTTCAAGTTCTTACTTTCAAATCTCAGTGTTGATACACTTTAAGTTTGAGGGGGTATTAGAAGAAATAAGGCGACGCGGGACGGAAGATCTAAAGAGTGAAAATAGAAAACCTAATAAATGTATTATTCTAAATTGGGAAAATTGAGAAAATTAGAAAAGAATAAATTGAGAAAATTAGTGATTATAAATAAATAAAGGATGTTGGGAGTTTCTTACCCAACCCACTCTTCACCCACTCCAACAAATCAGTATGTTAGAGATTTAGATATCTAAACCTCTCGTCAAGGCTCTCACACGCACACTCTCACATCTCACAAGAACGATTTAAAAGAGAAATGTTTTACTCAAAACAATTTTTTTCATTCATTCATTATTTCCAAATAAAGTAAATTTTGCAGCTTATTTATAGGCTTCCGGCTGGAAACAAATATTTGCATGTCCGATGTGTAGCTAAACTAAAAAACTAAAATATCAAATAAATCAACTAAAACCCTAACAGATAAAATTAAATAAAAACGAATAAGGCTGATTTAAGGAACACAAACCAAATAAAAAAAAGTGCATGTGTCACTAATATCTATATATATAATTTGTTTCCAAGTAGATTCTTTTTATTATTTTCTTATTTCTTTCTTTCTTGTTTTCTTTTTAGTTTGGATTTTTTTGCATTTCTTTTTTGTTTTTCAAAATGGGCCTCCTATGGCGAAAAATGCATTGTGTCCAATCTCCGTGATCATTGCAGCCCTCCACAAGTCATGGCACAAGTCATTGGCAATAATCCTATATCAGTGGGCCTCATCATTTTAATTAATAAATTCCCTTGCCAATACAACTACAGAGATTAGAGTCCTCGTCTTCTACCGGAAAGAAAAAAAATTTATCAAGCATGGATTAACATCATCTAGTCAATGACGTAATACCATGGACAAATTTTTCAAAATAAGCCAAAAAATTAGAAATAATTTTAAAATTCAATAAAATTTAATTATATGACCAACTTCTCACCATGTTGGTTCAGTGAAACTATATAAACAACTGAGGTTGACAACGCTGGACATTTGAGATCAAAATGGTCTGGTTGCCATCCCCGGACATTTTGTGAGGATTTCCCAATAGACATTATGATACGATCCGGGAGATCGTATAAGCAAATCGATATATTTAAAAGTGGAAAATGTAAAAATGGGATTTTTGATAAGATAGAAATGCGAAGAACTAAAATAAATGGGTTTCCTTCGAGACGAAACCCTATCTCCTAGCTTTGAATGTCGGATCAAAGCCTAAGAACCTTCTCTACGATGCCTAACACGTTCTTCGCAAATCAAGCATGAAAAATAACAAAGGCGGCTAGCCCTAATTAAATAGAAAAGAGAGGATTTACTAATCTAGTCTGAAAAGACTAGAATACCCCTAGATAATTAAATCATCAAAGCCTAAGCACCAAGTGGGACCCGGGTGCGGCGTGCGGCGTGTGGTGCGGCGGCTAGGGGGCATCCGCATCAATACCTCCCCCTAAAAGAGCCACCTTGTCATCAAGGTGGAGATCTGGCTTTGAAGGCCCCCGAGGGAAAACAGAGGCTAGGGTCAACTGTCAGGACCACCGTGCGACCCCCCGCCTGGAATTCCATCCTAAGCTGCTTCCAATTCATCTTCACCTCACCCAACCCCCTCAGCCACTGTACACCCAAAATCACATCGATATTGTCCAACTCTAAGGGCAAGAAGTCCTCCATGATCTGCACCCCTTGTAAGGTCGGACTCGGCCCCTTGCACATCCCACTGCTCTCCTCTCTCCTCCTTGTCCCTGAGAGGACCGTAAACGTCTCCAAGGTGCTCATCTGCAGCCTATGACGATCCACCAAATGTCGAGAGATGAAGTTGTGGGTGGCCCCACTGTCTATGAGTACCGTCACCGGCGTGTCGTCTAATCGTCCTGACAACTTCATGGTATGGTTCGTGGTTACCCCTACCAAGGAGTTCAGGGACACCTCCGCTACATCCAGATGTGCGTGCTCAACCTCGCTCTCTTCCGTCATCACTTGCTCCCTCTTATTTGCATACTCCCCCTCGTCCGGCACTATCACAATCTGCATCAGCCTGCTCGCACATCGATGACCGGGACTGAACTTCTCATCGCATCTGAAACAGAGGCCTGCAGCACGCCTCGCCCTCATATCAGCCTCAGTCAGCCGCCTACCAGGGATCACTGGTCGGGTTTCCTCTCTCTTCATTTCCGCGTCCCCTGGTGCTACTGTAACCCCCGGATGTGGGACCGGTGATGTCTGACTATGTTGGCCCTGGGCTCCCCAAGTCCCCCAAATGCGTCTCTCCTCTGTATGCTTCTCCTTCGCCTTGTGGGCCAGGCGAAGGACATCCTCCAATGTCCCCGAGATCTGCATCCGCAACTCTGCTAGTATAGAGGGCTTCAACCCTCTCATGAAGTTCCCAATCATGACCTCATCTGTCACTCCCTTCACCCTGCTATTCAACATCTTAAACTTCTCCACAAAGTCTCTCACCGTCCCTTCCTGCCTCAGAGCAGACAACTGCTCGTAGAAATCTCCCCCTGGGGTCTCCTGGAATCGATCAATGATCAGTGCTGACAACTCCTCCCAAGTGCGAAAAGGGGTCCGCGCCACCTTCCATCTGTACCATGCCAACGTCTTGCCCTCAAAGTAGATCCTGATGGCCCTAAGAATCTCCTTCTCCATCAACCTCATCACCTGGAAGTAGCGCTCCACCCGATAGATCCATCCGTCCGGGTCTGTACCGTCAAAAATCGGTATTTTCAGCTTCATGAGTCGGCGGTCTGCATTGATGTCCCCATGTGGTCCTCCGTCCCTGCCGCAGTCACCTCCATGGCCAAATCCTCCGCCAACTGGTCCTCCCCTGTCAACCCCGTGCAACTCCTCAGGCCAAACGGATCTCTCCCACGCCTCAGGTTGGTAATGGTACCCTGAAAACTCCTGATGTCGTGCCAACACGGGTCCTCCTGCTCCTCTATGTGACTGTACCGGTGTCGTCCGACCCCCAAAATAGCCTCACGGGCTTTGTCCCCGCCCAGGAAAGCCCTCAAAAGTCTGTCTGGGATCCACCTGCGGTCTCGGTACCTGCAGATAAGCCTCTGGTCTCCAAAATTAGGCCGCTGGGCCCCAATCGTCATGTCTTGGGCCCATCCTCCTCCGTCATGCCCCCAGGGTGCTGCCTGACTTGCTGCGGGCCCCAGGGGCTGTTTGCGTCGCCACGGGCCCCCAGGGGGCTGTCTGCACTACGACAGGCCCCCAGGGCTCTGATGCAGGCCCGTTTGGGCCTGCTGGGGCCGCTGCAGGCCCGAACAGGCCTGCAGCTGTCGCGGCGGGCTGCCGCGGCGAGCTGTCGCGACTGCGGCAGGCCCAAATGGGCCTGCCGCTGGCTCTGCAGGCCAGATGTGGCCTGCAGAGCCTCGCACATGCCCAAATGGGCCTGCCGAGACTTCTGCAGGCCCAGGTGGGCCTGCCACCACATTCCAGGGCCATCCGGCCCAAATCTGCTGTTGTCCGGTCCTATTAGGGTCTGCCTGGGCTGCGACTTGCCCTAGGGGAGTTGTCGTAGCCGTCGCCCTCTCCGGTTGCCCCCAGTTTGCCGATTCAAGCCTCAATTCTCCCTTATTTTCTTCCCCTTGAATCTTCTTGCCCCGATCTCCTCCTTTCTCCGTCGTTAGGGCTTGAAGCATCGCTCTTATCTCCGGAATCGACGATGTGGTCTCTCTCAAAAAATTTCAGATCTGAAGTCACCTCCTTTAACCCTTGGAAATCGCGTCCCGTTTGCGCGGTTTCCCTTCTCATGGCACAAAGTTCGATTTGGATGTCCTCCTGCAAATGGGCATGATCTTTGATTGACTCCCCTAGGGTTTTCTTCAATCCCTCGATCTCTCGGTTGAACTCTTCTCGAAGCCCTTGCACCTTCTCATCCACGCCATCCGTCTTTGATCTCGTGCTCGTCGCCATCGGATCTCACTGCTCTGATACCAATTTGATACGATCTGGGAGATCGTATAAGCAAATCGATATATTTAAAAGTGGAAAATGTAAAAGGGGGACTTTTGATAAGATAGAAATGCGAAGAATTACAAATAAATGGGTTTCCTTCGAGACGAAACCCTATCTCCTAGCTTTGAATGTCGGATCAAAGCCTAAGAACCTTCTCTACAATGCCTAATACGTTCTTCAGAAATCAAGCATGAAAAATAACAAAGGCAGGTAGCCCTAATTAAATAGAAAAAAGGGGATTTACTAATCTAGTCTGAAAAAGACTAGAATACCCCTAGATAACTAAATCACCAAAGCCTAAGCACCAAGTGGGACCCGGGTGCGGTGTGCGGCGTGCGGTGCGGCGGCTAGGGGGCATCCGCATTACATTACTATGAAATGGCCAGGCAACCCCAGGGTCATTTCAAGGATTCACGATTTGACCGGGGTTGCTAACACCGGTTGTTTTTCAATGCAAATTTGCGCACAAAATCCGATGTGATGAGAAGTTGATGGGCTTCTATAATTAAATTTAAATTTGGTGTGTTTTTAAAATTATTTCTAATTTTTGACTTATTTTAAAATTTTGCCCTAAGCTCATTTATTTGTTTGTTTTGCGGGAGTGGCGATGAGAGACAGAAATAACACTTCATAAACTTGTTCATTCTTCAGTGCAATATACATATACTAAAAAAATTTGACGCTCCATATGCATAACATCTCCAATAAAATACAATAGAAAATAAATGCCAAAATTATTCTACTTATCAAGTTACGCTCTGGTCTGGATAACAAGAAGGCAAAATGAAATGGAACAAAATAAGAAATTACTTCACCGTTATCAAAAGTGTCACCAAAGCCACAACTATAAAGAACGAGAAACTGCCCAACCAATCATGATTTGGACAGAGAGATGGATTGCTGAGTGATTCTTACCCAAATATCCGTTTTCTGTCCATGTCGATCGCGAGGCACAGCTTCTGATGAAGGACGACGCATCCCGAGCTCTCGTTCTTCGATTTGCGAGGCTTCGCCATTTTTTTCTTCTCTTTTTGTGAAGCAAACGAAGAGTGTGTGTGCCTTGAAGGACGAAGAATAGAATGCGAGATTTCCTCTCGCAACCCCCCGGAATCTTTCTCTCTCTTATTTTCTCCATTTTTTGGGAGCAGCTCGGCTCTTATTTATAGATGCCCTAATCCAGAGCCTGTCAGAAACGGGCCGGGTTAGGCTCACATCTAGTCGGAGGTCCAAACCCATTATCAAGGCAATTGATACATCGTAGATTAGCCAATGTTCTTTTGCAAATTAGTTGGCTTGGAATCCTAACTTTCGCACTATTTAGCCACTGTTCACGCAGAATCCGAATTCAAATTTGTTTGATCTGTTCTTTTGAGAATCGGGGGTTTCGGAATGTTGTCCGACGTGGCGGGGCAACTCAGGATTCTCAAAGCCAATTCAGTTTCTCCGGGAATTGCTCGGATTACACGGGATTCCGAAAGCCGTGGGTCCCTCTCTCTTGCGCACGCCCAATCAGATTTTTGGCTTTCGTAATTTTTTTTGGCTTTGGCTTTCACATGCAGCACAACGGAAATTGGGTGGGGCACTTGAGGATTTATGCATTGATTACAAATCTGGCGCCCCTTAATTGTAACTAGTTATATTAATTAATTAATTTAGTGTTAATTATTTAGTTTATATATAAATAAAACAAATTAAATATGAGTGGACCACACACCACTTTCTTCTTCCAACTTTCTTCATCCAAAAGAACACACTACACGGAGTGGACCCCACTTCAACTTTCCAACTCCACAATCCAACCCCACTTTCCAATAAAAGAACAAACTACACCAAATTTCTCTCTCATCGGAATCCACATTTCTCAACTTTCTCCATTTATACTTTCCTACAAAAGAACAGGCCCTTAGATAAACGGGTATGGTAAAAGTAAAATTCCATTACCCTATCCATTTATATATTTAAATTAAGGACAAAACTTAGTAATAATTTTTAAACCCGTCTAAAATTATAGCAACCGGCTGACCTTTCACCCCGGCAGATTACGTTCGGGCCTGTTCTTTTGTGTTGATATGTTTTGTTTGTTGAAGTTGTGAATAGTGTTGATGAATGTGAGTATTGTGTTTTTTTGGATGTACGTGGGTTGTGAATGTGGATGTTGGAATTTTTTGTGGGGCTCAGACAACTTTATTATGTTTTTTTTGAGTGAAAGTGGGTTGTGAATGTTGTTGTGAATGTTAGATATGGGGTCCACAAATTAAATATTAAAAAATTAAAAGGGTGGCGGGCCCCGCGCGCGCATGAAAAAATTAGCCACTGCTGCATTTAAAAATTTTTGCTGCGAGAGATAGGCGGGGCCCGCGCGCATTTAAAAAAAATTTTAAAAAAATACAGCATGCTTTGCTGCAAAACTCAGAGAGATAGAGAGAGAGCAAGGTAGGACCCACTGCAGCAGGAAGCAACCCGTAATCCCCCCTTTTGCGGAGAATGTGGGTTGCCAAACATTATTGCCAGCTCGGCAATTTCAACAACACAAAAAACGAACAGACCCGAGTGCAAATTCTGTGATTTTGCATGAATAGTGTCCAAAACAGCATTTTTTAAGAATCTTGAGCATAAAAACTCAAACGAACAGGCCCTTCGCAAAACGACGCTGGAAAACAATCAATGTTCACAACCCGGTCAATTTAAACAGCTTAAATTGACAACCCAAGTCAAATTATGGCACCATAAAATGTCTGTTGTTGGCAAACCAACCCATTTCATTATAATATGTATTGAGAAACCCCCAAAATGTCCAGAGTTAACAATCATGGCCATTTTGATCTCAAAACGATCGGGATTGTCAAATCGCATCGTTTTGTAACATCCACTTAGGGCATGTTTCTTTGTGCGGAAAGGGCCCGAGAAAGTGTTTTATTTCGTCTGTGAGCCGTCAATTCATGAATTGTTCATCCATTTCTCGCGTTCACTTTCCCTCCGGCTGTTCCTTTACGAAGAAAAACCCTCGAGAATCCTCGCGCCTCTCTCTCCGACGTGTCCCCGCGCTTTCCAGCCTTCGAAATCCCCCGAAATTGTGGGGATTGCAGGCTGGATTCCTCTCTTTGGGCCCCGCAGCGTTCCTCTCACCCCTCTTCCATGGCGCGGGAGGCAACCGCTTCTTGAGAACCCTAGATCCGATGGCGACGCGGCTGATCTTGGTTGCCTAGGTTTTCAAAAGGGGTTCTCAGTGCCTAGGGTTGACCGTATTTGCTGAAGGTGTGCCAAGCTTTGCTACTATCAACGTCGGTGAAGCTCTGTGTAGAACCCACCCTAGCTGATCGGTGAGGGGCGAGCTGATTTCTGAACGATTCATTGTGCGAAGGTATAATTTCTGAAGCCATAAGTTAAATTTTGGCATTTTCACTTGCTGAACTTGATGAAATGGGTTTTTGCTATGCTCGCATGTTCTGAATGTTTGCATGTCGATAGTGTTTCGAAATTTTGAGGTTTTGAAACCCTCTGCCGTGATGAAAATTAGATTTTCTGTTGTTGGGATTGGGTGATTTGATGATAGGGTTTCGAAATTTTGTGATATTGCAACCAATCGCTTCGATGATTATTTGAGTTTATGATGTTGTGATTTGGTGGGTGATGCACATTGGTGATGTTATTTTGGGATTTCTCATCCAGTTGCTTCGATGAAATTCTGATGTTTATGATGTTGTGAATATGTGCATGATGCTAGTTACTGATCCCCACTTACAACATATATGCATTACCTAAATCCTCATAATCCACGCAAAGAAACAGGCCCTTAGGCGTGCATTATTCCAAAAAGCCCAATGATGAAAAATTAAAAAATGAAGTTGGAATGAGAGGATGGGATAAAGTCATATATGCTGGATGGCGTGCTTGAAGGTTCCGTTTAATACCATATTTGTGCAACCGAGGGTTTGATATTTTTCTGAAGTGAAAGGGTTTAGTTTTGAAATTTAAACAATGCCTCGATTTCAATATAAAATAACAAAAAGTTTGCTCAAAATTTTTGGGCACGTCTCATTGTTTCAGTATGGGTTTATGTTGTTGTTATGTTTGGAGCATGTAATAAATATTTGGGCCATGGCTCCTAGCTACTTGTTACAGTTATGGAATGTGATGGTCATGGATAATTGTTTCAGAATTTTTGGGGATTGGCTCATTGATGAATTATGTGTTTTTTGGTGGTATTCTTTGGGGCTCTGTCTCAGTTTTTTTTGGCATGTCTCCGTGTGTCATTTTGGGTTGTTGATGTTGTTTTGTTTGTCTCATTTTATCAATTTTTGGTGCATGGCGCCTATCTCCTTGTTGCTGTTATGGAATGGGATGCTCATGGATAAATGTTTAAGAATTTTTGGGGATTGGGTCATTGATGAATTATGTGTTTTTTGGTGGTATTCTTTGGGGCTTTGTCTCAATTTTTTGGCATGTCTCCTTGTGTCATTTTGGGTTTTTGATGTTGTTTTGTTTGGCTCATTTTACAATTTTTGGTGCATGGCACCTAGCTCCTTGTTGCTGTTTTGGTGTGTTTTGGACATGTCTCCTTGTTGCTCAAATGGTGTTAAAAGGCAGGAGCAACGGAAACGCAACCACGTGTGTGACTATGATTACAAATTTTATCTGAGGGCCAATGATTTGGAGTTGCACAATTTTATCTGAAAGGTGGTATTCATATGAAGTATGTTATGTATATAATTAACATTAAATATATGTGTTATTCAATTAAGGGTGACATGGATACACAAGGAGACCAGCCGAGTTGTGAGTTATGTACCGCCGCCGCAGATGCAATAACGTTTGTCGTACTAGCCTTACAAATGCACAATTCCGCTAGGCTCGACCCTATACCCAGAGAGCCCTCAGCTATGCTGGATTTGCATAGAAAATCCCACATGCGGAGAATCCTGTGGGGGTCTGAAAGTAGCTGTTTGCACTACCTACGAATGCGCAGACATGCTTTCATGAATCTTGCAGCATTAATGCGCCAGCGTGATCTTCTCAAGGACACTATTACTGTATCCGTAGAGGAGCACGTGGCCATGTTCCTGCACATGGTAGGGCACAAGTCAAAGAATAGAGTAATGCAAGTGGATTTCATAAGGGACGGGGGGACAGTTAGCCGTTATTTTAACAAAGTGATGACGGGACTGTGTGCACTTCGGGATATGTTCGTGAAGCAAGCTCCTAATGAGATGCCTCCAGAGATAATCAATAATTCAAATTGGTTCCCATATTTTAAGGTATGTGTGATTATATGTATATGTGGAAGTATAATAAGGATCGTTTTTGGGATTGCACATTGGTCTCATTTAATATGTTGTAGGACTGCATCGGGCTCATTGATGGGACGCACATAGATGCCACGCTACCAGCAAGGCTCGTACCCCGCTTTAGAGGGTGAAAGTGGGTGACGCAAAATGTGTTTGCAGCTTTTACCCCAAACAAAAGATTCACATACGTACTGGCCGGGTGGGAAAGATCCGCAAATGATTTTACGGTACTAAAAGATGCATTGTCTTTACCCCCCCACTGGGGCTGCGCGTGTATGAAGGTAATATGGAAAATTTTACATATAAATTATAATTACGTATCTCTGAAATCGTTTGAACATAAAATTGGTTTATTTGTTTGAATGTATGTAAATATTACCTGTGAGATGCTGGATATACTACAATGCCAGGATTCATGTCTCCTTACAGGGGAGTTAGATACCATTTGAAGGACCATACTGATCGGGTTCCTCGAAATCGACGAGAGCTATTCAACCTACGTCATTCCACATTAAGATCAAAGATCGAGTCCACATTTGGTATCCTAAAGAACAAGTTTAAAATATTGACATCCAAACCTCACTGCCCGTTCAAGAGCCAGGTCGCTATCGTACTATTGTGCACTGTTTTGCATAATTACATCCAAATTGCAGATCCTCATGACCCCCACCTGACTGAAGAAGGTGATGGGGTTGAGGAGGATGTAGAGGGTATCGATGAGAGGGATGACGATGTTATTGATCTATCCCAACAGGGGGCCGTTCGTGAACAAACCGAACAACATGATCGTTGGAAAATGCGCAGGGAGCAGATGGCTTGGGATATGTGGGTGGATTACTGTAACATAAACAATAATGTGAACACAGTAGAGCATGGCCTATGAGGGGGTCGTAGTATTTGCTTACCAAGTCTGAACAATTTAACATTGTACCTTGCTTATTGCATTATGTTTGGTGTGTTCAGTATGACAATATTATCATGCTTTAGATTATCCTTTCAATGATTTACAAATCTGTATTTTTTACACCATTCAGTATCATTTCAATGATGTTTAATGTAAAATTATGTGTTTTATTTATCATAATATTGATATTGTAGGGATGGAAGGATCTAAAAAATCAGGGCATGGGGGGAGCCATCCCCGGCTGGGAGTGATCCAATGCATCAATTATATAAAAATGTATATGGGACACAACGTATAGATGCATAAAGGAGGGTGGATCCCCTTCTCACCTGTCCAATTCCCATGCGGATTCCTCCTAACCCCTACCAAATGCATGGATTCCAAGCTGGTGGGCATGGAATGACATATCAACAATATGGAAATTTCAACTTGCTAATGCAAATGCCCATGTCTCCTCCAATGCAAATGCCCATGTCTCCTCCAATGCAAATGCCAATGTCAATGCCATCACATAGTGGCCATGGGTATATGCATATGCTACAAGGGAGAGAACTCCCCACTTTCAGAAGCCCCTCGTCTCATGGTGCCTTCGCGATGCCAACACCACCAAGTGACAATGAAAGAACTCCCGGCAGTGACTCCTCGAGGAAGTTGAGATGGCGTAGCGAGGATGCCGAGGGGTCTATATCAAGTCCCAGTAAAAAGCTGAAGCAACCCTCCTCTTCTTCACAACAAAACAAACTTTGGAAGCCCGAGCACGATGCCACCCTTATTCCATTGCTAGCCGAACTTGCACGGCAGGGCCTTAAGGTCGATAAGACATTAAAGGGGCCGCCTTCAATGCCGCTGCAGCCAAAATCAATAACACTCATGAGACGTCGTTCACAAGTGGTAATGTGAAAAACCACATGAAAGCATTGAGACACGTCTCAAGGATGTTTACAAGTGCATGGAAATGAGCGGGGCGAGCTGGGATGCGGAGAAGAGGATAATTGAACTGGATCCGGAAACTTATGACACGCGGGCGGCAGTAATTACTTCTATCTTATACATAAGCTAGGTGCTAGTACATTAAATATAGATATGAATGGTATGTTCATATATGCTCTGCTAATCGTTCAGGCAAACCCTCGGGAGCGCGCTTATGTGAACCAACCAATACCATGGTTTGAGGATCTGGTTGTCATCATTGGGGATGACGCTGCACGAGCGGATATGTCATGTTCCTTGTCCGATAGCTTTGCAGGCCCATTTTCTGGAGGGGAAGGTGAGCCCGTAACACTTGATCCGACATATATTCCTACTCCATCACATAATGTCCATGCGGACATACCCATACAAGTGTCGACAGGAGAGTGTCCACAGGGGGGACAAGAAATGCTACCACAACATCGCTGGGGAAGAAGAAACAGAGGCGACGCACCGTGAGGGAAGATCTGGATGTAATGCGGGATATAGCAATCAATGTGAAAGAAGTCGCTGATGCTATACGGAGTGCACACTCCCAGTCCCACTGGACTGAAACTCTTGCACTGCGTGTGTACGAGTTTACGGAGTATCCTCCCCACCTCTTGTTGAAGTTGTTTAAAGACCTAAGCATGAATGAGCTGGCGGGGCGACAATTTTTGGCCGTGCCACAAACGAGTCGGAAGCTTATCCTTGAGGATTTAGTTGCTGAGATGGAAAGGGACTTGCGAGACGCTGGTTATGAAAAAGGAGATGGCGTCGGAAAGATATGAGGATGGGTGTGCCCTATGGCATTTTGGTTGTGTGGGGATGAGTGGTGGTTGGGGTTGGGGATGTGTTGTATAGGTTAGTGTGAAACGTATTGGCATGTCTCATTGGTGCAGTTTTTGGGGCATGTCTCCTTGATGATTTTTGTGTGTTAATGTGATTCATGTGGGCAAGGCTACTTGGTGCAGGGTTTGGGGCATGGCTCATTTATGCTGGGTGTCATAATATGAAACATATGTGCATTGCTCTTTGGTTCAATTTTTTGGTGCATGTCTCACGATTGATTATTTGGTTTATTTGATACATAAGGGCATGGCCTCTTGGTGCAGGTTTTGGGGCATGTCTCCTTGTTGCTGGGTGTCATAATATGAAACATACGGGCATGGCTCCTATTTTCAGTGTTGGTTTCTGGCGCCTTGTAGCTAGTTCTCTTTAGCCCAATGATGAAGATAATTACATGATCCCTTTGCCCCTTGGATATGCAAAAATAGGTGGATATAGGCTTGATGGTTCCACTACATATGCAGGGGTGATATGTGATGGAGCAACTGCTTATGTCCACCATGATTTACTGATAATTTAACTTTCTTCCTGAGGGCTTATGTATCATATGTATCACACAATCACAACATCACCAATGTGCAATGCCCCAAAAAAACTGAAACAAGGAGAAATGCACATAGGTTTCAGCCATATGATGATGAACATATATTGATCACTTTGTCCCTAGGTTATGAAGAAAAAGTGGTATGAGGCGAGAAGGTTCATTCAAAATGAGCAACCGCCAGTGACATACTGAATGCTTAAAAACATGTTAACCTGAGGGCTTAGAAACACATGTGCATTTCTCCCAGTTTCATTTTTTGTGGTGATGTTGTGGTTGTGTGATACATATGTGGATTTATCATTGTTTCAGTTTTTTGGGGGCAGTGCACATTGGTGCTGTTGTGGTTGTGTGATAAATATGTGCATTTCTCACCGTTTCAGTTTTTTTTGGGGCATTGCACATTGGTGGTTCTATTTTTATGTGCTACATATTTGCATTTCTCCCAGTTTAATTTTTTTGGGGCAGTGCACATTGATGCTGCTGTGGTTGTGTGCTACATATTCATTTCTCCCATTTTCAGTTTTTTGGGGCTTTGCACATTGGTGCTGTTGTTGTTGTGTGATACATATGTGCATGCCTCACAGTTTCAGTTTTTGGGGCATTGCACATTGGTGTTGTTGTGGTTGTATGATACATATGTGCATTTCTCCCCGTTTCAGTTTTTTGGGGCTTTGCACATTGGTGCTGCTGTGGTTGTGTGCTACATATTTGCATTTCTCCCAGTTTCAGTTTTTGTGGGCACATTGGTGCTGCTGTTGTTGTGTGATACATATGTGCATTTCTCACAGTTTAAGTTTTTTGGGGCATTGCACATTGGTGCTGTTATGGTTGTGTGCTACATTTTTGCATTTCTCTCCAGTTTCAGGGGTTTTGGGGCTTTGCACATTGGTGCTGCTGTTGTTGTGTGATACATATGTGTATTTCTCTCCAGTTTCAGTTTTTGGGGCTTTGCACATTGATGCTGTTGTTGTTGTGTGATACATATTTGCATTTCTCCCAGTTTCAGTTTTTCTGGGGCATTGCACAGTGGTGCTGCTGTGGTTGATTTGCATTTCTCCCAGTTTCAGTTTTTCTGGGGCATTGCACAGAGGTGCTGCTGTGGTTGTGTGCTACATATTTGCATTTCTCACAGTTTCAGTTTTTCTGGGGCATTGCACATTGGTGCTGATGTTGTTGTGTGATATATATGTGCATTTCTCCCAGTTTCATTTTTTTGGGGCATTGCACATTAGTGCTGCTGTGGTTGTGTGATACATATGTGCATTTCTCTCCAGTTTTAGTTTTTTTGGGGCTTTGCACATTGGTGCTGCTGTGGTTGTGTGATACATATGTGCATTTCTCCTAGCCCAATGATGAAGATAATTAGCTGATCCCCTTGTTCCGTGGTTATGAAAAAATAGGTGGTTATAGGCTTGATGGTTCCATTACCAATAGGGGGAGAGATGTGATGGAGCAACTGTTTATGCCCACCATGTTTTATTGCTAATTTAACTTTCTTCCTGAGGGCTTCTGTATCACAAAAACACCACCAGCAACATTGAGACATTCCCCCAAAACTGAAACAAGGAGAAATGCACATATGTTGTAGCCCGATGATGATGAACATATATATAATGATCAATTTTGTCCCTCGGTTATGAAGAAAAAATTGGTATTTGGTGAGAAGGTGCATTCATAATGAGCAACCGCCTATACATAACTTATGGCTCAACACCATGTTTACCTGAGAGCTTTAATTTAGTAGTATTTTAATTGTCTCTTCTTTATTCTTGCTTTATATTTGGTTCGTTTGGGTTTTTGCGGTGACTATGTTACGGTATTTCCTTTTATCTGTTACTTCTGAATTAAGCCAGCTGATGTCATCTTCCGCGAGAGTTGTAACTGTCTGTAGGTAGGGGTGGCAAACGGGTCGGGTGGGTTCGGGTTCGGGTCGGGTTAGATTTGACCCAACCCGGATAGGGGTAAACCTTAACCCGACCCGAATTGAATCCGGGTCGGGTTCGTGTTAACCCGTTGATTCGGGTTCAATATTACATATTTAACCCCCCATTTAGCCCTATTTTGTGCTCATGTGATGCTACATTGTTCTCTAATTCATACGTATTTTCTACACATTTATTTATTAGAGAAAACACACTATTTGAGCACAAAACATCATTTAACGACGCATTTCTGCACTTTTTATATTTTTCCTAGCTTGGTCTCGATCTCATGATTCCAACGACTATTTATTTGTATTTTTCTGAGATCTGTGCTAATTAATGTATATTTTTGAATGCAGAATACATTTTAAATGAAGAAATACGTTGGAAATACGAGAAAATACGTCGCCGCCCAATCAAACGCTGCCACGTGGCAGCATCAGATCAATTCCCGCCGTATCCAACGGTACAGACGTGCGGGCGACGTGGCTTGATGAGCGGCGTCCGATGCTGATCCAACAGTCGAGACGCAAGCGGGATTCCATGTCGACGTGGCTTATTATGGAGCCTTCGATCTTGATCCAACGGAGCGAAACTTAGAGATTGAATGCGATAATGGCTGGCGACGTGGCCTTCTTGACACCGCACGATCGTCATCGGACGGACCGTAGCGATCCCGCATTCGAGTTAAACGCAGCGAATCGCGGGCCACGTGGCTGAATATCCGCCATTCATATCTGATCCAACGGCTTGCATGCGGCGAATACAAGCGAAGCGGCGGGCGAGATTAAGGGGCGACGTGGCCGCTTCCAGGCCGGGCGATCTGCATCCAACGGCCAAGAATAAAGTGCGTCGATGCTGAGCGAAACGACAAAGCGGCGAGATCTCGACCGTACGATCTTCGATCCAACGGTCACGATTTAATCTGAGTGGCAATCGAAGATTGTAAGCGGAGGCGGGCGCGGATGCGAGATGATCCGAAAAGGCTGCCACGTGTCGAGCCCAAAGCGAATCCCGCTTTGATCAACGGTCGGAAATTGATCCGACTTCAGATGTGCGGTTCAGATGAGTTCAGGTGCGGGTTTTGCAACCCGTTAAGCAACCCAAACCCGCAATGCCTATTATATAAGCGTATTTAGGGTTTTTGGGGGTATTCAAGGAGATTGGGGGCGTATTTTGAGCGTATTGGAGGCTCTAGGAGCCGTATTCTCCCCCTGAAAAATTCTGTAAAATTCCGAAGGCTTGTATTATTATTTCCAGAGAGTTTGAAGTATTTTTAAGGAGAATTGGTGATATATTTCTTAACTTAAACCCCGTATTTGATGCTTTTCTCTTGTATTTTGCTATGAACTTGAAGTATTTGGCTATGAAACTTGTTTATTATTGCATTATGAGTAGCTAAATCTCTGTTGTGCATGGTATGGAGTAGTTAGGGGATATTATTTGTGTTAGTGTGGTTGTATTCCTCATGCTAAATTGTTAAACGTCGCAAAAATTGTAATCTGTGTCCGTAGATTGACTTTTTCAGATTCCAAAAGAATTGATTTAGTTGATGATCGCCCCAAAAGGGTGAGTTTTGATCTCACCAAAAGGGAGTTTCACACCGTAGTTTTGATCTCTCCAAAAGAGAGTTTCATATCGTATTATAATCTTAGCGACGATCTCATTGAATTTTGTGTTTGAACCCCCAAAAGGGCATCTTCCGATGAGTTGCTCCCAAAAGGAGAATTCATTGAGTTATATTGGGTATTTTCCGGTGAATTGCTCCCAAAAGGAGAATTCATTGCGTTATACCTATCAACCAAATTAATACGAATCATCGATCCTAACGAACCCATACCATGTGCATACTTTTTATAGATATTTGTTCTCACGTATTTTCCTTGTTCGTATCATTCACGTATCACCATTCACACCACCATCACCACCATTAAAAGTGTTTAGTTTCTCTTCGTTGGCTTTCTATTTGATTTGAATTGTGGTTGCAACAGATTTCTTCCCGTGGATTCGACATCTGGACTCCCAGATTTTACTACTTGTACGGACTCTTGCACTTGAGAGAGAGCACCTTTTCGGAGCCCACTAAGTTTTTGGCGCCGTTGCCGGGGAGGAATGGTTTGTGACTACGGTTTATTTCATTCAGAGGACCTTCGGTGAGATCTTTCCACTTTACTGTACATAATATTTTTTATTATTTTATTTTAATTTTTAAAAAATGGAATATATGAACTTCTATTGCACAAACAATATGTATGATGCAAGGTATGCTAATGCACACAAACATAGAATGGAGAAGCTCAAAATTGTTAATTTTAATCAAACTGACTGTGAAACTTTCTTTCAGGCCTGGAGGAGGTTCACAGACATTATATCGAGCTATCCGCAGCATGGGTACACAAATGAAGAGCTTATGTCGTTCTTCCTAGATGGACTACAACCACACCTGCATGAATTATTGGGAGGCATGACGCCGACAGTGGCGTGGGAATACATGGAGTCTCTGCAAGAAAACGAAGAAACCATGGAAGAGACTTCAGAGAGCGATTCAACGGAGCCTTCGTGCCTCGATCAAGAAGAGCAAAGCATAGACGTACCTTTGCAATCCTTGAAAGAGGAAGCTTACCAGACTATTCAGACACAGGAGGCCACATCCCATCAATCCCAGGAGAATTTCCTTGCTCGGAGTCGGCAGATTCAAAAATTATTGAAGATCTTAATTTGATTGCCGCTTGCTTGGAAGAAAATAATTATTTTGAAACTCAATTTAAAGAAACTAATACGAGTTCATCTTCTATTGCAGGAATATCGAGCGAGCCATGTCACGTTGATGACACGAATAAAAATATCCACATGGCAGAAAGTGTGTGCAAAAGAGAGGACGAGCTAGCAATTTTGGATGAACGAGAGGAGGAGACAGCTAGGGAAAAGGGTTTTGAGATTATCGCCATGGAGTCAGAACCATGCCCTCCTCCAGTTTTGTCCCAAAATCATTTATCCCTCTCCACAATGAACGAGCATCGTACAGAGAGTAGTGCAAATCTTTCAGGGAGTAGTCGTCAACTTGCTTTAATTCATTTCACTTATTTTGATGACTACATTTGGAATAATTTTATTTCGAAGAATTTTAAACTAAAATGGATTGACGTGACTCATCTCTTGCAGGATACAGGTGGACATCTTATAGAGATGCTGGGAGTTACGTTGCTGGGATCCAGTTTAGTCGTTGGAGAAAGATTACTCACCGAGGAGCGCAAGGAGCAAATTGAACAACTTCCTCCACAATTAAAGATTCGGGATCCGCCATTTGATCACGGTGTGTTCTTTCCAGTAGTGTAGTTTTTATATGCTTTCTAGGTTGCTTGCTTGAATAAACTCGTGTCCCTTTCGACATTGAGGATAATGTCCATCTTTAGTTGGGGGGTGTGTACGAGACTTAAGGATTTTTTTTGAGAAGAATAAATCACCAAATCTCATCTTTTAAAACTCCTTCATATGCCTCTAATGCGGATGATTATACATTAATTGAGTTCTGAAAATTTTTTATGTCTTGAGTTGATTATTTTTCCTTCATGGAATTACCGTTAATATACTATACAAGAAAATTTTCAATCTCCATGATTAATATCTCGAAATAGTTGAATATATTTCATGCATGATAATGTGATGAAAACGCTTAAGTATACACGATTTTTAAGAATAGTCTTCAAGTTGAAGAGGAATGTGGCCATGGTCGTTAATGTTTATGTTTGAAAAAAATGGGTGTTGAGTTGCTTACAAAGAAAGAAAAAAGGGAAAAAAAAAAGAGAATGAAAAGAATGAAAAATGAATGAATGAGTATGTCACTGATAAATAACTTGGTTGGCTCGAGTAGTACAGTCCGAGGGGTCCTTTTTGGCCTAATGCCCTATTATCGTCTGATTTGGGAGCCATTGACAGGAAACTCACTCATTTGATGGAGCGATCCAAGTTATACTTTCTTCTACGAATGTTGCTTGATGCGCGTTACGCGGAACGAATAAAAGAAAAGAATGGTGAATATACTAAGCAACTTCAATACCCATAATTTGAGTGATTATTTTGATAGGCCAATTCCTTGGAAACACGAATACTAGTTCATAACTACGCGTTATACTTTCGCTTGCGTAAAACGATGCTTGCATGTTATTTATTCATACTAAATTAGAGAAAATATCATGTGATTGATTTTGTTCATGGATGTGTATATTGATGGTCAAGATCATGTTGGAATGCGTATTATTGAGCTATGCCATGAGCAATTGATAGAATTTATTGTTTTATTAATCATCCGTATTAATCGCTCTTTTTGCTAGAGACTAGCAAATCGCTAGTTGGGGGGTGTGATTCGGGTTCAATATTACATATTTAACCCCCCATTTAGCCCTATTTTGTGCTCATGTGATGCTACATTGTTCTCTAATTCATACGTATTTTCTACACATTTATTTATTAGAGAAAACACACTATTTGAGCACAAAACAGCATTTAACGACGCATTTCTGCACTTTTTATATTTTTCCTAGCTTGGTCTCGATCTCACGATTCCAACGACTATTTATTTGTATTTTTCTGAGATCTGTGCTAATTACTGTATATTTTTGAATGCAGAATACATTTTAAATGAAGAAATACGTTGAAAATACGAGAAAATACGTCGCCGCCCAATCAAACGCTGCCACGTGGCAGCATCAGATCAATTCCCGCCGTATCCAACGGCACAGACGTGCGGGCGACGTGGCTTGATGAGCGGCGTCCGATGCTGATCCAACAGTCGAGGCGCAAGCGGGATTCCATGTCGACGTGGCTTATTATGGAGCCTTCGATCTTGATCCAACAGAGCGAAACTTAGAGGTTGAATGCGATAATGGCTGGCGACGTGGCCTTCTTAACACCGCACGATCGTCATTGGACGGACCGTAGCGATCCCGCATTCGAGTTAAACGCAGCGAATCGCGGGCCACGTGGCTGAATGTCCGCCATTCATATCTGATCCAACGGCTTGCACGCGGCGAATACGAGCGAAGCGTCGGGCGAGATTAAGGGGCGACGTGGCCGCTTCCAGACCGGGCGATCTGCATCCAACGGCCAAGAATAAAGTGCGTCGATGCTGAGCGAAACGACGAAGCGGCGAGATCTCGACCGTACGATCTTCGATCCAACGATCACGATTTAATCCGAGCGGCAATCGAAGATTGTAAGCGGAGGCGGGCGCGGATGGGAGATGATCCGAAAAGGCTGCCACGTGTCGAGCCCAAAGCGAATCCCGCTTTGATCAACGGTCGGAAATTGATCCGACTTCAGATGTGCGGTTCAGATGAGTTCGGGTGCGGGTTTTGCAACCCGTTAAGCAACCCAAACCCGCAATACCTATTATATAAGCGTATTTAGGGTTTTTGGGCGTATTCAAGGAGATTGGGGGCGTATTTTGAGCGTATTGGAGGCTCTAGGAGCCGTATTCTCCCCCTGAAAAATTCTGTAAAATTCCAGAGGCTTGTATTATTATTTCCAGAGAGTTTGAAGTCTTTTCAAGGAGAATTGGTGATATATTTCTTAACTTAAACCCCGTATTTGATGCTTTTCTCTTGTATTTTGCTATGAACTTGAAGTATTTGGCTATGAAACTTGTTTATTATTGCATTATGAGTAGCTAAATCTCTGTTGTGTATGGTATGGAGTAGTTGGGGGATATTATTTGTGTTAGTTTGGTTGTATTCCTCTTGCTAAATCGTTAAACGTCGCTAAAATTGTAATCTTTGTCCGTAGATTGACTTTTTCAGATTCCAAAAGAATTGATTTAGTTGATGATCGCCCCAAAAGAGTGAGTTTTGATCTCACCAAAAGGGAGTTTCACACCGTAGTTTTGATCTCTCCAAAAGAGAGTTTCATATCGTATTATAATCTTAGCGACGATCTCATTGAATTTTGTGTTTGAACCCCCAAAAGGGCATCTTCCGATGAGTTGCTCCCAAAAGGAGAATTCATTGAGTTATATTGGGTATTTTCCGGTGAATTGCTCCCAAAAGGAGAATTCATTGCGTTATACCTATCAACCAAATTAATACGAATCATCGATCCTAACGAACCCATACCATGTGCATACTTTTTATAGATATTTGTTCTCACGTATTTTCCTTGTTCGTATCATTCACGTATCCCCATTCACACCACCATCACCACCATTAAAAGTGTTTAGTTTCTCTTCGTTGGCTTTCTATTTGATTTGAATTGTGGTTGCAACAGATTTCTTCCCGTGGATTCGACATCTGGACTCCCAGATTTTACTACTTGTACGGACTCTTGCACTTGAGAGAGAGCACCTTTTCGGAGCCCACTACCCGTCGGGTTAAGATTTGACTTATACTCAACTGCACCTTTTCGATATCCAGCTATTTATTAAGAGCCATCAGCAATTTATTAAGTGTTACATAATTTCCAGCAGTTCGTCGCTTAAACCGCACTGATGACAACAAAGAAGTATAATTAAAGTTACCATTTTATTAACGAAAGTAATAAAATCAACTAAAAAGTTGTATGTAAAGGGAATTGAATCCAAGACCTCTTAAAGAATAGGACAACAATTCAAATCGTATAAGCACAGCTCCCCTCGCAACTGTGTATTGAAGTTATTATATAAATTTTTATATATAGAGAGAAAGTAAACCGGGTCGAATTCGGGTCATTCGGGTTGACATGCCAAACTCATACCCGACCCGGATTTTATCCGGGTCAGGTCGGTTCAACCCGTATCCTACTTGACCCGGATTGGTCCATACCCATACCCGTTAAGAATGCCGGGTTCGGGTCGGATCGGGTCGGGTTGGGCTTATTTTGCCACCCCTATCTGTAGGTACGCTGCTTCCCCCATTTTTCATCTCATTGTTATATCTCTTTAATTCATTATTCAGGCAAATATTTTTTATTTCATGCAAGGTTCAAATGAGCACCGGTTCCAGCTCTTCTATTCAATCCTGACCCAGATTTACTGCAGGCGGTGAGTTGGCGTCTGATGATGATGACTGCAAGTTTTGCTATTGTGGGCTGAAGGTTGCCAGGCGGACATCATGGACCCGAAAAAATCCCGGCAGGCGCTTTTGGAGCTGCCCATCCCGCGTGTAGATGCAAATTCTACGAATGGAAGGATCCACCACACTCGGACTGGTCCACCTATGTGATACTTCAGTTGTTGGATGAGATTGAAAGAGGCCCCACCAATGCTGCCTCTTCCACTATGTTCTCTGATCGGTGGCTTTTAGAGATAGAGGGTCGGTTGGCCACGCTCGTGGGGCGATTTGAGCGGACCACGGTGAGAATGGACACCGTGAAGTTGGTTTTGTTTACGCTCCTAGGTTTGATGTTAGTTGTGTTATTGTGTTATAGGTTGGGTACAATGTAACACTTTATAACTGGTTGTTTGTTATGCACAATGAGACTGTATTATGGATACTATAAGTTTTTTGTATATGCTGGATTAATGTGTTATGTTAAATATGAATGTGATTTCGGTTGTATGCGTTCTCTGCAAATCATTTGTTCTTTTTACAATTTATGAATGTTGGAAATGCAATGGCCTAAGTTGTTCGGGTGCTTGCTTTGCGGGTATTGCCTTCGTTTATATTTAATAGCCCAATAATGAAATTAATTAATTCTTTTTTATTATTAAATTCGGTATTTTAATATTTATTTTTGATAAGTGGGATTTAATTATGCGTATTTAATAGATATTTACTTAATAGTTAATAGTTAGTTAACTAATAGTTATTAGTTTAGTTAATTAAATGATTTTTCTACTTCATATGTCCATAGGGGGTTATTCTCACCTCATAACACCATAACCAAATCCCAACAATCCTCATCTAACAATTCCAAACACACTTTAACACAAAGAAATACAAAACTTTAGTGTGGGACCCACAAACAAATCCCAAATCAACTTTCCAACACACTTTCCCCCAAAAGAAACACAAAACTCTATTTCTCTCTCCTCAAAAATCCAACATGGATTTACTATTCACAACAATAAATCCCAATCCACTTTCACCAAAAGAAACAGGCCCTTAGCCTACGCGATGAGAAGTTTATCTGTTTCTATAATTAAAATTAAATGTTATCGATTTTAAACTTATTTATAATTTTTAGCTGATTTTAAAATTTTGTCATTAAATTAAAGGAATTGATATTGTTCCTGTATAATTTCTCATGCCCATTCACGTGTCTATATTTTTTTGACTAGCACCCTGCACAAGCGCGTGGCCCTTTTGGGGCCCACCTATCGGAGAAAACCAAAAAAGTCAAAATTGAGAGAAGCCACATGCTAACTATAGTCCTGCACATGCCTCATAAATGCTAGAAATAACTTGTGCACATAGTTCTGTATATCCAGAAAATCGGGAACCCCATAAAAAAACCCCACACCGAGTGCGAGACGCACTACCATGTTCAAAGGATATATAGAAGAGTGGTTCTGAGTGTGGATATTGTATTGGGGGTAAATGTGGGAAATGATGAGGCCATGAAAAGGGAGCTTGACTCAATTGAGAGAAACAATGTCTGCGATCTATGTGACTTACCAGAAGATAGGAATTCCATAGGATACAAGTGGGTGTTAAAGAAGAAATTTCGGGTTGCCGGGTCCATTGATATATTCAAGGACCGGTTAGATGCAAAGAGATTTACTCAGAAAGCAGGGATTGATTATCAGGAGTCTTATTCTCCGGTGGCTAAGTTTGCATCCATAAGGATAATCTTAGCGATTGTTGCGCATCTTGACTTGGAACTTTACCAAATGGATGTTAAGATTGTATTCCTCAACGGAGAGTTGAATGAAGTTATATATATGGATCAACCTGAGGGATTTCTGGTTGAGGGATAGGAAGACAAAGTTAATAAACTGAAGAAATCTTTGTATGGTTTAAAACAATCATCTAGACATTGGTATCTCAAATTTCACAACACTATTATCCAACTTGGTTTCGTAGCAAACAGATTGGATGAATATGTGTATGTCTTGAAAAGTGGGAGCAGTTTTACGATATTATCCCTGTATGTGGATGATATTTTGCTCGCTGGAAATGACATTGAAATGTTGAAAAGAATTAAATTAGCACTTTGTAGTCAATTTGAGATGAAGGACACGAGTGATGCATCATATGTTCTTGGAATGCAGATCCATAGAGATCGGAAGTCTAGAATGTTAAGTTTAAACCAAGAAAAGTATGTGCATACAATATTGAGGAGATTTGGAATGGACAATTCTAATTCGGGCCCTACACCATTGGTTATGGGGAAGCCGTTAGGTAAAGAACAATGTCCTGAGAGGGACAAAGTTAGCTGAATGTTCTATATGCTCAGGCTATTGGAAGTTTGACGTATGCAATGCTGTGTACTAGACCAGACTTGGCGTACGCAGTTAGTTTGATTAGTAGATATCAAAGTAATACTGGTCCAGCTCATTGGGAAGCTGTTAAGATGACTATGAAATATAAAAAGGGTACGGTGCACCACAAGTTAGTTTATCAAGCAGATTCGCTTGATGTTCATGGTTACTTCGATGCAAATTTCAGAGTGGACAAAGATGATAGGAAGTCAAGTGCATGACATGTGTTCATCTTTGGTGGTGCAGCTGTGTCTTGGGGTAGCAAGAAACACGATTGTGTAGCGAGATACACACAAGAAGCTGAGTATATAGCCTGTAGTATGACGACTACTCATGCGGTCTAGATCAGACGGTTCCTATTGGACTTGGATCTTAATTTGGTGGATGGACTAATTGAGATATACTGTGATGATCAAGCAACCATCAGCTTGATCCACAATAGTGCAAACAGTTCCAAAGGAATGCATATTGAAATACAATATCATTACATACATTATATGTCGGAAAGGAAAGAAGTCATTGTGACTTATATTCCGACAGGTGATATGATTGCTGATCCCTTGACGAAGGGTATTCTAGCAGGTACATTCAGTAAACATGTTGGTTTGATGGGACTTAGAAATATCTAAGTCAAGGAAACTTTCATGAATAATTAAAGGAGACAATCATATATAATGATTATACTCGGTAAATAAAATGTGCATATCTCACGGATTGTGGGAGTATGACCGGAATGCACTTGGCCATTTCAGGCCAAGTGGGAGATGTAAGTTGGTTATGGCCTAATATGGCCAAATCAACTAGTAACCAACCCGATTTCGGGTTAAGGATTTTCCTCAACCGAGAGACCGAGTCTCACATGGCCGTTGAGGAAATCGTGAATCAGTTGAGGAAAATCCGGGGACGGTTGTAGGATGGAGGATATGACGATGGCCCTATAAATAGAAGAGTGAGTTTCTCTTCTTTAGTATCACAAAAGCATTCAGCATTCAGCTATATCCGGAACAAGGGTAGCATATTGAATTTAACCTAACAAGAAAGCAAAATACTGTTTAAAGACAGCATATGTGACAATATGCAAACATGTAATGGTACTGCGCCAGGACTTAAAATTATTCATTTAGCCACTGATGATGTAAAATGTACACGAGGCACCAATAAGGCATGGAGATTAGGATAATAGCCCCTTATTCATGGTTGTGTTCCTTTCTGAGACAAACATATCATAATTCCTAACATTCTCTCTCTTAGAATAGTCAATATGTCCTTCTGTTCCTCTAGGACTAGAATACAACAGATATCCAATTATCCAAATCAGATCCATATATCAGATGTGCAGTCGCCGCCAGGATAACGCATCTCATGTGCAAGAGATGGACCATCAGGCTCTGACCCAAAGTCCACGAAGAAGTCTGGGTTCACCGATAGACCTCCGCTTTCCGTGTCCACGTCGATCTGCAACATATGGGAGCCCTTCTCCGTCACCTCTGGGTAGAACTGCTTATCCCATGCACTGAAGAGGGAATTGGTTACGTAAAGCCTCTTTCCGTCCAAGCTCAACTGGATCATCTGTGGCCCTCCTCTCAGCCTGTTGCCCTGAAAGAAGTTAAAATAGTCCGATGGATTATGAGATTGTGCCTTGCACTATGATGTCACATAACATAGATCAAATAAGTTGCACCAAATTGATCAGACGGGTCAATAGTAAAGAATTGGGGATGTCTTAAAAGTTACTGTCAACTGCTTGCCGTTCTCTAATTAATTTTAATAATACAGAAATCAAGGACTTCCCACTTCCCCTTTATTTAGACGTACTCATTGCTTAAAAGAGTCCGACACATGCCTATAAGCAAATTAGTCTGAATGTCTGCAGGACCTTAGTAGGATGTCAGGTTGGCGATCATTAAAGGAAACTTATAGACGGAAAATGAATGGTCTGAATGGTGACGGCAATGCTAATCATACAGTCATCCTCTAAGCCATTTAGGATCACCTTATTTATATCTGATACTGACACCAAATTTCGCAATATTCTGACATCGGACGAGTTGGCTCTGAAATATAGGAACAAACACAAATGGGAATGGTTCATTTAGGTAATTTCAATAAACCACATAAACAGATCATCTGGGAGTAAAATTACGTTCCTCATAAGGATGTTTCCTTTCTGGCCTAATTACTTAATTGCAACCAAGATGACCACACTAACAGAAACCTGAGAACCTAATTAACATTGCAGTTGAAAGCAGAAACAGTCAAGATCTACACATTCTAAGCATTCCGACTATACAATTAGAAACACTAATTTAAAGATAACTGAGAACTGAAAATGCTACTTTGACTACTAGTACTTCCTTGGTAATAGTAATAGTAATATCATTGATGATTACTAATTGAGGAAGGATGGTACTGACTTTGATCTCAGGTACATCGAACTGCGCCTCCTTCCCATCCTCTGTCACGTAAACAACACTGCTTCCCGTCTGAAGAAGTCCTCCCACCCATACCTGTCCGGTCAACAAGGGCTTGCTAGGGTCTTCAATGTTATACTGTCTGATATCTCCATGCAGCCAGTTCACAAAGTACAAGTATCGGTCATCAAGCGAGATAAGGAAATCAGTAATCAGCCCAGGCATTTCAGGTAGTATCCAGTTCTTCACCTTCAGTGGTGGCACCGATATTGCCACCTACAAAAACAAATTCCAAGCCTTGTCACAAGTTCAGCATTTAACAGTAATTAGCAATGGGAAAGCCTGTCAGATACATGCGGAATCACAAAATGATTGAAACATCTTGTTCTTTGACACAAATATTTTTACAATATAGAAGGCCCAAAACATGATAGACATATTGCTAACTTAAGGTGAACAAGAACAGTATATGGTTCATCTACTGTAATTCCTGTTGTCTTTTGGCTTTGAGTTTTATATCTTTAGTTCTTTACTGTCCTCATTTTTTCCCAGCGTTGTTGGTGATGGCGAGTCTGTTTGAGCACATGCCTGCGTCATGTCGTGTCGAGGACTGCAGTGGCAATTGATGGGTGCCAGTTAAGATAAAACTGTTTTGCCCATCTCATCCACCTTCCTTACTTTTACACAAATTAAATAGTAATTATTTTTACATTTAATTACAAGGGATATGTTTAACAAATTCAAATTTGAATCATAGAAAAGCTCATACAAACCATAATTTTGTCAACCAACTAAATATCTATTTATAGTTATGGAATTCAGGCACTAAAAGCTTGTATCAAAATATAGCATCTGCAACAACAAACTAACACTGAATTAATAGCATAAAGTATTACACTAAAAATATTTTTCCTGAATGAGCCATGGATGGTTCAATGAATTGTCTGTGAACAATCCATCGATTAGAATTTTCACAGAAACTAGGTGGGTCAACCAAAGCCCACTTGGTGGAATTGTGTGACAAACTCAGATAGGATTGACATTAGAATTGCCAAGCATTATCTGGAGGGAAGCTCACACAGTTCAGCACTCCGCCATCAACCAAAATATTAAGAGTTTAGATAATAATTATGAGTATCAAACGCAAAGGATCATTCAACTAAAATAAAGATAATAATTATGAATATCAAACGCAAAGGATCATTCAACTAAAATAAAAAACTCTCCTAAAAATCTAAGAGCAAAACTCGAATCTTGTGATTGTTTACGCTAGTGTTCTAGACTAAATTGCACCTAGAACATCAAGTTATATCTTGTTAGAAGAATGAATTTTAATAATTTGGAGAATTTTGATTGTACTCAAAGTGTTACCTAATTCAATTCATATCACTCCCCATGAAATTCCAATCCAAATCATGCGGCCCATTACTAATGCTATCCTGAATAAATGACAAACACCGGCAATTCAAGAACTGAAGGAAGAAGACCCAATTAGCCTGTTTTAACATGCTTCCTTATCAGATACAATTTGCATTTTAAGAGTTGGACTAAAATCCACAGATTTGATGTCAACTATTTAACCTAATTAGACCATATGAAAATGCATGTTTGTTCTTCACCAGAGTAGCTGCTTTCTATTTCTTAAGGTATTAATTACATCACATCTAAACATTTACCGATGTTAGCTACTATAGCTATCACTGTACTTAATTTTGACTGTTTTCATGTCTTCAAATGCTTATGTATGCATGTGAGGATGCACATATGCGCTCGCACAAATGCAATACATATTGCCTTATCAAAATGATTAGACATCAGCTTTTGACTGAAGCATAAGCCAGAGTACAGATCAGAGAAGATCCACCCACCATAACATATACAATAAATACAGCACCACATTCCATACACCAATGCGCATAACAACTCTAGTAAAACTAACAAGCATTTAGTGTTACACCATTTGGCAATGGTTTACAGGAAAGATTTGGAATGCCATGGAATCTATGTAAAAATTAGAAACACGTACCTCGTGGCTCCAAGCTCCATCGGAGGTCTTGAAAAACCTCACCATGTTGGTAGACAAAGCACAACCCACAAAGCCAGTGTCCTTGGAAGGGTCATGGAGAAACCTAATCTGCAAATGAGTAGTACAACTTTATAATGCGCTCTAATAGAACCACATTGTGATTGTGTAGATTCAAGTATAGCTGGTACTCACTTCCAAAGGTATAAGTCCTGTGTTGCCTAGGTCCATTGTCTGCTTCAACTCTCCATCAGGCCAGCTATATACATGGAGGTGTCTTCCATACAGCCCATCCGCAACGTGCTGAGGGTTGAATCCTTTTGTAAAGGCTGCCGGAGCTCCCCAAGACGTGCTAATCATTGTCTTATGACGAGGTTGATACCAAAAATCATACCCAAAAAGCGGGCTGTGGCCTGGTTTTTCCCACCTGAGATGCAAAAGTATTCAGTTAGATCAGAGAACATGAAATGTTCAGGAAAGCAAAAAGTTTTTGGATATGACCATAAAACACTCCAAACTGAAACTAGATGAACATCATGTTACCGATTAGGCATCATCATTAAGGGGAAAACTTACAAAATGCCAATAAACCTGCAACTTTATATGGTTAAATGTTAACATGTAAACATGATCAGAGTAAACAATACACAAATAGAACTGAAACATTTGAGTCCTGTAAACCAGAAATTTATATGGCCGAATGTGAGGAAATATACATGAATCATTGGATATAACTGAAAATATTAGATATAGTAAGCCTCATAAAACAAGGTAGGTTGAAAATTTGTCTAAGAAATGAAAAGGCCTCAGGAATATCTGTCAACAAAATTCAAATCCCCAGTGAAAGAACACATAGCCGAATTAAGCTTGTGAGCTGTGACCCAAGAGGTCACAGCAAGCCAAGCGAGGCTTAAGCAAGCCAAGCGAGGCTTAAACAAGCCAGCTTATACACAGACCCGACCAAGCTTAATTCTAGCTACCAAATGGTTAACAGCCCAAGCGGGTTTGCAAACTTGATTCAAGTCCAACTGAACGCATGCTCCACTCTGCAAGAGAGTATCTGCTTGTTTGCTTGTTCAGAAATGTATATAAAATTAAGGGCTGAGGAAGGCTCGGAGCAGAAAGGTGCTTAACTTTGTCGAGAAAGGCTACATTACAGAGAGAGCCCAAAATCAACTCAGACAGAAGATATTTTAGAATCATATTGTGGTACTACATGTTTCCCTTGACAAATATAGAGATGAATAAGGAACTAAATAATTGGGAAAAATCTTCAGGGTATTGTTAACAAATATTTACTGTTTTTGTATCAAGTTGCCTATTAAGGAATCAAAGCATATAGAGACATCGTTAAATGTAATAATCTGTAGGCAATACCCACCAAGATTGTTAAATGTAAAGACACCCCAAATCATATCGAGACATTGTTAAATTTATTCACAGATTGTTCAGTACGCCCACTTATTAAGGAATCAAAGCATATAGAGACACTGTAAAATGTAAAGACACCCCAAATCTGTTAAAATAGATCACAATACCATAAACGAATATAGGACGTCCGTACGACAGTAACGGCAAATAAATCATGACAAAATGCAGAAACTTCCACAATGTTCCCATCTGAAACGTTCCTAAAGGGATGCGAATAGAATTATTTGTAATCTTCAGGGCTCTGAAAGGGATGCAAGCAAAACTACCCATCAGATGACTAGGCATGTTGGTTTAACTTTTCAAGGCATGGTAAGAAAATGGCACCATGTTTTTTTCCAGCTTGCTTCAGCGTTGCCATGGTTATCAGTGAAAGAGATCACATTTAAACTAGGGTCTTGTTTGGGTTTAGCCACCAGCTGGCCAATTGGAAATTCTGCACCAGCTTTAGCTAGCAATCCATCGACAAGCTTAACCATCTGCCCCTCATACATATAATTGAATCTAAAACTGAATCAAGAACACGCCCAACCCCCTCACAACACACACATGCACACAAAAAAGAAAGGGAAGAAAAAAGAAAAAAAATGTGAAAGCTACCACAAGAAACAAAGCGGGTAATGGGAAACTAAAGGATCTTAGTTCAATGTTGAAAAGTCTTAATTTGGAATCCAGAAGAATATAATTATCATATTTGGAGGGAAGGGAGAAAACCTGGGCCAAAGGCAAAGATTGAACCTACACAGCCGTTTTTTTCTTCAGAAGTATAGGATTTTCAGTTTTCATCACGTGAATATGATACTAAATTAATCAGGTAATAAACATCTGGTACAATGATAAAACATTCTGAAAATCTCGCAGAGAAAGATCTGCATGCACTAGACAAAAGGGGAGGACAAAAAACTTAAGAGACAAAAACACTTAAATAATATTCTACAAGACAATGGATATCCATGAGCAGAAATTTCTAACACTAAATAAAAGGCCTGATATTGCCAAGAGTATCAATAGACTACAACAAAACTACTGATTCTTAAGATAATCATAACTTTCATAATTTAACAGTAAACAGTAATACTGATTAGGCTACCACATTCCATTACCTGATAACATGAAAAAAAGACATAAATATAAAATTTAGCTATAACTTTGCAGAGAATTCTCAACAGGAAGAAAAAACAAAAAAGAAGAAATGAAAAAACATTGAACCAGCGGTAGTACTTTGCCCAAACATCATAATGAATGAAACAAACCATGACAAATCTATATAAATTACATACATAGAAATATGCTTCAACATGGGAAAACAATGAACATAAGTAAATAGTGCATTTCTTCATTCAAGCATTCACACCACCGTTCAATACTAGTACCTTCCTTTCACTTTGAAATCTGAATTAAGGAGGAGGAATCCATTTCCATCTGCATTCCCATCTTTATCTCCAAGGCAAGAAACTAGAATCTCACCAGATGCAAGGCAATGAGAAGTGTGAGGATATGCCAGCCCTGTTTTCTGCAAAATATCTGCCGGTTCAACTATTGTATGCAAAGATGGAGCTCTTGGACTTGTTGCAGTGTCAACTACATATATACGGCCTGACCTGAAGTACGGGCATAACAGTCACTTGTTAAAACAGTCAGCATGAGACATATGGAAGACAATTTGATCAAAGAAAATTATATTAAGCTATCTCATGAGTAAAATTCATTTCAATGTGTTCACCATCCACCACACCCACTCATAAAACAAAATTGTAGAAAGTTGCAACATGAAAAGGAAAGTAAGGAATAAAATGAGTACAACTATGGTTTGAAATCTTGGTTTTGGTCTTTGTAGTGTTGGCATCGGTTGTATAAATAATATCAAGTAATACACATCAGACATATCAAACGTTAGGCATCAAATTAACTTATCTCAACATAGCTATTAGTTGCAAGTAGATAATAAGTGCTTCATCTATCCTAAGATCACATGTATCATTCAATACATTATCTTCTCTTTTTTAAATCCATTCCATCATTCGATCATCTTTATGCATTATCTAAATCAATCGGTTTAACTTCAGTATGTTATCATTTCAAAGTTTCATGTCATACCCCAATAGTTAAGTCAAAAGTAGATACTCTTCAAAGCTATGTGTCTACCAAAATAAGGGTCTATTTTATCCATCCTACAAATCTGATCCATTATCATCCAATTTTTTGACAGTTGAGTTTGACAGTCAACTGAGATTTTTTCGCCATTATAAAACATAAAATAGAATTTCACTTTTTAATAGTTCAAAGTTCAAACCTTGAATCTACTCTCACATTAGTTGTTATTGGTTAGGATTGGTGGTATGTTTGGATCATCATGCTTAAAATCAAATACGATACAAGCAATACATATCGATATGGGCCCACATTTCTGACATTGATTGCAACTGAACAAAGAATACTTTGAAGTAAAACAACAACTACTAAATTGTTGGAAAAGTAACTGTTTTTCGGTTTTGGCCTGATAGTTATAACTTCCATGGGAGTTATAACTTCCTAGGAGTTATAACTTCCCCATTAAATCCCGTCTGTTGGATCTAGTGTTATTGATAAATCTATAAATAGGTCATCTCCCTATTTCATTGTAGACACTACAAATCCATCAAAAATTATGTACAGAATATTAAGAAAGAAGAAGATAAAAATAACTTATTTAATCTAATTAAGTGACATAATGACATCTTCCAAATCAGGTAGTGAAGATTATAAATTTCAAAGTTCCTAATATAATTGCATATAACTAATATTTTTGCTTTATGAATTTATTATGTTTACATGTGGTATCAGAGCCATGGTTTTGAAATTTATAGTTTTTCCAAAAAAACTGACGCGGGTAGGATTTGATCATGTAGCCATTTATAATAGCATGCTGCATAACCCAACTAGGGGACCAATCCGCCCAAAGAATCCTTGTGAAGATATTGCACTTGAATTAAATATTTATGTTTACTTGTCTTCTGATGTCTTTTGATGCGGCGCTAATGGGCTCTGTACTCTGATGCAGAATGAGGACACTGTCCTCTGATGCGGTGCCTGCGGGCCTTACCCTCTGCTTTGCGACCCGACTGTGGGCTTTACCTTTGAGCCAATTCTGTGCGGCTGATTTGTTTAATTCATGCGGGCCTACGTATGCTTAATCAAATTACATAAAATAAAGAATTATTTTAACCAAATCAGCCCATTAGCTTCTGTTTTAGATAAAACAAAGAATTCTAATCATATTTAGGAAAGTTTTTCGTATTAAGAATTGAATCTATTTTAAGTTTATATGTAGTGTGTTTGAAGAATTTCGGTACACCAAAGTGACCAAAATTCATTTTCATTATGTTTATCTCATGTATGTGTATAGTTGTTTATTCATAAATTAAATGCATAGTAAGTATTTCATGAATAAACGATAGTTAATTGGTAGTTGAAGTTTAAAATTTTCCAAAGGAAATTTAATTTTTCTGTGATTAATAGACATAAAATGAAAAATAAGGCTGCTTGAATTAGATGTATTTTGATTATCCAAAGATGTCATGTATACTTATTTCAGATGTTTAACTTCTTATGAATAATTTTATGAATAATTTTATGACAATTACTTATGACGATATGTTGTAGAATTTTTCAAAGAAAAACTACAATATATTGTAATATGTATTTATCTTAAATATTATAGCTTTAAACGTTTTATTAGAACGTTATATTTGTACTTTTAGATCTAATTTGATTGATGCTCTTTTTAATTCTTGGTGGCTTGATTCTGGAGTTAGCTATTACTCATGTATATAATATGATGCATGGATTCCGTTTGATCCAAACCACAAACCTAAATAAGAACTACCTATTTATGGGGAATCACATAAAGGCTACTATTGAATGCATATGACCTTATCTATAGTCCTTGATACTGACTATCAATTGGGAATAGCATGAAGACTTCTATTGAAGGCATATGAACTTATCGTATAGTCCTTGATTGATTCGTCGATCCTCCAAAAAAAGAAATAAGCAGGGTTGCATCGTTGAGTGAAAAATGGAAAATTCATGGAAAATTGCAATCGTCACCACGTAATAGTGCACATATACATCTTCATCGACGTTGTTAGGCCTAGAGCTAACTATCGAGACTTTGGGCTATTCGGACATGTACTTAGAGAAATAGTTAATGCATGTTTGTTACCCGACGCAACAAGGTCCAGCTGGTAAGGATAAAATTTCGTTATCAAATTGGACTTAAAGTATGACTCTTTATGTTCTTACAATTACAAAACATTTTGTTACCCTTCCAAAGTTAGATTTATGTGGTTACAAATGTAAATTTAGATATTGATATTTTAATTTGTATAATCACGTTAAACTTATTGGGTCATGTATACTTATTGATAGATTGTATAAATTAAAGCTTAATAATGAATTTTCTGAATCCTCGTTGAATATAAATCATAGTATGAATATTAAGAGTAAAATGCTTAATGAAAATTTGTATTCTTGTGTCATAAACGACTAGGTCATATACCTAAAGAAAGACTACAAAGATTTGTAATGAATGAAATTCATTCTAATCTAACTTTATAGATTTGAGTTATGAATAAATTGCATAAATGACAATAAAACAAAGAATAATAAGAAAGTAACAACAAGAATTACTAAGCTCCTTTAAGTAATACTCACTGACATAAGTGGATCTTTTGATGCTCCATTTTTTAGTGGAGAAAAAAATATTTTATCACCTTTATTGATTTCATGTTATGATTATTTCTACTTGCTAAAGGAAAAATATCAAGCAATTTATGCTTTTATGAAATATATAA
Source organism: Scilla litardierei (assembly GCA_030789695.1). Classification (NCBI taxonomy): domain Eukaryota; kingdom Viridiplantae; phylum Streptophyta; class Magnoliopsida; order Asparagales; family Asparagaceae; genus Scilla; species Scilla litardierei. The sequence continues at coordinate 30,485,630 of CM061138.1, forward strand.
ATGAACTTGAAAGACAATTAGACATGAAAGTAAAAATGGTAAGATCTGATAGAGATGATGAATATTATGAAAAACATGATGAAATAGGATAATGTTCAGGTTCATTTGTAAAATTTCTTTAAAAATATGATATTTATGCATAATACACTATGCCATACACATCACAACAAAATGGTGTGACAGAAAGGCATAACCGAACATTGACAGATATGGTTAGAAGTATGATAAGTAACTCTTATTTACCCAAATGTTTGTGGATGTATGCGTTAAAACATCAATGTATCTGCTAAATAGGGTTCCTAATAAAGCTGTCCCTATAACTTCTTTTAAGTTATAGACAGATAGGTTAAATCACCTACATGTTTGGAGTTGCCCGGCAGAAACAAGAATCAATAATTCATGTTAAAAAAGTTAGATTCTTGTACGATTAGTGAGTATTTTACTGGTTACATGGAAAAATCGAAAGGACATATATTTTCCTGCCTTAACCACAATACTAGAATTAAGAAAATTAGTGTTGCAAAATTTCTTGAGAATGAAAAGGTTAGTGGGAGCATGAAACAACGTGATATGAATGTAAAGGAAATTAAAATGAATATTTCTTTATTAGTAAACGTCCCAACACCTATTACAATAAGTGTTCCATCGTCTGTAGGTTTTTCAAGTATTGTTCCAAATATTGTAGCAAGTCCTAGCAATAATGAACAAAACTATAATAATGATATATACACGAAGAAAATAACCCATAACTGTCTGAAACGAAATATGTCTTTGTAGAGATCTTAAAGAGTAAGTAAACCTGCTATTCCTAGTTATTATGAAATATATTTGCAAGAAACAAATATTGGAATCAATAATGATCCGGTTTCATTTACAGAAGCTATTAAAAGTAATGACTATTAAAAGTAATGAATCTGAAAAGTGGATTGATGCCATGAAAGATGAGTTGAAATCCATAGAAAATAACAAAGTCTATGATATTGTTGATTTATCAAAATGTGTGAAACAAATCAGCTATAGGTTGGTTTTTAAAGACTAAGCGTGACTCCAATGGTAATATCGAACGATACAAAGCAGGACTTAAAAAGGTGGGGCATTGATTATAAAGAGACTTTTTCACATGTCTCGAAGAAAGACTTGTTACATATCATTTTAGCTTTGATGGCTCATTTTGATTTAGAATTACACTAAATGAAAGTCAAAACCGTCATTCTAAATGAAGATCTTAAAGAAGATGTTTATATGGACTAACCGGAAGGTTTTTCATTTAAGGAAGGTCATAAAGTGTGTAAGCTTAAAAAAATCCAAATATAAACTTAAATAGGCTTTTAAGCAATGGTACATTAAGTACAATGATATCATTACATCTTTCGGTTTTGAAGAAAATAAAGTTGATTGTGGTATATATCGAAAGATCAGTGGGAGCAGGAGTAAAGTTATGTTTAGTCATATATATTAATGACATCTTGCTGCAGCAAATAATTTGTGCATGATGCATGACATGAAACTTTATGTATCGAGAAATTTTGAAATAAAAGTTGTGGGAGAGGCATCTTATGTGGATGTGGTAGGAAGTGCAATATTTTGGGATCGGTCTCACGGATTATTGGGATTGTCTCAGAGAGGCTATATTGAAAGAGTTTTAGCAAAATTCAAAATGAAAAATTGTGCTGGTTTCAATTTAAAAAAAGGGAAACGTTTAGTCGTATGCAATGCCCAAATAATGACTTAGAAAGAAAGCAAATGGAATATATTCCATATAGTTCCGTTGTTAGAAAGTCTCATGTACGTGCAAACTTGCACAAGGTCAGACATCAGTTTTATGGTTGGAATGTTGGGTCGTTATCAAAGTAACACTGAAATTGATCATTGAAATACTGCAAAGAAAGTCTTACGATATCTCCAAGGAACGAAAGATTACATGCTTATGTACAAAGGGTCCAATCACGTGGAAGCATTTGGGTATTTGTATTCAAATTTTACTGGATGTCTTGATAGTATGAAGCCTACTTTTGATTACTTATTCCTACTTGGAGAAGAAGCTATATCATGGAAAAGTTCTAATATTGCTTCGTGCACTATGGAAGCTGAATTCGTGACATGTTTTGAAGTCACAATTCAATCATCATGGTTACTAAACTTTATTTTAGGGCTTGAAATTGTTGACACTATCTATAAGCTATAAAAATTTATTGTGACAACATTACAACAATATTTTTCTCTAAAAATAACAAATGCTCAAGAGTGTGAAGCATATGGAATTAAAATACTTTGCTGTTAAGGATGAAGTTAAGAAAAGAGAGTAATTATTGAGCATATTAGGACGGATCTCATGATTGTCGATCTTTTAACTAAAGGTTTACAACCAAAGACATTTAGAAAACATGTACATAGAATATATCTTAGTTGTCTTTAAATATGATGTAATTACTGATGATGGACTAATGATAACACTCTGAGCTCACTTATGTATTTATGAGAATTAATGATGGTTTCTAATTAATATATACATGTGTTTTAGAAACACTACTGTGTACCATTATAAAATTTATGTATAAAGAATAGATTTGATATGGTGAAATAATAGTGTTTGTGGTATATGTAAGTGAGTATGTCCTTCACGATTGATGTACAATATCTATAAAACACACTTATTGTTTTATCATATCTTGATAAATTATGCTGATACATATAATCTAATCCTTTAAAGGATTATTTGGTCAAGTGGGAGAATGTTGGAAAAGTAGGAGTTTTTCGGTTTTGGCCCGATGGTTATAATTTTCCTGAGAATTATAACTTAGAGTGGTAACTTCACTGTTAAATCTCATTCGGTAAATCTAGTGCTTGATAGACGCACCAGATTAAATTGAAAAATCTATAAATAGGCCATCTCCTTATCCCATTGTACACACTACAAATCCATCACAAATTGTGTCCAGAATATTAAGAGGAAAGAAGGTAGAGAAATCTATTTAATCTAATTAAGTGACATAATACCAACTTCTGATTCCAATCCAGGTAGTGAAGATTATAAATTTTAAAGTTCCTAATAAAAGCACATACAACTAATGTTTCCGCTTTATGAATTTATTATGTTTAGATAAATCTCCAATACAAGCACAAAAATAAAAAATGAAATCAGCTTTTAAAAAATGAATGATGATTTCCTACCATCCATTTCCATTGCTTCGGTTGCTTTTCATTGTATTGCACTATTAGCACGAAATGCACTGAAAGTTTACAGAAAATAATTAACAATCATGGCTGATCCAGATCAATGACATACGAGCATCATGATTCTACATATAATAGAACCAGAAATAACCCAAGGACCCAAGAAATAACCCACACACAGTATGATCGGCCCGCGCACAGTGGCAAAGAAGAGAGAAGCATGGATGTGTATGTGTGTATCGTCTGGAGATAAAAAGGGAAAGCAGTGGTTAAAGTGCAAAAAACATGGGGAGATAAAGTGGAAAAAGCCCAATGACAAATGCGTAAATATGGAGAAGATGGATGGATTTTTGGAGTGCTCTTTGGGTTTATGAAAGGGTAATGGCAAACATGTAAACAATGGGCATTGGGGGCTTTTTCTTTTGGGGGTGAGGTGGCAACCTCATATGGGGGTTGATGTGGCAGCCCTCTCCTTTTGCCACATTAGACAACCCATGCCACCTAGAACAAAGTTATGTTTTATAAAATAAACTAGAAATAACCCGTACACATGGTGCACATGGACCCAAAAAATCCACACAGAGAATGCGAGGCTCGCACGAAGTGGTAAAGGAGAGAGAAGAATTAGTGTGTGTATCGTTAAGGGGTAAAAACAAGGGTTAAAGTGCAAAAGATGTGGGGACAAAGTGGAAAAAGACCAATAGCAAACATGTAAATAGGGGGAAGAGGGAGGTGGAGGGGAGAGTTTTTTGATGGTGTTCTTTGGGCTGAAGAAAGGGAAATGACAAACATGTAAACAATGGGCATGTATGCTTTTTCTTTGGGGATAAGGTGGCACCCCCATGCGGGGGTGATGTGACACCACTCTCCCTTTGTCACATGGGACAAAGTGTGCCACATGGGACAAACCCGTGTTCTAGTGCGACAATGACAAGCTTGTAATTTACTCTTTTGTAGTATAGATACTACACAATATAAGATGGTTCAGAAAACCTTTTAACTTACGTCTAATAATATAAATGAACCCTCTTGAAATGATAAGTGCAACATGAAAGTAGTACATGTCTCTACAAGCAGATAATCTATTCAAACAACCACCATAGGTTTCTTCTTATTGCTTTAGTTGTGTATGAGTTAAATCTGGACACTTTTTGATACGTAGAAGATGTGTTGACGGTGTACCCTATGTTATAGTTAAGATACAATGACTCAAGATGTCAAGATACTATGATTCAAAAGATAGACTTGCAGTGCTCATTCACTTTTTGCACTATGCTTCCTCCTCCATGATGCATGCATCTTTTGAGACCAGTTATCAATTTTTTATATAGCTTTATCTACCCATATGAGATTAAGATTTATATGAAGGGAACCACAACAAAATCGGGCAGTTTTGATTCACAATTAAAATGAAGCCAACAAGCCTCTTAGTTGTAGTGATCAGTAAAAGAAATAAAATGCTGGAGCCTTCGAAATTAAGTCAAGACAACATGATCAATAATTTTGAGCAAAGACTCCAACAATTTAGAACATGACTAGACTTACAACAATGAAGGCAAGATTAGGTAACGTCTAGCTGCTGATGGATCACCATGGCAAGAGCTGCAGGAATTCCAACCAGAGTGATGTAATTCATCACCAATGTACGGCACGGACAACCGATGAATGACTTTGGAATATGTAGGTGAGTTAGGATCGGTATCCACTGTAGCCAAGTAATCAGGCTTGTTTTTCCCTGTTCCTGCACATTAAAAGATGGTCTTTATAAAATTAAAATCATTAATGCAAATAGAAAATAAAGTTCCAATAAGTATATGCACACATAATAACTCGTTGTGTGGTATTCCTAAGATCTCTTAAGTACTAGCTGATGCATGTGCATGCACAAAAATCTGTTAATCACATTTGGAATATATGATTAAACAAACTGTAGTTTAATTTCAGTAAGGAGCTGCATAAAGTAAAAAACAGTACTATTGAAACCTGGACAAATTAATCCGTATATATTAAGGCTAAATGGTTTGCTATATCTCTACTATTTAATGCAAAGTCAAAGGGGCCTCCAATTTGATACAGTTGTGACATAGCCACAACCACCATCGCTTATTTTCTTTTGTATGTGAGAATCCATGAATTCCTAGAAGTATATGGTATGCTTAACAACCCACAATTATAACTTATGTACATGTCAAAAGAGAAGCAGCCAAGAATATAATTTCTTTTTATAACATATATGAATAAAACCTCTTAATTTTAGTATTATTCTTACATATAATACTTATTTTATGGCTTCCTTGATGAACGAAATATTCAGTCCGAAAATAAGATCAATTCTTTTTAATTAACACTTAACCCTTCCTATATGTAGGTAAGTACCCCTCTTCAATAACTCCTATCAAAGAGTTATAGTAACTATCCACATAGTTATGATAACTATATTTACTTTTATATAGTTATAATATACCTGTAAATAAGGATGAAAAGGAAAAATGATTTGTATTACTTAGATGATGCCTAGTTACAAGAAGACCCCATATAAATATTACAAGAATCATAATTGGGCACAAGAGCCTAAGTGCTAACACCAAAACCTAAGAGACACAATATCCCAAGAGACATTACAAAAACCAAAGAGTCGCACCTATTTCCAAGACACATTAAGAATTATCTTAACACCACCCCCTCAAAATCAAGGTGTAACTTTGAGTTTGGAGAGAAATTGCAACGACTTGGAAGAAGATCTAGGAGATGGCAACATCGAATGGCTGCGGAGTGCAGGATGTAGAGACCAAGGCCGCAAAGGGCAGAGGAGGTGCCGCAAGGGGCAGAGGTCGCAGAGGACCGATGAGAGGCCACATGGGGCCGAGGAGATGCAGCTGGAGGCAATGCCACTGTGGGTCGATGATGTGCCGCTGGGGGCAAGGCCGCTGGAGAGAAGAGAAGGCAAGCACGATGAGCCAATGGATCGGATCGCCAAAGGCTGAGGGGGATAACGTCGGGATTGAGTCATTGCAACCAGCGGAAACATTATAGAGGCTTTTCATAAATGAATCAGCAACTTTACGAAGTACGATGGCGAACCATGAGAAATGGAAAGGAGGTGGGAATAAAGTTGAAGCCATGGAGCTCAGCAAAGCACTGTCGGAGAAGCGAAAGGTTCCCCTGTAAATAAGATACTCCATCTCTTGCTTCTCTGTTAAATCCTAAACAAAACTCTCTCCTTGTTGAGAATAAAACAACACGACGTGGCGAAACACAACGACGCCTTGGGATCCAAGCGGAATACCAACCTTAATAAACTGATCAGGAATCTAGGGCTAGCAAAAGAACCCCAATTCACCCAAAAATAAACCCTACGACCTTGCAATAGAAAGTAGCAAACGAATAATAGCAACAATCAAATCAAACACAGACACAAAAGAAATTACCATGGTTCGGTTGTAAACAACCTACATCCAGCATCCGAGACGATTCCACTATCAAAGAGATCCAATCTTAGGGTTACAAACTTGCTTCAGCTCACGTGAGTAATAACTTGGCCAATAGCATAAGCCCTCACAAACTCACTCAAGGAAGAAGAAATCAAAAGAGGAATAGAGAAGAAAACACTCACCTTCTCAATCAAGAACTCCAAAACCTAATCTCTCTCTAGAATCTCCAAGGGGGTGGCTTTTGGCTTCCAAAAGCTCCAGATATCAAATAGAGGCTTAACATAATCTAAAACAGTACTTAGGTTTAAATAGGAACCCCAAAAATCCAGAAAATCAATCCAGGCCGTCGGCCGCGCAGCATGGCCCCGTGCATGCTCGACCCGAGAAGGTCCATAGCTCGGTCTGCTCGACCGAGCTGACATGCGCCGCTTCTGCCACAGGATGGAGTCGAGTCGACTCGGTCGAGTAGCATAGCAACTCGACCTGAGTAGGTATTCCATGCAGAGCTCTCTCAAATAGCAAACTCTCGGACGTCTGAGACCATCAGAATCCTACTCTAGCTCGACCGCGTACCAGGCTACTCGACCGAGTAGAAGGTCGACCGAGTAGGCGAAAACTCACCATTACTTACTGTCTCTGCTCTGCTCCTGTAGCTCGGTCGAGTGCATACTACTCAACCGAGTCTCCTAGGAAACCTTCACACATAAGACTTGAATCACAAAAAACAACACTCTAGCTTGATTCAAATCTCATCACCAATGACTACTGCACCTCCACGCTGCACACCATGACCCTCTCTCTGAGTATCATCATCGTCTCGGAACACGCGCCCTCCGGCTTCACCTAAGCCAATAAGGAAATTAGCTCCAGGCATATCTGGAGCATGACGACAGGAACTGGCTTGGTAAACATGTCTGCGGGGTTTACGGGTTCTTCTCAGTCGGGATCTTCTAAAGCTCTATTTCCTTCTTCTCCAACTCAAGGAAGGAATCATGCACCTCAATATGCTTCGTTCTCGAACTGTATGCCTGGTGCTTTGCCAGATGAATGATACTTCGGCTATAACAATGCACATGTGATAAATCCTGCGGCACCCCCCAAATCTCTCAGCAGACTCATCAAATACTTGGCCTCCTTCACAGCTTCCACCGATGCAATCAACTCGGCCTCTGTGGTCGATAGCGCAACCACAGACTGTAAGACCGACCTCCACAATACCGCGGCAGTGCCCAAAGTGAACACATACCCCGTGGTAGATCGTCGCCTGTCTCTATCACCTACATAATCGTTATCGCCGTATCCTGTCAGCACCTTTCCGTCTCCTCTCCCATAGAGGATCCCGACACTCGCCGTGCCTCGTAGATATCTCAGAATCCACTTGACGGCCTGCCAATGCTCCTTACCTGGATTAGCCATGTACCTGCTAACCACTCCCACGTCCTATACAATATCTGAACGCGTACAAACCATTGCATACATCAAGCTTCCTACTGCACTCGCATATGGCACCTAAGATATGCATGTCTTCTCCTCATCGGTGATTGGCGACTGATTCGCCGACAGCTGAAAATGAGCTCCCAAAGGTGTTGTCACGGGCTTCACACTCTCCATCCCAAACCGGACTAGCACCTTCTGAATATACCCTTTCCGTGACAATCTCAGCTCATGCTTCTTCCTATCTCAGAAAATCTCCATTCCGAGAATCTTCTTAGCAGGCCCCAAGTCCTTCATGTCGAACTCTTGCCCAAGCTTCGCCTTCAGCTTCTTCACCTCAGACACACTATTAGAAGCAATAAGCATGTTGTCCACGTAGAGCAACAAATAGATCTTCAAGCCATCCTCAAGTGTGCGTACATACACACATTGATCCTTGATGCTCCTCTCGAAGCCTACTCACATCATGAAGCTATCAAATCGTTTGTACCACTGCCTTGGTGATTGCTTCAATCCTTACAACGATTTCTTCAACATACACACCAAGGTATGTTTCCCCTCAACTATGAACCCCTCAGGCTGTTGCATATAGATTTCTTCATCAAGATCTCCATGCAGAAAGGCGGTATTCACATCGAGTTATTCCAACTCCATGTCCATGCTAGCAACTAGCGCCAACAACACCCGAATGGATGTATGTCGCACAACCAACGAGAATATCTCGTTGTAGTCTTCTCCCTTCCGTTGTGCAAACCCCTTGGCTACCAACCTTGCCTTATACCTGACGTCATTGCCATCTTGAGTTGAGATTTCCTTTACATTGTATATCCAACGACAACCAGTGGCACACTTCTCGCTGGGTAACTGCACTAACTCCCATGTGTCATTCCGGTGAAGGGAATCCATCTCCTCCTCCATAGCTCATTGCCATTGAGCGGCATCTCTTGAGACTATGGCTCCACCATATGTCGCTGGCTCCCCATGCTCTAGGTTGAGTGCATAAGAAGACATATCATCGAAAAATAACCTGCATAATCCCATGCTCTAAATCTTTTTGGTGCCTTCTTCACCCTCTTCGATCTCCGTGTTCCATCATCACCTGCATATGTGTCAACGCGTACCTGAGATGACCCGGGTGTCTGCACTTGGTCCTCAACATGGACCTCATCATCTCCCATAGCTGGGACATCGACCATCAACTCTTTGCCTGGTCACTGAGTGAGCTGGACCGGAAGATTGACTCTATCCGTCAAAATCTTCTCTGCAGACGTGTCATCTTTTGAATGAGAATGCTCCGCCCTGAGCATTGCATCCTCATCAAAAATGATATGTCAGCTCACAATCGCTTTCTGATCCTCTGGATCCCACAAGCGATATCTCTTGACGTCGTGGTCATATCCAAGAAAGATACACTTCTTTACTCTTGGATCCAACTTGTCGCCCCTCTCGTGCACATACGCAGGGTAACCCACAATGTGCAAGTAAGAAAAATCTCCAGCTTCACCACTCCACAGTTCCTCGGGAATCTTGTAACATATAGCCTCTGATTGAACTCTGTTCACTATGTGAACTGCAGTGGTAATGATTTCACCCCAAAATTCCTTTGCCAAACCGACTGAGTGCCTCAAGCATTGCACTCGCTCCAACAATGTCCGATTCATCCGCTCCACCATACCATTAGACTGCGGATCTCCAGGTGTGCTAAAATGACGGCAGATTCCATGGAGTTTGCAGAAATTTCTAAACTCCCTTGAGGTATACTCACCTCCATTGTCAGATCTCAGCAGCTTCACGTGCTTTCCGGTTTGTTTCTCCACCATGGTCTTCCACTCTCTGAACATGTCAAATGTCTGGTCTTTTGACTTCATTAAGTATATCCAGACTTTGCGAGAGTAGTCATCAATGAATAAGACAAAATACCTAGCTCCCACTCTTGACGTCTCTGGGCGCGGACCCCACACGTCTGTGTGTAAGTCAAGTGGTCCTTTGCTAGTATGCTTTCCCATGTTGAACTGCACCTTTGTCTTCTTTCCGTACACATAGGAATCACAGAATTCTACACTCATTCGAGACTTCAATCAGTTTTCTTCTTCGGAGTACATCGAGGGTTTTGTCACATAGATGCCCCAAGCGATAATACCATAACTTGGCTGAATCTCCGGGAACTGAGCTCGCAGTGCTTACGTCTACTTCACCTTCAACTGTGGTCCTTTGCTAGTATGCTTTCCCATGTTGAACTGCATCTTTGTCTTCTTTCCGTACACATAGGATTCACAGAATTCTACACTCATTCGAGACTTCAACCAGTTTTCTTCTTCGGAGTACATCGAGGGTTTTGTCACATGGATGCCCCAAGTGATAATGCCATAACTTGGCTGAATCTCCGGAACTGAGCTCGCAATGCTTACGTCTACTTCACCTTCAACTGTGGTACCTTGAAGGGCATATAAGTTTCCCATTTTCCTTCCCTTCATCACAACCATGGCTCCTTTGGAGACTCTCAGTTGCTCTTTTTCAAAGGCCGACTTACATCCAGTATTATCTGATACGCCTATGGACATTAAGCTCTTCCGCAAATCTGGGACATCGGCAAGTGTTCTCACTATGCTGTCATGCATCTTTATCCGGACGGTTCCAATACCCGCAGTCTTGCAAACTGCATTGTTCCCCATGAGGATTGAACCTTCATTTTTCTTGGAACGGTATGTAGCGAACCACCTCCTCTGAGGAGTCATATGGTATAAGCAACCACTATCCATGAGCCATGCCATATTTGCATCACCTGCAATCCCTACGGCAAACATCTCGATATCTCCACCTTCATCACGGACTTGCTCACCATCAATCCCCAAAGATGCCAAACCGGACTCTTTCTCGGCCTCTTTGCCTTTCTTCCTAACCTTGTTAGGACACCGGTTCGAAAAATGACCCTTCTTCTGGCAAATGAAATATGTGATATTCGCATACCTATCCTGCGAATGTCTCGACTTGGAGCGGTCATTGTTCTTCTTGAAGCTTCCTCTACTTTCTTGTCGACCACTCACATGTAATGCCTCATCGCGGTTACTCACATGTTCGCTACCTTGAACCTTACCATATAGTTGCTCGGTGTGAAGCGCTACATACACCTCTTCCACGTTGAGAGTTATTCGGTTATAAATCATCGATCGAATGAATTGGTTAAACTCCTCAGGCAATGAACACAACAAGATAACCGCTTGTTCATCCTCAATCTTCACATCCATACCCCCGCAACTCCAGCACTATCTGGTTCAACTCATCCATGTGATTCTTCACCACCGATCCAGATTTCATCTTGACAGTATCCATCTGCTGAAGCAAATATAGGCGACTCGTGAAGGATTTCTTCGTATATATTCCCTCAAGCTTCTTCCACAGGTCAGATGCCGTAGCCTCATCTAAGACTTCCCTCAGAACATTATCTGATAAAGATAACTGAATTGCGTTGCAGGCCTTCCTCTCCATCTCCGCCTTAACGGATTCTTTCACCTCCTTATCGATATTCGACACATCGAATACGATCTGGTAACATCCCGTCTGCATCAAAACATTCTTCACATTAGTCTGCCAGATTCGAAAATCATTCCGATCGGTGAACTTCTCTATGTTCAATGTTACTAAAGACACCATCTTTTCACCATAACTTCCTTTGCAAACGAACCACAAGCTCTGACACCACTCGTTGAGAATAAAACAACACGACGTGGCAGAACACAACAACGCCTTAGGATCCAAGCGGAATACCAACCCTAATAAACTGATCAGGAATCTAGGGCTAGCAAAAGAACCCCAATTTACCCAACAATAAATCCTATGACCTTGCAATAGAAAGTAACAAAACGAATAATATCAACAATCAAATCAAATATAGACACAAGAGAAATTACCCTGGTTTGGTTGTAACAACCTACATCCAGCAATCCGAGACGATTCCACTATCAAAGAGATCCAAGCTTAGAGTTACAATCTTGTTTCTGCTCACGTGAGTAATAACTTGACCAATAGCACAAGCCCTCACAAACTCACTCAAGGAGGAAGAAATCAAAGGAGAAATAGAGAAGAAAACACTCACCTTCTCAATCAAGAATTCCAAACCCTAATCTCTCTCTAGAATCTCCAAGGGGGTGTCTTTTGGCTTTCAAAAGCTCCAAATATCAAATAGAGGCTTAACATAATCTAAAACAGTAGTTAGGTTTAAATAGGAACCCCCAAAATCCAGAAAATCAATCCAGGCCGTCGGCCGCGCAGCATGACCCCGCGCGTGCTCGACCCGAGTAGGTCCACAGCTCGGTCTGCACGACCGAGCTGACATGCGCTGCTTCTGCCGCTGGGTGGAGTCGAGTCGAATCGGTCGAGTAGCATAGCTACTCGACTCGAGTATGTAGTCCCAGCAGAGCTCTCAAATAGCAAACTCTCGGACTTCTGAGACCATCAGAATCCTACTGTAGCTCGACCGCATTGCAGGCTACTCGACCGAGTAGCCTACTGCTCGACCGAGTAGAAGGTCGCCCGAGTCGGCGAAAACTCCACACTACTTACTGTCTCTGCTCTGCTCGTGTAGCTCGGTCGAGTATCATACTACTCGGCCGAGTTGCCTGGGAAACCTTCACACATGAGACTTCAATCACAAAAAACAACACCCCTTTCCTCCATCCCTCTCTTTATCTCCTCTTGCAGATATCCAAAACTTTGACATTGAGATAAAGAAATGTGGGAACATAGTTCTGGAAGCTGCCATTGATTGATTGATCACAACACTCCAAAATTTTATGTTGCTTGTGGATTAGTTGATCACGGAATCCACGCTAGAAGCTGCCATTGAGAGCAGCAACCAGTCCAAGCTTGGGTCAGGTGACCCAAAGCTTGTACACAATACCCAGAAGAGTGCCAGTTATCGAAAGGCTGATGGAAAGTTGGTAGAGTGCCGAATTTGCCAAGATGATGTCGAGGATTCCAACATAGAGACACCATGCTCTTGTTGTGGAAGTTTGAAGTATGCTCACCGGAAATGTGTATAAAGGGGGCAAATTGAGAAGGGTGATGATGTCAACGATAGTGTGAAGGCTCAGATAGGTTTCGATCGGGAACTCACCAGAGAAATTTTTTTTGGCGAGGTGGAGATCAGTCAAAGACGAAGTGAATGGTATTTTAATGGTGAAGTGATTAGAGGAGAGATTCAAAAGGTCATGGTTACCCTAATGTTAAGATAGATGAATTCACTTTCCACACATTTAGTAAGCTAAGGATCATTGCATTTGGTTGCTACTTTGTGTAAGTTGAAGAGCTTCTCATTTGTTAACTTCTCCATAGATAAAACCAGTTCCATTGCATGGAGTGCATCTCCGTTCTCAGGGTGATCAAACTCAATCAAGGGCATGCAATGATCCTAAAGGTATCCATAATGTTTAAATAATTCTTAATGTGTCTTGGAAATAGGTGTGTCCCTTTGGTACTTGTAATGTCTCTTGAAATATTGTGTGACTCCTGGGTTTTGGTGTTAGCACTTAGGCTCTTGTGCCCAATTATGATTCTTGTAATATATATATGTGGTTTTCTTGTAACTAGGCATCATCTACGTAATACAAATCATTTTTCATTTTCATCATTCTTTACATAGTATCAAAGCCAAGGGCCTTGTACTGATCCCCAAGCTCTATTCCGTTGCAACTCTCCCACCCCCTCTTGGGGGAGGGGGGGCAACCCAATCGTCCTATACAGTTTTCTCCACATAGAGGTCAGTATTTGCAACCTACTTCATTCGGCTCTGATACAATGTAAAGAAGGATGAAAAGGAAAAATGATTTGTATTACTTAGATGATGCCTATTTATAAGAAGATCCCATATAAATATTACAAGAAACATAATTGGGCACAAGAGCCCAAGTGCTAACACCAAAACTCAAGAGCCACACAATATCTTAAGAGACATTACAAGAACCAAAGAGTCACACCTATTTCCAAGACACAATAAGAATTATCTTAACAATACCAAATGACATATCAATATATACTCCTACTTATATGTATATATAAACATGTCTAATGTTACAATAAGATTGAAGAGTTACCTAAGGGCGTGTTCTTTTGCACAGAGTAGGCGTTGGAATGGGCTTCTGGGCACTGTTCGTGTACAGGTCCGGGGATTCCAAGCTGCCATTCCTTCAAGCCGTTCTTTTGGGTTAAAAAGAGAATTGGGAATTGGCGTGCGTGGCCGCGTTTTTTTGGAATCCAGGGCATTGTCAGAAGTTTTTTGTTTTGGGTTGGAATACAAAGGAATAGGCTGGTTTTGTAGGGCCCGTTGTCACTATCAAGCTCATCTCTCTCTCTATCCCTCCTCCAACTCACCTCCTTTCCACTTTCTCCTTCCAATTCTTCAATCCCAAAAGAACACAAGAATAGAATGTGGATCCCACTTTCTATTCCAAAGCATACTTTCCATACTCCATTCCACCCAAAAGAACACAAAACTCCATTTTCTCTCTCCTAGGAATACAAACTTTCCCCAATTCCATTTTTCCTATTCCAGCAAAAGAACAGGCCCTAAGTGTAAATTTCTTATTTTCTCCCACTTGATTCGAATAACTTATTAATATCTCTAAAGTGCAACAATTTTGTAACTATAATTTATGAACAAAATTCAATAGTTGCATTTTAATGTGCGAAATAATTTTTTCATTAAGAAGCTTCAAAATATTCACATTTTACAAATAACTTGAAGCAAATAACTTCCTGAATAGATACTTAACTATTTCGAGTCCAATTTTTATTTGCTTTATAAATAATTATCATATGATTTAGATACGATGTGCATACTTTATAAGTCATACTTGTTATACTAATAGCACTCAAAATGTATCTAGATATCAAGTATATAATCCTTACAATAACAAACATCATATAAATAAGCTCATATTCTTTATATAACTTGTTACTAAAATGATTTGTAAATACTTTAGTCAATAGGTCAACATCATTCATATAGCTTAATATAGTTAAATATCATTAATAATTATAATTTTAATTTCAACCTTATAAAACTTATTATCAATTATCTCAAATTAACTTCTGATGGTATTGTTATTAGAAGATGTTATCCATATGATACAATAATACTGATTTATATCTTATAACTCTCAAGCATAATGCTAAATTGCTAATAAAAATGTCTTATAGTAATTTAAAATTTATATTTACATCCTTAAGAATGAATTAACTTTATTAAATATAACTTAACTACAACAAATAATTTTTATTTTATTTTTAATGAATTTTAACCTTCATGTGGATAAAGGTTATATACAATATAGATTCATTGCTAAACGTTAGTTAAGACTAATTTATTTTATTATTAATGGAAGAAATCTATGTAATCTATGGGCATAACAGATTGCTCCCAATAAGTTTAGAATTATCTCAACTCAATTACTCCACATAAATAGTCACTTTCTAATTAGATATAGTGGATATTAAATTTAAATTAATTACAATACTAGATGCTTAACAAGATGTTGGATGGGTAAACGATTATTGCTCAAACCATGAATACTATGACAATTCCTTAAATTTTATAATATTAATATGTGACAACTTAATATATACATCTAATTACCTAAAATATGCTTCCTTCTTATAATTGTATTTATAGTCCAAGAAAAAATTTCTTTCCATTGTAAGTTAAGGATCTAAGATACTTAAGAAATACCCAACTGAAATAGCCATTTCCCAAGGAAACAAGGAATATTTCTGATTAATTTTCAAATACAAAGCACTACTCAAATTAGCTAATGAGAAGGATGGGAACAGATATAGGTTCCCAATCATAATATAAACAAATCAAGCCACGTTTTTGTAATGACGTAACCGATTCTAGATACATTCATAACAAGTAGCAGGTTTTTTTAAATAGAAAGAAAAAAATTAATGTTTATCAAATCCAAAAGGACGGCCCTTACATATAATCAATTAAATCTCGGTCTAAACAAAATTCAAACCCAAAATTCATATTTAAATCCGACAGTTCGGACCCACCTCAAGTCTTCTTAAATGAAAAAACTCCAAAAAAAAAAAAAATTAAAAAGAGGAATTACCATTGTAAACACAGGTGACATAGAGCAAAGACTCGCTAGGTCCCCTCATGGCCTCAAGCGGAGATGCGTAGCCCGGCCCTTTGCCATTTTCGCAGCACTCACCCATTTTCTTTCCTTTAATTTATTTTTAACAGATTTTTGAGAAATTTCTTTTGGAGAGATTAGAGAGAGAGAGAGAGAGAGCAGAGGAAAGTAGAACTTTGAAAAGCAGGACGCAGGATTCCTTTGTTGATAAATCCAGGTGGACTTTGAAAAGCCCACGGGAGTAACGTCCGCTTCGCATGTGGCGGATACGCATTTGTTTCCTGTACGATGACTCGTGCTGTGGGGTCTTCAGCGGATTGATCAGGGAGCACATGCACGTGGATGGGTTTTTGGGACAGAGGAGAAGCACTGTCGTATCTGGGCAATGTTTTGGCAACGAGGGGAAAGATATCTACCCCTAAAAAACGTCCGCATATAAATATTTCTATGCGTACATGTGAAAGAAGGCACATTAGATCACTCGCATGTTTCTTAAGCGTTTTTATCATTAAAAAAAGGCCGGATTTGCAAAACAGATATTCTTCTAAACAAATAATATTAACAAGGATGATAATAATAAAAGGATAAATTACACAAAACCCCACGTTACATTATGAAATTAAGCTGAAAACCATATCATGCATTGCACTTAATCGGTTCAAAACTTAAAACAAAGGAGAGTTTTCGGTAAATTAAAATGCAATATACGAAACATTTCTACTAATTTTTCACGGAGTAAAGCACTATACTTCAGGATTTTAGTTCACCCTAAAATTTATGTAGCAACCTCCAAAATTAAAAATTAAAATTCAGTTCTCACAAACAATTAAGTGCGTGCAAAATTTAGTTCCTTTGAGTAAGCAAACACATTCAAAAACATAAATCATGAATTTGATTAAATGTCTACTTTATTAAAAATACTTCGACGATCTAGCCCAAATAATAAATGGTGAAGATGATTAAAAGGAAATAAATCAACATAAATCATGAATTTGATTAAATGCAAATATTTTTTACCCTCCAACGTAACATGTAATTTATTAAAAATAATTAAATCACCTGCTTTCATTGAGAGTTGAACTCAAGACCTCCCGCTTACTAAACGGGTGCTCTAACCAACTGAGCTATGAAAGCTATACGGCTGTTGTGACGCGACAAAAGTTATAGTAAGTAGTGAAAGTACATGGGTTAATCACACAACTTTATCAGAATAAAATAAGATAATGCAATTATTTGTCAAAATGCAGGACTAATTATTCAAAAATGAATAAAATCATAGACTTATCCACAACATGATATAAAAGAGAACCAATGAAATACATACAGTTATTTTTGGACAGACAGTGGCACTATATGTTTGCATATTCTCTCATATACAAGAATAATGTGGGTTTTATATAAGAAATCTCCATCATATACGATGCTATGACGTATTATTCTCTATATGGTAGGATAGATCACATGAGATTTACTTCTTCTCCAATATATCGTCTGCGATGAAGAATACGACGTAGGGGCGGAGCCAGGTATAAAGTGACCCGGGTGTCAACACGGTCACTTTTTTGTTCCGTCATTGCTTCCGAATTTGCTCCGGTCTTACGTTGACCATTAATTGCACCATCCTTTTAGCCCGGTTTACTTTTCGGTAGTCCAGATAACTTTATACATGGCGGGCGGGCGGGCCCCCCGGGGAGGGGGTGCAGATTGTGTTGGGGAGAGTTCATAATTTCATGGCGGCATGCAAGGTTACTGTTTGCTTAATTGTTTAGCAAATTAGAAAGGTTTTTCAACTGATGCTATATGATTGATACAGATTTGTATGACACTCACGTCTGGGTGGTGTAGTTGGTCATCACGCTCGTCTCACACACTAGAGGTCCCCGGTTCGATCCCGGGCTCAGACAAAGGTAAAATTTTCTCTTTTTCCCCTATATTTTAATGTACTCCCTTAAAAAAATTTACTTCCTTTTTTTTGAGTCTACTTTTTAAAGGCTTCGGGAAAGAGATAATCATGAAATCCAGTTCCATGGAAATTCAAATGACATTGCAGAATCTTCCAGGGGGGATGAAGTGAGATCCATTTAACTCCATTTAACAACAAAACTTTTTATAATGGGCGGATCGATGTTTAAATGGCTCTAGAGTTCATCCTTATTTTGGGTTTTGATGTTTTAGAATGTGTATAACAAGATTAAGATTTTTTTAAAAAAAATAATCTCTTTTGGGGGGTTTTCAAGGTTGACAAACGTAGGAAATTTCGTGAGATGTTAACACAATCCTATTATTCTAATTTTAAATATCAAATCAGTTCAAACTAAAAATTTAAAGTTTTTAGTGATTTTTGCATATATATTTTTGAATTTTATTTTGAGAATTTTAACTTCAAACCTTTTAACCCACTAACCTTCTGCTGAAGTAAGACCAATCCCAACTCAACCCAAATGACCCAATATTTCTTAAAAGTAGCCCCACTACCACCCTTCCTTTCTCCATAATACCATCTCCCTCCGTCTCTCTCAAAACTTTTTTAATTTCTCTCTCAATCTTCATTATGTGATCATCATTATCCTTATCTTCATTGTCACCGGTGTCATCATCACCATCCTCATCATATTTTTCTTCTCTCTCTCCTTGTAAAATCCAAAAACTTAAAACCCTCTTAATTTCTCCCTCAATCTTAAGATCATCATTATCCTTATCTTCATTGGCACTGGAATCATGATCCTCCTCCTCTTATTCTTCTTTTCCTCTGCCCTTTTTCATAACATGCAGCAAAAAGCAACAGTGGTTGCAGCAACTAGGGGAACAGACGTAGCCGCAACAGAAAGTAGTAGCAACATAAGGTTCAGCCGCAATAGTGATTTACAATAGCAAACAACAACATCAGTCGCAGCATCAGCATCAGCCACAATAGCAGTAATAGCATATATTGTAGTCATAGAAATCAACATCAACATCGAGCAAAAACAATGATAGCGGCTATAATGCACACCACTAGTTCGACAGATTGTCACAACAGTGAAGCGGCCTCTTCGGCGGATAGCTACCCAACAATCGCTATGCCGTGATCTTTCAGAGATACACCACAATAGCACAATATCCAACCAAAACAAGCAATACGAAAAGTAATGAAAGCAGAAAAGCAACAAACCAAGCAACACAGAGTTTACACTGGTTCGGCCGGCTGACATCGCCTACGTCCAATTTCCCGATGACGGTATCCACTAATATGATCAAAGAGAAATACACCAATTTCCCGATGACGGTATCCACTAATATGATCAAAGAGAAATACACCGACTCCTACAATCTTCTTCGACAAAAGAGAGCACCAATAACTCCAAGCTTGGAGTGCAAACTCTTCTCACAAACCCAATGGAGATCTCAAATCTCACCAAAAGAGAAGAAAACAAAAGCTCTCACCAAAATCTCTCAATCCGAAAAGACAGATAACAAGAAGAAGATTACAATGAATTTCAAAAAGAAATCTTAAAAAGTCACTCACTAAAACATGCCCCAAAGCTCCATGATGCACGAGGAAGAAGAAACTTGATGACGACACGCACTCCCTCCAAATAAACCCTAGGAGGGGTTTAAATAGTCCCATGGGTCGTGTGGAATCTCAACCGTATAATTAGATTAGGTTTTAGATCAAAACCATAACCTAAATCATGTATTTGAGCTGACTACAGATGACACGACTGTGCTAGAAAGCGGCACGGCCATGTTGGGCCTGCAGAAAAATACTACTGACTCTATGTTTTAGGTGACACGGCCGTGCTGCACGGCCATGTCACAGTTTATCTAGAACTTCGCAGTCTCTGTAAAACAAGGCATGTCTGTGCTGAATGTATCATGGTCGTGTCAAGCCCAAACTACGAATTTGAAGCATGTATCAACAAACTATACACTGCATCAAATTTCATCCAACGAACCTTGTCATCATTGGCTCTTCACGGCTCTACCTAGATTCTAGACCACTCTATCTGATCAAGGAAACACCAACCTATCATCGGGAACCTTTCCCTTCGGCACATCAACACTCCAAAAAAGACCTTTCGAGCCCAAACACCTCTTGAGCTTGAAGAACTGAACCATGCTCGCAGCCCTACTTGTGACGATCTCTATCTTTGAGGTTGACACCGCGACCTCATGCTCCATCATCGACTGAACTGATACCAAATCTGTGTCTCCCATGTTGGATTTTGATGGACCCTAGGGCACTTACTGTGCCCGTCCTAAGTCGAACGGACCACAGAATGAAAATGAACGCATCGAAAAAGAAGATATTCGCTAAACAATTTAGTGAAGCCCAAAGAAAAATCAAGACCCTTAGCCAGGATCTATGCCAACTTGAGGTAGATCTGACCACCCCAAGAAGGATCTATGCTACCGCGGCATAATTAAAATAAAGCTTCTAAATTACATACCCGGAACCTTGCCTTGGTACCGGCTAGGTGTACCGCACCGTCTTTCGAGCCGCTCCCCGTCCCGCGCCGAACCGCTCCTCGAACCGCTCCGCGTCCCGAGGCGAGCAATCCCGTTGTCGCCGATCCAACCACGTACCGAAGAAAGTTTCACCTGAATGTGAATCTTCGCCAAGACTCTGTATCAGATCCGAACTCCTTCGTGGCTTTGCTAGAGCACTTCAGGAGAAAGACAGAAAATTAGGGAGAAGAGAATATTAATTTAAGCTTAGATCCGAATGTGCTCCAACATTTTTGGAAGCTGCTCCGATCTATAGCTTGTGACGAGTTTAGAGGAGGGGAAAAGGCCCCTATTTATATAGGCGGCCGACCCCTTCCCTTTACTCCACTTCCGATGTGGGACTAATGGTTGATTGCGGAATACGCGCAAGTGCATGCCTTCCACTCCCAAGCGTATGATTGTCAATGCAATATAAAAATAACCGGTGAGTACCGGGTCGGATCACAGTGACAAGTCGTTCTACGTTCACAAAATTGATCGATAAAGAAAGATAAAGCGTATTACAACCACCTCAACTAACGATGGATGACTAGGAAAAAGTGTGGTGAAACCAAAATCCTAACCTAAATGGGTAGGGTTGGAGATCCAAATGTGGAGTAGGATAGCTAGGAGAGAAAGTATGGGTTGTGGGTTCACTAAGATTGGTGCTAATCAAGCTCTAATCACCCACATATAACTCAATTGATTAACCGGCTAAGGAAACTCAATCGGAATATTTAGCTTTCATGAACACGATAATTTGCTAAAAGGAGGGATGCATCATCATGGCACTAATCAAATTAGGATCATGGACTTTCTCAAATTGTACCCTCTCAGGTCTTAACCAATAAAATTAACCCTAATGAAACATCCAACATTAACATGATAATTGTGCAAGAGGCAATTAGGGCTAAAATTAGTAACCAAACACAATGAATCACAACCCATGCACATTAACACTACCCAATCATACTAAACAAGATGAGAATCATATAACAATTCATCTCAAGTGTCATACAAAAGAGGGGTATCAAAATACAATAGGAAAAAGGGGAGATTTCACCCAAGAGCTTTCCCAAATGAGCACTTCACTCCTCCTATTTGCCTTCCTCCAAGCTTCTCCACGCTCCACCAAGCTTCCTCAAGCTTTCATGGCCTCCTCCCCCTTCCAAGAGCTCCAAACCCTAAAAAAAACACAAAAAACAGCAACAAGAACCCAAAAAAAACGCAGCTCCTGTTAAATTTCGCACTCAACCCCCTTAATGAGGTTTCGGGTCGGATCCTTGGGGGCGGTCGCCCGCTGCCCGCCCCCGCATCAAGCAGCGCACGCGCGTTAACGTGGAGCGGGCCGGCCGCTGGGCCGGCCCGCTTCGTTCCCATTTTTTTAAAATTTGTTTTTTTATTTAAAACCTGCACAAACGGCAGAGCGGGCCGGCCCGCAAGAAATGTTTTTTTAAAAATATTTGCGCCGGCTGTTGTGGGCCGGCCCACAGGGCTTTTTAATTTATTTTTTAAATTTTCTTTTTCAAAAATTTCCAGAAATGCTTTCTTTTGCTCTTCTTGCTCCAAATAAATCTCCAAAATACCTAAAAATCCCAGAAAAATTCCAGAAAATTCTGGAAAATCACCAAGAGTCCCAGGAGTACCTGAAAAATAGGAGAAGCAAAAATTAGCTCACAAAAACCATATTTTATGTATAAAATAGAGATAGGCTTAAATAAATCACGATATCACAAATACGCCCGTATCAAGCCACAATAAACACAATATACACATAAAATGACCGAAAATGGGGGGGAATATGCAATTTATATCCCGAATCACACCCCCCAACTAGCTTTTTTGCTAGTCCCTAGCAAAATACGCGATAAATTCGGATTAAATTGGAAAACATGCACCAACTCAAGATATCCTCATGGCACACCCCAAAATGATATTTCCAAATGATTTCAAAGCCAATATACCAAATGTATAAAAGTAGATAACAAATGAAACTCTCTCCAATCCAATTCAACGAAAAGTAAGGTAATAAGCACCGTATCACACGTATCGGGAAATATCACAATGTCAAATTTTCAAATTTTCATGGAAAAGGCCAAAACAAAAGAAATTTCTCTAAGTTGTGGGAGATGAGATTGCATCACTTATGTTGCTTATTCTTTCATTTATTTTATTTTTCTTATCTTTTTCTCTTTTTTTGTATGTTTTTGGATTTTGTACGTTTATGTTTTGCATTCACGCAATAACGCCAAACACCGACACATTTGCATACATGCGATGACGCTATACATGCAAATGGATGGAATGATCTCCTAAATCTCATCTTTGGCGTCCTCCCCAATGTTTCGTAGGGCACCGGCTACTCGATTCGATTAGAAAGAAAAATTCACTTATACTAACTTTTTTTCTCATTCCAACATGAATTAGCAACTCATCCACCCACTCCTAAGAGGAAAACAAAGCATGCACAATTGGCCAAATCCAATCCAAATAAAAACTACACCATTCATCCCAACTCATGCAATTACTTACACCAAACTTTTCCCAAATTATCTCAAAGAGAGTATCACAACATATAAAATAGCTTCATACATGGTAAATTAACATTTGAATCCAAATTGGAAAAGAAATGAAAACGTACCAATCAAACATCGAGAAGTTGATACCAAAATGATAATCCGAAAAATATTGCATGGCATGAAAGCATGTAGGGACAACACAAAGCAAGTGGCGTAGGAACGAGGAGGCCAAAATAGGATATGCAATAAAAATCATGGGATGAGGTGAACATGGAGGGATCTCAAAAAAAAATTTAACACCAAAATCCTAACAATCCTAAAGATTCTAACACTCTCCCCCCAACTTAAAATAATCATTGTCCTCAATGATGGAAGAGTATCAGATCTTGGCAAAAGATCCTAGAAAAGAGAAAAAAATACGAAAGCAAACATGCAAAAGCAAACTAACTAATTTTTTATTTATTTACACTACTTAAAGGAAAGAATACACCTTAGCAAATGGCGGATCCCGGATGTATAATGACGGTGGCAACTGCTCGATCGTATCCTTTTGCTCCTCCGCCAGTTGCTTTGGAGCTAGGCCGCCACCGGCCTCCTCGGATTCCAGCAATGCAACTCAAAGCGTCCCCTTTGGATAATATGGATCGTGTGGGAGACGAGCTGCATCAATCCAAACCATGTCCTCATGCCCTGCAAAAGCATTCCAAAACGGTTCTTCAAAACAAATAAAAGAATTTAAATGCAATGGACGACAATCTGAAACAAATGTATATGGAAGTGAAAATTTGGTTTCAGAAATATAAGGCATGAGATGGTGGAAACTTTCCTGAAATGTGGTGCTAGGTTCGGGATGATGCATGGCCTCAGGAGGAGGTGGAAGTGTCTGCAGAGAGAAAACTGGAGTAGGAGAAAGCTCGGGCTCAATATATACCATCTCGCAATCCCCGTCACTATCCTCGTCATCGACATCAATATCCACAATCTCTGCGGCACTCCCCACAGCTGGTAACTGCTCCTGACAAACCTCCTCGATGACTGGCAAGTGCGCATCCTGAGACGAGGGAAGTGACATCAGCGACGGGACTGGAGGTAGACTCGTCTCGGGCAAATCCAAGCACGCATCGTCCTCGCCATCCCAGAAATAGTCCATCCCAGTCGTCCTCCCAAAGTACTCAACCGCCTCGACCTGTGAAGCTAACTCTGATTGGATTGTGGCTCAGGCCCCATGGTGTCCTCGATCTGCTCTCGGCCATCATGCACATCCGCTTCATCCTCAACCTCAAAGTGAAAATGCATCGTGTCACCGTCGTGGTCGACACACACTCCATCATCTATCTCCTCTGACTCCTCAATATATAATCTGTCAATATCCTCTACCTGGCTCTCATGCAACCCATCGTCCTGCTCTGCTCTGTATCCCATGGGGTCGCAAGAAAAAGAGCCCAAAGGTGGCTCCTCAAGCTGACACTGGACCTGCTACTCTACATCCTGAAGCGGAACCAAGGACTGGCCATCATCGTCATATCCAAGTGACGGCTCTCAAGATGGCGCAGTCCGCTCCCACTCTGCAAGGTCCCTCAGGTAACACCATGAATCCTCGGTTGAATAATCAAACAATTCTCCACCGCAGCTCATTTGCACAAAATCCCGCCCAAATGGCGATAATCCAGTATAAAATATCTGCAGGAGATGATCCTCGTGGAAACTCTGGTGTGGGCACGCAAGCACCAAATCAGTGAACCTCTGCCAAGCATGATGGTAGGGCTCTCCATCAGCTTGGGTAAAGCTCGCTATGTACTGCTTCATGGCCTGCCGCCCATGTACCTGCTCCAAAAAAGTAGGCAAAAATACTCGGAGAAATTCAGCCTGAAATGACAACCAAGTAAAATGTGAGTCGAGAGACAATGAATCAAACCACAATCTAGCATCATCTTGCAAAGAAGGGGGAAAAAATCTAAAATATATGCATTCATCGCTAATGTTCCCACCAAGACATGCATACATCCACTCTTCAAATTTCTTAATATGTAAATGAGGGTTCTACCATTTCGAGCCATGAGTATAGCGGGAGTGGGATATCCTCCAAATCAATATCCGAAAAATCTGAAGAAGATGTCATGTTGTTGCTAAAAAAATTTCACAAAAAAAAGAAAATAAACCAAACGACTCAGTAAGTAGAAAATAAATAAATAGAAAGACACAACACTAAGAGATTGAAGTATCACACTAAAGCTTTCAAAATCAATCAAAAATTGCTAATAATAGAAACCGTTGTCCCCGGTAACGACGCCAATTGGTTGACTGCGGAATACGCGCAAATGCACGCCTTCCACTCCTAAGCGTATGATTGTCACTGCAATATAAAAATAACCGGTGAGTACCAGATCAGATCACAGGGACAAGTCGTTCTACGTTCACAAAATTGATCGATAAAGAAAGATAAAGCGTATTACAACCACCTCAACTAACGATGGATGAGTAGGAAAAAGTGTGGTGAAACCAAAATCCTAACCTAAATGGGTAGGGTTGGAGAGCCAAATGTGGAGTAGGATAGCTAGGAGAGAAAGTATGGGTTGTGGGTTCACTAAGATTTGTGCTAATCAAGCTCGAATCACACACATATAACTCAATTGATTAACCGGCTAAGGAAACTCAATCGGAATATTTAGCTTTCATGAACACGATAATTTGCTAAAAGGAGGGATGCATCATCATGGCACTAATCAAATTAGGATCATGGACTTTCTCAAATTGTGCCCTCTCGGGTCTTAACCAATAAAATTAACCCTAATGAAACATCCAACATTAACATGATAATTGTGCAAGAGGCAATTAGGGCTAAAATTAGCAACCAAACACAATGAATCACAACCCATGCACATTAACACTACCCAATCATACTAAACAAGATGAGAATCATATAACAATTAATCTCAAGTTTCATACAAAAGAGGGGTACCAAAATACAATAGGAAAAAGGGAAGATTTCACCCAAGAGCTCTCCCAAATGAGCACTTCCCTCCTCCTATTTGCCTTCTTCCAAGCTTACAGCAACAAGAACCCAAAAAAACGCAGCTCCTGTTAAATTTCGCACTCAGCCCCCTTAAAGAGGTTTCGGGTCGGATCCTTGGGGGCGGGCGCTCGCTGCCCGCCCCCGCATCAAGCAGCGTGCGCGCGTTAACGTGGAGCGGGCCGGCCGCTAGGCCGGCCCGCTTCGTTCCCATTTTTTTAAAATTTGTTTTTTTATTTAAAACCCGCACAAACGGCGGAGCGGGCCGGCCCGCAAGAAATGATTTTTTTTAAAATATTTGCGACGGCTGCTGTGGGCCGGGGCCGGCCCACAGGGCTTTTTAATTAATTTTTTTAAATTTTCTTTTTCAAAAATTTCCAGAAATGCTTTCTTTTGCTCTTCTTGCTCCGAATAAATCTCCAAAAATACCTAAAAATCCTAGAAAAATTCCAGAAAATTCTGGAAAATCACCAAGAGTCCCAGGAGTACCTGAAAAATAGGAGAAGCAAAAATTAGCTCACAAAAACCATATTTTATGTATAAAATAGAGATAGGCTTAAATAAATCATGATATCACAAATACGCCCGGATCAAGCCACAATAAACACGATATACACATAAAATGACCAAAAATGGGGGGGATATGCAATTTATATCCCGAATCAACTAACGTTTTGGAATTAATAAATTCAAGTTAGTTTGCCTTTCATAAAGGTCAAAATTCCATGAATTTTAACTCCCTCACCGTTGAGCTTCGATCTTGATATAGCCTGTCAAATCAAAGGACGCTGAACGGTGAACTCGTAGGAAAAAACAGCGAGCCAATCGGAGTCCGTTTGACCCCTCAAACTCGTGTCCAAAGATCAGCCCAAAGTTGTGTTTCAAAACATTTCTAGCCGCCAAAGAAAAGGGTTCTGTCACGACCTGCTTCCCTAAAATGGAGGCGAGACGTGGAAAGGTCCGCACGAGAGTGGAGCTGTGAAGCCCCAAACCCGATAAGCGTCAAAAACATAAGCAGGTCCCTGTAACCACAATCAGAACAACAATAATAACACAAGGGGAGACTGAAAATAAAATCTCATATCTCAAAGTTTGTCCAACATGACAATTAAGTTCAACATCCAGAAAAGCCACTAGGCTAAAAGAAAGAGTCTAACGGCCCAGAACAAGGCCAACAAAAGCAACAACGTAACAAGTATAGATGCTACGCACCGACAACAAAACAGCAGTCTAAACAAAAGGGAAACACAACGAAGACACTAGGACTGGTCCCCAGTGTCAACGTACTCCTCGCCAAACACGGGCTCGGGCACGGCGTCCGCAAACACCCCGTCCTCAACAACGGACTCAGGCTCGAGATCTAACATGTGTCACCCAAAAGAGTAAAGGGGCACATGTCAGCAAGTCTAAAAGACTTGGGCAAGGAAACTGAAAGTAAGGTAAGCTAGCAACCTAGCAGTTATAGTATGATGCATGGCATGGCAAGTAAAGTATGGAAGTGACAAGTAAAGGGAAGTATAATGGCAAGTAACAAGTGGTAGTTGTGACATGAAATGTCAAGTAACTAGTACAAGGGATCACTCAACGAGTGCCCTATTGCCCGCAGGCTGTGCTCAAGTACAAGTCAAGTAAATCACGTCAAGTAAACACGTCGTGCACAGAGATTCCGCCTGTTGGCTAGAGTGGCTGATCGGGCCAACTCCTAAGCTCAAGTGACCGTTTATCTCTACCCCTCCCAAGTGTGTCGAGCCAGGGCATTACCCCCGAACACGGAATGCTCGCTTCTGGGACACGAGCCAGGAAGTGTGAATAACACGTATGGCATAGGGTTCTGCCCACGTATAGTGGGTGCCTAGCCGGAAACTAGTAGGTCGGGCGTGGAAACGAATGGAGAAGTTTGGAGAACTAGGGTTTTTGGGGGATTTTGGGGGTTTGATGGAGATTTGAGGGAGATGAGAGGTAGAATGCAATAAGGGAGGGTTTAGATGATGGAGGATGAGCTTGGGATGGAGGAATAAGGGTTTGAGGAAGAAGGGGCTCAATGGGGGAGAAACTAGGGTTTTTAGTCGAGTGGAGGAAGAAGAAAATGTTTGGGAGGGGTTTAAATAGGATGGGCTGGCGGCTGCCCAGAAATTAGGGTTTTAACACAGATTAGTCGGTCAAAGAGCAACCACTGACCGACTAGTTTGGAAACTAGTCGGTCGGTTAACCAACGCAGACCGACTAAGTGTAAACAGTAAAATCTGAACAAAAATAGGATTTAGATTTAGTCGGTCGAAGAACAAATACTGACCGACTAGTTTGTCATCTAGTCGGTCGATGAACGTTCTTAAACCGACTAAGAGTAAACAGTAACTCGAATGTACAGAAGAACCAAGAATTAGTCGGTCTGAGTACAAAACTTAACCGACTAGTTTAACAACTAGTCGGTCGAAAGATGAACTTAGACTGACTAAGAATGAACAGTACTGATACTAAAATTTAGATGATGTGTTAGTCGGTTAAAGAAGCATTGCCGACCGACTAGTTTGCAACCTAGTCGGTCAACCAACGTTCTTAGACCGACTAATGATAAACAATAACTCCTGAGAAATTTAGAAAGCCAACTAGTCGGTTCAAGAAGGATTGCCGACCGACTGGATCGTCATCTAGTCGGTCGGTGCCCCTTCTTACACCGGCTAATAAGCACCAAAAGTTCCGATACGGAGCGCGGAGCTCCGGGATCGATTCCTAAGACTCCTAGGCTTGATCTAATCATTTAGATACGACCCTTATGAAGCCCGTCACGAATGACATACTTCGAAATCGACGATCCTAAGGAAGAAACAAGAACACGATGAAACGATCGAAAACGAAAGTTACGGAGACGAAAACCACACATGAGGAGAAAATCCACCAAAACATATATTATAATATAGTAAATCCGGATACATGAAAACCAGTCGTTACAGGTTCGAAATCCTATTCTTGTGGGGCCCACCACTGGGCCCCACTTGTTGCAGACCAGATCTAGAGGCGGACGGGCGGGCCCTCCTGCAGTGCGCGGGCGGTGATTCTGAGTGAAAAGTGTATATTTATCCCCCATAACTACCCCCATTTTGTGCTTAAAATTATAGTTAATATTTCTCTTTTGAGTGAATTTTCATTTCATTTCATTTTTAGAGCTTATCCTCATTCTTGGCACAAAACATTAGTTTCATCATCTTTATTGGCTTCCTTGTATTTTTCTTATGCTCCTGGTATTATTGTGATCATATTGTCAATTTTTGAGAATTATTTGAGCAATGTATTATTTTATATGATTATTGGAAGTCAATATTGTGTTTAATAGTCATTATATTCATTTCATAATCAAATGGACTAATTTATCATTCTCATATTTTTCATATACTCCTGGGAGTCTTGGGGATTTTTCAGAAATTTCTGGGCATTTTCTGGAATTTCTGGGCAATTTAGCGAATTAATTGGAAGAGAAAAGGGGTTTAAAATCAGAAAATAGGTTTTTAAATGGGGCACCACGTGGCGCGATCTGGCTGCTCCATGTGGCGCCGATCTAACGGCCGACCTCCGATTCGCGGCCTGCTCTTTGAGCGGGCCGCTGCTTCTTTTAAACATAAAAAAAAGAAATTAAAAAAAGACAGGCCCGCGGCCCGCTCTTCGAGCGGGCCGCTGTCGAGTTAATTAAAAAAATAACGAACCGCTCTTCGCGGGCCGGCCCAGTGGCCGACCTGCCTCACACGAGCGAGGAAGCTGGGGGCACGTGTGCTGCGCGTGCTCCCGCGGTTGGCACAGCAGGCTTCGCCCGCAAATTCCTGCGGGTCGGGTCTCCAACCCGACCCGATCCGCTCTATCCCCCAAAGCGCGCGTGCCTTTTGGAAGCAGCAGGTCGGGCGCGAATTACCCGACCCGCAATGACTTATACAAGGGACTGTGCGTTAATTTTTGACATGGTTCGGCTGTTTTAGTTTTTTGACAGATTTTTGGGGAATTTTGCCCCTTCTTCTTCCCCAACGATGGGGCTAGAGCTTGGAGGCCAGGAAATGATGGAGAAGTTTGGAGGAAGAGTAAATTGGTAGAGGGAAGGCTTCATTTAAGGTGAAAGCTTGGGTGATACCTTTCTTCCCCTTTTGTAATTTGATATCTCACTTTTGTATTGAACTTGGATGACGCTTTTGTATAAGATTCTCACTTGTTTAGTATGATTGGGTAGTGTTAATTTGTTTGTGTTGTGATTCATTGTGGTTGGTTGCTAATTTTAGTTCTAATTTCCTCTTGCCTATTATCTTGCTAATCTTGGATGAATTATTAGGGCACAATTTCATTGTCCCGAGAGGGCACACTTTGAGAAGAGACCATGTTCATGTTTGATTAGTGCTATGATGATGCATCCATACTTATTGTAAATTTTTGTGTTCATGAATGTTAAATATTCCAATTGAGTGTCTTTAGCCGGATGATCAATTGAGTTTTATGCGGGTAATTAGAGCTTGATTAACACCAATCTTAGTGAACCCGCAACCCATGCTTTCTCTCCTAGCTATCCTAAATCCTCATTTGGCTCTTTAACCCTACCCACTTAGGTTAGGATTGTAGATTCACCACACGTTTTCCCACTCATCCACCGATAGTTGAGGTTGTTGTATCACGCTTTATTTTTCTTTATCGATCAAACTTGCGAATGTAGAACGACTTGTCCCTGTGATCCGACCCGATACTCACCGGTTATTTATAAATATATTGCATTGACGCTCCTACACTTGGGAGTGGAAGGCGTGCCTTCATGCGTCCTTCGGTTCAATCAGGCGGGTCCCGCTTATTACAATTGGCGGCACCCATTCGGAGGCCCGCCCGTTAGAAGCGGGTGGGCCCGTTATTGGGCCCCGCCTGGGCAAAAGCCCAGGCCCGCGCCTGGGCTTGCCCAGCCTTGGGCAATATTACCCTTTTACCCTTTTTTTAATTTTGGCTTTAATCCATTAAATCTATTGGGCTCAAATATAATGGCTTTAATCTTAAAGACTTTTGGGCCCCTTTAATTAAAAAAAAAAGACTTTGGCTTCTATTTAAAACTCCTTTTAAATAGGTTTATTGGGCTCGTTTGGACTCCGTTTTTGTTATGGTTTGAACCTGTGTTTAGACCGGGATGATCCCGTCATACATGTAACCTTTTCAATGTGTTTAGTATATTAAATATTGTCGTAAACAATTTACAACACATTTAACACAGTTTGCATCATATGCAAAATAGTCTCATATCTAAGCTTAAAATATCATTTGCATCAAATACAAATGATCTGAGGGCACACATCCCCCAACATCCCAAAGTACCCGAAGTCGATTCATGGCTGCAATCCACAATAATCACCTGAGTTGATCCGCCTTTACCCTCTAAGGAATCACCGGGCACCGCCTTCCCCAAACATGAAGTGAGAGCAACTTCTTCATCCGGCTTCGACGTACTCAACTCACCGCCTTTGGATTTAACTCTCTAATATAACTTCACCACACCACCACCATGATTTCTGTGAGATCCACTGCTCCTAGTCATCTCTGAGTCGATGGGTCTGTACATTTAACACAGTCGATGGGTCTGTACCTGCTTCTCTTTAGACATTCTGAGCCGCACACGGAGCTGAAGCACGATGGGATATAACCTGAACTCCATCACCTGAAGATCTCTTGTTGCACACCTCAGCTATCCCATCTTGCAACCGACCATGCTTCTCTATCACGACATCCGTATGAGTCACAAAAGCTCATCCATTAGAGCTCTCTGGTGCACCAGACATCTGACTCAACATCGTCTGACCTTGAAGCCTATAAAGGTTGCCAATCTTTCTCGTTGCCATCACAAAATGACCTCCCCTGGACACTCGTAGTCGTTGTCCCTTGAGCACCACGCAACACCCCACACCTGCAAGGCCTAAAGCGAAATCAAATTCTACTGCAAATCTGGAACATGCCTAACAACCATAAGTGTTCGAATGACTCCATTCTGCATCTTGAACCGAACTATACCAACCCCAACCACTCTAGACATAGTTCCATTCCCATGTATATGTCTTGTCCATCTCTAGGAGTGTATGTCACAACATGACTCCGCATCAGTGTCATATGGGAATCACACATTGAATCAAGAATCCATGAAGCATGATTGTCTTTCAAAGAAGACAACCAATATTTCTCAATTATCAGTATCAATGCATGCACCTCCAAATGCTGCTACAGTCTGAGCAGACTCTTTACCTTTGGCCTTCAACAGTAGGCACTTGTTCTTCCAGTGTCATGCCATCTTATAATAATGGCATGTTTGGTTATTACTAACTTGACCCTTGGACTTGGCTCTCCCAAACTTGGAGCTAGATTTGGATCGTCCACCTTGACGACCTTCAAAGAGAGCCACATCCTGATCATCATTACTTGTGTCGCCTCTCGACACCTTCTTTCTAAGCTCATGCAAGCGTCGAGCTACATCGACATCATCCAAAGAGATTTTATACTTTCCTTGTGTCATGGTATCAACAAAGTGTGAGTACTCCTCAGGTAGAGACCAAAACAGCGCAATTACTTGGTACTCATCACTTTCATTCTCTTTCACCACTTGCAAATCTAATACCAACTGATTCAGTTGATCAAGATAATCCTGTAACGATGTCCACTCTTTCATCTTGAACACAAAACAACTTCTATAATAGATACACTCTCAATGTGAGTGATTTTGTCATGTTCAAAGATTCAAGACTTTTCCACAACGCCTCTGCAGTCTCCTCTTTCGCAACATTGCAAAAAATCTTGTCTGTTAAGGCCATTTGAATAGCGTTGTATGCTTTCATCTCTATCTCTGATCTCATATAGTCTGTGACAGATTTTGGAATAGATTTCTTGTCAAAGACTATCCTGTAAAGCACTTCGTGCTTGAGGATACCCTTCACCCTCATGCACCATATAGTAAAGCTATTCCTTCTTGTAAACTTCTCGATCTTGTATTCAGGTGTGGAATTATGTCTCCCTCGTTTTGTAACCTCCAACAACCTGATGCTCTGATACAACTTGTTGGGATAAAACACGAACAGACGAACCCATAGACAACGGAAGTGGCCCCTTCGACGGATAGCTACCCAATAATCGCTACGCCGTGATCTTTCAGAGATACACCACAATAGCACAATATCCAACCAAAACAAGCAATACAAAAAGTAACGAAAGTAGGAAAGCAACAAATCAAGCAACACAAAGTTTACCCTGGTTCGGCCTGCTAACTGAGCCTACGTCCAGCTTTTCGATGACGATTTTCACTAATATGATCAGATAGAAATACACCGACTCCTACAATCTTCTTCAACAAAAGAGACCACCAATAACTCCAAGCTTGGAGTTCAAACTCTTCTCACAAATCCAATGGAGATCTCACATCTCACCAAAAGAGAAGAAAACAAAAGCTCTTACCAAAATCCCTCTTCTCGAAAAGAGAGATAACAAGCAGAATATTACAATGAATTTCACAAAGAAATCTAAGCAGTCACTCACCAAAACATGCCCCAAAGCTCCAAGACGCACGAGGAAGAAGAAACTTGAAGACGGCTCGCGCTCCCTCCAAATAAACCCTAGGAGTGGTTTAAATAATCTCATGGGTCGTGTGGAATCTTGGTCGTCCGATTAGATTATGTTTTAAATCAAAACCCTAACCTAAATCCCGTATTTGGGCCGACTACAGGCGACACGGCCGTGCTAGAAAGTGGCACCGACGTGTTGGGCCTGCAGAAAAATACTGTTGACTCTCTGTTTTTGGTGACACGACCGTGCCACAGTTTGTCAAGAACTTCACAGTCTCTGTAAAATAAGGCACGTCCATGCTGAATGTAGCACAGCCGTATCAAGCTCAGCTACAAATTTGAAGCACGTATCAACATATCAAACGCTTACAAAATCATGATAACAAATCCATTAAAAATAACATATACCATTTGTATGGCCATCTAGAACATCCACTTTATGAAACCATACTCATTTGTAATATAACTAGAAATTACTGGCGCACAAAGTGCGCGGCGTAAAAACAACATCCACGAACAGAATGCAGGGCATGCACACAATCGAAAGGAGCGAGAAGTGTCGGGGTGTGTATCGGCATCGTTAGGAGGTAAAAGGGCCTAAAATGCAAAAAAGAGGGGGCAGGGCAACAATGCAAATAAATGGGAGAGGGGGGTCGGTCCCCTTTTTCTTGAGTGGGGTGGGGGATCCCCACAGCTGAAGGGACAGTGCCACGGGGGACACAGCCGTGAGGAGCCCCCCCCTCAATTGTGTAATAGTTATAATATGTAACAAAGTAATTGTATAATAGTTACTTTGTTACATATCAAAACTAGCCATAATATAAATCTATCTTTTAAAATATGTAGACCTCTTCTGTCTAATAACCGTGCTTACGAGTAACTACAATGTCACTCATCACTCATATGTAGATTATTATCGACTCGTGCATTTACTCGTTTATGCAGTTGTGAAACCATCTAAAACATCCACTTTATGAGGACATACTAATTTGTAATACAATAATTACTTTGTTACATATCAAAAGTCCCTATGATATAAATATATCTTTTAAAATTTGTTGCCCTTTACTATCCAAAAAGCATGTTAAAGAGTACCTACAATCTTGCTCAAACTCATTTGTAGGCTATCAAAGACTTGTATTGTTACTCATGTGCAGAATTATTAGTGCTATACCATGTCCTTATTGGTAGGTAATCCATAGCTATTGTCATCACTTCATGCCATACGTACTCATAAACATTATTTATTCCAAACTAGCACTACTTGAAACATATGTGCATCAAGTTAAAACAGTCGTTGACCTTGAGAATTGACCTAACATTGCCATTGATTTACGGATTTTGGATGGAACCTACTGAATTAGGAACATTGTTGATCCTTTGTAGCTTTGAAAATGATTGAACTGAAATGAATATGGACTAATATATGTATCCGATGCAGTATATGATTATCGTATTGATTATCGTACATGATTATTGTACTTGCTTCTCGTATTGACACAATATATGACATCATATCTAGCATTGTATGTATATATCGTAATTGACAACATACTTGACTACTAGACTTAATGTTGAATTCGGTGTCACCTTTTGAGTGATACTAATCCACACGGAAATTCCAAAATCGTTGGGACAACGAACAAGTCAGAGAGCTGTTCGCTACAAAATACGTAAACCAAGTAAACTGAAAGCAAATACCACAAAAAACGAGCAACATACCTTGAGATTTATATTGGTTCCACCCAAATATTGATGTACGTCCAGTTTGGAGAGATCACTGCTGCTTCAGTAATTTTTGGATTACAACCTATGGCATTTGGTTGAAGGAAACCAACCAAACCCACTATGTAACGGAGAAATAAACTGGAGAAGACATCACAACCCAAGCCCCGAATAACCCCTGATTCACCTCCTGATTATACTATATGGAGCCACGAACATTACAATACTCAGCACTCTAAACACCAGATAGAGAACTCTCTAATTGCTTTAGAGTTGCTTCTAGAATTGCTCTACATCCTTAAACTCCATGCGGAACACCTTCATTTATAGGAAGGTCCAAATACTGTTCGGAATGCGACATCATATCCGTGTCAAACTTTGGTTCTTCAGATGCTTCATGTCGACCAAGGTTTGGTGAGCTTTCATCATCACAACTCAACACATCACATGGGGGTACCAGCCGATGAAGACCATACATGTCAACAGTACATGCTTTCAATGTTTGTTCAAGTGTATGAACCACTGTGCATCACTCTGGGCCAGTGTCCTTGATTAGCAATGTTGGCAACACATGTGCATCACATGGGGGTGTTTTGTATCACAACGTTTCAACACTTAACACCAGGCATAACTTGGCATAACTTAGGTTAGAGACATGCTTAGGATTTGGAAAACTTATTGTCGCAGAGGGTGTTGGATCGATTGAATCCACCTATTATATTATGATCCATCGTCCAGATATGGAGGTGATTACACTGCGATTCCCGGTTTATACATGGAGGTGATGATATTACGACCCACCATCTAGACGAGAATGTGAGAAGGCGGGGCTTGTATGTTGCATGTTGTATACATGGACATAAGTTAAATATTAGCCTAGAATATCTATCAACTGAACAACTAAAGAGACATTGTTACAACATAATTAATGATATTGATTTATTTACTGATTGATAGTATGTGACCAAAGCTCACGTTATCTGACCTTATTTGACAATATACAATCATTGAACAAAAAGACTTGGACATGATATGTATTATCTTACAAACTACAGTATTTAGACTTGGACATGATAAGAAAAAAGAAGCTCCATCCCAGGCCGAATCCATATTTCTTTTCAAGTTGATCTTTACATGAATCCGCCCCACTGCGGGTAAACTCTCGTGTCGTGCACTCAATGCGTCGGCCCTACCACGGGCGGACTCTCGTGCCGAGCACTCAGTCAGCATGTTGGCCTTGTTGGTGCAACATAGAAAGGCAACTCCCTTTGTCTGAAGGCAAGTTGGCAAAGTAGCCACATGCATGAGACTATGGGAAGGGACACAAAGAAAGGAAGGCAAAGATAAAGGGTTAGCAGCTGGAGAACTTTGAAAACGTTAGGAAACCTCCCCTTCTTTATTCTCCTTTCTGGCCAACAAATGAGCACTGGCTCACACCAAAGAACCAAACTTTTATAATGTCTAATATTGATTTGCCTTGACTTTAAGTAGAGACTGAACCGACCGAGATGGGTTATTTCAAGTGCTGTCTTCAAACCATGTGGTACAACCCTTCCAAAACGGGCTAAGATGGAACGAGCCGAGGCCATGATCCGAGCCCATGGGCCTGGGTGGGATTAGGCCCTGGCCTAAAAGCCCCGCAAAAGCCTCGAGTCATGCACCATTCAAGAGCTCCATTACGCCCACCTTCATGGCTCATCAAGGGACGATCAAAGCGACGGGTACTTGGGGCGAGATGGATGGACGTCAAGGGGACGTGGCCAGAAAAACTCCTATAAGAGACCCGAAGATCAAAAGACGAAGGGGACCGAATTCTGGATACCATACACTCAGGTATTCTTCCTCCTACGACATTGTCTTCCACCTTAGATTTCTCCTCTACAGCTCGGCCTGAGGATTGGTGTACTGATCTCTCCACGAACCGTACTCAATCCAACCGAGCACCCTTCAGATCAGATCTGACTCAGGCATCGGAGGGGACTTGGTTGTAATGGCCCAGTTGCCTTGTACGGTAGGGTATATGTTTTTGTGGGACATGTAGTATATTATGGCGTTGAGGTTATTATTATTAGTGTTGTGGGGTAAAACTCGCGTACAATGAACTTGTATTAAGGGAAACCAAGGGCACGATGGTTATGATAAGGATGTGATTAGGGTAGACTATTTGACAGGAGATGAGTGCAGTGACGAGGCTGAGCGCACTACGAAGGCTGACCACGGAAACGATTCTGCTGGGGGGTTATCTCGGCGACCGTACTGCCTGAGGTGGAAACAGAGGGCGATCCGAGACGACGGGCTGGTCTGCACAAGGAGCAGCTCGTCAGAAAGGCCGGGTTGGGATCCAACCCTTAGCCTCTCCGATGCCTAAGTTAGTAATAGGACTTAAAGTGGGGGCCAGGCACGCAGGTTGAGCTAAGAGTGAGTCGACCGTGCGTGGCGAGCTATCAGATGTGGAAGAGCAAAGATATGGAAGACCTTTGCACTTGTGTGTGAGTAATAAGCTTGAGAGTTAATTTGCCAACCCCCCACCTCAGTGGAGGTGAAGAGGTATTTATACCTGAACGTGGCGGTTAGATAGGGCTGACCTGTCATGCTGAGCTGGCAGATCAGACGTCGGAAACTTCGGCCGAGGATGTCAGATCTGTACGTGTCAGCTGTACATTTGTCAGACGGCGCAACGGCCAGGAGGTGATTTGTCAAATGGACGGGCAATGAAAGTGTCAATGGTGTCCTTGAACTAGGTTGTTTGTCGTGTACGACGTGGCAAAGAGTCGACGGAGAGCGTCCGAGGGGCGAGGCCGCTAATGGGTCGTTAGGTCGCCCCTGACCGAAATCGAGCAGGCCGGTCGTACGCCTTGCGTACTGTTCTCAGCGAGCTCGGAGGGGGCACACATGCAACTGGCGGGGACCTTGGCGGAGCGTGCCCATCGCACCAGGCGTGGCGGGGTGTGCCCCCCACTGGTCTAGGCGGAGTGCGCTCTTCCCCGGATCGTATTGGGCCTTAGGGTCGTCGGTCGCCTAGCAGACCGGGGGGGAAATGAGTGTGCGGCCTATAATGACAGGGCGAGGAGCGTCCTGCCGCTGGCCCAGGTAGGCTTCACGAAGGAGGGACGAGCTGGCAAGGTATCCGGCGGGCTTCGACAGAAGGTCGGACTATCACGATCTTTAGATCGTAACAGTGGCATTATTGTAAATGGTGGGGAGTGTGTATGCATAGTAGAAAGAGGTGCAAAGGAATGGCCCACTTGTAATTAAGAATGGGTTGTGTGTATAGAAAGGGGAAGAGTGTAGAGAATGGTAAACTTGTAAATAAAGGGACTTATAAGAGTTATTTTCTAAAGAGATCTTGTAGGTCATTAGCAAGCCATACTAATTAACTGAATAATTAGATATTTTATCTTATGCTAATACCACCATGCCACATGTCAACACAAGAACCATTGGGAGTAATGGCAAACTAGTAAATAATGAAGGCTTTAAGAGATAACTTCTTAATTAATTAAGCCTACACTTTTCTACACACTTCTATCCCTTTCCTCTCCTTTCTACACCCTCCCAAAAATATCTCCCCTTCATTTTAGTTTTGTTTTCATTAAGGGGTGGCTGAAATTTTTTGAGGAAGAAAAAAAGAGAGGAGAAGAAAGAATGAAAAAAAGAAGGAAAGAAAGAGAGAAATGGGAGAGGAAGAGGAAGGGGTGGAAGGAGAAGGAAGGAGGAGAAAGAGAATAGAAGCTCTCTCATCCTAAGATTGATGTTGGAGGGCTGTTGTTAGGAGTTGGAGCTCAGATTGGGTGGTGAGGGGTGAGGAGAAAGCTATGTGTATTTTGCGTTTTCTTTTGCGATGAGAGATGCTTGTACCATATGAATTGATGCAATGGGATGTTTGAGATGTATATGAAATAGTTCAGTATTTCTCTGTGACTTTGTGTCGTTCTGGTCGTATTATTCCCAGCAATGTGCAGTGGACCTGCAAATACGTTTTAGTTCTCGTCGCGTACCCTGCCTCTCTACGTATCCCAGGGTGGGGGTCGTGATAGGTGGTGGCCCACGCAGGTCCCCTCACTGCAGTTGTGTACGGAATAGTACGAGTAGTGTTCGTGTGTTTGTGGGTAGTTGAGTCCTAAGGTGGGTAGAGTCCAGCCTTATGATGGGACCAGATAACAGAATCTTGAGGTATAGAACCCCGAGGTTTACATTTGAGTGTTGATTCTATATGAATGTATGTACATATTTATGTGTGTAGGTATGTAAGCATGTACACCTATAGTTCTATAGGTGTGTAATATGGCTTGCCGAGTATATTGGGATGATATACTTATGTGCATATGATTGTAATATATGTACAAATGATTATATGACTATGTGATTGTGTTTGAATTATTTGTGTTAATAAATGATTAATATATGAGTAGTGTGTAAAATTGAATTATATGCTTGATTGAGATGCATGTAGTGTATGGATGTACTGTGTTGTGGCTATATATTGTATGTGATATATGCACATGTAGGGTGTGCAGATGCATGTGTGGATATTGAGTTCCACTCATGTATGTGTGAATATGTCTTAAGAATATTAGTGTTATGAGATGATGTATGTGATGAGTATGTGATACATGTATGGCTGTAAGCTGGTACGCTTACTCCTGTGTATGGATAAATAGATTTTTGTATGGTTATCTATGTGTATTGATATTGATATAGTAGACCTTGTGTGGTGATATATATGTGAATGTAGGATGGATGCTAGGAGACATACATAATTGTATGTCTGAGTGTAGAGGTGCATGTGTATGTATGTACAGTACTATGAATGTGTATATTATGAAATGGTATAAGTGTTGATATGTGAATGTGTTGTATATATAAGTTTGGGGGTAGATTGACCCTGTAAAACTAAATTCACCCTTAGCAATGTCCTGAGTTGGAAAGTCCGAGGACGGACTTTATTTTAAGGTGGGTAGAATGTAATGGCACAGTTGCCTTGTACGGTATGGTATATGTTTTTGTGGGACATGTAGTATATTATGCCGTTGAGGTTGTTATTATTAGTGTTGCGGGGTAAAAATCGCGTACAATGAACTTGTATTAAGGGAAACCAAGGGCACGGTGGTTATG
The DNA here is from genome assembly GCA_030789695.1 of Scilla litardierei. Taxonomy (NCBI): domain Eukaryota; kingdom Viridiplantae; phylum Streptophyta; class Magnoliopsida; order Asparagales; family Asparagaceae; genus Scilla; species Scilla litardierei. The sequence goes on from CM061138.1 coordinate 30,526,187, forward strand.
ATAAGGATGTGATTAGGGTAGGCTATTTGACAGGAGATGAGTGTAGTGAAGAGGCTGAGCGCACTACGAAGGCTGACCACAGAAACGATTCTGCTGGGGGGTTATCTCGGCGACCGTACTGCCTGAGGTGGAAACAGAGGGCGATCCGAGATGACGGGCTGGTCTGCACAAGGAGCATCTTGTCAGAAAGATAGGGTTGGGGGTCCAACCCTTAGACTCTCCGATGCCTAAGTTAGTAATAGGACTTAAAGTGGGGGCCAGGCACGCAGGTGGAGCTAAGAGTGAGTCGACCGTGCGTGGCGAGCTATCAGATGTGGAAGAGCAAAGATATGGAAGACCTTTGCACTTGTGTGTGAGTAATAAGCTTGAGAGTTAATTTGCCAACCCCCCACCTCAGTGGAGGTGAAGAGGTATTTATACCTGAACGTGGCGGTTAGGTAGGGCTGACCTGTCATGCTGAGCTGGCAGATCAGACGTCGGAAACTTCGATCGAGGATGTCAGATTTGTGCATGTCAGCTGTACCTTTGTTAGACGGCGCAGCGGTCAGGAGGTGATTTGTCAGATGGACGGGCAGCAAAAGTGTCAATGGTGTCATTGTACTAGGTTGTTTGTCGTGTCTGACGTGGCGAAGAGTCGACGGAGAGCGTCCGAGGGGCGAGGCCGCTGATGGGTCGTTAGGTCGCCCCTGACCGAAATTGAGCAGGCCAGTCGTACGCCTTGCGCGTTGTTCTCAGCGAACTCGGAGGGGGGCAGACGTGCAACTGGCGGGGACCTTGGCAGAGCGCGCCCCTCGCACCAGGCGTGGCGGGGTGTGCCCCCCACTGGTCTAGGCGGAGTGCGCTGTTCCCCAGATCGTATTGGGCCTTAGGGTCGCCGGTCGCCAAGCAGACCGGGGGGAAATGAGTGTGCGGCCTATAATGACGGGGCCAGGAGTGTAATACCTCGTATCCCTATATACGTTTATATGTACGTATTTTTGGGCGTGGATGCATACATATAATTTTTGAGAGTATGCCCGTATTTTTCTTTAATTATTTTGGTGAAGGAATTATTTTTAAAAGGTTTTGAACCCATTAAGGATATTAGAAAATAAGGGTATTTGGAAGAAATACTATGTATTTAAGAAGTATGGTGTATTTCACCATGTATTTTTATTTTCCTAAAAATTTTATTTTTAAATTATGTTGTCATGACACCTAACATGGCTATGTGTCATGTTGTTAGCTTTAATTAGGACACATGGCTCACATCTTGACTAAATGGAGGGATGAGAGGGTTTTGGGGGTTCAAAAACTTATGCAAAAGAAAAACAAAATACAAAAAAAATTCAAGAAAACTCACTCTCCCTCTCCAATTTCAGCTTGGCTGAAAATTTGCTCCCCTTTTCTTCTTCTTTTGCTTCCTCCTTCCTCCTCTCATCACCACCATTGCTCCTCCTACTCCACCACCAAGCACCCCCATTTTCCTTATCATCCTCACTCCAAAAATTAGCCCAAATTAGCCCAAAAATCCAACATTTGGAGACCAAAAATTGAAGCTTGAAGAAGGAAGATAGGGAGCTCTCCATCAAGGACTAAGAAGGGCCAAAGATCATTTGGAGAACTTTTTGAGGTAGTAATTTCTAACAATCTAGTTAGGATTTAGTTTTAGGATTGGATTAGTAGGAATTTTGATGTAGGATAATTTGTACAGATTTACTGAACCTTGAGTAATGAACTGCTCTTAATTGGCTCCATGAAATTGCCTGGAAAAAAAATTATGTTATGTATTTTGATGTCTTTAACAACTTTCGTGTTCACAACTTTTCCTAATTCCAACTGGAAGTTGGGTTAAAAATTCAGTCTTTAAAACTGGTCTGATTTTAGCTAATCTGTACATGTCTTAGTAAAATGGCTACAATTTCCTGCACACTTAATGAAATGAGATGTTCTTGGTGCCGTTGGAAAGCTGACTTCAAGCTATTCAACTTGTAATTTTCATACATCATTTTTCGAAAATTCTAATTCTTCCTGTAACTGGTAGAAAAATGGACCTGAATATGACTCAGTTTCTGGTTCTGTATGCTGAAATTATACATGTCAGGAGAAAGTTCACCATAAATCACACATGTCAACTGAGTTTATGAAAATTGGTCAGTGAAAGGAAAACACCCATATCTACAACTTTCGTGAAGGTACCAGAGACCAATTATAACTGTAGATAGGCTAAAAGTGATGTTCTTTCTGTTGTAACCGTTTAGACAGATTCAAATTTTACACTATTGTCATACCATGCATTACTCTTTTATGTTTTGTTCAAATTCAGTTATCATGCTATTATTTGTCATGATTTATGTGATGATTATTAGCTATGTTCACATGCCTTCCAATTTGTTGTAGTAAATAAAATTGTGTTCAAGTTAAAGTGCATACTAATATGTTTGCTATGTCCAAATAAAAGCTAGTATATTATGTTGTGTTTAAAGGACGTCTTATGTCATTTACTAACAAGCAACAAGCTAGTCTACATGGTTTTATTATTACACCATTACTTTCCATTATGCTAGCATGTAGATTTATTTTGATTGAGTATGTTAACTTGAGACATTGCTAGTGTTGTAGTTTCATCTTGATTAGTGTATCATATCAGTGTTGTAACTTCATTAAGAAAGTGAATGGAATTGATGGAACTATGCGATAATGAAATGAAAAGACGATGGTCATTGCTGAATTACGACATCGGTGGAATTATGAAAGAGATGGAGAGATGAAAAGGCGATAGTCGAGACCGCTAGATGATTTGTTGACAAACGAAGAAATACTTTAAAAACTGAGAGTGAGGATAAGAGTTTGACATCGGGAGCTCAGTCCATTCTAAAATGGGTGAGACTCTGGATATGGGTTTGGGGGAAACACGGGTAAACTTTAGGAGTTAAGGAGAGAACGTATGAATTATGATTTCTCGCCCGATGTGTTGCCCCCAAAAGGGGAGTTGGAGAGGGCTAGAGAGGCCGCTGGTGTGCTCGTGACGCACCATGACGGTAAATGATGGTTTTCTCCGTTTGTCCGACAGAAAAACTGAGATGAGTCTCGTTCCGATACCTTGCCCCGTTTGGGTACGGAGTTACGAGCCCCTCCAGTGCTCGTGCCGCTGGAGTGGTACCACTTTTCACCCACCTTGGATGAAGTCCGACTCCTTAGCGTCCTACAGTTTACACGGGTTTCCAAACATATGAACCAATAACTTTAATTATAAATGTTATTATCTTACGTTACTTGTTTCTATGTCACTTAATGCGGTTAATTCATGCCTATTCATTCTATTGTTCACTTTAATATTACAACTGCATGTTCGTATGTTCTCTTGATTACCTCCAGTACTTGCATGTTATAATATAGTTCCTTATGCATGTTTACAAGTCCTTCTTTAATTCTTGCATGACATATTGTGAACATTTTTGTAAATTACTATGAACCTTACTTGTTAAGACCACCATCCCTAGATAGGTAGACCAGTTCTAAAACTGGGTTCTACTAGAGTGTTAGAAATTCTACTGGGTCACGCGTTGACGTGTCCTCGTTGACTTTCAGGTTATGTGAGTTGGAGGTTGGAGTTTGCGGCTGGAGCTTGGAGTTGGTGGTCAGTTGTAGATTGGGTGGCGAGGGTTATGATGAGAGACTTGTACTTTTGGGTTTCTTTTCCAGGTAGACCTTCTGTACGTTTGGGTTGGAGTTTCTTTTATTGTTGTACCCCTTGTACAGACGGTGTTTGTAAAGATGTACCAATGTATTAAATAAATGAAATATTGTACTTTTGCTTATTTTTCTCAGTGTTTTATCTGTGATGGAGCTTTACTTGTACTTCCCAGTACGTGCGCAGTGACCTGCAGTGTCCTTTTACTTTCTTCCCTTCTCTCTTTCTACGTAGCACTCGTTGATCTAGGAATACTTGGGACGGATTCGCACTTCCCGGGTATCCTGGAGTACGGGTCGTTACAAGGAGCGTCCTGCCGCTGGCCCAAGTAGGCTTCATGAAGGAGGGACGAGCTGGCAAGGTATCCGGCGGGCTTCGACTAAAGGTCGGACTATCACGATCTTTAGGTCGTAACAGTGGCATTATTGTAAATGGTGGGGAGTGTGTATGCATAGTAGAAAGAGGTGTAAAGGAATGGCCCATTTGTAATTAAGAATGGGTTGTGTGTATAGAAAGGGGAAGAGTGTAGAGAATGGTAAACTTGTAAATAAAGGGACTTATAAGAGATATTTTCTAAAGAGATCTTGTAGGTCATTACCTAGCCATACTAATTAACTGAATAATTAGATATTTTATCTTATGCTAATACTACCATGCCACATGTCAACACAAGAACCATTGGGAGGAATGGCAAACTAGTAAATAATGAAGGTTTTAAGAGATAACTTCTTAATTAATTAAGCCTACACTTTTCTATACACTTCTACCCCCTTTCCTCTCCTTTCTACACCCTCCCAAAGATATCTCTCCTTGATTTTAGTTTTGTTTTCATTAAGGGGTGGCTGAAATTTTTAGAGGAAGAAAAAAAAGAGAGGAGAAGAAAGAAAGAAAAAAAGAAGGAAAGAAAGAGAGAAAGGAGAGAGGAAGAGGAAGAGGAGGAAGGAGAAGGAAGGAGGAGAAAGAGAATAGAAGCTCTCTCATTCTAAGATTGAGGTTGGAGGGCTGTTGTTAGGAGTTGGAGCTCAGATTGGGTGGTGAGGGGTGAGGAGAGAGCTAGGTGTATTTTGGGTTTTCTTTTGGGATGAGAAATGCTTGTACTATATGAATTAATGCAATGAGATATTTGAGATGTATATGAAATTGTTCAGTATTTCTCTGTGAGTTGTGTCGTTCTGGCCGTACTATTCCCAACAATGCGCAGTGGACCTACAGATACGTTTTAGTTCTCGTCGCGTACCCTGCCTCCCTACGTATCCCAGGGAGGGGGTTGTGACATTGGTTGGAACCAAGGACCAACCCCCCTGACGAGCTTTCTCGTCTGTGTAGGTCAAGAAGACTTCACCCCGACGGAGCTACCCTTAGGCGCTTCATCCACCGGAGCCGAGCGATCTCGATCCCAAGCTCATTTGTCTTTCCACTCGAGGAGGCCGTCGTTCTCTCGAAGCTACCCTTCAGGATACTGATGCACAGATCCGTGCATTCCCGATCGAGCAAACGCATCGCTACCCGATCTCAGAGGACGCACGTGTCTCGCACGACCACGTCGACCTCCAACCCTCGAGACTACCAAACTATGGTGATAAAACACCCCGAAACATCTGGCGACGTCTGTGGAAAAGAAATCTGCACCCACGTCATCCACTACAAGCAACATGGAGCAGCACGACAATGGATCCACACGCCTGCCTACCATCCCCGAGAACGATGGCTACGTCCCGAACAGAACGTGACACATCCATTCCATAGAGAGAAACGACGACTCACGCTTGGTAACCCGCGAACTACTCGACCATCTCACTCAGGAGATGAACGCCAACTTCGAGACTCTGGCAGCGGCCATCCAGCAACTCACGGGCCTGCAAAACCCCTTCGAGGGAACAATGCGGAGTTCATTGACCACTTGTGGCAGCGCCCCCCATCGCGCTCAGCCGTAGTTACGGACCGCAAGGGTGGGGTCCAGAACCAGGAGCGTTCACCGACCCCACCTCTCTTCGAACTAGGGGATGGGGAACCAGGTGGACCGGGGGCGAATCAACGACGACATCGTCCAAACCGTCCCGCTCTGCCGGGCGTCAGTCATCCAGCCACACGGCCACCGAAGGGCACCGGGGACGAAGCAGGAGCCCGCAGCGGAAGAGGTCGAGAAGCCACGATGAACGCCGTCGTAGAGAGTGCACTCAACAACCTACACCGATCCATAGCCAGGATGGCCACCGAGGGAACCCCCCACGCATCTCCACCGACCTGCCTAGACAACACAAGCACCAGGGCGAGGCGCCAACCGGCCAAGCAAACCTGGGGCCTCTGGCGATCGACTACTACCCATTAGCAAGAAGCATCACCGAAGCACGGGTGCCCTCCAGGTTCAAAGTGCCAGCCCTGGAGAAATACGATGGCTCGGGGGACCCCGAGGAACATGTTCTGGACTACAAAGAGATCATGAGGTTCCAGTAGGCTGACGACACTCTGCTCTGTCGCGGCTTCTACACCACCCTCAAGAAGTCCGCCCAAGACTAGTACAACAGCCTCCCTGACCAGTCCATCAACAATTTCCAGGCCTGTCCCAGAGGTCTTGTGGGGGGAGCGAGCACGTAGCTCAGCCCGTGCCCATTATCTGGTTTGGGTGGCGAGGGTTGGCCCTGCCCCAGAGGTCTTGTGGGGGGAGCGAGCACGTAGCTCGGCCAGTGCTCCATCTCTGGTTTGGGTGGAGAGGGTTGGCCCTGCCCCAGAGGTCTTGTGGGGGGAGCGAGCTCGTAGCTCGGCCCGTGCCCCTTCTCTGGTTTGGGTGGAGAGGGTTGGCCCGGCCCCAGAGGTCTTGTGGGGGGAGCGAGCGCGTAGCTCGGCCCGTGCCCCTTCTCTGGTTTGGGTGGCGAGGGTTGGCCCGGCCCCAGAGGTCTTATGGGGGGAGCGAGCACGTAGCTCAGCCCGTTCCCCTTCTCTGGTTTGGGTGGCGAGGGTTAGCCCTGCCCCAGAGGTCTTGTGGGGGGGAGCGAGCAGATCACTCCATATTTTACACCCTTTTCCTGCATGTTTGCATGCCACTTTGATCGCTCATATCGCGTTTTTCACTATTATTCGACAATATTGCGATGCTTTTCACGATTTCTTGTTTTTGTCGTATTTCAGGAGATTTGGAGCAATTTTGAGATCAAGAGGCTTTTGCACCCACTCCGGAGTGTCGTCCACGGCTCATTTGCAGACTTATCGGTGATGGAGGATGAGTGGAAGAAGAAGAAACTTCATAGGAGCGACGAGGAGGAGAAACGAAGAAGATTGAGCATTTACAGCATGCCACTCGGTCGAGTGAAGCACACACTCGGCCGAGCAAGAAAGCCCACCTGGCCGACCAGAACGGATACGTGCACAATGTTTTTCAGCGTATACTCGGCCGAATGACAAAGTCCTACTCGGCCGAGTGAGGAAGTTCACTCGCCCGAGTACGTCAGGGAAATTTTCCAGAGAAGAGGCCGAATCTACTGCGATTCCCAGAGACCAGTCGATGGCCTACTCGGCCGAGTACACATTACTAGTCGGCCGAAAGATGAAAGCTACTCGGCCGAGCCACCCCCAGAGACAAACCCCTGAGGACCTCGAAGTTACTGTTTTTCTACAGGGTCTGTCACTTGGCCGAGTAGAGAAGTCCACTCGATCGAGTGAAGAATCCCACTCGGCCGAGCGACGCCGATGGCACACACGCCCAGATTTTCAGACAGCCTTCCACTATTTTGAAATCTGCTATCATTACAGCAATCAAAGTATTTTTCTCATATTTTTTATGGATAGTAGACTTTATGACAGTTCCAACGCCATCAAGAATGGGCCAATCGGAGGTGGGATGAAATCTGGAGAATTTCTGCAAGTTGACGCTGCAGTGCTGGAATTTCCACTCGGCCGAGTCAGATTGCCACTCGGCCCGAGTGGCGGCGGGCCCAGATTTTAAGTTGCGGTTTGGGCTGTTTTTTGGGCACGATTTTGAGGGGGTTTCTAGGGTTATTTGCTAGTGTTTTGGAGGGCTATATAAGGGGTTTGTAGCCACCATTAGAGGAGGTTCCCTTGATGTTTTCTTAGTGATTATTTTAGAGGTTAGGCCATGTCCTAGGCCCCCTCTTGGATCAAAAAGCTTGTATTTGGATTGAAGATCTTCATCAAAGCTAATTATTTTGTTCTTGTTATTTGAATCTTTGTTTTTTCTATCTTTTTTGTATGCAAGCAATGATTTTTATTGATTCTCATATCGTTATTGATATGCTTGAGTAGATTTGTTGTTCTAGGGTTTGGGGACGAACTCTATGGATCTAATTTCATATTTATGATGAATGAATTTCTAAATTGCTAGAATTGCTAGGAGGTTAGGTTGTGATCGATTTATTACGGATAGCTAGGGATTTCCATCGATTGGGGTTTGCAAGAGATTGGATTCTAATCGATGGGAAGGCCTAGATATTCGATTTAGGTTTATAATCGAGATTCTCTAGACTTGGTTTGCAAGAGATTGGACCAAAGCTAGGATTTTTATTATAAATCTATACCCATATTCGTTTGCAAGAGATTGGACGAATACGAACTATCACAACCTAGATCGTAACTCGAGTTTACACGAGAGTGGGCTCGAGGGGCGATTGAACGATGATGTCGATCCTAATGCTAGCGGCTTAGGCTAGGGTTTGCAAGAGATTGGGCCCTATCCTAGGATTGCTATAGACCGACAATAGCGCGAGAGCATGAGCTTAGTTCTCTATTCAGTTACGACTAGTTCACCCCAACACAAGCCTAGTAATATTGAGATTCACTATTTACAATGATGTATGACGATCCGTAATGGAGATTCCCTAGCTCTAGACTCTTTTATTGTATTAAATTTGAATCGATACTTTATCCAACTTCTTTATCACCGACACCGACATCCACCACCATTTCCATTATATCATTCCATAACCATCTCCACCAATAAAACATTCGTAGTCAAACCAACCTAGGATAGATTGGAACCAACACCACCTCCTCGTGTTCGATACCCGCTCGCCACTTGATCGTGCGCTTGCGGTAAAACTACAATTGTTCTCCGGGTGTATATCCGGGGCCAATCAAGTTTTTGGCGCCGTTGCTGGGGAGGTGTTTCCCGTTGGGTGCCAATTTGTCACAATTAGGTTGATTAGACTACGAAAAATTTTTTTTTAACAAAAAGGAATTTTCACCCCGCCATCATTATTATCATTTCTATTTTCTTTTGTGACACTGATATTTTTCTCCACGTATTTATCTTTGTTGATCAGGTGCTATGGATTATACTACGTGGACCACAGATTTTGGTCATAGTGCTCAAATGGAAGAATACTATTATGATCAGAGTGCTCAGATGGAAGAATACTATTATGATCAGAGTGCTCAGATGGGAGAAAACTTTTTTGATGAGATGCATGCACACCAGATTGAAATACAAGCCAGACTTGATAAGGGCGACCTTCAGTTGGAATGGGTGAAGTGGGAACTTGAAATGAATGCGCTCATGCTTAAGGTTGCATAGATTTCCAAAGATATCAGTTCTGCTTCTTCATTTTATGGGCAAGAAGCATCACCGGTCATATTACCAGAGCCAGAATGTGCCGTCATCGATGTAGGATCCTGCCAAAACAGAGTTAGGATCGATAAATGAAGTTGAGACTTACGCTTGCGTATGCGGCACGGTAGTCACAGAACTTCGCCTTCGGATTCGCCACGACGGATCGAGTCTTCTCACGAACGGAGTAAGGCTACTAAATCCACAATCTAAATCTATACTTTTAGATTAAGAACTTGGATAAAGGGAGAGGAAGGATTTCGGCAGAGCTTCGCTAGAATGAAAATGCATGCAAGAATGCCATGCAAAAGTGTAAGGAAATGGCTAACCCTTGGGTCTTATTTATAGCCCCCAAGGTAGTTATTTTAGGAGTAATTGTTCCTTTGGAACAATTTAACTAAGGTGTACCATCGTATATGGCACATTATAAGCTTAAGTTGTACCATATGCATGGTACAACATAAGCTTAAGATATTACCCCTTTATTAGCCATATGTCGCATGCACTTATGCACATATAATGCGACTTTCCCATTAATCTAGAGATCCTCTCCGCAAGGGAACAGATTCCCTTCGCACACGACTTCGTGTACGCGACGTTCGAGGTCCGTATTCCCTCGTACATCCCCCACAAGGGTGTATAAACGTCTTCCATATCCAACATCTCCCACTCACACTTGAGGGGATTGTAAGAGAACGTCTTTCTCTTAGTTCTTTCATCTATCATACCGAGAAATAGACCGTGCGACCGTCATGCGCGTAGAGTCTGTTGTTGTGCACTTGTTAGAAATACACAACGACCTCGAAGGTGCAAAGTTGAGTAGTTCAACGCATGCTTTACCCTAGATTATTTCTTCACATTTCTTATCTTTATATTCAACAATTGAGTCCCATCTGGATCACAATTGGCTGGCCAGCTTTGAATCATTAAAGTCCAAATGCGAATATGAAATCAATCTTCCTCTTCTTGCGAACCTTCTGATCTTGACTTGATTCGCTTTTCTAACGTGCCCCGCCGAGCCGAATTACCATAGCCCATTAGCAACACGCTAAGATAGCGATCATCTCGTCAAATCTAAAGGAACCAATTGGAGTCCTTGAGGGTAAGAGTTAAGACCCATATGGCCTTTGAGTCTCACATAATAGCAAACACTATTGCTACTAACTCAGTGGTCGAAATGCATACGTGGTATGAACACGTATTACAACATCACTCCTTTCCCAGGGAGAGTATGTCTTAATGATGTTGTACAGATGAAAGATCAGACACCACAATGCCTATCTTTTGAGTCCCCTTACTACCCATGAAATATTCCCGGACTCTCATCTTGCATAAGACAGATAGGATATAAAAAATCCTATGAGATCTCTTTCAAATATCCTTGTGATACAGATCTTGTTGGATCCTGTGGATGGCAAACAACACTAGAAGGGGGGGTTGAATAGTGTTGTATAAAGATAAAACTTTTCTTTGATCAATCAACACAAAAACAAAACCTTCTAATGTTGCCTAAGAAACCAAGTAGAGTGATCTACGCTTGGTTCTTAATCAACTTAATTAATCTTATAGAAATATAAAAGATAAACAATTATGATTACAAAGAGATCTTTACACACAGATAGATCTTTACACAGCGGAATTAAATGTTCAATCTTTGTAATATGCAAATGAACAAAGAATTACAAAGATATAATAATAACAAAGTAAATAAGAATTGCTTGCAGAGATAAATAATCAAACACAGAAAATACAAACGCAAAGACAAGGATTTTTATCCTGGTTCCCCACAACCCTGGGTACGTCCAGTCCCCGACCAATCCGGTACGAGATTTCCACTATCTGCCTTGGCAAATACAAGCACCTAACTTCACTCGTTAGGATTTCCAACGACCTAGCCTTGACCAGGATTTCCGAACACAACACCTAGACTTGTCTAGGGTTCACCCTTGCCTCACAAACCGAGGACTTTCCAACTGGCAACAACTAGACTTGTCTAGTGTTCCAACAATCAACACAATAAGAGATTTGTACTACAATAAATGATAGAGATTGGTAAATACACCCGATTCTATAGCCAATCAAAAGATAGACAATTTGTGTAGTGGCTTAATAGAATGATAGTCTAGATCACACAAAGATACGAGATAAGTTCTTTGTGATCTAGAGCTTTTTCAAAAATCCTTCAAATAGAATTAAAGAGAAATAATAGAGAGGATTTTGAAAAACAATTTAGCCAATAAAAATAATAATATGATCTTCAAAAAGAATTGGGAAAATATTGCAAGATCAAAAACTGAAATTAAACTGGCTAGAGAGAAAAATGAGAGAGCTTTGATTCGCGAGAGCTTTTACGAATTTTGATTTTCAATGATGATCTTTTCACAAAAGAATTAAGCTCTATTTATAGGGAAAAAACTGAGATTTGAATTTCAAATTTCGTTTGACTTTTGTCCCAAAAATTTCGGAGTAAATTGCTCAAAAGATTTTAAAATTCAAATTCAAAACGTCTGAAAATTTCCAGCAGGTAGTCGACTCCCTCAGGTAGTCGACTCCCAGAGGAATCTAGGAAATTTTCATCCCTGAGAAGTAGTCGACTCCCTACTTTTGGTAGTCGACTCCCAGAGGAGTTTTTCCTGTTGTTCTAGTCAAAAGGGTAGTTAACTCCAGGGTGCGTGGAGTTTCACTACGAGAATTATGAAGAGACTAGAAAAGCTCTTGAAAACTATTTTGAAGATAGTTAAAAATTATTTTGAAATCATTTGTGTGTGTGTGTGTTGTCTATTTGATATGACTTTGACAAATATCCTAAAAGACACGACACACTCACACTAGACTCTGAACATGTCTTCGGCAGTTTAGTCAACTTGATGAAGTGAAGATGAGCTTCTCTTTGAGCTTCTTGTTTTGTTTGAGCTTGAGCTTCATCACTTGAGTTTAGCCATGTTCGTCTTTGTCGTGGAGCGTTGATGCGTGCTTCTTGGAGTATTAGTAGAGCTTCACGAAATCTGTATACTTAAAATGTAGTGTAGTTAGTACACTAAGCATTCATTTGGTGTGCTCATCATCAAAATTACTTGGGGGTGGTATTCAATTTCCATCACTCTCCCCCTTTTTGATGATGACACCCAAATGCAAAATTTGAAGTAATACATGAATATGAATAATATTTTCAAGTATACTTACTCCCCCTGCTTTGATGCGGTTCTCCCCCTGCATCGAAGCTATTAGAAGTATAATTCATATTTTTTGCATTTCATATATTCTTCTCCCCCTTGTCATCAACAAAAAAAAAATAATTTCTATGGAACATTAAAAATAAGACGAATTCAATTCCATATGCCTGCAATGGAGATGTTAGTTCATAGGAATAACTAAGTATGGCATAGTAGATAACTTCATAGTAGCTAGCATCACACAATAAGAGTTATTACAAACCATAGTTTAGAGAATCATTGTTTTAAAAAAGAACCATTGTTTTGAAATAGAAGTTCATGAAGCTAAGGATGACCGCTGTTCTTTTTCAGTTCCTTGATCTCTTCAAGGATCATAACAAGCGTCTCCTCAGTCATCTTGTTGCTTTTCACGACGATCTCCTTGAGGTCATCCACCTTTTGATTGAGATCTTCAAATCCTTTCTCCTGTGAGATCTTCAATTTTCCAATCTTCTTCAAGAGCATCTCCTGAAGTTCAAGGATGTAAGCTGGAACTTCTTCTTCTTCTTCGCCGCTTCCTTTTTCTTCTTCTTCACTTTCTTCATCTGAATCTGAAATGACAACCTTCTTACCTCGCCTTGAGGATGATGATCCTCTTTCGGTAGCGATTTGCTCTTCAGGGACATTCTCATCAAGGTCATGATGGAGATTCATTCTCCCAAGAGCATGAACATCAAAAACACGGGCAGGTTCTAGAATGGTTGTTTCATGATCCAAAGGCACGTTAAAGCTAATGAATAGAATGGTCAGATAGTGCCCATGAGAAAGAGTGGAGGAAGGTCTGTCAGATGAAGCTGAAAGTAGGATGGAATCCATGATGACTTTAGCCCAATTCACACAAATGTTACCAAGAATGGCATAGATGCATTTAGCTTGTTTTTCAGAAAGAATAGCATGACTCCTAGATTTTTGAGTTATGTTATACGACAGAATATTAGCTAAGATTCTCGCCGGATAGCGAAGATGGCTACAAGGAAGTTTGGTTTGAAAGTGTTTACCAGGCAGATACATTCTCTCTAGGATATTCTCGTCAGTCATCTCAATTTTGTCAAGGATGATACCGGAGTATGGGATTCCTAGGGCTTCACCTAGGGATTTGACAGTTATTGCAAGTTTGGTATCCAGAACCTTAGTAATGAAACGACTTTTCACGAGATCATAATCCATGTTTGCATAAAAGAGATGAACAAGCCTAGGATAACATAGATACACATTTTTAGAGGAGACCAAATTTGCTAAGTTTTGGAAATCTAGCAGATAATCCAACCAACGAAAAAATCACTATAACTGCTAGCAAAAGAGGGTACTAGAGAGGTATAATCAAGAATGGAACGCGAATTCCTAAGCAAGGGTTAAGAGTTCAAAGGAAGTAAGGAAGACCTAATGAAGATGGTAATAAGGACACTTCACCCGTATATCCAATACAGGTGAACACTCGAGACATCCCGTACTCGAGGCTCAATCTGAGTATCTTATATTATACATCCTGATCTTGCTATAATGTTCACGAGGTAGTTAGCGAGGACCTGCGTGGGGCCACCAAACTTGTAACGACCCGCTCTCGGGGGCCCGTTACTTATTTGATAATTGCGCAGGTTCTGCAGTTAACCAGTGAAATCAAAATAGCCACGATGCAGAGATGTACAAAAATACCCAAATAGTGTCCAAATATTACAATCCAACCGTACAAGATGATCCAACAGATATACATGACAGAAGAAAAGTACACAACTGAAAATAGCTCTGGAAGCTGCGGTCTCATGGTCGAAGTCTGGCGCTATTAACTCAAGAGCATCTGCTTCCATATGTACGTCGTCTGCGGTGCCACGGAGATGGAACCGTAGGTAAGTCACAACAATTCTAAATAAAGAAATAGAGGTACTGTACAAGTATGACAAAGCAGACCAAAGTGAAAGTAAAGTACGGTGCAGTGTCTGTACAAGTGTAGAAAGTAACGAGCATGGAATGCGTAAAGTAAAGGTGACTGTATTGGCAAGTAAAGTGAGGTGCAAGTACGGTAACTATACTGGTAAGGAAAGTAAAGTGCAAGTACTGTAAAGAAAGTAACTGTGCAAGTTACACTAGAACTACGTGACTCAAGTAGGAGAGTATGATATGCAACCATAAAGTTCATCTATTGCCAGGGACCGTTTTGCCGACGCAGGCAGACCTTGTAGTTTTGCCGACGCAGGCAGACCTTGTAGTTTTGCCGACGCAGGCAGACCTTGTAGTTTTGCCGACACAGGCAGACCTTGTAGTTTTACCGACACAGGCAGACCTTGTAGTTTTGCCGACGCAGGCAGACCTTGTAGACACAGACATGCAAGTAGATGAACCCCCAGTCATAGCTCCCACACTCTCACTACAATGAGTTACCCCAAACCCCAGTGATGTGTATCCATTACGAGATGTTCCACAAGATGTTCCACGAGATGTTCCACCAGATATTCCACACATGATATTCCACACGATGTTCCATATGTTGCTAGTCAGACCAAGTCACTGGTTGACTTTCTCATTGAAAACCAGCAAGTAGGATAAAGACAAGTCCAACACCAAAAGCTGTTACTTCCGTGCTTTGAGCACGTGGTAGTGTGGCTAGCACACAATTTACCCAAGTTGGTAGTCGTGTGCTACAACCACCAAGTTGAAAGTTGGCAAAGTAATATTTAGTCGATTACTTTCATTTAGTTCTCTAGTTTGGTTCAAGTCAAATAGCCGTTCGAGGCTATAAGTGAAGTGTCACAAGTTCACGCAAGCACAGTAGACTAGTTTTCTAAACTTAGAATATGTCGTGACTTACAATTTTAGAGTTCGTCGTGGCAAGACGAGGTTGGAGTTGGAAGAGCTGGTGCACGAAGATTGGTACCTGAAATCACAAGAACAATTGGTTAAAGCGTACCCTATTTTCTATTTATTAAACTCGATCGTTTTGATTTTTAAAACTAGTTGAAACGTTGTCGAAAAGCGTTCTAAATTTTTATATAGCCTATATATGATAAAAATAGTTTTACTGCAAGAGGGAATATTTTTCTGAAGATTATAGTAATTTTTAGGATTTTTTAAAAGCTCAAAAACTATTTAAAACCTATTTTTCAATTAGTGACGTATTTATTCAGGAATTTATTCTGGATGCAATCTACATCAGAATGTTGCAAATGAGGTGTCAAAACGACCGTCTCAAAGAGTATAATAACATATATTTTTCTCAAGTATTAGTTTACGTGAAAATAAGAAGATACGGATTTTTGAACGAAAATAACGGATTTAACTTATAGGCTTAAAAATTAATTCTGGAAAAACTAAGCGTCGGATTGAGATGAAACTAGCGCCATTGGGTCCAGAATATTATTTCTGATTTTCTGGAGCTAGTCACTCATTTTTCTAGGGCTTATATAATTAGTTATGGATTTAAAACCAATAAACTCATTTATTTATTAATTAAAAATACGAATAAATACGAAAATACGTTATTAACTCGTATATTTACAAGTTTGCCATCAGAAATCTTACGCAGCGATGTCGACTCCCCATGCAGCGAACGGGGGCGGGGGGGTGCGTCGGCGCTCGGCGGCGGTGACTCGAGGCGGCGTCGGGGATCGACGGCGACGGCGACGACGGTGGGACGAGGCGGCGGTGACAGCGGGCGGCGCTGCTACGAGCTGTCGAGGCCTCCGGCGCTAGTGGCGGAGCGGGGGAGCAGCGCTTCGAAAACGACGGCGAGCTCGGAGGGAGGCGACGGCGGATGGCGGAGGAGCTCGGTGGCGAGCGGCGGAGCATGGAGGAGCAGGCTTCGGGAGCTTACGGCGGTGTCTGCTGCTTCGAGGCGGAGACAGCGACTTCGTCGGAGCAGCGGTTCGCCGGCGATCGGGGTTCGCCGTGGGCTCTCGGCGATAGGGGGCGAACGCGAGGATGAGAGAGGGAGAGAGAGTTACGGTGTGTGTGTAGCCTTGGAGAAAACGAAAATGAGAGGGGAGAGAGAACGAGAATGAGAGGCTGTGAAGTTTGCATGGGTTTGAAACAAGAATGAGAGAGGAAGGAGTTTGCCTGGGTATTGAGTCGGGGGTGAAGGGTAGAGTATTTATAGGTAATTAGAAATGGCAGACTTGTAATAAGTGGGGGGTAGATGAGGGTTTCATGGTTAGCTGAGAGAGAGAGTTAGATGGGGGGGTAGCTACGGTTAGATTAGGTAAGAATTTAATTAAAGTAATTAGGGCAGGGTAATGATAATTAACAATAGGTAAACCCCCGGTAACGAAAGTCATTAGTGAAAATACAAACACGAAATTACGAAAATGCCCCTACCATCAAACGTGTCCGAAAAATTACGAAAACATACCCACGGGATCGTATCGTCACGAGGATCGTGAATACGAAGACCGTTACAGGATTTGGGCTACGGAAATACTGGTATTTGGCCAAAACGTTTAGAAAGCGGGTTTGCGAGTTCTCTAATGAAATGATATCAGAAAATTACGAAATTAATGTGGGAAGCCCCAAATGATCATAGTATGCTACTGCAGAAGTTTGAAAATGTTTTGAAGACGTTTGAATAGAAAATAAATTCGTTGACCCAAAACTGCAATTTCTGAAAATGAATTTTTATCCGATCTTTTAGAGGTATTTGATGAAATCTGATTTTGCTAAAATACTCCATAACTAGTCTGGTACTCCAAAATATTTTTATAGGAAATTTTTGAAATCAGTTTAAGACTGCTAACAAACCATTATAAAATACAATTAAAAATTGAATTTTCTTTAAATACTTAATTTGAAAGTATTGGAAAAATACAGGCCGTTACATTCTACCCTCCTTAAAAATAATTCCGTCCTCGGAATTTAAAAATATTTTTTGAAACAAATAATTGATATTATAAAGAAGCTCAAGCAAATAAATGATAGAAAAGATAGTAATCTTTATAAATCAGGTTGTAAATAACATGAAATGTGATAAGAAAATAAGGGATGTGACTAATATATATTATCACCATAGCTGCTTCAGATTTATCAAGTAGGCAAAACATAAAATAATGGCATTACATGAAAAAGATAGTGAGGATGATGATGACATCTGATCGAACTTGGGACATAAGGTGACAAGTCAGAAGCAAGTACACCAAAGAGAAGAACGGAGCGTCTAGAATATATAAACGATGGTTACATGGTCTCAATCATGTAAATTATCGCCATAACATACAAAAACGTGAGGACTAATCCAAATGCATGCAAGCTGTTACAACGTAACCAGCAGAGCACCAAAGACTTCATCTGCCATGCTACCAAATTACAATCCAATATCCAGATCGTTACCAAAAGGCAGATATAAGGCCAACTCTCATGGATCAAGATCATTGTCACCACTGCTTCCAGCAATCTCCACCACATCCAACAATAAGCCAGCATCAAAGCTGTCCTCCAAATGAGAGCACAAGACTGGCATCTCATCTCAACACCTAAGGCCAAAAGGAATCCAATACCCAATCCTAAAGATACTCCTTCCCAACACCATTGTTCGATATCCACGGCTAATACCATCAGCCCTAAGCAATTTAATGACCAAAAACTCACGAACCCAAAAACATCAAGGAGCGCCCCTAAGTAGCAATCGAAGCTGGGCAGCTCAAGGGGGAAGAACCAGAAAAAGGAGCTCCCAATGATGCCAATGGCGGCGGGTTCCCAATATCCCGACCACACGGCCAAAGCATGGGTGACGGCGAGGGTTGCTGCTAAGCCCAACAGACCCCAAGGTCGTCGGCGGGCCATCGGCGGCTGGCGATCTGCGGCGGCGAGGGCTCCGACTGGCTGGCGATCCATGTCGGGGAGCTAGGGCCTACGGGATGGAGCGAAGCGGAAGCTGGCGGATCAGAGATCGGGGCGACGATGCGGGGTCCGATCGAGCTCGCTTGGGGGAGAGGCCGGGAGGAGGAGGGGGTGATGTCTGAGGGAAGCCACGGGGTGGCTTGCGGAGGAAGGAGGTGGGTTAAAAAGAGAGAAAGGGGGGCACCGAAGTCGGGGTTAGGTAGGGTAGGGTTCGGCGGGCACGGGTCTCGAGGGGGGGGGAGCGGACAAAGGAATTAAAGAGGGGGGAGGTGGTCGGTGGGAAAGGAAGTCAAACCCTTGGAGAGAAAAAGATGGGTACAAGATAGAAGTAGGGGCTAGAAGAGAAACACTAGCTCAAAAGACACAAACATCCTACACTTACACGTCAGGTTTGGCTCGTCTCAAAATCTCTTAGCACCATCCTCCAATACTTCTGAGCGTCCTTCGATCCGCTTCCGTTGTCGAACTCGAACTTCTGGTGATCGAAAACCGAATGCTACCCTCCTTAGAATAAACGTAGCTAAAGTTCAGACGAACTAAAAGCGATTTAGGAAGAAGTAAAAGAATCAGAAGGCCATCACTAGCTAAAGAAAGGGGTGCTAGTGATGAAGATCGATGGCGTTACATAATCATGATTTACGTCCTTGCGGTCCAGCGGACACGGCCAGGGAAGTGACTAAGCCAGGATCACTTATGCCCAGTCTAGCCAGGTTGATCCAACAGACTTTAGCCAAGCACATTGACCGGTATCATGGTCCATTGAAGGAAGCTTATCATTTAAATGCGTGCCATCATCAACTGAAGGAAAGGTGATGAAGTGGGTAGATAATCCAACCAACGAAAAAATCACTATAACTGCTAGCAAAAGAGGGTACTAGAGAGGTATAATCAAGAATGGAACGCGAATTCCTAAGCAAGGGTTAAGAGTTCAAAGGAAGTAAGGAAGACCTAATGAAGATGGTAATAAGGACACTTCACCCGTATATCCAATACAGGTGAACACTCGAGACATCCCGTACTCGAGGCTCAATCTAAGTATCTTATATTATACATCCTGATCTTGCTATAATGTTCACGAGGTAGTTAGCGAGGACCTGCGTGGGGCCACCAAACTTGTAACGACCCGCTCTCGGGGGCCCGTTACTTATTTGATAATTGCGCAGGTTCTGCAGTTAACCAGTGAAATCAAAATAGCCACGATGCAGAGATGTACAAAAATACCCAAATAGTGTCCAAATATTACAATCCAACCGTACAAGATGATCCAACAGATATACATGACAGAAGAAAAGTACACAACTGAAAATAGCTCTGGAAGCTGCGGTCTCATGGTCGAAGTCTGGCGCTATTAACTCAAGAGCATCTGCTTCCATATGTACGTCGTCTGCGGTGCCACGGAGATGGAACCGTAGGTAAGTCACAACAATTCTAAATAAAGAAATAGAGGTACTGTACAAGTATGACAAAGCAGACCAAAGTGAAAGTAAAGTACGGTGCAGTGTCTGTACAAGTGTAGAAAGTAACGAGCATGGAATGCGTAAAGTAAAGGTGACTGTACTGGCAAGTAAAGTGAGGTGCAAGTACGGTAACTATACTGGTAAGGAAAGTAAAGTGCAAGTACTGTAAAGAAAGTAACTGTGCAAGTTACACTAGAACTACGTGACTCAAGTAGGAGAGTATGATATGCAACCATAAAGTTCATCTATTGCCAGGGACCGTTTTACCGACGCAGGCAGACCTTGTAGTTTTGCCGACGCAGGCAGACCTTGTAGTTTTGCCGACGCAGGCAGACCTTGTAGTTTTGCCGACACAGGCAGACCTTGTAGTTTTGCCGACGCAGGCAGACCTTGTAGACACAGACATGCAAGTAGATGAACCCCCGGTCATAGCTCCCACACTCTCACTACAATGAGTTACCCCAAACCCCAGTGATGTGTATCCATTACGAGATGTTCCACAAGATGTTCCACGAGATGTTCCACCAGATATTCCACACATGATATTCCACACGATGTTCCATATGTTGCTAGTCAGACCAAGTCACCGGTTGACTTTCTCATTGAAAACCAGCAAGTAGGATAAAGACAAGTCCAACACCAAAAGCTGTTACTTCCGTGCTTTGAGCACGTGGTAGTGTGGCTAGCACACAATTTACCCAAGTTGGTAGTCGTGTGCTACAACCACCAAGTTGAAAGTTGGCAAAGTAATATTTAGTCGATTACTTTCATTTAGTTCTCTAGTTTGGTTCAAGTCAAATAGCCGTTCGAGGCTATAAGTGAAGTGTCACAAGTTCACGCAAGCACAGTAGACTAGTTTTCTAAACTTAGAATATGTCGTGACTTACAATTTTAGAGCTCGTCGTGGCAAGACGAGGTTGGAGCTGGAAGAGCTGGTGCACGAAGATTGGTACCTGAAATCACAAGAACAATTGGTTAAAGCGTACCCTATTTTCTATTTATTAAACTCGATCGTTTTGATTTTTAAAACTAGTTGAAACGTTGTCGAAAAGCGTTCTAAATTTTTATATAGCCTATATATGATAAAAATAGTTTTACTGCAAGAGGGAATATTTTTCTGAAGATTATAGTAATTTTTAGGATTTTTAAAAGCTCAAAAACTATTTAAAACCTATTTTTCAATTAGTGACGTATTTATTCAGGAATTTATTCTGGATGCAATCTACATCAGAATGTTGCAAATGAGGTGTCAAAACGACCGTCTCAAAGAGTATAATAACATATATTTTTCTCAAGTATTAGTTTACGTGAAAATAAGAAGATACGGATTTTTGAACGAAAATAACGGATTTAACTTATAGGCTTAAAAATTAATTCTGGAAAAACTAAGCGTCGGATTGAGATGAAACTAGCGCCATTGGGTCCAGAATATTATTTCTGATTTTCTGGAGCTAGTCACTCATTTTTCTAGGGCTTATATAATTAGTTATGGATTTAAAACCAATAAACTCATTTATTAATTAATTAAAAATACGAATAAATACGAAAATACGTTATTAACTCGTATATTTACAAGTTTGCCATCGGAAATCTTACGCAGCGACGTCGACTCCCCATGCAGCGAACGGGGGCGGGGGGGTGCGTCGGCGCTCGGCGGCGGTGACTCGAGGCGGCGTCGGGGATCGACGGCGACGGCGACGACGGTGGGACGAGGCGGCGGTGACAGCGGGCGGCGCTGCTACGAGCTGTCGAGGCCTCCGGCGCTAGTGGCGGAGCGGGGGAGCAGCGCTTCGAAAACGACGGCGAGCTCGGAGGGAGGCGACGGCGGATGGCGGAGGAGCTCGGTGGCGAGCGGCGGAGCATGGAGGAGCAGGCTTCGGGAGCTTGCGGGGGTGTCTGCTGCTTCGAGGCGGAGACAGCGAATTCGTCGGAGCAGCGGTTCGCCGGCGATCGGGGTTCGTCGTGGGCTCTCGGCGATAGGGGGCGAACGCGAGGATGAGAGAGGGAGAGAGAGTTACGGTGTGTGTGTGTAGCCTTGGAGAAAACGAAAATGAGAGGGGAGAGAGAACGAGAATGAGAGGCTGTGAAGTTTGCATGGGTTTGAAACAAGAATGAGATAGGAAGGAGTTTGCCTGGGTATTGAGTCGGGGGTGAAGGGTAGAGTATTTATAGGTAATTAGAAATGGCAGACTTGTAATAAGTGGGGGGTAGATGAGGGTTTCATGGTTAGCTGAGAGAGAGAGTTAGATGGGGGGTAGCTACGGTTAGATTAGGTAAGAATTTAATTAAAGTAATTAGGGAAGGGTAATGATAATTAACAATAGGTAAACCCCCGGTAACGAAAGTCATTAGTGAAAATACAAACACGAAATTACGAAAATGCCCCTACCAGCAAACGTGTCCGAAAAATTACGAAAACATACCCACGGGATCGTATCGTCACGAGGATCGTGAATACGAAGACCGTTACAGGATTTGGGCTACGGAAATACTGGTATTTGGCCAAAAAGTTTAGAAAGCGGGTTTGCGGGTTCTCTATTGAAATGATATCAGAAAATTACGAAATTAATGTGGGAAGCCCCAAATGATCATAGGATGCTACTACAGAAGTTTGAAAATGTTTTGAAGACGTTTGAATAGAAAATAAATTCGTTGACCCAAAACTGCAATTTCTGAAAATGAATTTTTATCCGATCTTTTAGAGGTATTTGATGAAATCCGATTTTGCTAAAATACTCCATAACTAGTCTGGTACTCCAAAATATTTTTATAGGAAATTTTTGAAATCAGTTTAAAACTGCTAACAAACCATTATAAAATACAATTAAAAATTGAATTTTCTTTAAATACTTAATTTGAAAGTATTGGAAAAATACAGGCTGTTACAGAGTCCGAGGAGTTAGTCTTTAGGAAACCAAACCCAATACGGTTTAGTTCCTTCATGAACAATATACTTATAATTTTTGTTAAAATGAATCTGTTGAACAAAGTTAGTAGCGTACCTTTCTTTTTGCTGATCAGATAATCTCTTTGGTACCCAGATGCTTAAAACATTATCATTAGCATGATGCATCCTAGTGTGCTTAACCCGTTTCTTGGTATGATGTGAATCATAGCCAAGTCCGGTTTTGCTAGATGAAATTTTTTGATTATCTATTATATTATCTAGCTTCCCTTTTCCTTTATTGAAATTCTCAATAATTTTCATCGTAGCGTCGTATTTATCTTTGACGGATACGAGAAGATTATTCAGACTTTCAACCTTTTCATTTACTAGCAAAATATCCTTTTGTAAAAGATCATTTTTCTCTTTAAGAAGACTATTTTCTTTAATGACTTCTTCTTTTTCCTTAGTCTCTCTTTTAGCAATTCTAAGTGTTTTTCTATGTTCTTTAATGAGCTTTTCATGCATTTTGCATAGCTCTTTATATGCTCCCCTATAGTCCAAGTCTTCATCATCGCTTGACGATGACTCATTGTCGCTAGATGAATCATGATGCGAGCTTACCTTGGAGGATGTAGATGCCATGAAGCACATGTGTGCCGTCTCTCTTCTTTCATCATTATCTTCGTCTGAGGATTCGTCGGATGAAGAATCATCGCTCTGGTCGAAGGCTGCATAGGCTTCTTTCTTTGGTCGTCGAAACTTGTTTCTTGTATTGGTTCGTCTTTCATTATTCTCTTTGTTCTTCCCACGATCTCTGGAATCACGGTTGTTTCTTTCCAATGGACAATCTCTCTTGACATGCCCTGGTTTATTGCAACCAAAACAGATAATACCGTTAGTGGGTCTAAAAGATCGTTTTCCATACTTACTTGTGATGAACTCTTTAAAGTTCTTTGAGATGAACGCGATGTGATCTTCTTTGTCCGTGTAATCGGAATCTTCTTCTTGAGCTTTGAATGCAAGATTTTTCTTCTTTGGGTTTTCTTCGATTTTCTTGTCTTCTTCAAGCTCGATCTCATATGCCATGAGATTTCCCATCAGTTCTTCGATAGTGAGGTCCTTTACATTATGAGCTTCTCGAATGGCCGTGGTCTTTCCCTTCCATTCGGGTCGGAGGGATCTTAGTATCTTCATTACCTGTTCATACTCGGAAAGTTTCTTTCCTAGTCCTGCAAGCTCATTTGTAATGTTAGTAAAACGAGTATTCACATCGGTGATACTCTCTCCTTCTTCCATTTTAAAAGTTTCGAATTTTGAATGTAATACATTTATACGCGATTCTTTTACCTTTTCTGTACCTTCGTGACTTACCTGAAGAGTGTGCCAAATTTGATGTGTTGTCTCACATTGGGAGACTCGATTGAACTCATTTCCTGTAACAGCGCAAAACAAGGCATTCATTGCTTTTGCATTGAGATTAGCTCTCTTCTTGTCATCGATAGACCATTTTCCAAACTCAACGTCGGTGGGTGCGCTGTACGGGACTTTGGTGATAGTCCATGCTTCAATGTCCAATGACTCTATGTGAGTCTTCATTCGAATCTTCCAGCTGGCATAGTTGGTTCCGTTGAATAGAGGTGGTCGCATAGTGTTCAGTCCTTCGGGGTGAAAAGATGTTGACGCCATCACTATTGTAGCCTTGCTTTGATACCAAGTGTTGGATCCTGTGGATGGCAAACAACACTAGAAGGGGGGTTGAATAGTGTTGTATAAAGATAAAACTTTTCTTTGATCAATCAACACAAAAACAAAACCTTCTAATGTTGCCTAAGAAACCAAGTAGAGTGATCTACGCTTGGTTCTTAATCAACTTAATTAATCTTATAGAAATATAAAAGATAAACAATTATGATTACAAAGAGATCTTTACACACAGATAGATCTTTACACAGCGGAATTAAATGTTCAATCTTTGTAATATGCAAATGAACAAAGAATTACAAAGATATAATAATAACAAAGAAAATAAGAATTGCTTGCAGAGATAAATATGATGCGATTCGCTAGGGATTTGAAGATAAAAATGGGATTTTTATTGGAATTTCAGATCTCACAATTAAAAAGGAACCCTAATACAATAATCTACTCGCTAACTAATAACTAGAAGACGATTCTTAACCTAGGGGGAAAAGCCGAAATCCTAATACAATTAATCTAAGGGATAAAATAAAATACTCTCTCAATTTTCGCATAAGAATTAGGGCCGGCTCAACCCCCTTTAAATAGACAAACACCCTCTCATTGTTATTTTACCCAATTGCCCTTACTCCAATTTCCGGCCGCAACACTACTCCGCCCCGGAAAAACCACCTTGTCCTCAAGGTGGTGCGTGAAGGGTATGGTCAGCTACTCCAAGTGCAGGTGCTCCTGATCATCGTCCACGCCGGCTTCCAACATGATCACACTCTCTTCTCCCTCTTCTTCGTCATTCACTATCAGGATCTGAAGAGTACGATTCCCGCACCGGTGCCCAGGAGTAAACTTCTCGTCGCATTTGAAACACAGGCCCCTGGTCCGTTTGTCACGAATCTCTGCCTCGGTCATTCTTCGTGTGTGTCCCCCCGGTAGTAGATCCATTCCCTTCTCCTTGGTAACCACTGTACCGTCAGTGGATGTTGCCCCTCCTGCGGCCCCCTTTTGTCCCCCTCCAGGATCCGGACCTCGAAAGGTAGAGCCTACCCACGTCCCCCGGGCTCTTCTCTCTGTCTCCTGATGATCCTCAACCTTCCTGGCCAGTGTCATCATCCCACGCAAACCCACGGGCTCGAACTGTCTCAGCCCCGACCGCACCGTGGGCTTCAGCCCCTTCATGAAACAGCCCTCCAGAGACTCCTCAGAGACTCCCCGAACTTGGTGGCAGAGCGACTCGAACTTCTTGATGTAATCACCCACGCTCCCCTCCTGCTTCAGCGAGTACAGCCTCTCGAACACGCCGCCAGCCGGACCTCCTCCAAACCGCTCTGTCAAGAGCGTCGTAAACTCAGCCCAGGTCTGAAAAGGCCGCTGCTGATCGGTCCAACGGAACCAGCCCAAAGCCTCTCCCTCCAGACAGACCCCTATCGCCCGTAGCCAATCTTCCCCTGGGACAGCGGACACCTCCAAGTACCTCTCCACCCAGTACAGCCAGTCGTCTGGGTCGCCTCCCTCAAAAACAGGCACCTCCAGCTTCCTCAGACGCCTCTCGCCAGCGAATCCACCTCTCTCCTGCGGCTGGAATCCTCCCATGTGCTGGTATCCCTGTCGCCTGTCGGGAACATACGCCTCAGCCCGCTCACGGTAGCCTACCTCTGCTCCGTGCCCCGGCCAGTCTCCCTGATGGTGTCCAAACTCCGCCTGGTGGCCTCCTGGAGGATCCTGGTACGCTCTCCAATCTCCCGTCACTCCCCCAAAGGGTGGGGGCTGAGTCGACGGGCCTCCTGTGATCTGGTGGGGCCCTCCACCCTGCTGCAATCCTCCGCCAGGTCCCCCAAAAGTCTGAAAACCCCCAAATTGCGCTCCACGAACCTCGGGTGGGGCCCCCGGGGGTCGGGGACCTTGCGGAATCAACTGTCGAACGTCCTGGGGGGCCAGTGGGCCCCCCCAGGGGTCGGGCGGGCCTCAGATCCCCCCTCTGGGGTCGGCCGAGGCCCCCCAGGCCGCCGCCTGGGCCGGCCGGCCCTGGAAGTGGGCCGGCGGGCCCCAGGCGGCGACGGCAGAGTCTGCCGAGGCCGCCTGGGGGGGGCGGCAGGTGCGGCCGCCCCTCCCACGGCCCTGGCGGCCTGCCGCCGCCCCCCAGGAGGTTCGCCGACCCCCCCAGAGGTATCTGGGGGGCCGGCGGCCACCCTGGGGTGTTCCGGTTGGCCGGAACTCCCCCACAAGGGTTCGTGTTGTCACGGCGCGGCGGCGCGTGGTCTTGGTGGATCCCCCACGCGTTGTCTCCTTGGTCAAACCCTCCATCGTCGTCTAGATCCGGTTCATCTTCCAAAAAAATTGTCTTTTTTCCCTTGTCCTTCGCCAAAGGTGGCTCCTTTTTGCTCGGATCCGCTTTTGGGATAAGATGAGCGGTCAACGCCGCTATGGCCTCCGTCAATTCCGAAAGTTTTGCATCCGTTTTCCTTTGATTTGCTTTTATTTCGGCCATCTTGGCCTCCGTCTTCTCTTGATTTTCCTTCATCTCCTTCCGGATCTCCGTGGTCATCTCCGCATCTTCTTTCCTTAGATCGATGAAACCCTTACTGATTTGGGCTTCAATCAGCTCAACTTTCCCTTCCAAGACTTCAATCCGCTCCGTTGCTCGCGTGTTCGCCATGGATCAACCGCTCTGATACCAATTGATGCGATTCGCTAGGGATTTGAAGATAAAAATGGGATTTTTATTGGAATTTCAGATCTCACAATTAAAAAGGAACCCTAATACAATAATCTACTCGCTAACTAATAACTAGAAGACGATTCTTAACCTAGGGGGAAAAGCCAAAATCCTAATACAATTAATCTAAGGGATAAAATAAAATACTCTCTCAATTTTCGCATAAGAATTAGGGCCGGCTCAACCCCCTTTAAATAGACAAACACCCTCTCATTGTTATTTTACCCAATTGCCCTTACTCCAATTTCCGGCCGCAACAAAATAATCAAACACAGAAAATGCAAACGCAAAGACAAGGATTTTTATCCTGGTTCCCCACAACCCTGGGTACGTCCAGTCCCCGACCAATCCGGTACGAGATTTCCACTATCTGCCTTGGCAAATACAAGCACCTAACTTCACTCGTTAGGATTTCCAACGACCTAGCCTTGACCAGGATTTCCGAACACAACACCTAGATTTGTCTAGGGTTCACCCTTGCCTCACAAACCGAGGACTTTCCAACTGGCAACAACTAGACTTGTCTAGTGTTCCAACAATCAACACAATAAGAGATTTGTCCAATACTCTACAATAAATGATAGAGATTGGTAAATACACCCGATTCTATAGCCAATCAAAAGATAAACAATTTGTGTAGTGGCTTAATAGAATGATAGTCTAGATCACACAAAGATACGAGATAAGTTCTTTGTGATCTAGAGCTTTTTCAAAAATCCTTCAAATAGAATTAAAGAGAAATAATAGAGAGGATTTTGAAAAATAATTTAGCCAATAAAAATAATAATATGATCTTCAAAAAGAATTGGGAAAATATTGCAAGATCAAAAACTGAAATTAAACTGGCTAGAGAGAAAAATGAGAGAGCTTTGATTCGCGAGAGCTTTTACGAATTTTGATTTTCAATGATGATCTTTTCACAAAAGAATTAAGCTCTATTTATAGGGAAAAAAACTGAGATTTGAATTTCAAATTTCATTTGACTTTTGTCCCAAAAATTTCGGAGTAAATTGCTCAAAAGATTTTAAAATTCAAATTCAAAACGTCTGAAAATTTCCAGCAGGTAGTCGACTCCCTCTATAGGTAGTCGACTCCCAGAGGAATCTAGGAAATTTTCATCCCTGAGAAGTAGTCGACTCCCTACTTTTGGTAGTCGACTCCCAGAGGAGTTTTTCCTGTTGTTCTAGTCAAAAGGGTAGTTAACTCCAGGGTGCGTGGAGTTTCACTACGAGAATTATGAAGAGACTAGAAAAGCTCTTGAAAACTATTTTGAAGATAGTTAAAAATTATTTTGAAATCATTTGTGTGTGTGTTGTCTATTTGATATGACTTTGACAAATATCCTAAAAGACACGACACACTCACACTAGACTCTGAACATGTCTTCGGCAGTTTAGTCAACTTGATAAAGTGAAGATGAGCTTCTCTTTGAGCTTCTTGTTTTTTTTGAGCTTGAGATTCATCACTTGAGTTTAGCCATGTTCGTCTTTGTCGTGGAGCGTTGATGCGTGCTTCTTGGAGTATTAGTAGAGCTTCACGAAATCTGTATACTTAAAATGTAGTGTAGTTAGTACACTAAGCATTCATTTGGTGTGCTCATCATCAAAATTACTTGGGGGTGGAATTCAATTTCCATCAAATCTCAGATCTTTTGTAAGCATCCATATGATGCAGATCTTTCATTCGACTATCTTGTTTAAGTCACGACTCTAAATCATTTGTCTAATGCTTTTGACTTTAAACTAGTCTCATCTCTATCTTATCCATCTGATAAGATAAGGCGGTTGCTCATGTGAGAGAGCCAACCTTAATCTGTCCGACATACACACAATAAAATAGCTGAGACTTAAACACAAATGTATAAAATCATTTGTAAGAAACTTGTATGCAAATTAAACTTTGATCTTCTATAGACATGGGAAATATTACATGATACAGCTCAGCACCTACGCATTCCCATAGATGATAAGTGTTTGAAAAACACATCTCTGGGGATCGCCTTAGTAAGGGGATCCGCTATCATCTTATGCGTGGATATGTATCCTATGTCTACTTCCTTCCGTTTGTCATAGTTCTTCGCAAATTTGAATCGAATATCAATGTGTTTGGTCTTACAATGAAATTTTAGGATCTTTGACATAGGCAATCGAAGCTTGACTATCACTGTATATAGGAACAGTGCTCGAGTCAGTGGCATCCGTCAACCTGTCTAAGAATTTCCTAAGCCAAACAGCGTCTTGGACCGCCATGCTGAATGCTACAAATTCGGCTTCCATGGTTGATAGGGAGATGCAGGTTTGCTTCTTGCTGCTTCAGGATATTGCAC
Source organism: Scilla litardierei (assembly GCA_030789695.1). Taxonomy (NCBI): domain Eukaryota; kingdom Viridiplantae; phylum Streptophyta; class Magnoliopsida; order Asparagales; family Asparagaceae; genus Scilla; species Scilla litardierei. Next base: position 30,555,527 of record CM061138.1, read on the forward strand.
CATTCCTGAGCAAGAAAACAAAGCCTGAGGTAGATCTTCGCTCGTCAAGATCACCTGCCCAATCAGCATCGGTATAGCCTTCGAGTCTCAAGGTATTGCCTTAATAGCATAACGCATAGTCCGCAGTCCCTTTGAGGTACCTTAATATCCTCTTCACCGCTTTCCAGTGTGCCTGTCCTGAATTGGATTGGTAACGGCTTACCATACCAACAGCATAGCAAATGTCTGGTCTAGTACACATCATGGCGTACATCAGACTCCCGACAGCACTAGAGTATGGAACCTTTTCCATAGCTTTCTTTTCTTTTGGATCTTTGGGACACATTTCCAAACATAGACCCTCGCCTTTGCTTACTGGAGGTAAAACGCACGACAGGAGAGAAAGTCTCTTCGTAGTCTATTCCTTCCTGTTGCGTGAAACCTTTCGCAACAAGGCGAGCTTTATATTTCTCGATGGAGCCAACAGCCTTATGCTTGATTTTGAGAACCCACTTGTTCCCAATGGCTCTACGTCCCTTAAGTAAATCAACCAAGTCCCAGACTTGGTTTGTTTTCATGGATTGAAGTTCTTCTTCCATCGCCGCTATCCATTTATCTTTAGCAGGGCATGTGACGGCCTGTTTGAAATTTGCAGGTTCGTCATCATCTTGTAGTAATGTCATGAATGTTTGAGGAAATTCATCCTCAAATCTCAGAGGTGTTAGCCTCGTTCGATTACTACGTCTTGCTTGAGTTTGATCACTCCCACTTGGAATAACATCACTCCCACTCGGAATAGGATTGGTATCGTTCGTATCATCCATTGGTGAAGTTTGAAACGTATTTTCTTCTTCACCAAGGATTCTCCCACTCGAACTTTCCGATCCTTCTTGATCCCAAGTCTCAAACAAGGATAAGTCTTGACTTATCTCACCTTGTCTTGGAAACTCATTTTCTAAGAAGATAACATTCCTCGATTCGAATTCTATTAGACTACCATTGTCCTCTTGACCGACGAAAATATATCCTTTGGAGTTTTCAGCGTATCGGATGAAGATACACTTCCTCCCATGTGGCCCAAGTTTGCCATATTTGTGAGAGGATAAATGTGCGTAAGAGGCACAACCCCAAGGTTTTAGAATGCTTAAGTCTGGAGTTCTATTGTTTCACAACTCATAAGGAGTAGAACTTACCGACTTCGAGTGTACACGGTTTAAGATGAATGCTGCCGTCAATAATGCATCACCCCAAAAGGTGATGGGTAAATTTGCCTGAGACATCATTGATCGGACCATTTCCATCAATGTCCTATTTCTTCTTTCCGCAACATCGTTTTGTTGCGGAGTATAAGGCATAGTTATTTGATGAACTATGCCTTTTTCATCACAGAGTTCCTTAAAACTCGTTGATTGATATTCTCCACCCCGATCGGTTCGCAAGACCTTTATCTTGCGATCTAGTTGATTTTCCACTAAACTCATATAGTTTTTGAAGCAAGATAAAGCTTCATGTTTGTGGGTAATCAAATAAATGTGACCGAAACGGGTGAAGTCATCAATGAAGGTGATGAAATAGGACTTCCCGCGTCTTGTCTTAACATTCATTGGACCGCAAATGTCCGAATGGATAAGCTGTAATGGAACTTCGGCCCTTGTGCCAGTTCCAAACGGCTTGCGACAAGTTTTCCCTACAAGACAATGTTCGCAAGTTGACATTTCAACTTTTGAAACATTAGATAGCAAGCCACGTTTGGCAAGTCTATCCATTCTAGTTGGTCCAATGTGACCAAGTCTTGCATGCCAACAAATGATCTCAGATTTAGAATTAGAAGCATTTGTCAAATGGAAACTTTCATTAATAGAAGAAGAATCATCATACATTGTGTTTAAAACAATTAATCCATTACAAACATTACCCGACCCAACTAAAGAACTATTACAAACAAGGTCAACATTTTGTTTATAGAACCTCCATTCATAATCTAAAGACATTAACATGACCACGGAAACGATATTCCTTCTAATATCTGGAGCAAAGAGGACGTCGTGCAATAATAGAGTCCGGCCGTTGTCGAGAACTAGCTTGCATGTTCTGACGCCTTTGACTTCAACACGAGTGTTGTTGCCGACGTATATCCACTTTGTTCCTTGAGTTATCCTTCGATACTCTACGAAGAACCTTCTGTCCTTCGCTACGTGGTCTGTGGCCCCTGAATCAATCAACCAAAAATAGTTAGATTCAGCAAGAAAAATGGAACTAGAAACACATATGTAACTAGCCCTACAAGTTATCTTATCACTTCCATCCGCACACGTACGAGCGAAGTGACCGTACTTGTTGCACTTAAAGCACTTGATCTTCTTCAAGTTTTTCTTCTTTGAGTGCACATTCTTTTGCCACTTTTTGTTCTTAGTCTTCTTTGAGGTTTTCGGTTCTTGCTTTCGTTCGTTCATAAACCTTAAGCGTTCAACCTTCCGCTTCTTTCCTCCATATGAGGAACTAGCGGCCATGTGCACTTCGACACTAGGTTTTGCGGCTTGAATCCGCTCTTCCTCGAGTTCGAGGTGTTTTGATACATCGCTTAAAGTTTTAATGCACTCATTATGAGTGAGGTGCATTTTCATGTTATCCCAGCTATCTGAGAGTGAACGAATGACTGCTTGGATCTGCTGTTCGTCAGACAGCGTAAGACCCGCATCCTTCAATTCAGCTATGAGATTCGCCATGTGGCGGAGATGCTTTTTCATAGAATGATCTCGCCGCATCTTGTACGAATCAAATTGAATATTTAAGGAGCGGAGTTTGGTAACCGAAGTTCCACCAAACTTTACTTCTAGCTCAGACCATATGTCTTTGGCTAGGTCGAATTCCTGAAATAGACGCATTATGTCATTGTCCATTGCGGACAATAACGTAATACGTGCTATTTTGTTCTTTCGTGTCCAAGTCTCATAAGCTTCTCGGTCCCTCTTGTGTTGGGCCGTATTGCCCAACTCAGGTTCTTCCATTATGTTTTGGAGTGTTTCGAGCACATCTTGCTCTTCCAAAAACATATTGGATTTTTATTGACCAAAGTTTATAATTGTCGCCGTTGAGCTTCTCACCTTTGTTAAGCTCTGCGACAATGTTCTTAGAAGCGGTAGACATATTCGAATCAAAAAACTGCAAAGAAAATGAAAAACACGATCAAAATTCTATGCATAAAGTTTCGATTCTTTAAACACTTGATAAGTTCCTTGGATAAGCTGAAATGTTACTCTAGAATCGAGAAGTTCACTACGTTCCCAACTACCATCTAGAAGTAACTTTCAAAGTATCCCTCTTACTTATCTTATGTAAAAAGGAAATCAGAAATGATACCCGTATGGTACCAGCAGCGGAAAAATACTTTTGAAAACATATCTTTCAAAATGGAATAGGTGAGAGTTTGCGCAAAGAATTTTAGCGCAACAATTGCCAAGCCACGAGACCTGTTCTACACACCCATGGGTTAGATAACCATGGCCGGATCGTGGTAGGACTTGGAATTCTAAATTGCGCTATCCCGATTAAGGACGGGACATAACCTATTTGAAAACATCTTTTTCAAAAAATTTGAAATACATTGGCTAATCACCGTAGAGTAGAGCACAACGTCATAAGTACATTGGCTAATCTCCGTAGAGTAGAGCACAATGACATGGCTAATCTCGCATGAAGTAGAGCACTATGGCTAATGTTCAAGGAGTAGAGCCCAAGAAAAAACTTCATTAAAATGTTAGCCCCGTATGGGCTAGACGGCACATTCGTGTTTGACCAAGGCCTTTTGACACCCCGTATGGGCTAGTCGGCAAGTTCGTGATCGACCAAGACCTTATGCCGGATTGGTCGACCAAAACACCCAAATTGGTCGACCAAAAAATTGGTCTTCATCACTCCCGGCCAGGGCCCCTGCCCTGGCCGAGGCTGGCCAAGGGCCTCTGCCCTGGCCGGCCAGGGACGGCCTGCGGCAGCCCTGGCCACTGCCATGGCCTGTCTCCCCCCCTTCATGGGGTTGCCGCACACCCCGTCGGAGGGGTGGCCGTGGTGGTTATTGGCCGTAGCCAACCCCCTCCGCATGGGGAGGGGGGTGCATGGCCTTCATAGCCCATTTGGCCATGGTGCACATGCACTAAAATTCATCTTCCCCGATGGGAATAACCACCATCTTCTTCTCCGGTGAAGCACCCGTTCGTCGAGGAAGTAGTTAGCCTCCAATGGCCATATGCCAAAAAATTAACCCACTTAGAAAATTCGTAAACTACGCGCTCCACATGAAGAGAGCGCCCATTCCCTATGAATGGAGACTCAGCATCCATGAAGAGAGCGAGTTTGACGATATGAACGGTCGGTTCTTCCCGTCACGGAGAGTTCCTGCCATATCCGTAATGACAGAAGACCCTAACGTGAAAAGAACAACCGCTGCGTTCTCTCCGTCACGAAGCGTTCCTACCATATCCATAATGGTAGGATACCCATTCGTGAAAAAGACAATGACTCGTTCATAGTTTCGAAGGGGCGACGGTTTGACCGGAGCGAATCCATATGGCTCTGATACCAATGTAGGATCCTGCCAAAACAGAGTTAGGATCGATAAATGAAGTTGAGACTTACGCTTGCGTATGCGGCACGGTAGTCACAGAACTTCGCCTTCGGATTCGCCACGACGGATCGAGTCTTCTCACGAACAGAGTAAGGCTACTAAATCCACAATCTAAATCTCTACTTTTAGATTAAGAACTTGGATAAAGGGAGAGGAAGGATTTTGGCAGAGCTTCGCTAGAATGAAAATGCATGCAAGAATGCCATGCAAAAGTGTAAGGAAATGGCTAACCCTTGGGTCTTATTTATAGCCCCCAAGGTAGTTATTTTAGGAGTAATTGTTCCTTTGGAACAATTTAACTAAGGTGTACCATCGTATATGGCACATTATAAGCTTAAGTTGTACCATATGCATGGTACAACATAAGCTTAAGATATTACCCCTTTATTAGCCATATGTCGCATGCACTTATGCACATATAATGCGACTTTCCCATTAATCTAGAGATCCTCTCCGCAAGGGAACAGATTCCCTTCGCACACGACTTCGTGTACGCGACGTTCGAGGTCCGTATTCCCTCGTACATCCCCCACAAGGGTGTATAAACGTCTTCCATATCCAACAATCGATCCCACATCCTACGATACAACTATTGCATATAAAGAATGGATGGACGAAGAGGCAGTGGAGGAAGCAGAAATTGAGTCATATACGCATCCAGAGGAGGACGCATTTCAGAGATTATTGGAGGGCCTCTTGGAGTTAGTCAGGTTCGCCGGTTCAGAGAGCATTACAGCAGGTGTTGCATTTGAGCTACGATTTACAGATTTTGTTATGAACCGTGTTTCAGCTGCAGGAATAATTGAGGAGGACATCCATGTCAGTCTTGAGGGGGATAGACTATATTTTCGGATTGCTTGCGGGCGTTCCCCTCCACCTGATACATCCCCACAAATTGACACACATGAGCAGCCAGCATCACCATTCCAGAGAGAGCCTACATTGATAGTGGATGAGAAGGCAAAAGAGCATACTGTCGAGCCAGAGCATATTGACGAGGAGGCCTTACATGCGGAGCCAGAGCTTATCACTGAGGAGATCGTACATCGGGACGAGGACACGGCCATTCATGAGGATCCTAAGCACTATCCTCCTTCATTAGAGCTCCCGCAGCCACCTCATCCTTCCACTGACGACGAGGACTATCCCACAGAGCTTACTGCTCCCACTCAGTGAGATATTTTTACCCACTCCATTTCTGAATCATGTATTCATTCGATATTTATTTTGATTCAGATATTTTTGACACGTCATACCTTTTACAGCACACATACGATTATGGACCGGAGGTATGCTTGGACGTGTCACAGTTTGATGAGTCTATCGGATCCACAGCTATGATCTTGATTTACCTGAGCAGCATAGAGAAGACACCATGGTGACAGCTATCACGGCACGTGTGGATATTGGATTATTTCCAGGGAAGTATCGTCCACCATTATTTATTCCATATATTTCTATAGACGATCCTCTTTGGGATACTTTTATTACGAGGGTGAATTTTTTGCAGCGAACTGATGCATCATATTCTCTGCAGGGTACAGGTGGTGTCCTTGTGGGAATGCTAGAGGATGCATTACTGGAGTCCGTGGACACACGCGTCTGGCAGATCCACGGAAGGAGCAGTTGGAGTAGTTGCCTGCACCGGCAAAGATACTGGATCCGCCTTTTGCTATAGGTGATATCAATCCAGTAGTGTAGAAATTTTATGCTTTCAATAAACACGAATCCTCTCGACAACGAGAGGACCGTATAGATTTGCTTGAATAAATATCACCTCATATGACGGCAACAAAAAAATTTTACACCCCAAACCCATTATATATAGTAATTGCCCTCTTCATATTTTGATGTGTCACATCCTTTTTGCTCACCACCCATCGAGCATTTCTTTCAAGTGAATACTCACATTCTTATTCATTTGACTCAATCTCGCTTAGCAAAGCCATGACATTTTTGATCGAGTCATTTGAATAGGATTGTTTAGCATAAACTTGGGGAAAAGCGCTCTCATGCATCATTGCATGTGCATGTAGTTGCATTAGGATTTCATGTCATTCATTTCATCATTTTTCATTCACCTCCCTCATATTTATCGTTGTTCCTCATATTTTTCCTTTTATAATCACATTGAGGACAATGTAAAGTTTAAGCTTGGGGAGTGTATTTTCATGCCATTTAGATGCATTAGTTGCATTTTTACTTTATTTTAGGGTTTTAAAAATTTTCAAATTTTTGCATCATCTTTTTGAATTTTCCATCTTATTTTCCTTTTATGTGTGTTCATGCATCATGTTGTTTCTCTTCTTCCACTAGATGAATTTTGTATGATGATATCTCTTATTTCTTTACCAACCATCACGATGCTTATTATTCCTTGCCATGCTACTCTGAGTATTCCATAGTCTTGCTATCCATGTGCTTACTTATATATTCTTTTGATGATTCCTCTATATGAATGCATGATATTAATTGAAGCTGAATGTATCTATTAGCGTTTAGTATGCTTTTGTTGGAAATGTACCAAGATTCACGCATCATTGGTATATCTGAAGCATCAGTTTTATTGTCCTATTCACCTTCTGTTGCATGCCTGATATGGTTGTAAACTTTACTGCTTGACTTCACTATTTATTGAAATGATTGAGAATATACATGCTTACATATGAGTTTTAGTTGAAGTATTATTTTATTGAACCGTTCGTGCACATCTTAGAGTGAACCGAGTGTTACATTATTTCTTTCTCCACATATATCCTTTTATTCTCTACATGTCACTTGAGTTCACCTCCTAAAGCTACTTATATCGCATCTATTTCCCAAAAATTCCCACACAAAAAAGAAGGTTGCTCAAAAAAGTCCAAAAAGACAAAAAGGAGCCAAAAACCAAAAATACAAATCATATAGCTCCTACAAAAAGAAAAAAAAGAAAAAAAAAGAAACAAAGTTTCTCTATCTCATTATTGGAGTCACAAAATACTTGGGAAAACCAAGGCAAAAATCCCATTTTCCACTATCATATTCCTTTAGATGCGATGCCTCAAGCTAAGCTTGGGGGGTGAACTCGTTTGACCATATGAGTGAGCATGACCTTAGAGTGGAGACGTGCATGAATGAGAATATTCGATAATGCTTAGACTTTGCAAAATATATTAGATATGGAGATTTTTCATGATTTGAAATAAATATGTGAATGCCATGAATCTTATTCTATTCTCTATTGCATGCTTGGTGTGTATCTTATATGCTTCATTTATAACTTTTGATTGAAAAGTGCATCGCCAATGAATTGTATATAATATTCTATGAAATTCATGATGTGAATATGAGTTGATTGCATGAATTTAGTGAGTCCATTCCTTTGTTCTTAAAAGCTTGCAAGTACCATGTTTAAATAAGATATGAAATCTTTATAGCATGAGATTCGTATTTTCTGAGTTATCGTGATGTGTAGCTTATGGCTTGAGATCTGAGAGAATAATCTAGCGACCCCTTCCACCTCATTTTCTTTCTTTTTCATTTCATTTCCTTTGTATTCATGTCCCGAGTTCGTCTCTTTACTTATCTTCCTCGAGGACGAGTAAGAGGCAAGCTTGGGGATTTTGATCACTCCATATTTTACACCCTTTTTCTGCATGTTTGCATGCCACTTTGATCGCTCATATCGCGTTTTTCACTATTATTCGACAATATTGCGATGCTTTTCACGATTTCTTGTTTTTGTCGTATTTCAGGAGATTTAGAGTGATTTGGAGCGATTTTGAGATCAAGAGGATTTGCACCCACTCCGGAGTGTCGCCCACGGCTCATTTGCAGACTTATCGGCGATGAAGGATGAGTGGAAGAAGAAGGAATTTCATAGAAGCGACGAGGAGGAGAAACGGAGAAGATTGGGCATTTACAGCATGCCACTCGGTCGAGTGAAGCACACACTCGGCCGAGCAAGAAAGCCCACCCGGCCGACCAGAACGGATACGTGCACAATGTTTTTCAGCGTATACTCGGCCGAATGACAAAGTCCTACTCGGCCGAGTGAGGAAGCTCACTCGCCTGAGTACATCAGGGAAATTTTCCAGAGAAGAGGTCGAATCTACTGCGATTCCCAGAGACCCGTCGATGGCCTACTCGGCCGAGTACACATTACCACTCGGCCGAATGATGAAAGCTACTCGACCGAGCCACCCCCAGAGACAGACCCCTGAGGACCTAAAAATTACTATTTTTCTACAGGGTCTGTCACTCGGCCGAGTAGAGAAGTCCACTCGACCGAGTGAAGAATCCCACTCGGCCGAGTGACGCCGATGACACACACGCCCAGATTTTCAGACAGCCTTTCACTATTTGAAATCTGCTATCATTCCAGCAATCAAAGTATTTTTCTCATATTTTTTATGGATAGTAGACTTCATGACGGTTCCAACACCGCTAAGAACGTGCCAATCGGAGGTCGGATGAAATCTGGAGAATTTCTGTAAGTTGACGCTGCAGTGCTGGAATTTCCACTCGGCCGAGTCAGATTGCCACTCGGCCCGAGTGGCGGCGGGCCCAGATTTTAAGTTGCGGTTTGGGTTGTTTTTGGGCACGATTTTGAGGGGTTTTCTAGGGTTATTTGTTAGGGTTTTGGGGGGCTATATAAGGGGTTTGTAGCCACCATTAGAGGAGGTTCCCATGATGTTTTCTTAGTGATTATTTTAGAGGTTAGGCCATGCCCTAGGCCCCCTCTTGGATCAAAAAGCTTGTATTTGGATTGAAGATCTTCATCAAAGCTAAGTATTTTGTTCTTGTTATTTGAATCTTTGTTTTTTCTATCTTTTTTGTATGCAAGTAATGATTTTTATTAATTCTCATATCGTTATTGCTATGCTTGAGTAGATTTGTTGTTCTAGGTTTTGGGGACGAACCCTATGGATCTAATTTCAGATTTGTGATGAATGAATTTCTAAATTGCTAGAATTGCTAGGAGGTTAGGTTGTGATCGATTTATTACGGATAGCTAGGGATTTCCATCGATTGAGGTTTGCAAGAGATTGGATTCTAATCGATGGGAAGGCCTAGATATTCGATTTAGGTTTATAATTGAGATTCTCTAGACTTGGTTTGCAAGAGATTGGACCAAAGCTAGGATTTTTATTATAAATCTATACCCATATTCGTTTGCAAGAGATTGGACAAATACGAACTATCATAACCTAGATCGTAACTCGAGTTTGCACGAGAGTGGGCTCGAGGGACGATTGAACGATGATGTCGATCCTAATGCTAGCAGCTTAGGCTAGGATTTGCAAGAGATTGAGCCCTATCCTAGGGTTGCTATAGACCGGCAATAGCGCGAGAGCGTGACCTTGGTTCTCTATTCAGTTACGGCTAGTTCACCCCAACACAAGCCTAGTAATATTGAGATTCACTATTTACAATGATGTATGACGATCCGTAGTGGGGATTCCCTAGCTCTAGACTCTTTTATTGTATTAAATTTGAATCGATACTTTATCCAACTTCTTTATCACCGACAATGACATCCACCACCATTTCCATTATATCATTCCATAACCATCTCCACCAATAAAACATTCGTAGTCAAACCAACCTAGGATAGATTGGAACCAACACCACCTCCTCGTGTTCGATACCCGCTCGCCACTTGACCGTGCGCTTGCGGTAAAACTACAATCGTTCTCCGGGTGTATATCCGGGGCCGATCACGAGCGCGTAGCTCGGCCCGTGCCCCTTTTCTTATTTGGGTGGCGAGGGTTGGCCCTGTCCCAGAGGTCTGGTGGGGGAGCGAGAGCGTAGCTCGGCCTGTGTCCTTCTCTGGTTTGGGTGGCGAGGGCTGGCCCTGCCCGAGAGGTCTTGTGGGGGGAGCACGTAGCTAGGCCCGTGTCCCTTCTCTGGTTTGGGTGTCGAGGGTTGGCCCTACCCCAGAGGTTTTGTGGGGGGGGAGCGAGCGCGTAGCTCGGCCCGTGCCCCTTCTTTGGTTTGGATGGCGAGGGTTGGCCCTGCCCCAGAGGTCTTGTGGTGGGAGCGAGCGCGTAGCTCGGCCCGTGCCCCTTCTCTGGTTTGGGTGGCGACGGTTGGCCCTGCCCCAGAAATCTTGTGGGGGGAGCGAGCACGTAGATCAGCCCGTGACCCTTCTTTGATTTGGGTGGCGAGGGTTGGCCCTGTCCCAGAGGTCTTGTGGGGGGGAGCGAGCGCGTAGCTTGGCCCGTGCCCCTTCTCTGGTTTGGGTGGCGAGGGTTGGCCCTGCCCCAGAGGTCTTGTGGGGGGAGCGAGCGCGTAGCTCGGCCCGTGCCCCTTCTCTGGTTTTGGTGGCGAGGGTTGGCCCTACTCCAGAGGTCTTGTGGGGGGAGCGAGCGCGTAGCTCGACCCATGCCCCTTCTCTGGTTTGGGTGGCGAGGGTTGGCCCTGCCCTAGAGGTCTTGTGGTGGGGAGCGAGCGCGTAGCTCGGCCCGTGCCCCTTCTCTGGTTTGGGTGGCGAGGGTTGGCCCTGCCCCAGAGGTCTTGAGCGTTTAGACTGAAACACTCACGTGGAGACAACAAAGTTCGGAAAAGTGCGTAAATGAAGATCGTTCATCTAAAAGACTCACAATTATTGGTAAAACTTTAGCAGGTGCTCCGTGTTCCATGGGTGGGCTCTCTCGCCTCCGTCTGGGGTCGACAGGATGTATGTGGCCGGTCCGATGATGTCGATGACCTTGTAGGGTCCTTCCCATTTGGCGGCCAACTTCCCTCGGCGGGCGGTCTCGGGTCTGAAGGTGGCGTCTCTGAGGACCAGGTCGCCGATTCTGAAGGTCCGCTTCTTCACCCTGGAGTCGTAGTGTCGGGCCATCCTCTGGCTGTGCCGGACGAGGCTCGTCAGGGCTCGGTCCCTTACCTCATCTACCAGTTCGAGACTAAGGCCGAGTCCCTCCCCATTGATATCCTCATCGAAGAGTTTCAGCCGGAGTGTCTCCTCTCCAATTTCCACATGAACGACCGCTTCCGCTCCGTATGCCAGCATGAATGGGCTCTCTCCAGTCAAGGACTTGTGGGTGGTACGGTAGGACCAGAGGATTCCCGGTGGCTCGTCGACCCAAGACCCGAGTGTGGCATCTACCTTCTTCTTCATAGGACTCAAGATGCATTTGTTTGTGGCCTCTGCCATTCCGTTGCACTGCGGGTGGGCAAAAGACGCAAAATGGAGCTTGATCCCCCAGCCCGAACAGAAGTCGCGGAAGCCTTCGCAATCGAACTGTCTCCCGTTATCCGTGACTATAGAGAGGGGTATCCCGAAGCGACATATAACGGACTGCCAGATAAAACCCTTCATGTCCGTCCACGTGATTAGTGCCAACGGCTCGGCCTCCACCCACTTGTGAAATAGCCCACGGTGACGACTAGATATTTCCTTCTACCGGAGGCCTTTGGGAAAGGCCAAAGGATGTCGAGCCCCCACTTGGCGTACGTGATCGGGCTCACGATGGACACCAAGTTGGCCGGAGGCGCTGCCGTATGTCGGCCCAATCTCTGGCATGCCTCGCATCTTTTGACAAACTGAGCCGCGTCTTGGATCATTGTCGGCCAATAATACCCCTGGCGCATTATTTTGTGGGCGATGGTGCGACCGCCGTGGTGGTTCCCGCAGAAGCCTTCATGCACGTCGTGGATGACTTACTCAGCCTGCTCTGGCCCCAGGCACTTCGGGTACGGTAGGACGTCGAAGTTGGCACGGCACCGACGGTATAATACTCCGTCGAGGAGTACGAATGATAGGGCCCGCCTCTCTACATTCTTAGCCAGCATCCGCTCCTTGGGTAGGGCCCCTGTCTCGAGGTATTTCACAATGGGGGTCATCCATGTCATCATCGAGCTGACACACATTAGTTCTTCTTCGTCAATAGTGGGTGTCAGCAGGCTTTCGACGTAGATGGCCTTCCCGATTTCGGCCACGGAGGAAGAGGCCAGCTTGGACAGGGTGTTCGCCCGGAGGTTGCTGGAACGGGGTAGGTACCGGACCTCCGCTCTCTTGAACTTTCGGAGCTCAGCTTGGATGCGCTTAAGGTAGCGCTTCATTGTTTCTTCTCGGGCCTCGAAGCTTTGTTGCATCACGAGGGCCGAGGCCTAGACTGTCTCGACCTCTACCCCAAGAGGAGGGTCAGTCGCAGGAGTCATTGGTTGAGAGAGTGGTTCTTGATCTATGGGATCTTTGCCGTGGTCAGGGTTCTGGGCCATTGGTATGTGGTCTGACATGGGTGTGACCCTTCGTTCCCACAGACGGCGCCAATTGTTGCGAGGTAGAACTCGCATACAATGAATTTGTATTATGGGGAACCAAGGGCACGGTGGTTATGTTAATGAAGGGATTAGAGTAGGCTATTTGACAGGTGCTTAGAGGGGTGATGAGGCTAAGCTTGTCGTCGAAGCAGACCACAGAGTCGAATCCAACATGATACGGTTGAGGAAGATCGGACCGCTGGAGTTGATGTCGAACACAAGCCGGGAGACGAGCTATCCTGCGTAATGAACAACTCGTCAGAAAGGCCGGGTTGGGGTCCAACCCTTAGCATCTCCGATGCCTAAGTCAGTAATAGGACTTAAAGCATGGCCAGGCACGCAGGTCGAACTGAAAGTGAGTCGACCATACGTGGCGAGCTATGAGTGGGAGAACAAAGATATGGACGACCTCTGCTCTCGTGTGTGAATAATGAGATTGAGAGTAAATTTGCCAACCCGTCATCGTAAGGAGTGAAGGGGTATTTATACCTGATGAGAGGCGGTCAGGTGGGACTGACCTGGCATGCTGACTCGACGTGCTGAGATGGCCCTGCTGTCAGCGGAAGCTTCGGACGAGGATGTCGGGAACAGGAGTGTCAGCCACGCTTTTGTCAGACGGCGCAACGGCCAGCGGCGCTTTTGTCAGGGTGTCAGGGCCGAAAGCATTACGTGTCAGGGGGTGTGGTAGCCAGGGGTGTTTTGTCAGGTGGTCGGGCGGCGTTAGTGTCAGTTATGTCCTTGTACTAGGTTGTTTGTCGTGTCCGATGAGCCAAGGGTCTGGTGGAGTGCCTCCCAATGGCAGGGCCTCCTGATGATCCTCTGGGCCGATCTGGGCAGCGGACGTGCGACCCGGCCGCGCCTTTTCGGGCAGGGATCCTGGATCGCCCGGGGGGAGACATGTGCGCCTCCGTAAACATCCGGGGCTGCGCTGTCCGGGCGTGCCTCGAGCGCACTATTCCCGGCGGACCGAGTGAGAGCGGTTAAGCGCCTCTGTCAGGGGGGCAAGGCGAGGTGCGCCCATCCCCTCGTAGTCTGTGGCTTTCGAGCCAGCTGGCGCCCTACAAGCCTCTAAAGCTCGGGCGAGAGACGCCCCGTCGTTGGGCTGGCCATCCGTTCGGGAGGGGCGTGCCTACGGGGCATTTCGGTGGTTCGTGGCGGAAGGTCGGACTATCACGATCTTCAGGTCGTAACAATGGGTATTGTGTTTGTATGTTTATTTGTAGCATACCTATTGATTGTGTGTGTTTCATGATTTTTGAAAATATTTTCAAACTTATTTTTCATGAAAATGGGGACCTTTGGGGTTTATTGACATGCATGCATTTTTTATCCATGTGTATGTCAATAGGGAGTTAATATGTTATATGTTTAAAATATTTTAAGACATATTTTAATCTCATTTCGGAGGTTATTTGAGATCATTATTTACATTTGGTTATTTTTGATTTCAAACCAAACTTCTTGTTTATTGCCAACATATTTCTTGTTATATTTATTTTGGCAATATCCTTTGTGTATCTTTGAAGCTTGATTTTTCCATATCTATTGCTTTGATACACTTTTAGGCCCATGGCTCCATTAATTGTATAACTGGTATTAGATCCTAGAAGTCAAAAGTTGACCATTTCTATGATCTAGGGGAAGCATGCGATAGTGAATTGATACCCACTAAATTTGTCAATTTGGTATCATACATCTCTTCTTTTCTTGCATATTGTCACATCTTGGTTAAGATGACATGGGATATATTTGATGTCCACCTTGTTGACGATGTCAAGGGGGAGAGATATATGCATTATGTAAATATATATATGGGGAGATATATTCATATGCATATGGGGAGAGATATATCTATGTGGAGAGATATATAAGATTAGATAAACCATTCATGTTTGCATGATATTGTCTATTACATTTGGTTTATGTAATCCTTGCCTATTATATGTCACCATGATATTTTTGGTATAAATGAGTACTTACTATTGTGTAGCTCAGTGTTTAATTGGTGCATATAAGTAGGGGGAGCTCATTGGCATTGTGCTTTAATATTTTGTATTTTACATAATGTGTGTCATCATCAAAAAGGGGGAGATTGTTGAGTATTGGTGTTTCATACCAATCTTATTTTGATTATGATCACAACATTATGTTGTTGCTAATGACTCTCATGTTTTAGTGTCTCAGTTTTATTTCAAGAATATCTTTCTTGGAGACTAATCACCTGGTGCAAGGATGGACATCAAGTGAAGAAGGACCATTGCTTGGACTCAAGGAGTGCCAAAGCTTGGAGATGATGGAGAGAAATCAAGGCATCAAGATTGAAGACTTAGACTCTAAGGAAAGCATTGTAATCCATGTAATTTACTTTATTGCTTTCTCTCTCTTTTGAGTCTAGGATTAATGTAATGCCTTATTAGATGGTTTACTCATTCATGCATATGCATTTAACTATCTTAGTGAGCCTTAGGATTATCATAGAATCCAACCCAATAGGTTCACTTTGTCCAAAGACTCATTTGGCATCTCCGGCTTTCCATCAGTCGCCTGCTGAAGGAATAACAGTCGACTGGGTGATTTCCAGTCGGCTATAGATCCTTCTACAGTCCCCTGATATGCACAGCTCAAGTCAACATTTCAATTGACTCAAACTTAAGCTTTACGCACAGTCGACTATTGGTCAGTTTACAGTCGACTGTATATTTACAGTCACCTGTAGATTGGTTATCAGTCGCCTGGCTAGTGTAAGTGCAATCTCTGCATCTCTCTGTCGTTTCTCCATCTTATTCAGCAGACGACTGATTAAGGTTTTACAATCGCCTGACTAATAGACAGTCGACTGTATTATTGACATCGGCCGTATGTGTGCTTAACTGGAGAAAGTGTGCAGCTCTCTGTTTTATTTCATCCCATGCAGCAGTCGTCTGCTAAAGGATTATCAGGCGCATGTCCTGTTCTCAGTCGAATGTACTGTCTTTATCAGTCGACTGTCCTGGCTCAGATTATAGCTGTTGGATATTTTCTAGCCGTTGATCAGTCGACTGTCTTTTGATCATCAGTCGACTATTCCTGTCGTTTTCGCCTAATTTCTAGCCGTCGTAGAATCGTTTCTTTGGCTGTTTTCTTGGATTTTGGGGTTTGATATATGGCTCCTATATATGAGTGTGCTGCCATCTCTTATACTTCTTGATCCTATTGAATATTTCAAGAGATATATAAGCAACTCTCAAACTCCCTCAATTCACTCTCTAGAGCTCGCATTCATCTTCATGCATTGAAGTCCAGCTCAAGGGAATTCATCCAAGTGCTTTCAAGCATATCTCAACACTTGGAGATTCTCTTACATGCCTTGTATCCATTCATGAGTAAGCATCTCAAGGCATAGGTAAGAGTATTTATTTTATTTGGTGAATTTGTGTCTCTAATTCTCTTTGTGGGAATTAGATTTTCTCTCTTTGTGGAAGGTTGTCTCTTTGTGGGACTAGGATTTCTCTTTGTGGGAATAACTCTCTTTGTGGGAGTAACTCTCTTTGTGGGAGTTTAGTGTCCTAGTGTAGGGCTAACCCTAATTCTCTGAGTGGGAGTTAGTGATTCTCCGTGTGAGAGTCTTGATCCTCGTGTAGGATTGGTTGGGTCCTTGTGTATGACATAAATCCTCTTTGTGGGGTATCTCCTTGTGAGATTTGTATTCACATCTCTGTGTGGGATTATAGTGAATATTGGTGTGGCTGGATGTACCCAAGTTTAGGAAACCAGGGTAATTCCTTGTGTTTGCGTTTGGATTAATTGTGTCATTTAATTCCTCTTGCATTTTTAATTCCGCATTTGCAAGTTTAATTTTAATTGAACAATTTTATTGCCATTACACTATTCACCCTCTCTAGTGTGTGTTGTTAGTATTGGAAGGGTAAGGCGATCCTTACAAGAAGGGTGTTTAAGGGGGGGTTTAAATATGATTTAACAAATTAGTTAGTCAATGTTAATTAATGGGTTAGGTAAGTAATTAATGTGTTTAGGTTTAGCTTTTTGAATAAACGAAGAAAAATTACACTCTCACGTTTTTATTCTGATTTTATTTTTTTAATATTTTTTAATTATTATAATAATATTTTTAATATTTTTAAAAATAGTATTTTTTGAAATATACCGGAAAAATTATTTTAAAATACGGGCACGTTCCCGACGACACGGGGATCACGAATACATAGTCCGTATCTTAGGTTGAGCAATAGGCAATTCGTGAAAAATAAAAAGGTCGTTTCGATCATCGGTGTCGGGTCTGTGGGTCTCTAGTCGATCCGACTTCGGCATAGGTCATTTGCAAACCATCCATGTTTGAGTGAATAAGAGTCTTCTTAAGAATTCCTACTAAATATATTGGGTGTTCTTGAGTTCTTTCAACTATCTGAGTGAGTTCTTCGAGTGTTCTGAGTGAGATTCGACTTAATCATTCATTCGATCTTTTAGAGCTCTTAAAAATATTCCGCAGCGTGTTTTAGAGTAAGGTTGAACCTGTTGTGGTTTTGGCGGACCCCCAGAGCTCGGGTCTGTGTCCGTCCTAAGTCGGACGGACCACAGAGGCACAAAAGCGCAGCGGAAATCGAAAATCAAAATTTTCTGGACTAGCTAAACTATTTAGCTAGGCTCTGAAGGAGCCAGAACCTAGCCCGGTCTATGCCAACTTGGGGTGGATCTGACCACCCCAAGAGGGATCTACTCTAAAGCGACTAATTAAATCTACACTAAAACTACTTAACCACATACCCGGAATCTTGGCCCTGGAGCAGGCAAGATGTACCGCACCATCTTCAGAAGCCCCTCGTAGCTGAGCCGCTTTGACTCGATCCGCCTGAGACGCCTCGCACCCTCGCACCGATCCGACCGAGCCGACTTTCGCCTCCGAGCCGATCACACGCGGTAGAAAGTTTCACTTGAGAAGAACCCGCGTCTTAGACATCCGGATCAAAAACCAAACCCCCTTCGTAGTCTTGCTACGACTACTCCGGAGAACAGGAAGAGCGAGAGAGAATTATTTAGTCGCCGATCGAGCTTGCTCTAAAAGTCTGGAGCTACTCGATTGATTACTTGGTGTGTTTTTCAACGAAGAGAGTGCACCCCTATTTATATAGGGAATCGGCCCTTACTCCTTCGTTGCGAGCAATGTGGGACATTCGCAAAATGGGAGAAAAAACAATTAAGCCAATTTGGCTTAATTTCTAGTTTAAGTGAGCCTTTCATAAAAGCAAACTTTAACTAATTAATTCTCTTTGCACATTAAACCTTAGACACCAAACAAGCTATCAATCCGAAGAGCTTCGAATGGTGAACGCGTAGGAACCGACTGCGACGAATTTCGACTTTGTTTGACCCCTCAAACAATTGCCCAAAGTTTGGGCAAACAATCGATTTTCGTAGCCGTCATTTGGGGTTTCAAAAAACCCTAAATTGACTTAAGTTGCGGGCGCGCCCGCTAAGCTTAGCGGGCGCGCCTGCCCAAGAGGGCAAAGGCGGGCCGCACGCCCGCTGCCGCAGTGAGCGTGCGCCCGCTGCTGCCAGCGGGCTGCGCTCGTTTGCCTTTGCCTATGCGCTTATTAGCCCAGTGGGTCTAACCCACTTCGCCTTGGACTGTTTTCGCGTTTTCGGGCTCGTTTGAGCTCCGATTTGGACACGGTTTGAACCTATGTTTAGACCAGGACGATCCCGTCATCCATGTAACCCCTTCCAATATATTTGTTCCTACTAACTTTGTCGTAACCAATTTACGACACGTTTAATCATAGTTTGCATCAAATACAACGTTTGTCCCTATTGCTATTGCGACTAACTTTCACAACAAGCTTTGTGAATATCATCAAATGATATATCTCTCTATTCTATCTTCCTATTACTAAGAAACGAATACTACTCGGTGTGAGACCCTACAGCCTGACCTTACTACAGGTTGGGGCTTGGAACCCCTAGACAACGGTCACTACGAGCAGTAGCTGTCGTCCCTGTTTCAGAAACATCATAACGTGATCGACCCTTTGACAAAAGCATCATTGGGTTTACATTGGCTGTGTTAGTGATGTACTTCGTTAGCCGTAGTCCCTTCGTCAAGACTGTGTTCTTGTTGGCCTAGGGTATGGTTTACTGTCAACCCTATTGGACAACATTGGTCAGTATACGGCGGTCTTTATTGTATTCACGTTGTACTTCTTACAACACACCCCGATCGAGGATTAACATAAAGACCGTACTGAGCCTGTAACACTAACTTCCCTTTAACGGAAGTGACGAATTCCATCTTAGTCATCTACTCGCCTCGAGAGCTTCGGGTGCAGCTCAACCTAAGATCTTTCAGCAGGCCTAGCCTCGAAGCTAGATCATAGGTCTAAGCTACACCGTTCACTCACAGGTTTGTACAAATGACTTCATGTCTTAAGGACCAGCTAACCTATCATCACCCTAGAGTTATTAAAGATAGTTCAGTTAACGTCAACCATTTAATAACTCGTGTGTGGTCGTTCAGTGAACTCATTCTCTAATGATCACCTGTGTCTCGTCTCCGACTTCACCAAGTCGAATGACTATGAGATCATCATTACCCTAAGGTAAGACTATGACACAATGGTCTATCCGATGTGTCGATATCCAGTTCTCGACACATCTATGACCATGAACCGTTTAAGACTTACGTTCTATTTGGTCACTTACTTACTCATAATCGAGATCTGATCTAGATACGTAAGGACCTAACTATAAGTCTATGGATATTATCTAAGTATATTAATACGAACTATTTATACTTAGAATAATAGGTACCATATACGGTATGAACAAGACGTATACTAATGGATAAATGCCTTATGGGCATATATTCTCCTACATCTCCCACTTGCACTTAGGCTATTTATCTCGGTATCTCATACCGTTATAGCATATCAGTCACATTGACATTTATATGACAAACCTAAGAGTGGTTTTACTAACTAGTATCTACAACTCATTTAATGGATTAAATAATACATCTCTTGATCATACAGGGTTGATCCTTTGGAAAAATGATCTGGATCATTTTTTCCTATTTTTGTATAGCTAACAATTAGCTAAAACAACCTAGACGTAGGGTCTAACATTTATAATCTATAAGTCAGTCTTAGCTCATTCCACTTTTCTTTTGTCAATATGTCAAGTACATACATGACACCCTGAGTCTCTATATATTCGATTAAATCAAAACAATTTTGATTCAATGTTCTATATAGATGATTTATTTAAGGTGGAAATCCTTTTTACTTAGTCCGAGAGACCGGAACCAAGTATACGAGCTGGCTCCCACTGACTTTGAGAATTACCTGGTTAAATACTTCAATATTATATCTAAATCAAATTTAGATTATATATACGAAGATATAACCATTTGATAAGTGCTTTAGATGGAATGTACTAGTGTCAGGTTCGGTTTGACGAATGAGTCAAGTCAAGATCGGTTTAAGGAGTCTTGACATTGACTCGCTCAATCAAAACGTCCTACACTGTACTTTTCCCTTAACCACATTTAATATTAACTCTTTAATAACTAAATGCAGTTTATTAAGAATTAATCTCAATATGCGTATAATTGTGATCGCACACAATTTATACGCCCTTGTAACCTATACTTAACTACCAATTGACTATAACATTAAGTCAGCTCAAAAATCAACATTTTCCTAAGCTTCGCATCATCATTCGAGAATTTCGCAACTATCTCAGAAAGCCACAATCACAGAAAATTTAAGTCAATCAAATTTCAACTCAACAAAAACGCAATTTCCGAGACATTCATTAAAACAACGGATTCATTAAGATGAACCGTAATTTGTTTATCCCATAAACTTTGAGTGTAGAACACTCAATCATTGTTTTCATCTTTCAAAAAATGATACAATTTATTTAAACTAAGATTAGTATCATCTCCTTCTTGATCATGTCTCTTGAAGTTGTTGAACGGCCCTAGCAGCAACGATTGCTCAGATTGTCGACCGTCCTCCGCACTTCTCCCAATTTCTGCTTCATATCAGCCACCTGTATACATTACACAGATGTCTTTTCGTATCTCATACTATATGATTGGAAATAATTACGTTTTATTGAATTGAATTTGTACCTGAGGTGGAGGCATCCGTATGCCCCTTCTTCTTTTCTGCAAGATAGATCTTACAGTTCCTCTTCCAGTGGCCAATCTTATGGCAATGGAAGCACTCAGATTTCGACGGGGCCCCTTTAGTCTTTTTCTTCCCTTTCTTCACCTTTGCAGGTTGCGGGACCTGCATCTTCTTACCCTTGCCTTTCGGCTGGTCGGAAGAAGCAGAGCCAACAACCAATGCAGTCGGCTTCTTCTCAATCTCCTCAAATTGCCTAAGCATATTGAGGAGACCAGGAAGATCCGTTTCAAGACTGTTCATTATAAAACCAGTGATGAAAGGCTTAAACTCAGGAGTCAAAGACTTTAGGATAATGTCTATGGACATCTCATTGTCCAGGACAAATCCTAACTGGGCGGCGTCCTCTACGTACCCGATCATCTTGATAACATGATCCTGTACGGGCCCTGCCCCCATCTTTGTGCCCCAGAGGTTGCTGGTGGCTTCGAACTTCGCAGCTCGAGATCGCTTGCCGTATAATTCTTGTGCATTGAGAAGCATACTTTGAACATCCATATGTTCATGCTTCATCAGCAACTCGTTACTCATCGAAGCCAGAGTAAGGCACCTGGCCTTCTCTGCATCCCTCTGGTACAATTTGTAGGCTTCCTTTTCCTCGAAGGTCGAATCTTCATCGGGCTTATCCGGAGCGTCCTCGAACAGTACGTATCCTATCCCGGCTAGGGAAGGACCAACTTAATGTTCCTAAGCCAGTCTTTGTAGTTCGTTCCATCGAGCACGTTCTTCTCAACCATATATCTAAGACCCGAATCCATCCTGCATTTTATAGATACTTTAGTTAGTATTAGTTCGCAGTAAAGTTTTAATGGTTTTTATAAAACTATATGCTCTCACTAAATTTATTAAAGCCATAATAATAAACAATTTATTATAAAATAACATTTGTGAGAGAGGGATCCGACTACCCCGAGTCTGACAACCTTGAGTGTATCTCAACAAGTTGTCCGACTCTGCAGTCGGTAGACGAAATCGTCGTCAATCATATTAACTATGTTCCCTATCGATTTTTTACCCCTAGTCATTTGTGATCATGAGTGTACTCAACCGGATCACAATGGCTAGCCTAGTCGGTCCCTTGTTTTCGTGTCTAGCCTGACTTGCCTCGCTGCTCGGTGTATGCACGACACGTTGGTTTGGGTCATAACTTAGACTACATTCTTGGTTAGACTTACGCCGATGCTCGAAGGATGAGACAACGGTTTCAGTCAGGTCAAGATGTCAATCAAGAAATCGGTTCCTATAAGATTGACATATCACGGCTTGAGTGTAGCTCAACAACCGTAACATGTTTCTTACAGTTGCCAACTCCTAAAACAAAGAGGGCTATGATTTATCTTGAACAAGATTATTATCGTATTTGACTTAGGCATAGTCGATGGACTTACACAGTCATGAATCGACTCCTTGCGGTCCAGCGGACGCGGTCAGGTAACTGACTAAACCAGGACCACTTGTTACCCAGTCTAGCTAGGTCGGTCCAGCAAACTTAGCCAAGCACATTGACCGACATCATAATCCATTGAAGGAGTTTTTATCAATTCTATGTTTTCCAAACAACTAAATGACTTTTAATTAAGAAAACTAGTTAATCCTTATCAACTAGTGGATCCTAAAATTCGAAATTTTATGGATTGGTTGAACAATTTTTATTAAGTCCTTATCAACTATAAGGTCTATTCGTTCAACGTGCTACCCCAATCTAATTAGGATTTTATAAAACAATTCAACATTTGTCTTTTATGAAAATCATCAATTAAACGTTTTAATGAAATGATTTACAAACAAAGGGACTAACCTAATCTGGTATTAGATTTTTATGTTGTTTTGTTTTATCGAACATAACATGTCACTAGTTAATTAAAATTTCATCTCAGAAAATATTAAACATTTAATGGCTAACCTAATAAGGTTTATGAATACATTATTCAATCTGTCCATTAAAATTGAAACAACTAATTTATCCGCATAAATGAAAGTTTCATATTTGTGACATTAAACAAGTATTTGCAAGTTTAAAATTATCTACATAATAAAACATGCAAATCTAAAATTTAACAATTAAATTCGAAGATAAAATTTTTAAAAGCTCCAAAACATTTTATCACATAAAACTAGGTATAAAATTATCAAATAATTCTAAAACCTAGGCTTTAAAATTTTAATCAATTATTTCCAAAATTGAAATATCGCATAAATAATTTTAGAAACTTATATGCAATTTAAAAGAAACTAATTTATCTTTAATCTCATGAAAATAAAGTATTTCTATAATTTACATATCCTCTAAAACAATTTTAAAACACTTTTAAAATCATTAGAAATAGATTTAAAAGCTTTCAAATAAAGGTTTTAAAACTTCTAATCTTTATGTAACTTAAGAAAAAAATAAATTTCAAAAATTAAATATTTCTTAAAATTACATAAACATTTAAATGCTCGAAAAAAATATTTATATCTCATAGAAAAATTTATAAAGCATTTGAATATTCGAGATTCATTTAAAATTATCGCATAAAATTAAATCATCTCAAAAAAAAATTTCCGTGTTGTAAAAACAATTTTAAAACACAAAATAATTTTAAACTAATTTAACATAAAGCTAAAATAGTTTGTATGTTCAAAAATAAGCAATTTTTAAAAATTTAAAAATCGCTATAATAGATCTAAAGCATAACCGTGGCTCTGATACCACTGTTGGGTATCACTCTAATATCATTGCAACGCTGTTAAGGCCCATCGTCCATGGCACCCTAGACCCGCCACAAGATACCTCAGAACTTGTTTTACGTCATGCCTCTCGACAACGCACAACCCATTATAAGATCCTCATCTTATCGGGACTTGGTACAGTAAGAGCGATTACTTCAGGTCAGCTCATAACCCGAGAACCTGTACTCAAGCTCAACACGCTCCGATACCACTGTTGGGGTTTTGGTGGACCTCCAGAGCTCGGGTCTGTGTCCGTCCTAAGTTGGACGGACCACAGAGGCACAAAAGCGCATCGGAAATCGAAAATCAAAATTTTCTGGACTAGCTAAACTATTTAGCTAGGCTCTGAGGGAGCCAGAACCTAGCCCAATCTATGCCAACTTGGGGTGGATCTGACCACCCCAAGAGGGATCTACTCTAAAGTGACTAATTAAATATACACTAAAACTACTTAACCACATACCCGGAATCTTGGCCCTGGAGCAGGCAAGATGTACTGCACCGTCTTCAGAAGCCCCTCGTAGCCGAGCCGCTTTGACTCGATCCGCCTGAGCCGCCTCGCACCCTCGCACCGATCCGCCCGAGCCGACTTTCGCCTCCGAGCCGATCACACGCGGTAGAAAGTTTCACTTGAGAAGAACCCGCGTCTTAGACGTCCGGATCAAAATCCAAACCCCCTTCGTAGTCTTGCTAGGACTACTCCGGAGAACAGGAAGAGCGAGAGAGAATTATTTAGTCGTCGATCGAGCTTGCTCTAAAAGTCTGGAGTTACTCGATCGATGACTTGGTGTGTTTTTCAACGAAGAGAGTGCACCACTATTTATATAGGGAGTTGGCACTCACTCCTTCGTTGCGAGCAATGTGGGACATTCGCAAAATGGGAGAAAAAACAATTAAGCCAATTTGGCTTGATTTCTAGTTTAAGTGAGCCTTTCATAAAAGCAAACTTTAACTAATTAATTCTTTTTGCACATTAAACCTTAAATACCAAACAAGCTATCAATCCGAAGAGCTTCGAATGGTGAACGCGTAGGAACCGACGGCGACGAATTTCGACTTCGTTTGACCCCTCAAACAATTGCCCATAGTTTGGGCTAACAATCGATTTTCGTAGCCGTCATTTGGGGTTTCAAAACCCCCTAAATTGACTTAAGTTGCGGGCGCGCCCGCTAAGCTTAGCGGGCGCGCCTGTCCAAGGGGGCAAAGGCGCGTCGCACGCCCGCTGTCGCAGCGGGCGTGCGCCCGCAGCTGCCAGCGGGCGCTAGCCCGCTGCAGCCAGCGGGCTGCGCCCGTTTGCCTTTGCCTATGGGCTTATTAGCCCAGTGGGTCTAACCCACTTCGCCTTGGACTGTTTTCGCGTTTCCGGGCTCGTTTGAGCTCCGATTTGGGCACGGTTTGAACTTGTGTTTAGACCGGGACGATCCCGTCATCCAAGTAACCCCTTCCAATATATTTGTTCCTACTAACTTTGTCGTAACCAATTTACGACACGTTTAATCATAGTTTGCATCAAATGCAACGTTTGTCCCTATTGCTATTGCGACTAACTTTTACAACAAGCTTTGTGAATATCATCAATTGATATCTCTCTCTATTCTATCTTCCTATTACTAAGACACGAATACTACTCGGTGTGAGACCCTACAGCCTGACCTTACTACAGGTTGGGGCTCGGAACCCCTAGACGGCGGTCACTACGAGCAGTAGCTGTCGTCCCTGTTTCAGAATCATCATAACGTGATCGACCCTTTGACAAAAGGGTCATTGGGTTTACAGTGGCTGTGTCAGTGATGTACTTCGTTAGCCGTAGTCCCTTCGTCAAGACTGTGTTCTTGTTGGCCTAGGGTATGGTTTAATGTCAACCATATTGGACAACATTGGTCAGTATACGGCGGTCTTTATTGTATACACGTTGTACTTCTTACAACGTACCCCGGTCGAGGATTAACATAAAGACCGTACTGAGCCTGTAACACTAACTTCCCTTTAACGGAAGTGACGAATTCCATCTTAGTCATCTACTCGCCTCGAGAGCTTCGGGTGTAGCTCAACTTAAGATCTTTCAGCAGGCCTAGCCTCGAAGCTAGATCATAGGTCTAAGCTACACCGTTCACTCACAGGTTTGTACAAATGACTTCAGGTCTTAAGGACCAGCTAACCTATCATCACCATAGAGTTATTAAAGACAGTTCAGTTAAAGTCAACCATTTAATAACTCTTGTGTGGTCGTTCAGTGAACTCATTCTCTAATGATCACCTGTGTCTCATCTCCGACTTCACCAAGTCGAATGACTATGATATCATCATTACCCTAAGATAAGACTAAGACACAATGGTCTATCCAATGTGTCGATATCCAGTTCTTGACACATCTATGACCATGAACCGTTTAAGACTTATGTTCTATTCGGTCACTTACTTACTCATAATCGAGATCTCATCTAGATACGTAAGGACCTAACTATACGTCTATGGATATTATCTAAGTATATTAATACGAACTATTTATACTTAGAATAATGGGTACCATATACGGTATGAACAAGACGTATACTAATGGATAAATGCCTTATGGGCATATATTCTCCTACAGAACCAGCATATCAAGAGCGGCGAGATACTAATAACGCGCGGTCGTCGGTATTGCAAAGTCCGAGTCTGTGACACTGTGCACTGGGGAGGGACTGTGGTGTGGATTCGGCGATGGTAAAGTGAGGAAAGATGATAAATAGAGAGATAGTTAGACCCGACCACGGTTCGGTTCGAACCGTGGAACCGAACCGAAACCGAACCGATTTGGAACCGAACCGAACCGGAACCGACCGGTCGGTTCCAAGAACCGGAACCAGAACCGGGCCAAGCCGGTTCGGTTCCGGTTTGCCCTTTTGTAGAACCGAACCGGAACCGGCGGTTCCGGTTCCCCGGTTCCGGAACCGGGGGACAAATTGGAACCGATTCGGATTTGGCCAATTTGGTCATATTCTCAATTTTGTCACAAAATTTTCTCACATTCCCATGTTTGGGTTGTCACATCCTCAATTTTCTCATATGTACCATGCATTAAGTTGATTAGTGGACGATATATTTCTTTTTTAATTTATAGCCTTTAAATGTTGTTTAATATATATATATATTTCACCACAAACGAATCGTAACCGGCCCCAAACCAGAACCGAACCGGAACCGGAACCGGAACCGGCCGAGAACCGGAACCGGAACTGAACCGCTTCTAAAACGGTTCGGTTCTGGTTTCGGGTTTTGTCGGAACCGGAACCGGAACCCACAGTTCGAAACCGGAACCGAACCGGAACCGAACCGCGGTCGGGAGATAGTATGATGATAATTGCTGTGCGAAGTAAAAAATAATCCTTAATTTGGTTTGAGTGTGTGTAAAATGGCAAGTGTGAAAGAGAAATTTGGGGGGTGTGTAAAATGGTAAAGTGTGAAGAGAAATTTGGGTCTGTGCGCATATTAACTCCCCTGCGCGCCAGCCAAAAGCTAAAGGGACCACCGCTCAACGGTCGGAAACGCGCGTCTCGGCTTTTACGGCCCAGTTTCCACCTTTTCATTAGCAATCAGGAGAATCCAATTCCCGTTCACATGTAATGGTTTTTCCACACTCCGATAATAAAATACCCAGAAACTGACACGCTGGCCCCACATAGTTTTCGACGCGGTGGGCGTAACGTCCTCGCGACCTTTTCCTGGGTCTTCATTTACTGCACCTCGATAGTGTAAACACCCAACTCCAAGTGAGACCAATTCGATGAGTAGCACACCTTATTTAGCTCTGAGTTCCCTTTGCGAAATTTCGCAACACCTCGACAAAATGTCTATCCTCCTCTTCTTCATGTTCATTGTTACTCAATCCAACGCCGCCTATCTCCACTCTTTGGGCGTCAACTTCGGCCAGCTGGGAGACGACCTCCCGTCTCCGTCCGTCTCCGTCCACCGCCTCCGCCACCTCCGCGCATCCGCCGTCAAGATCTACGACGCCAACCCCCTCATCCTCTCCTCCCTCTCCTCCACCCGCCTCACCGTCTCCATCATGCTCCCCAACCAGCTCATCTCATCCGTCGCCGCCAACCGCTCCGCCGCGGACGCCTGGATATCCTCCAACCTCCTCCCCTTCTACCCCCGAACCCGCATCCGCTTCCTCCTCGTTGGCAACGAGGTCCTAACGGATCCCGCACATAATAGCACCTGGTTCGATCTCGTGCCCGCCATCCTCAACATCCACAGATCCCTCAAATCCCACAAGATCCACCGCAAGATCAAGGTGGGTACCTCCCTCGCCATGGACTCCCTCGCCGCCTCCTTCCCCCCGTCCGCCGGCCGGTTCAGACCCGACATCGCGGAACCCGTTATCAAACCCTTGCTCAAGTTCCTCACCGAAACCCGGTCCTATTACTTCGTGGATGCCTATCCGTACTTCCCTTGGGCGGAGAACCCGACCCAAATCCATCTCGACTACGCCCTCTCTAGTGCGAATCCGAGCCTACGCTACACCGATCCCGTCTCCAATTTGACATACACGAATCTGTTGGATCAGATGCTGGACTCCGTAATTTTCGCGATGAAGCGGGTCGGGTACGGATCCGTTAATCTCTGCATTGCCGAGACCGGGTGGCCGAACGCAGGAGACTTGGACGAGATCGGGGCAAATACCTACAACGCTGCCATTTACAACCGAAACCTCGCGAAGCGGATGCGGGTCCGGCCGCCGGCCGGAACGCCGGCCCGGCCCGGTTCGTACATGCCGGTCTTTCTGTTCTCACTCTACAATGAAAACCAAAAGGGTGGGCGCGGAACGGAGCGGCACTGGGGGCTGTTGTATCCTAACGGGACGAGAGTTTATGACGTGGATTTAACGGGGAGGCGAACGGAGTACAAGCCGTTACCGTTGCCGACGAACAACGAGCCGTACAAGGGGAAGATATGGTGTGTTTTGGGGGGCAAAGAAGAAAATGCGACGGCGGTGGGGATGGCGGTAAGTTATGCCTGCGGACTGGGCAATGGCACGTGTGATGCGATACAGCCGGGAAGGGCATGCTACGAGCCGAATAGCTTGTCGTCGCACGCGAGTTATGCGTTCAATTCATACTGGCAGCAGTTTCGGAAGTCCGGCGGAACTTGTTATTTCGGTGGTCTCGCGGTGCAGACTACCAAAGACCCTAGTAAGTATTTATTTATTTTTGGTAATTTGCAGGCAACCCCTTTACAATCTG
Organism: Scilla litardierei; assembly: GCA_030789695.1. Taxonomy (NCBI): domain Eukaryota; kingdom Viridiplantae; phylum Streptophyta; class Magnoliopsida; order Asparagales; family Asparagaceae; genus Scilla; species Scilla litardierei. Next base: position 30,584,500 of record CM061138.1, read on the forward strand.
TTATTTAGTATAAATTTTTGTTATATTTGGTTGTAGGTTACGGATCGTGCAAATATCCAACCTTGAACACTTGAAGGATAGGGGATAATGATGGCTTGCATATTTTGAGCGAGATAATTTTTTTAAATGGTTATTACGATGTTGGCCTTTGTTTTTTTTCCTTTGATTCAATTAGATAGATAGAGGTTTTTGTCGTTGCGTATTATTAGATCTTTGTTTTTGTCGCGATGGTTTTGTAATTTGTAAGAAGATCGGTTGTTATTGTTGTGTGTTTTTCATGAGGAGGTCTTTGTCTGCGCCCTGGACTCTGCACGATGCAATTTACTGTATCATACATTCTAAAAACACATACAGATTAGAGGTTTTATTGTATCGGCAACGAGTGAAAATATGGATTTTCATATTAAAAATAGGAAATCAATCTAATAAAATTTAATTAGTTAGACTAATTCATATGAGGAAAATGACTGGTGGACGTGTACATCTCAAAAAAATTAATTTTCCAGTTTTTTTTTTTTGAATTTTTTTTGTTGAACAATGCTTACTGCACTAAAAATCCAGCGAATTCAATGTTATTTTACCTTTTAATCTAACCGTTGCAAATTCAGAACAATGAAACTTTTTACTAGTTTTGTATTGAAGTTCAAATAACCCTAGGGTTTTCACATATTTAGTGTTATGTTTTTTAGAACGTCACAATTATTTTAAAAAATAATTAAAAATGGGGTTTTCGTGATCGTGCACAGCTAACTTACTTCAATTCAAAATTACCAATTGAATGGGTTCTTAATTAGCTAATGATTTTTCACTAATTAAAGATTTTTCAAAAGTATGATGGTTAAAAAGATTATTAATTCTACTTGACTTCTTATATGATAAGTTTTCAAATCGAGTAAGAGTTTTTAAGTACTTACCTAATTTTATCAAATACTCTTAGAGCATGTTCTTTTGCTGGAAAGGAGAAATGGGAAAGTTGGGAAAGTTGGGAATCTGAGGAGAGAGAAAATGAAGTTTTGTGTTCTTTTGGTTGGAAAGTTGTATGGAAGGTGGAGTTAGGAAAGTAAAGTGGTGACCACCCAACTTTCTTTTGTTCTTTTGGTAGTAAAAATTCGGAATGAGAAAGTGGAAAGTTGGTGAGTTGGAGGAGAGAAAGAGATATGTGATAGTGGGACCCACAAAATAGCAACTTTCCACAACTTTCCCATGGTTTCTTGAGGATTACAAGGAATCCCAAAAACAGTCATTCGAAGTGTCACGTCAGCAAACTTTCCACTTTTAACTTTCCCGTAAAAGAACAAACTCAAGGAAAGTTGATTGAGAAAGTGAATGAACATTGCCAAAAATCACTTTCTCATCAGTTTTGTATGCAAAAGAACAGGCACTTAGGGCCTGTTCTTTTGTAGGAAAGTATAAATTGGAAAAGTTGAGAAGTGTGGAATCTGATGAGAGAGAAATTTGGTGTACTGTGTTCTTTTGTTGGAAAGTGTGGTTGGATTGTGGAGTTGGAAAGTTGAGGTGGGTCCCATTCCGTGTAGTGTGTTCTTTTGGATGAAGAAAGTTGTATGTTGGAAAGTGGTGTGAGGTCCACTCAAATTTAATTTGTGCTTGTTACGAGGTGGAACTCGCGTACAATGAATTTGTATTATGGGGAACCAAGGGCACGATGGTTATGTGGAGAAGAAGGTTTAGGTAGGCTGTTTTACAAGTGATTAGTGGGGTGAAGAAGTCGGACCCGTTGCCGGTGGTGCTCACGGGGTCGAATCTCGCCGGATGCAGCTGAGGAAGGTTGGACGGCAGTGGGCTGAAGCTGACTTTGGTCAAGGGGCGAGCTCTCCTGCAGCACGAACAACTCGTCAGAAGGGCAGGGTTGGGGTTCAACCCTTAGCCCCTCCGATGCCTAAGTCAGTAATAGGGCTTAAAATGGGGGCTAGACACGCCGGTCGGACCAACGGTGTGTCTGCCGCGCGTGACGAGCTATATGTGGGAGAACAAAGATATGGAAGACCTTTGCTCTCGTGTGTGAATAATAGAATGAGAGAGAATTCTCCAACCCCCCTTCCGTAAGGGGAGAGGGTGTATTTATACCTGACGGGTGATGACTAGGCGGAGCTGACCTGGCATGCTGACTGGATGTGCTGAGCTGGCTCGGTCGTCAGCGGAAACTCCAGATAAGGACGTCGGGAACTGGGTTGCCTGACCTGCTTTCGTCAGGCGGCGCGACGGCCAGGGGGTGCTTTTGTCGGGGTGTCAGGGCCGAAAGCATTGACTGTCAGATGGCTCAGCTGCCAGAGGGCGCTTTGTCAGTCGGTCGGGTGACGTATGTGTCAGTCGTGTCCTTATCCTAGGTTGTTTGTCGTTAGCGACGAACTAAAGGTCGGGCTGTGTCACTCTAGGCGCCGCGGTTCGTGGGAATCGGGCGGGTCGTTCCGATCGAGGGTTGTCCGGCCTGGCCGCGCCCCCCGATCGGTCATGGGCTATGGTCCGCCGGTACGGAGGGATACGTCCGTGCCCGTCAATAGGCCTGGCTTAGCTACCCAAGCGTCCCCAAGCGCGCTACCCCCGGTTGGTCGGGCGGCTGTGGTTGTTCGCCTCGGCCGGTTCGGGGAACGCTGCAAGGCGCGCCCGTCTCCATATTGCCCCGGATTTTCGGGGCGGCGGCCCTTTTGTGAAATGGTGAGTTAATGGGGTATGTTAGCGGATCTGGGCGGGGGTCGGACTCCTACGATCTTTAGGTCGTAACAATTGCCCCCGGCATTCGAGTGCGAGGCGGAAGCCCGGTTCGGCTCGGATGGCGTAACACTACCGTGATACTACCTTTTAATCGCGACCCGGACTTGGATCCCGACTCAGGGGGGTGATGCTGGTCCCGCGGGGTGTGTCCCGCTATAGCGGGATCGCGAGGTCTCTTCCTGAGTTTAAGCCAAGCGGGGCGTTGTCCAAAAGGGGGAGTATTATACACCAATCTTTATCGGAGATCTAGGTGATATTTACAATACTATTAGAAGATGTGGGTCAACCGGTGGTTGGGATGGAGGGTTATCCACATTTGTTGTTCGCTCCATCGGGAGGAGCAGATCCCCGCGTAGGGACGGTCTTCCCTTATGTCGATCGCCGAATTCCTACCGCCTCATTGTCCGGGGCGGGCCGACGCGCCGGGAACCGATTTTTTTTAATCAGGGGTGCCGCCCTGTGATGGTTTAGCCTTCGGGGGGGCGACCCTCGGTCATAGGATGGGACCCTCTTCCTTTCCCTTTCATCGCTTCCTCGTGTTCTGCCTCGCCGTCGTCGTGCTGGAGGGTTGCTCGGCCTCGCCGGGGACCCCGCGCACCGAGGGGGAACCCCAGGGAGGCTGAGGACGAGGTGGCGGTGGTGGCGCCGTTGGGAGAGCCGTTGGGGGGTTTCCCCCCCGACACCCTGTGGGGATCGCCGAAGGTGACGACGTTAATTGGGGTGTTGCGGCACGCGGCCGGCCATCTGGACCTGCCTTTTGATATAGTAACAAGCAGGAGGAAAGCTGGCGGGCGGGGCCTTCCACGTGTAAGGGGAATATCCTGTCGGAGGTGGCGGGGCTATGGCGGCCATCGTCGGGGGAAGTGAAGTCCGTCGGTGGCTGTCGGCTTTTTTCGTAGCTTGGTGGGGCGTTTAGGGCCGTTTTATGCCCGGAGTGAGGGGAGGGGAATCCCCTACGTCTCTCTTCCTCCTTCACCCTGACCTCTGGAGGGGGGGTATTTATAGCGAGATTCTGTGGAAGGGTTTTTCTTGGGTAATGCGAGGGACTAGTGCCGTCAATGGGCTCCGCGGAATCCCGCGCTTTGGGAATCGCTTTTCCCTGGCGGTATCCGGCACTCTGGCCTCTCGGGGGGGCGTGTTGCTGCCGATGGCGTGTAGTCCAAGCGTCCTTTCGTTATGTTGAGTCGCATCGTGGCGCTGCTTTGACGAGACAGGGCTGCTGCCCTATCTGGACTGGGCGCCTATTTCGCGGCCTCTGCCTTGTGACCGGTCCGTTCCGGGTCACGTGTCTTGGCTTCTTGCGGGAGTTACACAATTCCTAATTATGCCCCCAACATTCTCGTGTCCGAGATCGCGAGGTCTGGGGGAAGGGGATGTTGTCGGCTTGTGTTGCCTTTGGGCGGGGCGGGGAGTCGGCGCAAGGGTTCGGGGTGAGATACGCTGTCCTATCGTGATTTGATCTCGGGCCGAACCTGTTACGTAGGGCGGGTCCCAGTGTACCTCTTTCCATGTGTCGGTGACTTTCAGGGAGCGGGGGGGCTGGTTTCGAATCGTAGTATCGCGGGGTTCGAGCTGCGGACGTAGGCTTCCTATAAGTCCTACGCCAGTTAGGCGGGGTAGCGCGTTGATCGCTCGGCACGTGGCGGGGGGATAGCTACCCGCTATGGTATTCTCCAAAACTCTGAGCGTATAAAGAAGAACGTTTTCATTTAAATTTGTAAGAGCTGATCTACAGCTTGTACAAGAGTTCTTAGTTTATCGCCCATTGTGGGGTCAGATCCGGCTTGGGGGGGCTATAGAGCTGTCCTCGCCCGTGGTTTAATGACCTCCGGATCTAGGGGTCAATGTGGGCCGGGTGGGCCCCTTTTTAACTTGAGTTGAGCTTGGCGCGGGGGAGAATGGCCGCCTTCTGCGCTGAAGGGTTGCAAGGTCTCCTTAGCCCGAGAGAGGGGGGTGTTGGGGATTTTGCCGATCGGGTTGTCTTCCCTCCGTTGCTTTGTCTTCTCCTTCCCCGGACGGGGTAAGGTTTCCTCGGTCTGACAGAGGCGCCGAGAAAGGGGATCGCCAGGGAAGCCCTCTTTCTGGGGCGTGCGCCTTGGGGAGGTTCTTGAGCATCGGGCCGCCCCTCGCCTCCCACACCTCGCTGCTTCGGTTTGAGGGTGGGGTTCAGCGCCCGGTTGTGCATGGGCGGGCTGACACGCCATGACTTGCCTTTTGGGCTCGTCAGGGATGCAGCCTTTCCGAGGTCCTCGCCCGGAGGTCGACTGCGAGGAGGTACTGGCCGGCAAGTGCTGGGGGCTCTCGCCTGCCCAGCCGGCTTTGAACAGATGTCATTCTTTCTCCGACCCGTCGTCGTTTAGGGCGGACGGAGGCGTGAAAGGTGGATTTTCCTTGTGTAAGGGGAATACCCTTTTAGCGATCCGTTTGTAAGGGGAATATCCTGTTAGCGGTGCTGGAGATGTAGGAACCGCCGCCCTGGGCGGCGGGAACCATTGATGGCCGGTGACCTCTCTTTTGTTAGGGCGGTGTATCTCGGCCCTTTTCCCGGTGGGTGGGGGGATCACGTGGCGGTTTTTCATGTTTTCCGATTCTTGGTTCTCTTTCTTTCGGAAGGGTGAGTGGCGTCTTTATAGGGAGATCTCGCTGACGGTTTCTCTCCCATTTATTACGCTGAGTTGGCATTATTAATGGGCTCCTCGAATTCATGCCCGTGGGAAACCGCCTTTGCCAGGTGGCTCCTACGGGTCCTCGTTTGGAGCGCATCGTTAATGGTGGCGCGTTTCTCGAGCGTCCTTTCGTTTCGTCGAGTCACATCGGGGCCGCCTACTCGGGAACTGACGCCATTTCGTCCCGGTTTGTGTGCCCCTGTCTTCTTTTGATTTTTCGAGGGCCATGGGTGCGTAGCCCCCTCCGGTTTGGGTGGCCAGGGTTGGCCCTGCCCCAGAGGTCTTGAGGGGGGGAGCGGGCGCGTAGCCCGGCCCGTGCCCTTCTCTGGTTTGGGTGGCTAGGGTTGGCCCTGCCCCAGAGGTCTGGAGAGGGGGAGCGGGCGCGTAGCCCGGCCCGTGCCCTTCTCTGGTTTGGGTGGCTAGGGTTGGCCCTGCCCCAGAGGTCTTGAGGGGGGGAGCGGGCGCGTAGCCCGGCCCGTGCCCTTCTCTGGTTTGGGTGGCTAGGGTTGGCCCTGCCCCAGAGGTCTTGAGGGGGGAGCGGGCGCGTAGCCCGGCCCGTGCCCTTCTCTGGTTTGGGTGGCTAGGGTTGGCCCTGCCCCAGAGGTCTTGAGGGGGGAGCGGGCGCGTAGCCCGGCCCGTGCCCTTCTCTGGTTTGGGTGGCTAGGGTTGGCCCTGCCCCAGAGGTCTTGAGGGGGGGAGCGGGCGCGTAGCCCGGCCCGTGCCCTTCTCTGGTTTGGGTGGCTAGGGTTGGCCCTGCCCCAGAGGTCTTGAGGGGGGAGCGGGCGCGTAGCCCGGCCCGTGCCCTTCTCTGGTTTGGGTGGCTAGGGTTGGCCCTGCCCCAGAGGTCTTGAGGGGGGGAGCGGGTGCGTAGCCCGGCCCGTGCCCTTCTCTGGTTTGGGTGGCTAGGGTTGGCCCTGCCCCAGAGGTCTGGAGGGGGGAGCGGGCGCGTAGCCCGGCCCGTGCCCTTCTCTGGTTTGGGTGGCTAGGGTTGGCCCTGCCCCAGAGGTCTTGAGGGGGGAGCGGGTGCGTAGCCCGGCCCGTGCCCTTCTCTGGTTTGGGTGGCTAGGGTTGGCCCTGCCCCAGAGGTCTGGAAGGGGGGAGCGGGCGCGTAGCCCGGCCCGTGCCCTTCTCTGGTTTGGGTGGCTAGGGTTGGCCCTGCCCCAGAGGTCTTGAGGGGGGAGCGGGCGCGTAGCCCGGCCCGTGCCCTTCTCTGGTTTGGGTGGCTAGGGTTGGCCCTGCCCCAGAGGTCTTGAGGGGGGAGCGGGCGCGTAGCCCGGCCCGTGCCCTTCTCTGGTTTGGGTGGCTAGGGTTGGCCCTGCCCCAGAGGTCTTGAGGGGGGGAGCGGGCGCGTAGCCCGGCCAGTGCCCTTCTCTGGTTTGGGTGGCTAGGGTTGGCCCTGCCCCAGAGGTCTTGAGGGGGGGAGCGGGCGCGTAGCCCGGCCCGTGCCCTTCTCTGGTTTGGGTGGCTAGGGTTGGCCCTGCCCCAGTGTAACGACCCGCTCCCGGGGGCCCGTTACTTATTTGATATTTGCAGGTTCCGCAGTTTACCAGTGAATTCAGCATAGCCACAACTCAGAGATGTATCACAATACTCAAAACCAGCGTACAGACGTTATTACAGTCCAAATTAAAGTACAACAACCACCAGCACACTTTCTGAAAAGAAGTGCGGAAAAGTAAATACACAGTACCACCAACACACCAACAGTAAAGTAAATAAAACTCTGCAGCTTCAGGGTCGAGTGTAGGCTAACTCTGGGGCAATCTCCTCGATCAGATCTTCGTCTGCCGGTGCCATAAATGGAACCGAAGGTAAGTCACAACAATTCTAGCGATAGAAAAAGAGGAGTGCACAAATATGGAGTAGGCTATGGTAAACAAGTGCTGAAAGTAAATTAAGGATAAAGTAAGGACAGACAAGCATGCAAGTGCGATAAGTAAAGTACATCAAGTCAAGCATGCAAGGGTGACAAGTAAAGTAAAGGTGACCGAGCAAGTACAACTAGTAATGACGATAGAAATGACGATAATAATGACAATAGTGAGAGTACTTGTGCCTATTCTAGTTCGTGACTTATAACAGGAAGTACAGTGAGCAACCAAGAGGCCAACTCTTGCCGCGGGTGCTACCCGGGCGAACCAATTCTCTGAGTACTGTGCAATAACCTGTGATCTGTGATCTGTGATCTGTGATCTGTGATGGTTGTCACCGGCACTGTTATGGGTTGCTAGAACCCGCACGGTGACAACAAAGTCTGGACTAGTCGCTCCCGCACTTCCGCAATTATAAGTTACCCCAAAACCCCAAGTGTCTGTGCAGGTTACCGTTCTTTGCAGTTTTACGAGTCATTTACTGTTCGCACATATCCAGTTACAATCTTTCTGTCAAGCATGTCAATCTGTTCAGGACAATAATTGTTCCGAGACTAGATGTTAAGTCATATGTTCATACGCGTTAACGATACTCTAAAGATCTTTGCTTGTTGAAAAGTCAAGGCAGAAACCTCAAGAGGGAATGTCAGTCCTGAGCAATGTGTAAACTAAGGTACCGATCCATGCTTTGAGCATGCGGTGTTTCCATTAAGTACACTATCTAGATTTCTAAAGTTAGAATTTACTGTGACTTACGTATCGAGGTCGTCGTAGTAAGACGAGGTTGGCGCTAGGGCTTCCAAGGAAGCTGGTGCATGATAATTGGTACCTGTAAACACAAGAAATGGCCGTTTAAAGAGTACACTGTTTTCTATCTATTTTTCTTAACGTGTTCGTATTTTTATAGTTGCATAGAACTCGTCAAAATACGTACTAAATATTTTTAGATGCGCTAGATGGGAGTAAAATAATTTCATATAGGAAGAAAATATTTTTCTAAGGCTCTTAGGTATTTTTAGCAATTTTTGAAAGCTTTAAAACGATTTTTAAAAATTAAAATGAGTTAAAACTAATTTTCTAAATTATAAATAACTATCTTAATGTTCAATAATTTATTTAAAAATCTATACTCGTCAGAAATTTTCATGTGATATGTCAAAATTTTCGTCTTAACTAGTATATTTATAGACAATTGTATTACAACTAAGTTTACGTAAAATCCGGAAGAAATAATTCATTAGGATGAATCATATAGCTTTAAAAATTTATTACGGGAGATATACTTGCCCGATTCCAACGAAACCAGTGCCTACATGTTCGTGACGAAGGCGCGGATCTTCTGGTGGTTTCTGTTCGTTCGTCTGATACCTACATCAAAATCACTATTCATAACTTTATTATATAATTATTCTTTATATCATAAATTTTAAAATTTTGAAGCAAACCTTTTCGTTCCTGTTCTTTTTTTGTTTGTTTGCGTAAGCTACCTACGCGCGCGCTTGTTGCAGGGATGAAGCAAAGATGTGCTTTGTTTAAAACACAGTTTTGTTTTCACATGTAGCTCCTTGCGCGATGTGGTGTTTGTTGCAGGCGCTATGTTTGTTGCTGGGTGCCGACCAGGGGAAATGGCGATCGCCGACCAGAGGGGAGGCACGTGCGTGGGGGTGGCCGTGGGTGGCGGCGGCGGTCAGTTGAGTGGCGACGAGTAGCTGAGGGAGGTTTCCACGGCGTGAGGGGCAGGTTGCACGGGGAGAGAGGTAGAGGAGGGTCCGGGCTGTGGTTTGAACGGATGGGGTTCACCGGAGGCCGTTGGTGCACGGCAGGGGAGCATCGACGTGGACTGCCTCGGTGGCGCTGAGCATGGTCATATCGGGGAGAGGGAAAGCACGGAAGAGGTGAGGGAGTTGGCCGGGTTCGACGTGGGAGAGATGAAGAAGGGTGCTGTGGGTGTAGAGAGAAGAGGTTTTGGGTTTAATTTATAGAGATAATTTATGTTAGATGCAATGAACCCTCAGCATTAATTAGATAGGTTAGGTGTTGACTAGCTATGAAAACGTGAAAGTGATTTTCACGTGGGCTGCCAAACAGAGAGGGTAATATTAGAAAGGTTAAAAGTAATTAGCAATGCCATTAGTAAAAAGGTAATTAGCGAAATCATTAAGTATCAAAAATTATGATTTTGCCCCTGAGATTAAACGACTCCGAAAAATTACGAAAACATAGCCACGGGTTCGTATCGTTGCGAGAATCGCGAATACGAAGTCCGTTTCAGGGTTTGAGTTACGGGAATACGAGTCGAGGGCCAAAACGTTTAGGAAAGCGGGTTTGCGGGTTCTCTACTGAAATGATATCCGAAAATTATGAAATTAATGTGGGAGGCCCTAAATGATCATAGGATGCTACTGCAGGAGTTTGAAAATGTTTTGAAAGTGTTTGAATAGAAAATAAATTCGTCGAGCCAAAACGGTAATTTTGGGAGATGAATTTTAACAGAAATGTTTTGGTTATTTGAGGAAATCTGAAATTGCTACAATACAATACGATAAGTCTTGTACTCTAAAATATTTTTATAAGAATTTTTTTAAAGTCGGTTTTGTTAGAAAATTCTTGACTAACATTTATAATGTAAAATTTATTCTTAAAAATACGTATACATACGTAAATTGAACTGTTGAAAATTACTAGTCGTTACATTCTACCCTCCTTAAAATAATTCCGTCCTCGGAATTTTAAAAATATTTTTGAAACAAATAATTGATGTTATGAAGAAGCTCAAGCAAATAAAAGATAGAAAAGATGGAAACCTAGTAAATCAGGTTGTAAATAATATGAAATATAATGTGAAAACAAGAGATGTTATATATGAATAAATACTATTGACATCACCATAGCTTTCGTAACTATTCCAGTATCATCACAATAGTTATTCTGACTTATCAAGTAGACCAAAATTAACATGAGATAATAACATCACATGAAAATGAGGGCTATTATAATGACAACATCTGTTCGAACTTGGAACCTGAGGTGATAAGCCAGTAGCAAGCTATTTAAACCACATAAACCGGAAGACTATAAAGTTTATTCGTGCTACTGGTGACTAACGGGTCTGGCCACAGATGTTGTTCATAATATAGCATGTATCGACTAATCCACGTGTACCAACAACATCAATTTCCATAATGCCCAACCACATGCTAACGTCCAAATCACCGCCAAAAGGTAAGTACAAGGCCAACATCCTAAGTCAGTACTCCCTGCTAGCATTCCTTCCGTCAATCTCCATACTATCCCACAATAAGGCAAGATCCAAGCTCTCATCCAGAGCCAAGCACAAGGCCTACATCCAACTTCAACACCCAAGGCCAATATCATGCCAATAATCATCGCCATTACTCCTTCCGTAGACCAATACTCGATATTCGCAACACCCAACATCACCCAACAAATGAACAACCAAAAACACGCTTTCCCGCACACCAAAAGGAGTAGATGCAAGAGGAAGCCTAAACGGGATCTCAACCGGGGTGAGACCCAGGGCAGAGAGCTCAAGAGAAGCCCAAGGATCACGGCTTCCCAAGATCTCAGCCAAGCGGCGGTAGCGAGGGTGGCGACGAGGGTTGTCGCCAAGGCCAAAAATCCCAAAACATATCGTCGGAGGGCCATCGGTGGTTGCGGGTCCACGGCGGCAAGGGCTGCGGCTGGTTGACGATCCATGGCAGGGACTTCCGATGGAGTGGAGCAGAAGCTGGTGGGGCTTCGGGTGAGATGGCGAGCTCGCTTGGGGAAGAGGCCGGGAGGAGGAGGGGCGATGTCTGAGCGAAAAGGGAACCACGGGGTGGCCTGGGAAGGAAGGAGAAGAGGGGTTAAAAAGAGAAGGTGGGCACCGAAAGTCGTCGGTGTTAGGCGGGAACGGGGATCGAGGTGGGGAAGCGGACAAAGGAAATAAATAGGGGGCGCCGAAAGTCATGGGTAGGTAGTATAGGGTAGGCGGAAACGGGGCTCGAGGCAAGGATGAGGACAAAGGCAATAATGAGGGGAGGTGGTAGGCGGGAAAGAATTCCAACACGTGAAAAAATCGGTTACAAGATGGGAGCAGGGTTAGAAAAGAAATACGAGTTCAGAAACGTAACAGCCTATACGTGCACGCTACGTTTGGCTCGTCTCAAAATCTCTAGCATCATCCTCGAGTACTTCTGAACGTCCTTCGATCTGCTTCTGCTGAGGAGCTCGAACTTCTGATGATCGAAAAATTCGAACGCTACCCTCCTTAGAATAAACGTGGCTAGGGTTCAAGCAAACTAGAAATAGGAAGATTCTAAGAATGTCAAATGAAAGGTCATCAGGCTTAAAAGGAGGTTGGTAGTGAATAAGATCGATGACGTCACATAATCATGATTCACGTCCTTGCGGTCCAGCGGACACGGCCAAGGAAGTGACTAAGCCAGGATCACTTATGCCCAGTCTAGCTAGGTTGATCCAACAGACTTTAGCCAAGCACATTGACCGATATCATGGTCCATTGAAGGAAGATCATCATTCATATGGGTGCCACAGACACAGAAGGATTTTTTTTAATACAACTAATTAATCCTATTAAAATGAATTTTTTTTTTAAAGGCCAGATGGCCAACTCCATTGGGCTCTCCGAGATGTTCCCGTCCGTCTTTCGAGTGTCAAACCTGCATCCATAGAAATGTTAGCTTAGTTGAGTATCGTATACGATACATCCTGGTTTTACTATACTGTTCACGAGGTATTTTGCACGGACCTGCGTGGGCCACCAAAACTGTAACGACCCGCTCCCGGGGGCCCGTTACTTATTTGATATTTGCAGGTTCCGCAGTTTACCAGTGAATTCAGCATAGCCACAACTCAGAGATGTATCACAATACTCAAAACCAGCGTACAGACGTTATTACAGTCCAAATTAAAGTACAACAACCACCAGCACACTTTCTGAAAAGAAGTGCGGAAAAGTAAATACACAGTACCACCAACACACCAACAGTAAAGTAAATAAAACTCTGCAGCTTCAGGGTCGAGTGTAGGCTAACTCTGGGGCAATCTCCTCGATCAGATCTTCGTCTGCCGGTGCCATAAATGGAACCGAAGGTAAGTCACAACAATTCTAGCGATAGAAAAAGAGGAGTGCACAAATATGGAGTAGGCTATGGTAAACAAGTGCTGAAAGTAAATTAAGGATAAAGTAAGGACAGACAAGCATGCAAGTGCGATAAGTAAAGTACATCAAGTCAAGCATGCAAGGGTGACAAGTAAAGTAAAGGTGACCGAGCAAGTACAACTAGTAATGACGATAGAAATGACGATAATAATGACAATAGTGAGAGTACTTGTGCCTATTCTAGTTCGTGACTTATAACAGGAAGTACAGTGAGCAACCAAGAGGCCAACTCTTGCCGCGGGTGCTACCCGGGCGAACCAATTCTCTGAGTACTGTGCAATAACCTGTGATCTGTGATCTGTGATCTGTGATCTGTGATGGTTGTCACCGGCACTGTTATGGGTTGCTAGAACCCGCACGGTGACAACAAAGTCTGGACTAGTCGCTCCCGCACTTCCGCAATTATAAGTTACCCCAAAACCCCAAGTGTCTGTGCAGGTTACCGTTCTTTGCAGTTTTACGAGTCATTTACTGTTCGCACATATCCAGTTACAATCTTTCTGTCAAGCATGTCAATCTGTTCAGGACAATAATTGTTCCGAGACTAGATGTTAAGTCATATGTTCATACGCGTTAACGATACTCTAAAGATCTTTGCTTGTTGAAAAGTCAAGGCAGAAACCTCAAGAGGGAATGTCAGTCCTGAGCAATGTGTAAACTAAGGTACCGATCCATGCTTTGAGCATGCGGTGTTTCCATTAAGTACACTATCTAGATTTCTAAAGTTAGAATTTACTGTGACTTACGTATCGAGGTCGTCGTAGTAAGACGAGGTTGGCGCTAGGGCTTCCAAGGAAGCTGGTGCATGATAATTGGTACCTGTAAACACAAGAAATGGCCGTTTAAAGAGTACACTGTTTTCTATCTATTTTTCTTAACGTGTTCGTATTTTTATAGTTGCATAGAACTCGTCAAAATACGTACTAAATATTTTTAGATGCGCTAGATGGGAGTAAAATAATTTCATATAGGAAGAAAATATTTTTCTAAGGCTCTTAGGTATTTTTAGCAATTTTTGAAAGCTTTAAAACGATTTTTAAAAATTAAAATGAGTTAAAACTAATTTTCTAAATTATAAATAACTATCTTAATGTTCAATAATTTATTTAAAAATCTATACTCGTCAGAAATTTTCATGTGATATGTCAAAATTTTCGTCTTAACTAGTATATTTATAGACAATTGTATTACAACTAAGTTTACGTAAAATCCGGAAGAAATAATTCATTAGGATGAATCATATAGCTTTAAAAATTTATTACGGGAGATATACTTGCCCGATTCCAACGAAACCAGTGCCTACATGTTCGTGACGAAGGCGCGGATCTTCTGGTGGTTTCTGTTCGTTCGTCTGATACCTACATCAAAATCACTATTCATAACTTTATTATATAATTATTCTTTATATCATAAATTTTAAAATTTTGAAGCAAACCTTTTCGTTCCTGTTCTTTTTTTGTTTGTTTGCGTAAGCTACCTACGCGCGCGCTTGTTGCAGGGATGAAGCAAAGATGTGCTTTGTTTAAAACACAGTTTTGTTTTCACATGTAGCTCCTTGCGCGATGTGGTGTTTGTTGCAGGCGCTATGTTTGTTGCTGGGTGCCGACCAGGGGAAATGGCGATCGCCGACCAGAGGGGAGGCACGTGCGTGGGGGTGGCCGTGGGTGGCGGCGGCGGTCAGTTGAGTGGCGACGAGTAGCTGAGGGAGGTTTCCACGGCGTGAGGGGCAGGTTGCACGGGGAGAGAGGTAGAGGAGGGTCCGGGCTGTGGTTTGAACGGATGGGGTTCACCGGAGGCCGTTGGTGCACGGCAGGGGAGCATCGACGTGGACTGCCTCGGTGGCGCTGAGCATGGTCATATCGGGGAGAGGGAAAGCACGGAAGAGGTGAGGGAGTTGGCCGGGTTCGACGTGGGAGAGATGAAGAAGGGTGCTGTGGGTGTAGAGAGAAGAGGTTTTGGGTTTAATTTATAGAGATAATTTATGTTAGATGCAATGAACCCTCAGCATTAATTAGATAGGTTAGGTGTTGACTAGCTATGAAAACGTGAAAGTGATTTTCACGTGGGCTGCCAAACAGAGAGGGTAATATTAGAAAGGTTAAAAGTAATTAGCAATGCCATTAGTAAAAAGGTAATTAGCGAAATCATTAAGTATCAAAAATTATGATTTTGCCCCTGAGATTAAACGACTCCGAAAAATTACGAAAACATAGCCACGGGTTCGTATCGTTGCGAGAATCGCGAATACGAAGTCCGTTTCAGGGTTTGAGTTACGGGAATACGAGTCGAGGGCCAAAACGTTTAGGAAAGCGGGTTTGCGGGTTCTCTACTGAAATGATATCCGAAAATTATGAAATTAATGTGGGAGGCCCTAAATGATCATAGGATGCTACTGCAGGAGTTTGAAAATGTTTTGAAAGTGTTTGAATAGAAAATAAATTCGTCGAGCCAAAACGGTAATTTTGGGAGATGAATTTTAACAGAAATGTTTTGGTTATTTGAGGAAATCTGAAATTGCTACAATACAATACGATAAGTCTTGTACTCTAAAATATTTTTATAAGAATTTTTTTAAAGTCGGTTTTGTTAGAAAATTCTTGACTAACATTTATAATGTAAAATTTATTCTTAAAAATACGTATACATACGTAAATTGAACTGTTGAAAATTACTAGTCGTTACACCCAGAGGTCTTGAGGGGGGGAGCGGGCGCGTAGCCCGGCCCGTGCCCTTCTCTGGTTTGGGTGGCTAGGGTTGGCCCTGCCCCAGAGGTCTTGAGGGGGGGGAGCGGGCGCGTAGCCCGGCCCGTGCCCTTCTCTGGTTTGGGTGGCTAGGGTTGGCCCTGCCCCAGAGGTCTTGAGGGGGGGAGCGGGCGCGTAGCCCGGCCCGTGCCCTTCTCTGGTTTGGGTGGCTAGGGTTGGCCCTGCCCCAGAGGTCTTGAGGGGGGGAGCGGGCGCGTAGCCCGGCCCGTGCCCTTCTCTGGTTTGGGTGGCTAGGGTTGGCCCTGCCCCAGAGGTCTTGAGGGGGGAGCGGGCGCGTAGCCCGGCCCGCGCCCTTCTCTGGTTTGGGTGGCTAGGGTTGGCCCTGCCCCAGAGGTTCGGAGTTTTAGCGATCTGCAAAACTTGTGTAGGAACAACAATGTTGCGTGAAACGAGTAGATGTGTATATTGTGCGTAAAAAAGGAAAAACTCACAACTATTGGTAGAATTTTAGCAGATGTTTTGCGTTCCAATGGTGGGCCAGTTCGCTCTCTTCGGGGGTAGCCAGGATGTACGTGGCCAAGTGAGGGGGTTCGAACCTTATGGGCCTTGAGGCGGAGGTGATCCACCGTGCAAGTGGCGTGGCCTCCTCCGGGTAGGTAGGGCGGCCCGGCGCATCCCCTCTCCGCCATTCGGGGGTCTGGCTTCGGTCGCGCCTCGACCGCCGACGGTCCTCCGTCCCCGGGGAGTAGCCTGACGGTCTTCTGGCGGGGCTCCTTCCTTGGGCCGAGGATTCGACGGGTTGCGGGCTATGGTTCTCCCAGCGCCAGCGCCTCCCGGCCAGCTCTCCTCGGGCCTCCATCCGTTCTTGATTCTCCCGAAGGAGCCTTTCGTGCTCAGCGGTGAGGAAGCGTAGTTGTCGACAAACGGCCTCCTCGTGTAGGGTATCGGAGGGGTGGTGCAGGCGACGCGGGCTGCCTCCTCCGGGCGGGGACCCGTTCAGCAACGGGTCCCGCCCGTCCCTGAGCTGCTGACCCGTCGCCGTCTCGTCCAGGATTTCCCGGTTGCTCCTGTTCTCTCTCCTTAGCCTCTCGCGCTCCGCGACGATGGGGCGGAGTTGGCGGCGAGCGGCCTCTTCGTCCTGGTAGGCCCTTCGGGCGATCTCGGCCGCTTCGTCCAAACGCCTTTGCGCGGCGGCCGCCTCCCCCAGGCGCCTTCACCGCCGCGCAACTTCCATCTCCTCTTCCAGGAGCCTTTGCTGGGCCGCCATCTCCTCAGCGAGCCCCCTGTTTTCTCCCTCCTCCTCGAACTGAAGGTGGAGGTTCCGCCTCACGTTCTGGGGCTCTGAGGGGCCGGGCGGAGGCTCCGTTCCAGCCGTCTGATAGCCTCCACTGGCCTGAGTGACGGCCTCGAAGCTCTTCAGGGCGGCGTGGGCTGAAGTATGTTCAGTTTCGGTGCCCATCCCCAAAAGGGGGTCGGACGCCGGGGTGATTTGTAGAGACAGCGGTTCCTGACCCACGGGATCTTTACCGTGGTCAGGGTTCCGCGAGATCGGCATGGAGTCTAACATGGGTGTGACCCTTCGTTCCCACAGACGGCGCCAATTGTTACGAGGTGGAACTCGCGTACAATAAATTTGTATTATGGGGAACCAAGGGCACGATGGTTATGTGGAGAAGAAGGTTTAGGTAGGCTGTTTTACAAGTGATTAGTGGGGTGAAGAAGTCGGACCCGTTGCCGGTGGTGCTCACGGGGTCGAATCTCGCCGGATGCAGCTGAGGAAGGTTGGACGGCAGGGGGCTGAAGCTGACTTTGGTCAAGGGGCGAGCTCTCCTGCAGCACGAACAACTCGTCAGAAGGGCAGGGTTGGGGTTCAACCCTTAGCCCCTCTGATGCCTAAGTCAGTAATAGGGCTTAAAATGGGGGCTAGACACGCCGGTCGGACCAACGGTGTGTCCGCCGCGCGTGACGAGCTATAGATGGGAGAACAAAGATATGGAAGACCTTTGCTCTCGTGTGTGAATAATAGAATGAGAGAGAATTCTCCAACCCCCCTTCCGTAAGAGGAGAGGGGGTATTTATACCTGACGGGTGATGACTAGGCGGAGCTGACCTGGCATGCTGACTGGATGTGCTGAGTTGGCTCGGTCGTCAGCGGAAACTCCAGACAAGGACGTCGGGAACTGGGTTGCCTGACCTGCTTTCGTCAGGCGGCGCGACGGCCAGGGGGTGCTTTTGTCGGGGTGTCAGAGCCGAAAGCATTGACTGTCAGATGGCTCAGCTGCCAGGGGGCGCTTTGTAAGTCGGTCGGGTGACGTATGTGTCAGTCGTGTCCTTATCCTAGGTTGTTTGTCGTTAGCGACGAACTAAAGGTCGGGCTGTGTCACTCTAGGCGCCGCGGTTCGTGGGAATCGGGCGGGTCGTTCCGATCGGGGGTTGTCCGGCCTGGCCGCATCCCCCGATCGGTCATGGGCTATGGTCCGCCGGTACGGATGGATACGTCCGTGCCCGTCAATAGGCCTGGCTTAGCTACCCAAGCGTCCCCAAGCGCGCTACCCCCGGTGGGTCGGGCGGCTGTGGTTGTTCGCCTCGGCCGGTTCGGGGAACGCTGCAAGGCGCGCCCGTCTCCATATTGCCCCGGATTTTCGGGGCGGCGGCCCTTTTGTGAAATGGTGAGTTAATGGGGTATGTTAGCGGATCCGGGCGGGGGTCGGACTCCTACGATCTTTAGGTCGTAACAGTGCTATTTAAACCTAAGCTAAATACACAAAGCTAAAGAAATTAATTAATACATGGTGTAAACGTGGTGGCTATGGAATCCATAGCCCTGTATTTATAGTGGTAGGGTTACATAATGGGTGGATACCCACTAACGGGTAGGTCCACCAAAAGCCCGTTTATAACACTTCCCCTTATCCATCCATTGTTGTAAGCCGTGATGAACGCTTCAGGGTTCATATAGCTTATCTGATCATTGGTCTATGGATACTTCTGGATCCTTAAGTTTAAGAGTACTTGCCTCATTAAAACCTTTGCCAAGGAAAACCCAGTGGGAAAAACCAGTGGCTAAGGGAAAAGAGTACAAGTCTCTGTAACTTCCCCTGATCGATGGATAACATCAGAGGTGGATACTTCCGGATCCAGAGTTGATGTGGCTGTCTCGTTAAAACCTTTGGCTATGGAAAACTCAGTGGGAAAAACCAGTAGCCAAGGAAAAAGAGTACATCACAACATTAACTCCCCCTGATAAGTACAAGCTTCAGGCTTGTAAATCTCTCAACTGTCTCATCCCAATTCATAGTACAAGTTTTGTAAAGGTGCTGCGAGGCAAAGCTTTAGTGAACAGGTCTACCAGGTTGTCGCAAGACTGGATCTGCTGGATGTCGATCTGGTTGTCCACTTGTTGTTCATGCGTCCAGAAGAGCTTGGGGGATATGTGCTTCGTCCTGTCACCTTTGATGTAGCCACCCCGTAGTTGAGCGATGCAGGCAGCATTGTCTTCATACATGGTGGTAGGTCCAAGATCTTCCGTCTTCAGGCCGGTGGTCTTGAGGATGTGATTGATGACTGATCGGAGCCAAAAGCATTCTCTGCTAGCTTCGTGGATCGCAATGAGCTCGGAGTGGTTGGATGAGGTTGCTGTTGATGTCTGCTTCACGGATCTCCATGAGATGGCCGTCCCACCGTATGTGAACACAAAACCGGTCTGGGACTTTGCGGTATGTGGGTCGGACATGTATCCTGCATCTGCATAACCGACCAAGTCGGATGATACACCTTTCTTGAAGTATAGTCCCATGTCCACAGACCCTTGGAGGTAGCGCAGAAGCTGTTTAACTCCGTTCCAGTGGCGCTTTGAGGGCGCAGAACTGTATCTGGCTAGTAAGTTAACTGCGAACGCTATATCGGGACGCGTGCAGTTTGCCAGGTATAGGAGTGCTCCAATTGCGCTTAAGTAGGGTACTTCAGGACCCAGTGTTTCCTCTCCCTCTTCCAGCGGTCGGAAGGGGTCTGTGTCAACTTCCAATGATCGAACGACCATTGGTGTGCTAAGCGGATGACATTTGTCCATAAGAAAGTTTTTCAGCACTTTCTTTGTGTATGTCGATTGGTGTAACATGATTCCTCCGCTTAAGTGTTCAATTTGTAGGCCTAGGCAGAACTTCGTTTTGCCGAGGTCCTTCATCTCAAAAGTCTGTGTGAGACTTTTGGATATCTTATCTATCTCTTCAGGAGATCCGATGATGTTCAGGTCGTCTACGTAGATGGCAATAATCACGAATCATGTTCCCTTTGCTCTTATAAAGATGCAAGGGCAGACTTCATTTATTGTGAATCCTTGTTGCACTAGGAATTCACTGAGTCTGTTGTACCACATTCTACCTGACTGTTTTAGACCATACAGTGATCTATGGAGTTTGACAGAGTAGACGTCCCGAGGTCTTTCTGTCATTTTTGTCGGTAGTTTGTATCTGTCTGGGATTTTCATATAGATGTCCTTGTCTATATTTCCATATAGGTATGCAGTCACAACGTCCATGAGCTGCATATCCAAACCTTCCTTTGTGGATAGGCCTATAATGAAACAGAAAGTGATCGCGTCCATGACCGGGGAATAGGTATCGTCATAGTCTATTCCTGGTCGTTGGGAAAAGCCTTGTGCAACAAGGCGCGCTTTGTAACGCACGATCTCATTTTTCTCGTTTCTTTTTCGTACGAATACCCACTTGTATCCCACAGGTTTAACACTCTTTGGTGTTAGGACTACAGGTCCAAAAACTTTGCGCTTCGAGAGTGAGTTCAGCTCTACTCCTATTGCCTCGTTCCACTTTAGCCAATCCTCTCTGTGTTTACATTCTGCTAGAGAGCGTGGATCGGTTTCATCGTCGTATTCAGTGACGTGAGTGGCAATAATGAGCGCGAAGTTATCATCGATGATTGTGCTTTTTCTGTCCAGTACCTCCCCAGTACGTACATAATTTAATGATATTTCTCCTATATTTTCCTCTTCAGGGGTTGTTAGGAGGGGAGAGGTAGCTGGGCTGAGCTCAGCATCCTGTGGTGGTATCGTTATTGTTGCTCCAGGATTTTTCCTCTTTCGAGGGTTCTTATCTTTGGAGCCTGGGGTCGTCCTCTTTTTTGTTGAGGTAGGTCGCTTTTGCTGCAGGTGGATTGCATCCATCTTTGGGTATGTCAATCCTAGCTGGCGTATTTGCAGCAGGGACGTGTGATCTGACAATCTTCTGGTTGTCAGTGAATTTGTCCGATAAAATGTGAACTGTGTTTTGGATTTGAAGGATCTTCAGGATCTCTTCTTAACATTGGTTTGTACGCGGATCAAAATGGGATAGAGTCTTTGTGTCCCATGTAATGGTCTTTGAAGCTTCTGGCTTCTGTGTGTTAATGCCTAGTTTCGGAAAAGTGCTTTCATCAAACTCACAATCTGCTAGACGTGCTTTAAAGGCGTCCCCTGTAAGGGGTTCGAGGTATCTAATGATCGATGGTGAGTCGAAACCAATATAGATACCAAGGCGCCGTTGAGGACCCATCTTGGTTCTCTGCGGTGGTGCTATGGGGACATAGACAGCACATCCGAATATCCTCAAGTGAGAGATTTCGGGCGGGTTCTCATATGCAAGTTTCATCGGAGAATAAGATTGACTACCTGACGGTCGTAATCTTATCAGCGATGCAGCGTGCAGTATGGCATGTCCCCATGCACTTACTGGCAACTGGCATTGCATCAACAATGGTCAAGCGATCCATTGTAGTCTCTTTATAAGAGATTCGGGTAACCCGTTTTGGGTGTGAACATGAGCTACAGGATGTTCAACTTCTATGCCGGTTGCTTGGCAGTAGTCTAGGAAGACTTGTGATGTGAATTCCCCAGCATTGTCCAGACGCAATTTCTTGATCTGGTTGTCTGGGAAATGTGCCCGCAACTTTATAATCTGTGCAAGTAGCTTTGCAAAGGCTACGTTGCGGGTGGACAGGAGGCACACATACGACCATTTTGAAGATGCGTCGATCAGTAATATGTAGTACAGAAATGGTCCACTTGCGGGGTGAATAGGCCCGCAAATGTCTCCATGTATTCTCTCTAGGAAACTTGGAGACTCAGAGTCCACCTTCAGGGTGTATGGTCTCGTAATCAATTTCCCTTTGTAACAAGGGGACAAGGATTTGCACCCTTCCGAAGTAGCGTCAGGCTTTTCGGGTCAATTCCACGGGATTGGGATATGATGCGACGCATCATATTCCTCCCAGGGTGTCCTAGTCTATCGTGCCAGAGTTTGAATTCTGGTTGATTATGGCACTTCTGGTGCTCTAGTGTGTTTGTTTCCATTGCTCTGATCCTTGTATGGTAGAGACCCGACGGGAGTCCCTCAAAACGCTCGACGGTGTTTTTAGCACCGTTTTTATGAGACGTTACATCAAGGTATTCTCTGTTATGTTTGCTCACCGTTTCAAGGTGGTATCCATTTAAGCGGATGTCTTTAAAGCTTAACAGGTTTCTATGCAAGCTAGGGGAGAGAAGTGCATCTTTTATAAGTAGTTTTGTTTTGTTGGGGAGCGGAAATTGTGCTTCCCATGATCCTTCAATGATACCTGATGGACCGGAAATTGTATTTACGATGCCATCGTATTTATTAATGCTTTGAAAAAAGCAGATGTCTTGGAGGATCGTGTGCGTAGAGGCACTGTCCACTAGGCATTTAAAGTCCATCTATTTTAAAAGAAAATATCGCAGTATAAGGCACACACAGAAAATATACTACTGATAATTAATATAATGTAACGACCCGCTCTCGGGGGCCCGTTACTTATTTGATATTTGCGCAGGTCCTGCAGTTTACCAGTGAAATCAGCATAGTCACAACGCAGAGATGTACCAACAACACTCAAACCAGCTTACAGACATTATTACAGTCCAAATTAAAGTACAACAACCAGCACTCTCTCACACCGATACATGAAAGGAAAAGTACGGAAAGGAAATACAGAATGGAAATACATCTCACAACACACACCAATACAGATAACTAAAACTCCACGGCTTCTGGGTCGTACGCAGGCTCCTCGTACTCTGGAGCGATCTCCTCGATCAGGTCGTCGTCTGTCGGTGCCACAAGTGGAACCGAAGGTAAGTCACAAAGATTCTAAACAAAGAAAAGGAGTACTGTACAAGTATGACAAGCAGAAGTAAAGTACGGTGTAGTGTCTGTACAAGTGCAGAAAGTAAAGTGCTACAAGTGCAGAAAGTAAAGTGCTACAAGTGCAGAAAGTAAAGTGCATGACTGTAAAGAAGTAACTGTGCAAGCTCCACTAGAACTACGTGACTCAAGTCGGAGAGTACAATATGTGACCGTTCAGTTCGTCTCTTGCCTGGGTGCTACCCAGACGAATGCCGGTACCCAGGCAGCAGTATGGTTTGCCGAAACGCAGGCAGCAGGACAGGGCGCCGAAACACAGGCGACAGGACAGGTAGACCAAACTCTAGTCACTCCCGTACTCTCGCAAACTATGAGTTACCCCAAAACCCGGTGATGTGTCAAGTACAAGTTCTCTACATGATCGTTCCATGAAATGTTCCAAGTCAAGTCCAACACAAGAAAAGTGGCATGTGTTTCCGTGCTTCGAGCACGTAGTAGTGCGGTGCTACAAGTTCGTACGAGCACAGTGGCTAGTTTCTAAGGTTAGAACCTATCGTGACTTACCAAAATTAATACCGTTGTAGTAAGCCTGAAGAGGATCTAGGGCTTTCTCTGAGGCTAGTACACCAGAGTCCGTACCTGCAACACAAAATACTTAATTAGTAAAAAACACGACCTTTTTCTTATTTAATAATTAGGTTAGTTTGATTTTTAAACTCATTAAAACGGTGTCAGAAAATATTTAAAATTTTTATATAAACCTAAAATAATTATTTAGATTTTACTGCAAGAGGGGAGAATTTTCAGAAGCTTCTGTAATTTCTTATAATTTTTAGAAACTCAAAATAGTTTAAAAAACCCAGATTATTTAAGTTACGTGTATCTTCCGTAATTTCTTACGGGAGCAATACAAGTCGGAATGACTTGAGTGAACAGTCAAAATGACCGTCTCGAAGTCTATTATCACATATAATTTTATCAAATATTAGTGTAGGTAAAACCAGCGAGTTACGATTTTTAGAATGAATTAAACCCATTTAATCTTTAGGTTCGAAAAATCATTTTGGAAAAAGTAGACTCCTGGTCGAGGTAAGACCAGCGCCAATGGCTCCGAAATGTCGTTTCTGATTTTCTGGGACTATCCACTCATTTTTTTGGGCCCTGTATAATTAGTTATGTATTTTATACCATAAAACTCCATTAATAATCATTTAATAATATGAAAATTCGAGATTTCTCACTATTTACAAGTTTGCCACTGGCAAAACTTACGTACCCCGATCAACGACGCCGGCGGGGGGGGGGGGCTTACGGCGAGCGGAGGCGGGGGCTGAAGGTGGCGGCGACGGCGGGGGGCAGAGGCGGGGCGGCGACGGCGAAGGCGAAGGCGGCGTCGCGGCGGGCTTCACGGCAACGGCGTGGGGGAGGGCGAACGAGGCGGCGGCTGAGGCGCTTGGGGTGCTGGGGGCTTCGGGGGCCTTCGGCGACGGCGGCGGGGTGTCGGGCGGAGCGGCGGTTGAGGCGGCGCAGCACGGCGGCGGATCGCCGGAGGGAGAGGGAGGGCGTGAGAGAGAGAGTACGAGAGAGCGGGGGGGGGGGGTTTGCCCGTGCGATTTGTGAGGGAGAGGGATTAACTGAGGGTTTTATAATTAAACTTAATTATTATAAAATTAGCTGGTAATTAAATACTTAGTCAAACAATTTATGATGTTAGGTAGTTAGGTGTTGAAAAATGGCATTAGGTTTAGACTAAGTGTTGAAACGTTTAAGGTGTCACCTCCATGTGTTTGTCATGTTAGGGTAGGTAGGGATTAAGGGTAATTAGTAATTAAGTAAAAGGATTAAAACGTAATTAGTAGATAATGTCAAAATACAAAATTACGATTTTGCCCCTACTAGTAAACGTGTCCGGAAAATTACGAAAACATACTCACGGGATCGTATCGTCGCGAGGATGGCGAATACGAAGTCCGTTTCAGGGTTTGGGCTACGGAAATACTAGTTTTTGGCCAAAACGTTTAGGAAGCGGGTCTGTGGGTTCTCTATTGAAACGATATCAGAAAATTACGAAATTAATGTGGGGCGCCCTAAATGATCATAGGATGCTACTGCAGAAGTTTGAAATCGTTTTGAAAAAATTTGTATAGAAAATAAATTCATTGACCCAAAACTGCAATATCTGAAAATGAATTTTTATCAGATCTTTTAGAGGTATTTGATGAAATCTGATCTTGCTAAAATACTCCATAACTAGTCTGGTACTCCAAAATATTTTTATAGGAAATTTTTGGAATCAGTTAAAACTCCTAACAAACCATTATAAAAATACAATTAAAATGAAATTACTTTAAATACTTAATTTAAATGTATTGGAAAAATACAGGCCGTTACATTGTACCCTCCTTAAAAATAATTCCGTCCTCGGAATTTAAAAATATTTCTGAAATAAATAATTGATATTATAAAGAAGCTCAAGCAAATAAATGATTGAAAAGATAGTAATCTTTATAAATCAGGTTGTAAATAACATGAAATGTGATAAGAAAATATGGGATGTCACCAATTTATTATTATCACCATAGCTACTTCAGATTCATCAAGTAGGCAAAACATAAAATAATGATATTACTCGGAAATGATAATGAGGATGATGATGACATCTGAACTTGGGACCTGATCAGGTGAAAAGTCAATAGCAAGCACGCCAAAGAGAAGAACGGAACGTCTAGAATATATAAACGATGATTACATGGTCTCAATCATGTAAATCATCGCCATAACATACAAAAACGTAAGGGATAAACCTAGTGCGTCCTTACGGTTACAACTTAACCAGCCGAACGCAAAGGGCTTCATCTGCCACGCTACCAGATTACAAGCCATTACCCAGATCAACACATACAGACAAGTATAAGGCCAACTCTCGAAAGTCAAGCTCATCACTACCACTTGTCCCAGCAGTCTCCATAACATCCAACAAGAAACCTACATCCTAGCCGTCTCCCAAATCCGAGCACAAGACCGACATCCAACTTCAACGCCTAAGCCCAAAAGTATGCCAATACCCAATCCTAAGGATACTGCTTGCCAATACCATAGGTCGACATCTACGGTAAACACCATCAGCCCTAAGCAGTTCAACGACCAAAAACTCAGGATCCTACAAGCACTAAGGAGCACCCCTAAGAAGCACTCGAAGCTGGGCAGCTCAAGGGGGAAGAACCAGAAAAAGGAGCTCGAAATAATGCCAAGAGCGGCGGGTTCCCAATATCCCGACCATACGGCAACAGCGAGGGCGACGGCGAGGACTGTTGCTAAGGCCAAGAATCCCAAAACAGAATGTCGAGGGGCCATCGGCGGCCGCGGGTCCATGGCGGCGAGGGCTGCGACTGGCTGACGATCCATGGCGGCGATCTCCGGGATGGGGTGGAGCGGAAACTGGTGGATCTTTGGGTGAAGCCGAAGGAGTTGTAGGGGAGATGGGTCGTGTTCGCTTGGGGAAGAGGCCGGGAGGAGGGGTGGAAGTCGTAGGGGAAGCCACGGGATGGCTTGGCGAGGAAGAGAAGAGGATTTAAAGAGGGGCACCGAAAGTCGTTGGTAGGGTAGGCTAGGTTAGGTGGAACCGAGGCTCGAGGTGAGGAAGCGGACAAATGAATTAAAGAGGGGGAGGTGGTCGGTGGGAAAGGAATCGGGTACAAGATGAAAGTAGGGGCTAGAAGAGAAACACGAGTTTAAGAAGGATGACAAGAAGCAAACTGTCTACACTTGTACGCCAGGTTTGGGTCATCTCAAAATCTCCAGCACCATCCTCCAATATTTCTGAACGTCCTTCGATCTGCTTTAGTTGAGGAATCCGAACTTCTGATGACCGAAAACTCGAACACTACCCTCCTTAAAATAGACGTAGCTAGAGTTCAAGCAAACTAGAGATAGAAGATTCTAAGAAGGTCAATCGAAAGGTCATCAAGATAAAGGAAGGTTGGTAGTGGAGAAGATCGATGACGTCACATAATCATGATTCACGTCCTTGCGGTCCAGCGGACACGGCCAGGGAAGTGACTAAGCCAGGATCACTTATGCCTAGTCTAGCTAGGTTGATCCAACAGACTTTAGCCAAGCACATTGACCGATATCATGGTCCATTGAAGGAAGATCATCATTCATATGGGTGCCACCGACACAGAAGGATTTTTTTTTAAACAACTAATTAATCCTATTTAGATTTTGATAATGGCTTTTATTATGACCAGGTATGTCAACTCCATTGGGGCTCTCCGAGATGTTCCCGTCCGTCTTTCGAGTGTCAAACCTGCATTCACAAAAAAGATGCCAGCTTAGTCGAGTATCGTATACGATACATCCTGGTTTTACTATACTGTTCACGAGGTATTTTGCACGGACCTGCGTGGGCCACCAAACTTGTAACGACCCGCTCTCGGGGGCCCGTTACTTATTTGATATTTGCGCAGGTCCTGCAGTTTACCAGTGAAATCAGCATAGTCACAACGCAGAGATGTACCAACAACACTCAAACCAGCTTACAGACATTATTACAGTCCAAATTAAAGTACAACAACCAGCACTCTCTCACACCGATACATGAAAGGAAAAGTACGGAAAGGAAATACAGAATGGAAATACATCTCACAACACACACCAATACAGATAACTAAAACTCCACGGCTTCTGGGTCGTACGCAGGCTCCTCGTACTCTGGAGCGATCTCCTCGATCAGGTCGTCGTCTGTCGGTGCCACAAGTGGAACCGAAGGTAAGTCACAAAGATTCTAAACAAAGAAAAGGAGTACTGTACAAGTATGACAAGCAGAAGTAAAGTACGGTGTAGTGTCTGTACAAGTGCAGAAAGTAAAGTGCTACAAGTGCAGAAAGTAAAGTGCTACAAGTGCAGAAAGTAAAGTGCATGACTGTAAAGAAGTAACTGTGCAAGCTCCACTAGAACTACGTGACTCAAGTCGGAGAGTACAATATGTGACCGTTCAGTTCGTCTCTTGCCTGGGTGCTACCCAGACGAATGCCGGTACCCAGGCAGCAGTATGGTTTGCCGAAACGCAGGCAGCAGGACAGGGCGCCGAAACACAGGCGACAGGACAGGTAGACCAAACTCTAGTCACTCCCGTACTCTCGCAAACTATGAGTTACCCCAAAACCCGGTGATGTGTCAAGTACAAGTTCTCTACATGATCGTTCCATGAAATGTTCCAAGTCAAGTCCAACACAAGAAAAGTGGCATGTGTTTCCGTGCTTCGAGCACGTAGTAGTGCGGTGCTACAAGTTCGTACGAGCACAGTGGCTAGTTTCTAAGGTTAGAACCTATCGTGACTTACCAAAATTAATACCGTTGTAGTAAGCCTGAAGAGGATCTAGGGCTTTCTCTGAGGCTAGTACACCAGAGTCCGTACCTGCAACACAAAATACTTAATTAGTAAAAAACACGACCTTTTTCTTATTTAATAATTAGGTTAGTTTGATTTTTAAACTCATTAAAACGGTGTCAGAAAATATTTAAAATTTTTATATAAACCTAAAATAATTATTTAGATTTTACTGCAAGAGGGGAGAATTTTCAGAAGCTTCTGTAATTTCTTATAATTTTTAGAAACTCAAAATAGTTTAAAAAACCCAGATTATTTAAGTTACGTGTATCTTCCGTAATTTCTTACGGGAGCAATACAAGTCGGAATGACTTGAGTGAACAGTCAAAATGACCGTCTCGAAGTCTATTATCACATATAATTTTATCAAATATTAGTGTAGGTAAAACCAGCGAGTTACGATTTTTAGAATGAATTAAACCCATTTAATCTTTAGGTTCGAAAAATCATTTTGGAAAAAGTAGACTCCTGGTCGAGGTAAGACCAGCGCCAATGGCTCCGAAATGTCGTTTCTGATTTTCTGGGACTATCCACTCATTTTTTTGGGCCCTGTATAATTAGTTATGTATTTTATACCATAAAACTCCATTAATAATCATTTAATAATATGAAAATTCGAGATTTCTCACTATTTACAAGTTTGCCACTGGCAAAACTTACGTACCCCGATCAACGACGCCGGCGGGGGGGGGGGGGGCTTACGGCGAGCGGAGGCGGGGGCTGAAGGTGGCGGCGACGGCGGGGGGCAGAGGCGGGGCGGCGACGGCGAAGGCGAAGGCGGCGTCGCGGCGGGCTTCACGGCAACGGCGTGGGGGAGGGCGAACGAGGCGGCGGCTGAGGCGCTTGGGGTGCTGGGGGCTTCGGGGGCCTTCGGCGACGGCGGCGGGGTGTCGGGCGGAGCGGCGGTTGAGGCGGCGCAGCACGGCGGCGGATCGCCGGAGGGAGAGGGAGGGCGTGAGAGAGAGAGTACGAGAGAGCGGGGGGGGGGGGGTTTGCCCGTGCGATTTGTGAGGGAGAGGGATTAACTGAGGGTTTTATAATTAAACTTAATTATTATAAAATTAGCTGGTAATTAAATACTTAGTCAAACAATTTATGATGTTAGGTAGTTAGGTGTTGAAAAATGGCATTAGGTTTAGACTAAGTGTTGAAACGTTTAAGGTGTCACCTCCATGTGTTTGTCATGTTAGGGTAGGTAGGGATTAAGGGTAATTAGTAATTAAGTAAAAGGATTAAAACGTAATTAGTAGATAATGTCAAAATACAAAATTACGATTTTGCCCCTACTAGTAAACGTGTCCGGAAAATTACGAAAACATACTCACGGGATCGTATCGTCGCGAGGATGGCGAATACGAAGTCCGTTTCAGGGTTTGGGCTACGGAAATACTAGTTTTTGGCCAAAACGTTTAGGAAGCGGGTCTGTGGGTTCTCTATTGAAACGATATCAGAAAATTACGAAATTAATGTGGGGCGCCCTAAATGATCATAGGATGCTACTGCAGAAGTTTGAAATCGTTTTGAAAAAATTTGTATAGAAAATAAATTCATTGACCCAAAACTGCAATATCTGAAAATGAATTTTTATCAGATCTTTTAGAGGTATTTGATGAAATCTGATCTTGCTAAAATACTCCATAACTAGTCTGGTACTCCAAAATATTTTTATAGGAAATTTTTGGAATCAGTTAAAACTCCTAACAAACCATTATAAAAATACAATTAAAATGAAATTACTTTAAATACTTAATTTAAATGTATTGGAAAAATACAGGCCGTTACATATAATGTCTGAAAAGTACTTCAACTTGCTAGATAAGGAAAAACAAGCAGATAAATAGTTTCTCAAAAATGAAAGCTACAATGTATAGAAAATGGATAATGTCCTCAGTCGAGCAGGTCATCGTTTGAGAAGTCCTCAGCGATGAACCTGATTGGTGCCAGGTCTTCTTGAACCACCAGGTTTGTCTCAGCTTGCTTCTGGCTCACTTTGTACAAGTCCTGCAGGTGGCGTGAAGTCCGACAATTCCTGGACCAGTGTCCAGTCATGCCACACCTGTGGCACTTATCTTCCCAGTCCTTTCTGGGGGCAGATGTCTGGCCGTCGTCCTTTCTTTTCCACACATTATTCTTCTTCCTCCCCTCATTGTTGCTTCTGGGAGGGGGTCCTCTAGCCTACTTCTTCATTGCTTTGCCCTTCTGGGGTTTGCCTTTGAAGTTGCTCCTCTTCTTCTGGGAGGAGCTGTGATGCGCTTCATGCGCTGGAGCAGTGCCGGTAGGGCGTGAGTTATGGGTGGCCAGAAGAAGGTCACAATTCTGCTCTGCCATCAGAAGGCATGAGAGAAGCTCTGAGTATTTCGTGAACTTGCGTTCACGATACTGTTGCATTAGTATAACATCCTTCTCATGGAAGGATGTATACGTCTTCTCTAACATGCGCTCCTCCGTCACCTTTTCACCAAACAACTTCAGGCGTGAGGTGATGCTAAAGAGTGCCGAGTTGTACTCGGCAATAGACTTAAAGTCTTGGAGACGGAGGTTTTCCCATTCATATCGCGCCCGAGGAAGTATAACATCTCTTTGATGTTTATACCTATCCTCGAGGGCGGTCCATAACTCATACGAGTCTTCCACCGTGAGGTACTCGGCCTTCAGGGTCTGATCGATATGGCGTCTGATATAGATAATTGCTTTCGCTTTATCTATATCAGAAACCTTATCGCCTACATCGATGGCGTGGATCAATCCCTGTGCTCGCAGATGGAATTTTATGTCCAACTGCCAGCTTAAGTAGTTCTTGCCTGAAGCATCCAAAACGTCGAAATCGACGCTCGCAATTTTGGCCATTTATCACTCTAGCATGTAAAAAGATAGGAAATAATTAGATATTTTCGCAGAAAAATAAATAATCAAGCACATCAGACATAAATATTTGCTGCGTGGATCGGCTAATCACCATAATTAATTACAGTCCTTTCAGTCCCAAAAAGAAAGAAAGTACAACTCGGGAACCCCCGTGGGCCCCTATTCTTCTGGAATAGTCCTTCATCTTCTTGAGGCGTCCGCCGGGCTTGTAATGTTACAAAATTAGCCTCACTACATTTTTCTCTCAAAAAAGAAAATAATGCATGAAAAATAAAATGGTGATAACTAGCCGATCCAAAACCACAACAAATATTAATCATTCGTCGCAGGCAGTTATAATGCAGCAGGCATCATCACAGTCAGTTTATTCATCACAGGCAATTTAATCATCACAGGCAGTTTATAATGGAAAATGAAATCTATCGTTTAAAAATTATTGGACCACTAGGCAACGTCATACACCGTTAGGTTAGTTAACTAACGGCAGAGCGGTCGCAGGATCTTCTTAATTTTTAAACGTTTAAAGAAAATCATATAATCCAAATATAATGGCGATGAGTAAAAATCACATGTAATTTTGTCCAGATTATAACGAAAAGAAATCGCAATTAAATCTGAAAAATATTTGAAAAATCGAAAAATTTTCTGGGTCAGAAACCCTAGTTAGGGTTTTGGGGTATGCACGCCGGGCCCGTAGCCGCTCTTGGCGGTCGGGCCCGTCCGCCGCAGTAGGCGGCGGCGGCGGTTGCCCGCCGCTACAGGCGGCGGGGAGCCCCGCTGTCGCAGCGGCAGGGGTTGCCCGTCGCTGCAGGCGGCGCGGAGCCCCCGCCGTCGCAGCGGCCCCGCCGACGCAGCGGCGGGGTATCCCGTCGCTGCAGGCGGCGGGGTTTCCCTGTCACTGCGAGCGGCGGGGAGCCCCGCCGTCGCAGCGGCGGGGTTTCCCCGTGCCCCGCCGTTGCAGCGGCGGGGTTTCCCCGTCGCTGCAGGCGGCGGGGAGTTCCCGCCGCCGCAGCGACGGCGGGAAGGCCCCGCCACTGCCGGCGACGGGGGGGCATGGGTGAAACCCTTTAGGGTTTTCGGCGATTTTTGGAGAAAAAAATTGGGTAAAAATCCGATTTTTAGTGGGATAAACCAGTTTTATTCTACCAAAAGACGTTTTTATTGTAAAAAGTTGATTTTTAACAATAAAAACGATAAAATTTTGATCGATTGATCCAAAAAAATTGAATCTCTACATATGCGCATATGCAAAATTTAGATCTAGGAAGAAAGTTACCTCTAGATCCTACCCGCCGGATCTAGCGACGTTCGGTGAAGGAAGCCCGTTCGCGTCGCGTCCGTCCGTCGGCAGAGGTTCGGCTCAACTGACGAGCGTGCTAATAACGTGTTGTAAACGTGGTGGCTATGGAATCCATAGCCCTGTATTTATAGTGGTAGGGTTACATAATGGGTGGATACCCACTAACGGGTAGGCCCACCAAAAGCCCGTTTATAACAATACACTATTTATTTTGATACTAAGTATAATTAAATGAATACAAATAGTGGTAATCAAATGTTTAAATAGCAATGGGCCCGCCCAATTCTTTGTCTCCACTGCTAGGAAAGCCAAAAAAAATAAAAAAAACCCAAATTTCTGACGTGTTGCAGCTCTTGGGTCCCACCTTTGGTGGAATCCTTTGTATTCCTGGCTTTTGGAAGAGAAAACGAAAAGGACTTGGGATTCATATTACTGCCTGCCACGTAAGACAACAATCTCTCAAGAACCAAACCGCAAAAGAACACACCAAACGAAAGGGAGACATGATTCCAATAAACAGTGGATGAATAGTATCCAAATGAAGAATCCTGTCCAACTATTGGAGAAAAGAACAGGCCCTTAGTTACACAAGAAGAATCTGATTGTATAATCATATTGTCTTATATATATAGCCAAATATCATGGATAATCTCGTTATCAGCAGACAAAACCCATAGTCAGCTTTTCCAATTAAACTCTCTCTTCTAGTCGATTGGTGCCATCCTCGTGGGGTCAAAGCCTGTTTCAACCTAGACTGGCTCATAGGTCAAAGCCTGTTTCGACCTAGATTGACCATAAGGCAATCCAGAACTTGCCAATGCAATCTAGAGTGAGCCCATAAAGGGTGAAAACCAAGACATGTCATGTTGGGAGAATCCAACACTTGTTCAAGCAAACCAAAGTGAGTCTCTTCAGAACATGTTCAAAATTAACTACTGTCTAAAACATGTTCAAAATTAACTACTCAGTGTAAAATCAACATTTGCATTGGTGGGCAAAACCAAAATGTGTCCCGTAAGTTGAAACCAAAACATGACCATCACGACAAAACTATAATTTAAGCATCAAGTGTCCGATACTACAATTGAACCAAAACCGATCCATACTTTCTATATATAACGATTTAGTTGAGAAATATGAATCATTGAAGCATGGTTATGACAAGTTAACATTTGAGCATAATGCATTATTGCATGATCATGGATGTTTGAAGATTGAACAAGATAAATCTCTTGTTACATTAAATACTGCTAAATTAATTATTGAAGAATTGATAATTGAGAATGATAGATTAGTTGTTCAAAATTCGTTGCTCATGGATGAATGTAAGAATATTGATGCTAGAATTGATATGCTCTTTAGTAATTCATCTTTACGCAAGCAAAAGCATGATGAATATATATATATAGACACACACACACACACACACACACACACACACACACACACACACACACGTTTGATAAGTTTAACAGCAATGCAGCTTGAGTGCAATTTTCTTGTGTAGTCATGATTGTATGCATAATGATGTTGTTAGAGATAAAAAGAATTATATTGATCATTTGCATGCTAGAAATGTATAGAATGTTTGCATTCAAGAAGAACGTTAGTACCAATGTTTTGCATCATGTACATGTTGATTAATCATTTGAGACACATTATAGATATTTTGTGAAACAACATATAATGCATTACGCTAGAAATCGTATGATTTAAAGGTGGGTTTCAAAGCATGCATGTGATTTGGATAGAAATTCTTATATTTATAATTTTGTGAATACTATCCATCATTCTAGAAATTATATGCATGTAGGTTCTAAGAAATCTAAACCCAAATGGGTTTGGGTTCCTATTGGATGCTTTTCTTTGAAACCATAGTTTTCATGTATCCACGCTTGTAATGCTTATCTCGTTGATTTCCATATTTAATCACCACAAACTAACCACATGGACTCAAAAGCAAAGAGTGCCAAAGTATCATGATTTTTCATGAACTCATAATTGAAGAGATTTGAAGATTGTCTGCCTCCAAAATTTGCACAATTTCAGTAGGATAATTAAAATTAAATCTATATTGAGCTTTAAAATTGGTCATAGAAATTATTTTAAAGTTTGAGTTGAATACAGTAAACAACCTTACACCTTTCAGCTTTTTAAGAATGTTTTGATTTAAAAAAAACAAAGTTTTAGGGGGTGATTTGGGGAATTTTAAAACTTAAGTATATTAAAAAATGTGAATAGTTTAAGGCAGTTTCTAAAGGATAATGCTGGCATATTTGCTGGAAAATATCATATTTGTCTCCT
This sequence comes from Scilla litardierei, assembly GCA_030789695.1. Taxonomy (NCBI): domain Eukaryota; kingdom Viridiplantae; phylum Streptophyta; class Magnoliopsida; order Asparagales; family Asparagaceae; genus Scilla; species Scilla litardierei. The sequence goes on from CM061138.1 coordinate 30,618,666, forward strand.
ATCATTAGAATAATAGTTGCCGTCTTAATTGTACGGCTAATTTTCTTAAAATTACCAGTATTACTCACTGTTTTCCTAAAATACTATCATGAACTTTGAAAATAACATAAAAATATTTTGAACTTTATTTTTATTATAGGATTTAATGTAGAAAAGGTGACACCTGATCCAATGGATCAGGTGCTAAGACACAAAAAAGGTGGAAAGTAGAAGCCCCTACATGGGCTTGTACTCGATGGGTCCCACCTTTTTGTTTCTTGCACCTGATCCATTTGATCAGGTGCCACCTGCTCTACATTCGTCCCTTTATTATATTAGTTCTTTTTTATACATAGGAATACAGTAAAGCACGCGACGACCGGGTCTCGATTCGGCGCCTCCAGGAGGGAGGGGAGAGAGAATGCCATTTGAGCAATTGCTCATTGGCCTTAGAATAGTTCTTTAAGTCATTACAAGATAGTTGTAGTTTTTTTTCAAATGTTATTCAAATATTGGGGCTTAATTTCGCAAAACTACCTCATACTTTTACTGAATTCCAAAAAACCTCTCTTACTATGATATAATCGCAAAACTACCTCATAATTTCATTTTAGGTTTCAGAAAAGCTCCCAACGTGACCGCCGTTTGTTTAACGTGAGCACATGATGGTCAGAGGTCAAGTAATGCCTAAAATGCCCTTTGACTTACGTTTATAATGTTCATATGCTTAATTTCGCAAAACTACCTCATACTTTCACAGAATTCCAAAAATAACTCTATATATATATATATATATATATATATATATATATATATATATATATGATATAATCGCAAAACTACTCCAAACTTTCATTTTAGGTTTCAAAAAGTTCCCAATGTGACGACCGCTTGTTTGACATGAGCACATAATGGTTAGGTGTCAAGTAATGTCTAAAATGCTATTTGACTTACCTTTATAATGTTATTTTGAGTATTATTATTTCAAGAGAAATAATAATATGTCAAGGAAAAGAATTGTGCGGCACTTCCCCATTCCAATCGCAAATCTGTGCGGAAGTTTGGTGGAGATGTCTTCGTGTTCGTTATTTCGTCGTGTGACATGTTGTTGCTTTTACGGTGGGGCGGCCGTCCTCAAGATATATGGAACAAAAAAGAACCCTAATCGTTTGTTTTGGATATGCCCTAATTGGAAGATGATAGACTACAGCCATTTCCGGTGGGCAACCAACGAAGACGTCTTCAAAAGACCAACAGATAATCATGAGAATGTAAATACTATGCCCTAATTTTCATGATTGATCTTGTTGCGGTTCAAGTCCGCCAACAGTGAAATTTGTTGTTTGAGGGAATCACGGGTACAATGATTACAAGTTTTTGGCTAATGGCAAGGTTAGCTCGACTCGGAACTCGCTTCAGAGGTGAAGGATCCAAGGTCGTCGAAGGTCGCCGAATCTCGGTAGCTGAGGCGAGCTTCCTGCGAGAATAGAAAATCGTCAAAAAGGCGGGGTTGGCTGTCAGCCCGTAGCCGCTTCGATGCTTAAGTCAGTAAGTGACTTGAAATATGTGTGTCGGACACGCTTGGCGATCTTCAGACAGATCGGCCAAGCGTGGCGAGCTTGTGAGGAAGGCACGAATATGTGGAAGATATTCGAACTTGAATATAGAAATGAGTAGAGATTTTAACTGACCAACCCCCTCTATGGAGGCAGGAGGGGGGTATTTATAAAGCTGAGAGTCGGTTCCTCGCCGTCCCATCAGCTGTCGAGTCTGCTTAGCTAGAGGAGAAGTGATGGGTTGGCGTGGTGTGTCAGAGATGTTTTTCGCATTAATGGTGGCAAACGGTGTCAGATGCATTAATGAGACAGAAAGGACGGCCATCAATTCTCGCCCTTAACCTTTGACATTAATGGAGGGTATGTGGCCCTACGTCAAGCTCGGCATCCTCCGACCGTCTGACCGTACTTCCAGTTGGAGAGTAGGCGAGCTTCTCCTGGCATGGCGAGCATATTGATTGACCGGGTGAACTTCTTTGGTCGACCTGGGAGGCGAGCTTGTTGTACGGCAAGGCGAGCTTCCTTGGATAGAGGCGATCTTCCGTGCGGGCTAATTCCCTTCACATGTGGTCGGAGAGCTGTTCGCTCGGGCTTCCAGTGTTTGTGGGCCTCAGTTACATGGGCCGGTCTTAAGGTCGTAACAGATTTGTTGGTGTGTTGGAGATTTCTTCGTTGGTTGCCCACCTGAAATAGCTGTAGTCCGTCGTCTTTCAATTAGAGCATCGCCAAAACAAATGACCATGGTTCTTTTTTGTTCCACGTCTCTTGAGGACAGCTGTCCCACCGCAAAAGTAACAACACGCCACACGAGGAGATGAAGAACATGAAGACATCTCCGCCGAACTCCTTTACAGATATGCGATTGAAATGTGGAAATGCCATGCAATTCTTTTCCTTGGCCTGTTACTTAATTTTCATCTTGAAATAATAACACCCAAAAAAACCCAAAAAACATTATAACAGTAAGTCAACGTGTAATTTAGGTATTACTTAACACCTAACCATCACATGCTCACGTCAACCAAGTGGTCGTCATATTGAGGAGTTTTCAGAAACCTAAAATGAAAGTATGAGATAGCTTTGCGATTATATCGTAGCAAGAGGTAGTTTTTTGGAATTATGTGAAAGAATGAGATAGTTTTGTGAAATTAAGCCTTACCAGATTCCGCTGAAATGAGATGGATCATGCGATATTATTAAAGTGGGGGTAACTTTGTCAATTCAATTTTCCGTTAACAGAAGTTTGGGGGTTTATCGAAATATGACAAGTTCATGGTACTTTTGCGATTATATAGAGGTATTTTGTTGGAATTTAGCAAAATTATGAGGTGATTTTGTGAAATTAAGACATGGATTATCTTTTGAAGCTTATAAAAAATTGAAAGAAAAAATATAACTGTGTTCTAAAAAATTGAGAAAATTTTCCCGTAAGGGCATGTTTCTTTCAGTGAGAATGAGTTGAGATTTACTGTTGTAAATAGGAAATCTTGGTGGAATCTTCATGTAGGGCCCACGAGTTGGAAAGTTGGTTTGAGAATTGTATGTGGGCTCCACACAACTTTCTTGTGTTTGTGTGTTTCTTTTGTTGAGAAAGGTATTTGGGAAAGTTTGATGTGTGGCCTACCAATTAATTAATTATAATTAAAAAAGAGGGAGAAAACTGACGGGAATTACTGCGGTTAAAACAGAGGAGAGATAGTGGAGGAGGCCCACAAACCAACTTTCTCGCGGATCCTCGGCGAAATCCGCGCAATTCACGCGGATCGTGCAAGCTCGTCTCGCGGACTCCACGTCAGCGCCAGCGAACACAGCAATCTCCCGAAATTTTCCTCGCAAAGAAACAAATGACTCGACAATGGGTTGATTTGACCACAAACAGTAAATTTTTTGCGCATTATAGCTGCTTTCCGCGAAAAGAAACAGCCCCTTGGATTCTTTAGTTGGCATCAATTGGAAAATTGGAAAACTGAAAGTCTCCCTTCTGTTGTTTTTGGTTACATCAATTGCAAAACAAAAACACATGGAAGTCCGAGTTCAGAGATCAATCGTCATACCCCATGACGCATCCGATGCCCGACCCCATGAGATCCCGTTCAACATCTTCGACCGGTTCGCTCTCGACGCGAGCATGGCCGCCGTCTTCGCCTTCCACCCCCCGCAGCCGCCGAACCCAGCCATCATTCACGGACTGGTCAGGGCGTTGGCGCACTTCCCGACTCTCACTGCGACCGTCGATTATGGCTGCGGGACAAATCGCCCGCGGGTTTTGGTGGGCGGCCGAGGGGGAGGTGCCCGTGTAGTGGAGGCGGCCGCGCCGTCGAAGCTCGCAGACCACTTGCCGCTCGTGCCGCATCCGGATTTGCTGCTCCTGCATCCACCATGCAGTAAGGATCAGGTGAATATATATTTGTCCGATGCTCACTTCAATTTTCATTTTTAGTGAGATCTTAGCTTCGTTCGATTTTTATAATTTTTATACATCAATTTTAGTTGGATTTCAGCATATTTTTACCACAGATATTCTAAATAACCTTCTAGTCTCGGACGTTCTATCTTTTGATTCCCTACTTTAAAGTATTTCCGTAACAATATTAAGATTATTTCTATTCGCAAAATAGAAGTTTGTAGCGATATGGAAAGAGGTGACATAGCCGGCTGTTGACGGTTGACTTCCGGCTACAGTAAGGTGGAGCGTGGCCGCCTCTCGTGATGTGGCACTGCGTCAGCTGAAATATGGGACCCGAAGATGACTGAATCCGGGTCTGAGTGAGTGAGATTCGGGACAGAGAGAGCCAAGCTCGAGCTACTAGGATAAAGCTCGACCTAACTTTGGGTCGTTCGTCGAGCTATCTGCAACGCAGACAGTCGGTGGAGGAGGGGAGGGGGTCGGATCTGGGTTCCGACCCAGATCCATTCCGATGCTTAAGTCAGTAAATGACTTAAGAAGGCTCGGGACAGTCAAGGTCGAGTTGGTGCTGTCTCGCCGTGCTTTTCAGTGAAAGAAATATAAGTGAAGAAGTAGCAAGAAGAGTTGTCAGAGTACATAATACTTAGTATCTCTGGAATTTGTCTCTTGTCATGTAGGTGTTTTGACTATTTATACGTGGATGCGTCCCTTTCGTGTCATTGGCGAATAACAGCCCCCACATTATGATGTCACGATCATTCTTGAAAGATAGGCATAACCGATGTCCACTTACTCCGCCATCAATGAGCTCATTACTAACCATCTCCATTAGCTTCATAAGCTCAACGGGCAAAATATGCAATGCCTTTGACTGGGTGGTTGATGGGCCGCTGCTCCACCTTTGTGGGCATATCCACTTAGTTAGAAATATTCCTCTCCACATTGGGAGCCGGCACAAGGCTGTAACACTGGCTTTTACATCAATTAGCTCAAAAATTATACTTTTAAATGTACCCAATATCTGATGCTTGATTCTTTCTGTATTTAAAAGAGTTCATTCACGCTGCAAACAAAGACTCAAGGTGTTCGGATTTTGTACACGACAAATCTAGATATTTGGAAGGATTTAATTATCGACTGAGTTGAAATTCCCTGAAAATAGCAAGGTGTTTAGATGTATAATTCGAAGCCTATTTCATTGTTAATCCAAGCATTTCTTCACAATCTAAACACTACCAAAATTCCTACCCGCCCGCTAATTTCAAAAATTCTTAATTTCTGCTATCTATCACCTGATCAACTTTAGTATACTGAATTTTTGTTGGGTGCAAAAATGTCATAGCATTGAATTGCATACATTGAACAGAAGCAATTTAGTTGGGTTCAAAAAATCATGCTTTTGTTTGAAGGTACCTCCGCCCACCCTGCTCCAAATCCAGCTCACCCGCTTCCAGTGCGGCGGCCTCATTGTCGGCCTGACCTTCGACCACCGAGTCGCCGACGGCGGTTCAATAAGCACCTTCTTCTCCGCCTGGGGGCAGGCCGTTCGCGGCGACCCGATCGACTCTCGTCCGGTCTACGATCAATCCTGGCTCAAACCCCGGTCCCCTCCGAGATGCGAGTACCAGCACTGGGGGCGTGAGTTTCTGCCCATCACGCAACATCACAAGCCAAGCCCTCAACAGAGCGCAACCAACACTATCAACCCTGGAAAGATAACCAACATACTGTTGCATTTCTCCTCGGACTTCATACGAGACAAGCTGAAACCGAGAGTTAGGGAGAGGTACTCTTCATTTGAGATCCTGTTAGGCTACGTATGGAGGAAGGTTATAATAGCTCGCCGCGCCGGCCGTGGACTCCGTACGTCCGCAAGGGTTTCGGTCAACGGCAGGCCGAGGATGAAGCCGGCGGCGCCCAAGAACTATTTCGGTAACTTGGTCCTGAGCGCGTGCCCGGAGACGACCGTGAAAGAACTGATCGAAGGAGGCGTCGCCGGGGCAGCCAAAATTGTCCATGATTCGATACTCGACGTTGGAGAGAAGTATTTCCGATCCTTCATAGATTTCGGTGCGATACACGGAGACAAGGATCTCGAGCCTGCTTATGGTGAGAGTGCGGGTGGCGAGTCGTCGGATATAGAGGTTACGAGCTGGCTAGGGTTCAAATTTGACGAGTTGGACTTCGGCGGCGGAGGAGAGATGTGCGCTTTCTTGCCGACGTGGTCGCCGTTCGATGGGTGGCTGGTGTTCTTCCCTTCGGTGTACGAGGACGGAGGCATAGATGTGGTTGCTTGCTTGTTGGAGGAACACGCTGCCGTTCTGAGAGAGATGGCTCACTCCGTCGTGGGTCCGTTCAGTTGCCTGTGAATCGAAATCCAGTGGTCTTCAAATTGGTTACTTTGTAGCCGAGATATGCTTGAATTTATCGGATTAGATCTCTTAATGTCCTTGTGAGTCCCAGATCATCTTTCTTTGGTTACTTGGAATGTATGCCGTGATTAATACAACCCCTGTGAGAAATTCTTGAACTTGATTCGAAGTGTTGAAATATGTGATACAAAACACTCAAAAAAAAACCAATGGCTCCCAGAAATGACAACTTCTGGGGTTGGAGCTGTCACTTCGGATGTCACTTGTGATGGTATGAATGGTGGCAAAGGCTCAAATTCAGGCTTCCACACGGCATTGAGCTCCTCCATAGCTTCCTGCACATAAGAAATGTCATTGATATCTTCCACAAATGAATCAATAAAGTCACAATTATTAAATTCAGAATCAAAGTAATTTTCAACAAGAAAGTCAAACATATTCACCTCCTCTGCGGCCTTCTCATACCCCCTTGGTAATTTGCATGCATTAAAAATATTCAAATCCAAAGATATATCGTCAAATGTCATCTTAGGATGACCATCCCTATAATTGATCAAAGCGTTATGTGTAGTAGAGAATGGTCTACCTAGAATGATGGGGGTAGAGTGAGTATCTTGGGGTCCTTTGATATCGAGGACTATAAAGTCCACATGGTGGTAAAAATTGTCCACTTGGATAAACACATCTTCGATACAACACTTAGGAACTTTTATAGACCTATCAGCTAATTGTAAAATTACAGATGTTAGCTTTAGCTCTCCTAACTCAAGTTGTGTGTAGACAAGATATGGTATGATGTTGACATGACTAGATCCTACGTCTAATAAGGCTTGTCCAATTTTCTTATTGCCAATTGTGCAAGGTACGATGAGTGCTCCGAGGTCATTAAATTTCTGTGGTGTATGAAGTATAGTGCTAACTTACTCGGTTAAAAAAGCCTTCTTCCTAACATGCAATTGTCTTTTTATAGTGCATGTCTTTCAAAAATTTTGCATACTTAGAAACTTGGTTTATTGAGTTGAGTAAAGGAGTATTATTTGCCACCTTTGAAAATTTTCATGTATTTCGGATTGATACATAGCTTTCTTAGTCAGGATCAAGCATTGAGGATAAGGTGCTGGAGGTACGTATGGATCGGGATAAGGCGTTGGAGGTACGTATGGATCGGGCTCCTCTTCTTAAATGACCTTGTTGGTTGTGCCCTTTCTTGTGCTTGTGCTCCCATCCTGCACTATATTTTGGCTTTGAACTTCTTCCTCATGCTCAAGCTCTTAGCGTGGTGGCTCTGGCTTCTCTATTTTCCTTTCACTCCTAAGAGTGGTCACAACTTGACATGGTTTGATGTTACCACCTCCTAAAGATGATGAATTCATGTTAGGATTCAGGAGTGGCTGCAATGGAAGCGTCCCCTTCTCCAAGCTAGCGGCGAGCTTTACCAAACTTTCGCTCATTTTCTGAAATTGTTGAAACTGCTGGCTTTGAGCCTGATGCGTTTGTTGGATCTGCTGAATTTGTTGGAAATGAGCTTGTTGCTGCTGCATCTGAGCCTGTTGTAACTGTATGATTTGTTGAAGTGCATCTCCAAGGGGCTGTGGATGTGGTTCATGTAACAGCTCTGGATTCTTCCTTTAGTTCCCCCTTGATAGCTGTTGTTGAATGGTGGTGGCTTGTAGGGAGGAGGTGCTTGTTGATGTGGTTACAGAGGTCCAAACTAAGATTTGGATGATTACAACATCCCTTGTTGTACGTGTTTGAGTTGAATCCTTGGTAATTGGTAGACACCTGATTCATCTCTGTGGGATTGCTCAGCACGTCCTTCAAAGCAAAGAGCATTGGGGCAAATGGATGTGTCATGGCCCATGGTATTGCATAATGCGTAACTTTGCTCCACTTCAATTCTGTGGACCCCCTTCAGCTTTAGATCTTGAAGCTTCTTGTTGAAGAAAGCTTCCCATTTAGCTTCTATGGCATCTTTAGGTTTCAGAGTGTAGGGACCACCTTCTCCAGCTAATTAGGATGATGAAATATATACCATGTCATACTTTGAGGAAGTGTCCCATGTTTACACTTTTTCTCTGACGCTCTCTAGATATTCCCATGCTTCATCTAGTTTCTTATTGAAAAATCCCCCGTTGCACACAATTCCCACAAACTGCTTCATCTGGGGTTGCAATCCATCTTAGAAGAAACCGATTATCATGCTTTTATCAAAGCCGTGCTATGGGCACGCCAATAGAAACTCATTGAACCTCTCCCATATTTGGTAAAATGTTTCATATTGTTCTTCTGGGCAAAGTTCATTGTTTGTCTCTTGAGGCCCGTGTCTTGTGTAGAGGAAAAAATTTCTTTAAAAATTCTGCTTGTAATCCAAGCCAAGTGGAAATAGAATGTGGCGATAAAGTATTTAACCAACTCTTAGCTTTATCTTTGAGAGAAAACCGAAATAACTTGAGGTAGATTGTGTCCTTACTAGTCTTTACATCAAAGCATATGAACATATGGAATTTTCTTCTAGCCAGTCACTTAATAGTTTGGTCAATCTCTATAGTAAAGCAGTTCGTATCGATCACTATTTAGCCATGCATTACGCTTAAACAGATCTTTAACAAAGAATATCAACAAGTGCAGAACTGGAAATAATTATTTAAAAAAGTAAGGAAAAGCACAGTTTGGGTACAGATTCATGGTCGACCCTTATTATGTCAGATCTTACTGTTCTCTGCCAAGCTCAGAGAACTTATAACACGTCAACCAAAGTAGTCCTAAAACAGATCGGTAACATAGGGCATGTTCTTTTGCTGGAAAGGAGAAATGAGAAAGTTGGGAAAGTTTGGAATCTGAGGTGTTCTTTTGGGTGGAATGTTGTATGAAAAGTGGGGTTAGAAAAGTAAAGTGGGGTCCATCCAACCTTCTTGTGTTCTTTTAGTAGTAGAAAGTTGGAAAGAGAAAGTGGAAAGTTGGTGAGTTGGAGGGGGAGAGAGAGATGAGATAGTGGGACCCACAAAATAGTAACTTTCCACAACTTTTCCATAGTTTCTTGAGGATTACAAAGAATCCCAAAAAAGGTCATTCGAAGTGCAACGTCAACAAACTTTCCACTTTTTACTTTCCGACAAAAGAACAAACTCAAGGAAAGTTGATTGAGAAAGTAACAACTGATCAGTTTAGCAATAAAGTCAAATCAACTCAGAAAACAACATGAATGAATAACAGATCAAATCAGTAACAGTTTAGTTCAATAGTAATGGGTCGATAAGCAAAACGTACCAAATAAGCCGATACCAACAGAGCTGAGCAATGGCTACAATGCAGATCGGTAGGCAATAATAGGTCAGGTCGGTGATAACAATGGGCCAAATTGGCAAGTAACAAGCTATTTTCAAATAGATTGTCAATAGCCTTGTCGTTATATAGCTTGCTAGTCAATAGCATTGTTAGTTATAATGATTCTAGCTAGAGCCACAAGCTATTTATGAGAACTTCATCAAATATGCATAACTGAATGGCAACGAAAGCCTTAATATCTTTGATAGTTTTATCTTCATCAAACATCGAACTTGTTATCTTTTCTTTTCCGTACCATGATGCGTCATACGCCAAAATTGTTTTTCCCATTGAGCCTCTTAATTTTATGCTTTTTGGACAATATGCTTTTTGTTATGAACTCAAGAGATGATATCAATCTAAAATGGTTGAGTAGTCATGGCACTAAGCCATGTCTCTCTATATATTCATCCTCAATGGAGTACTAAGAATACCAAGGGACCCCCACTACTAAGTAGTGGGGTGTAATGGAGAGATAATGAGGGGAGGGAGGCCAAAGGCCTCCCTCAACTCACAACACTCTCCATTATCTCTCCATTACCTTGGGTTAAGTATACGAATACTTCAGGATTCAATATGCTAATGAGATAGATACTTCTGGATCCAGAGCCACTGTGATTGCCTCGTTAAAACCTTAGATGTGGAAACCAAGTGGGAAAAAACCAGCAGCTTAACGGAAAAGAGTACAACCAACTAGTGACTTCCCCTGATCTATACAAGCCTTATACTTGTAGGTCTTTTAGCTTTCATTAGGGTGGACACTTCACGGTCCAGAGTTAAATGAGGTTGCCTCATTAAAACATTTGGCTATGGAAAACACAGTGGGAAAACCCATGACTAAGGAAAAAGAGTACAACACTAATATCAACCCCCCTGATCTGTACAAGCTTCAGGCTTGCAGATCTCCTTTGTATCTATACAATCATTTCCTATTCGTCTATACCATCCCTCTTGTTCTGAACGCAATTACAATCATTACTCATCTATACAAGTTTCACTGATATCTGGCGGCTACTGAAAAACAGTGGCGCTCTGGAGTGGTACGCTCTTCGAAGTTGGTAGATGACTCCAAGTTTGTATTACTCAGTCTTTACTGTGTCTGCAAGGTATTGCTGGACCTGGCTGAGCGTATTCTAGACTTGATTCTTGGATGATGAGCTTCTCAAAAGATGTAAACTTTGGAGGATGATGTGAAGATCTTTAAGAGGTGGCCGGCCATTTGTGCTTAGTCATCGCGATGATCAGTAAACCTACATATGCGATATATATTCCTTGACTATTGGAAGTTGCACGGAAGTAGCTTATCCTTGGTCCAGTGGTGCTCTCCAGGACAACATTGTACCTGGCTAACAGCTTTACTGCAAACGGTCTAATAGAGACACATGCATTTGGCCAGATAAAGGAGTGTAACTAGTACACTAGAGCTAGGCTCTTCATGACCTAGGATGTCCTCCCCCTCTTCCAACGACTGGAAGGAGTCATAAATAAGCATCCATTTTAATAGATTGCAAATGGGCATCTTTCTTCATAAACTCCTGGTGTATGAAGAATATAAAAGAATTCCACCATAAAAAGTGTTTTAATCTGTAAGCCGAGATAATACCCTGTTTTGACTAGGTATTTGATATCTCAATGGTCTCTGCAGGAGAACATATTAGAATCATATACTGATATTTGAAGCCTTTATATAGAAGCCGTTCGTACGTCTCTTTTTCATCTCTGATGGTAGAGTATACCCTTCTGGAAGTTTCATATAGATCTATATATCTAATTGCCGTATAGATATGCAGTCACAACGTCCATGAGCTGCATTTCTTGGCTTCTCCAGAGACGTTAGGCTTAATAGGATCACATTTCTTTTATTTATGAAAACCCAACTTATATTCCACAGGTTTTACATATTCAGGTGTATGGACTACTGGTCCAAAGACTTTGCTTTTTCAAGAGTGAGTCCAGCTATATTCTTATTGCCTCGTCCCACTTTGGCCAATCTATGCGTTTACGCTATAGAAAAGTGGGTTGAACGTCATCGTCGTATGTAGCGACGTGAACGACAATAGAGAAAGCAAAATCGACAACGACGACTGTGTTATATCTGTCCAATATCTCTCCAGTACGTACTTAATAAAATGATGTTTATCATATTATTTCCTCTGCAGGGGAAAATTAGGAGGGGAGAGGTCGCTGGTCTGAGCTCAGCATCCTGTGGTGTGATCATTTTAATATATCCAGGAATCTTCCTTTTTCGAGGAACTTTATATTCTGAAACTGGCGGGCGTCCTCTTTTCAATTGAGGTACAGCCAATTCTGCTGCCGGTGGATTGCATCCATTTTTGGGGATGTCAATCCTAGCTGGCGTATTGGCAGCAGGGACGTGTGAACGAACAATCTAATGGTTGTCCATGAATTCATCCGCCAATTGATGTACTTTAGTCTGAATGTGAAGGATCTTCTGGATCTAATCTTCACACAGAAATAGTATACAGATCATGACGAGATTAGGACTTTTGTGTCCCATGATATGGTCTCAGAAGCTCCAGACTTCTTTAGACTGCGTGCCTATTATAATGAGAAATTGCTCATCAAATTCACAGTTATCAAGACGTGGTGATATGTGGACATATATTAGCACATCCAAACACTCTCAAATGAGATATGTTTGGTAGTGAACCATAAGCAAGCGGCATCAGCAATAAGATATGGCCACAAGAGGGTCGTATCGTGATAAGCGATGCGGAATGCAGTATAGCATATCCCTAAAAATCCACATGCAACTGGGATTTAATAATGGACGTGAAATCCATTGGAGTCCCTTTATTAGATACTCTGATAACCCATTCTGAGTATGAACATGCTGCAGGATGTTCAATTTCAATGCCAGTTGCTTGGCAGTAGTCTTGAAAGACATGTGTAGTGAATTCACCTACATTATTAGCTTTGAGAAATATAGATTGCGGGTGGACAAAAAAGGCACACATAAAACCATCTAGTAGATGCATCTATCAGTACAATGAAGTACTGAAATGGGCCGCTTGCGGGGTGAATAGGCCCGCAAAGGTCACCATGTTTTCTCTCAATGAAGCAGGAGACTGTAATCCCACTCTCTGGAGGAAAGGTCTCTCTATAAGTTTTCCCTTTTTACAAAAGGGGACAAGAAAACTCAACCTTTTGAAGAATCTTCAGGTTATCCAAGGGATTCATTTGATGATGCGTCCATCATCGCTGATCCAGGATGACCAAGTCTATTGTGGCAGAGTTGAAAACTCTGGCAATGAAAGGCACTTCTGGTGCACAGTCAAGTTGCTTTACATAGGATGAATATCTATAATGATAGGGACCCGACAGGGGTCCAACGAATCGTACACATATGGTCTTCTGGCCATCCGTTTGACGAGTTATATAAAGATATTCACTATTATTATCCATAGTTTCCAAGGTATGTTCGTTTTAAAGGGAAATATCCTTGAAACTTGGGAGATTCCTATATAATTAAGGAGAGAAATTTGCATCTTATAGTCTCGTTGTATGTGGGAGCAATTTTAATGCTTCATCAGTGCATCGAGGCACTGTCCACAATATATCACACTTCATCTATATATTTGAATGACTACACTTTATAAAATAAAGCTAAATATGCATTCATAAAGTTTTTTGTTTAAAAAGTGAATACAGATGAAGTAAACTAGTATTTAAAATGCAAAAATAAAAGCAAAGTAAGATAAGGCTTAGTCTAGCAAGTCGTCATGATCGAAGTCTTTTTGCGGTCAGCTTGGTTGAAGGATGAGATTCAACCAGATTTGTTTCAGGACGAGGCTGCAGGCTCGCCTGATAAAGATACTGGAGATAACGTGGAGTGCCGCAGTTTCTGGACCAATGTCCAGTCATGCCACATCTATGGCACTTGTCCACCCAGTTCTTCTTGGGAATAGACGGTTGGCCATTGTTGGTACTTGTCCATGTATTCTTTTTCTTCCACTGGTTGTAGTTATTGTTCTGTGGAGGTCCTCTAGCCGGTTTCATCACAGCTTTACCCTTCTAATCTCAGGCCTTCTTCTTGTTCTTCATCTACTGGGAAGAAACCAGATAGGCTTCAGGGAAAGGAGCAGTCCCAGCAGGGCGAAAGTTGTGAGTGGCCAGTAACAGGACTCTGTTCTGCTCCGCCCTTCGGAGGCAGGAGAGTAAGTCAGAGAATTTCGTAAAATGTCTTTCATGTTACTGTTACATGAGGATTAAATCCTTTTCATGGAAAGACGTGAAAGTCTTTTCCAACATGCATTGCTCCAAAACATCTTCACCGCACAGCTTCAGGCGTGAGGTGATATTATGGAGTGCTAAGTTATACTCAGACACAGACATGAAGTCCTGAAGTCAGAGGTCTTCCCACTCACAACTAGCACGGGGCAGTATAACATCAATCTGATGTTTATAACGTGCCTCCAGTGTCCTCCACAACTCAAGTGGATCCTCTAATGTCCGATATTCGCCTTTTAAGGTCCGATTTTTGTGTCTCTTAATGTAGATAATGGCCTTCACATTATCTATAGCAGAGACAGATGACCGCGCCGCTTCAGGGGTCACGGTTGAAGTAGCCTGGGCCGCTGCTGAGGCCGCATGCACAGTAGTAGGAGCCAGATTCGTACTCATAAGAGCCATTGAGCGCAGGTGTAACTTCAGGTCCACCCGACAGCTTAGATAGTTCTTTACTGCCGCATTTAGTACATCAAAAACAACGCTCGCCAATATTGCCATTTATTTATGCAATTAAATACGCATGAATTAATTTTTGTGAAAAATAAATTCACGCAAAAATAAATAAATAATCAGTCATGTGGGGATCGGCCAGATACCCTTAGAAATAAAAATGTCCAAAAAGTGTCCGAATACAGTCCATGAAGATGAAAATACAAAAGAAATGAAAAATACAAATTGGAAACCCATTTTAGGTCCTAGCATATTGCAGATTTCATCTTCGTCTTCAATTTGGCTGAGCTCCGGTCTTTTAGCATTTTACATTATAGCCTCACTACAATTCCTCTCGAAACAGAAAAAGAAAGCGAGAAATGTAAAAAGATGTATCAAAATGGCCGATCCCAAACCACAAGACTGAATTATTTATAACGTTCACGCAGTTTATATATGCTACAGGTAATAAAAAATCAACCACGCAAACACCCAGGCATAATCAATACAATTATTCAACATCGCAGGCAATTTTATTAGATAAATATAATAAATTAACGTTAAAGAGTTACTTGGACCACGGGGAAACGCCATTACCCGTTAGGTTAGATAACTAACCTAACGACAGAGTGGTCTCAGGATCCATGCAATGATTTAAACGTAAATTAATATTTATTTTTTATCCAATTAAAAAAATAAAGCGATAATTAATGAATTAAACATAAAATTCATTAAATAAAATTTTAAATTGCCACAAAATACCCCGAGAGGAGTTAATCAAACCCAATTTCCTCACCCTGATTTTCCGTGATTTTTCTGGATTTTTCTAGGATTTTCCGGATTTATTCCGATATTTCCATAATTTTATGGAATTTTTTCAGGGGTTAAATAGAGTATTTTCAAAAATATATATTAATTTCTGAATTAAAACTATTTTGGCCTGCAGGCCAGTGGCCCACGGGCTGGCTGCGGGCTGCAGGCCTGTTAGCAAGAAAAATAACCAGTTTTATATATTAATTTTGTTAATTACTGGGCTTCTGGCCCATCAGGGAAAGCCCATGCCTCTTCTCCCCCTCATCCTCATTAGGGCTATAAGGGGGAGAGGGGGGCAGCCGCCATTGGAAAACGAAAAGGCCCCCCTACTGGGGGCGGTGGTTAGACAACGCCCCCGATGGGGCGGCGCGGGTATTAGGACCCCCGACAGGGGGGCTGTGGGGCGACATGGATCAGCGTTGGAAAAGTGCATAATAAGGAATTCCTTTAAAGACGGACAACTACAAGGTATAATATATTCGTACCGCAGGGAAATATATGTATAATTAAGATTTCCTGGAAATTTTTAAACAACTGGGTATAACATATTTAAACTCTTAAAATGCTCAACATTTTTTCTTATATGTTATACTTATATTTAAGCCCTGTTATACTTATACTTATAAAATGCTTAATTATACTTATATTTCCGGGGGCTTAAATCTGTTATTCGACAGGGTATAACAGGGTATAACAGATTCAAGGAAAACTTAAAAATGCTCAACCCTTGGATTAGTCTTCCACTAACTCAGTCATGTATCCATATTCTTTAGTTTTCTGTTAAGTGTAGAGATATTGTAGGATCTGTTAAGATCATCTCTACTCACTATCCCTATTCTTTAGTTTTCTGTTAAGTGTAGAGATATTGTAGGATCTGTTAAGATCATCTCTACTCACTCTCACTGCTATGTATAAATAGGCATCATCGTTCATAATAAATGTATTTAACCCTTTATCATTCTCTACATGGTATCAGAGCCTCCACGTTCCTGAACCTACTCCCCTTTTTTTTCTTACCCACAAAACACCTCTCACCATGTCAGCAGAATACACATCCAATATTTCCAATCCCTACGAAACCACAAAACCATTCACAAACATTATTCTTACACCTCCTGCTCGCAACAACCAGCATGTTTCTCTAGCCAAGCCCTTCCTAGGCCTCTGCCAATGGTGCAAGACTCGGGGCCATGTCCTCACCCAATGTCCGATCTTCCGCTCTCAGCACCCCACCATTTCCCTTCCTCATTCGGCTCGTTTTCCTGCACCAGCCCCAGCTCGACCACATGCCAACTCTCTCGCTTCTACTTCCAGTGACTCCCATTGTCTTGTAGATAGTGGGGGCGTCGCACCATGTCACTCATGATCTCGACACTCTGGCTCTTCATCACGCATATAATGGTCCTGATGCTTTGTTTATGGGCAACGGTAAAGGCTTAAACATAACTCATACTGGATCTCTTAAGCTTGTTAATTTCTCTCTATCTAATGTTCTCTGTGTCCCTTCCATGTCCAAAAATATAATATCAGTCTCTCAATTCACTACACAGAATAATTCTGCTATTATTTTCTTACCTGGTTGTTTTCTTGTGAAAGACATCTCAACGGGGAAAACAGTGCTTAAAGGTCCGTGTGTTGATGGTGTTTATGTCTGGCCATCACCTTCTCCGACCAACCACCATCTAAATCTCTCGTCTTCTGCACTATGGCACCACAAACTCGGCCATCCATCCTCTGCTATTTTTCAATTCGTCCAGAAGCAATTCAAATTAGGTTCTTTAAATTTTTTGCAATCAGATTGTTCTTCGTGTCAATTAAACAAGAGCAACAAGCTCCCTTTTCATGAGTCAACTATTATTTCCTCTTATCCTTTGGAAATTATTTTTACTGATGTTTGGACTTCTCCGGTTGTATCTTATGATGGTCTTCGATACTATTGCATATTTGTTGACCATTTTACACGATATATATGGTTCTATCCTCTCAAAAAGAAATCGGACACACAATCTGTTTTCATTAAATTCAAGGCTCTAGTTGAAAATTTCTTCAAACACAAAATTAAAATACTCTACTCTGACAATGGAGGTGAATATACTGCACTTAAATCATATCTAGTACACACGGGATCAGCCGCCTCACTTCCCCTCCGCACACTCCTGAACATAATGGCCTCTCGGAACGCCGCCATCGACACATTGTTGAGACCGGCTTATCCATGCTCACCCATTCTGGTATGCCGCTTGATCATTGACCTCACGCCTTGACCACGGCCGTCTATCTCATAAACCGCTTTCCAACACCTGTCCTAAATCATGACTCTCCGTTCTCTAAACTGCTCCACACTTCACCAAATTATAACAAGCTTAGGAGTTTTGGTTGTTTATGTTTTCCATGGCTTAAACCGTATACTAATCATAAACTTGCACCTAGATCTATTATGTGGGTTTTTGTAGGGTATTCCTCCACTCAGAGTGCTTATCAATGCTTGGATCCAAACACAAGGCGTATCTATACCTCCCGGCATGTTCGTTTCATGTAATCTGAGTACCCTTACCGCAGCCTCCCAACCAACACTTGTTCCACCGAATTCCCCATCAATGATTGGACGATTATACATCTTCATGTGGTTCAACCTACCTCGCCATCGACCCCACCAACATCCACAAATACCACCTCTGATCCACCTGTTGTGGAATCCTTACATACCGGTATGATCCCATCTTCCTTATCCTCTATCTCTATTCCTCCCCATCATCATCACATCCAAATCCTACCCCACCCATCCCACATCCACCTGCTAAGCTCAATCAAAAACGACCTCCTCTCCCTGATCGCGGTATGGTCACCCGATCCCGAAATAACATAACCAAACCCACCACAAAATTAAACCTCTTTGCCCACACAAATCCACCACAAGAGCCAAAAACCATCACCCAAGCCTTGAAACATCCCGAATGGCGAGCGGCAATGCAACACGAGTATGATGCTCTTCGCCATAACCATACTTGGAACCTCGTTCATGTGTCTCCTCAACAAAACTTAGTTGGCTGCAAGTGGGTCTTCCGCATCAAACACTTGCCTGACAGTTCAATTGACAGTTACAAAGCGCGGCTTGTCGCTAAAGGGTTTCACCAACGCCTAGGTTGGGATTACACTGAGACATTTAGCCCAGTGGTCAAGCCCGTGACAGTCCGTATTGTGCTCACTCTCGCCGGCCATCATGGCTGGCCGTTAAAGCAACTTGACATCAACAACGCATTCCTTCAAGGAACTCTCAAAGAAGAAGTATACATGGCCCAACCTCCTGGTTTCATAGATACTGATCATCCTCATTACGTCTGCAAACTCAACAAAGCCATCTACAGACTTAAACAGGCACCGCGAGCATGGTACCAAGAACTTCGGAGCTATCTTCTCTTTCTAGGCTTCACCAATTCAGTTGCTGATGCCTCACTATTCATTTATCGTCATGGACTAACAACTCTTTTTTTGTTAGTTTATGTCGATGATATTATTATAACATGCACCACTTCTTCTGCTGTTGATGGTCTAATCCACAATCTTGCCCACCAATTCTCACTGAAAGACCTTGGCAGTCTAAGCTACTTTCTGGGTGTCGAGGTCTTGTCCACCAATGATGGTATTTTTCTGAGCCAACGCAAGTATGTCTTGGATCTGCTAGTTAAATCTGGTTTCGATGATACCAAGGCAGTTTCGACCCCAATGTCTGCTCTGGCTCCGTTGATGCGTGATGGGGGTACTCTGCTGCCATCACCGACTGACTACCGCACACTAGTAGGCAGCCTACAATACCTAAGCTTGACACGTCCGGATATTGCTTTTAGTGTCAACAAGTTGTCACAATTCATGCAGACACCTACAAGCGATCATTGGCAGGCCCTGAAGCGCTTACTTCGCTATTTTGCTGGCACACTTGACCACGATGTTCACATTTCTGCTTCCGCCCCTCTTATCTTTCATGCCTTCTCGGATGCTGATTGGGCTGGTGATAAGAATGATTTCATATCAACCACCGGCTACCTTCTCTACCTTGGCAAAACACCAATTTCCTGGAGCTCCAGAAAACAAAAATCAGTTGCTCGATCCTCTACGGAGGCTGAATACAATGCCGTGGCAGACACAGCCGCTGAACTGATGTGGGTCATGGCTTTGTTCACTGAACTTGAGCATCTACAACGAACACCTCCGGCCATTTATTGTGATAACCTTGGAGCCACTAGTCTCAGCGCCAACCAGTTTTCCATTCTCGGATGAAGCATATTGCACTTGCCTACCACTTTGTACGTGAACAAGTTCAGAAAGGGACGTTTCGGGTCTCACACGTCTCCACCAACGATCAACTAGCTGACGTATTGACCAAACCACTCCTTCGCCCTCGGTTTGCTGCGCTTCTCTTCAAGTTGAATCTTGCACACATGCCAATTAACTTGCGGGGGAATGTTAATAATAATATCCAAACAGCTTTAACAGCTTTGAATTAATCTTCCACTAACTCAGTCATGTATCCCTATTCTTTAGTTTTCTGTTAAGTGTAGAGATATTGTAGGATCTGTTAAGATCATCTCTACTCACTATCCCTATTCTTTAGTTTTCTGTTAAGTGTAGAGATATTGTAGGATCTGTTAAGATCATCTCTACTCACTCTCACTGCTATGTATAAATATGCATCATCATTCATAATAAATGTATTCAACCCTTTATCATTCTCTAGGGGGGAGGGGGGTGTATGTGTTTTTTTTCTTAAATTCTATTGTATTTGATATGTTGATTTTAAGCAGATGTAATTAAAAATCACGGCTTCATCTTATTGATCTAAGGGATCAAAATTTTTTACCTCTAGATAAAAGATCTAGGGAAGATCGATTAAAAATAAAGATCCGTAGATAACATAATCCCCGCTCTACAAATCGACGTCGCAAGAGCTTTGCCGCAATGGATCGTTGCAACAAAAGATTCCTAGGGATCGAGCTTCAACGCGCAGAAATCGTCGCAACGGATCGCAGCAACCAAGATTCCAACACGCGGTGATGGTGATTTGAGGGGATAAAAGGAGAAGCTCAAGAACGAGAGCTTTCGTGCTGATAACGTGTTAGGAACTCAAGAGATGATATCAATCTAAAATGGTTGAGTAGTCATGGCACTAAGCCATATCTCTCTATATATTCATCCTCAATGGGGTACTAAGAATACCAAGGGACCCCCACTACTAAGTAGTGGGGTGTAATAGAGAGATAATGAGGGGAGGGAGGCCAAAGGCCTCCCTCAACTCACAACAATTTTGAATTAGGTCAAGTTGTAAGAAAGTAAAATCTCGTAGAAAATCTGAGGTTTTATAGAAGCGGAGAATGGCCTACTCATACTAAGCTATTAGCTCACTTATCTTAGCTCTAGTTCTGCCCTTAAATCTTCCCTAGGCTAAGCTATTTATAAGGACTAATATCACTATTAGGATTAAGTTTAAGCTTAATTTTTTTGCTTCAAAATTTTTGGTCACTCCCCATACAAGGGATGTTGGCTTAGCTGCATAAGAAATATAAGGAAAAGTATTTAAAAGCCAGACATCCTCTTATAAGCCTTGTCATATTTGATGAATAAGTGAAATTCTTCTCTAGTTAACAACCAGCTTTTAAACAACTTATTTAATGTATTAAATTAATTTAGTCAAAAAGGATGCAGATGGAGTCCTTACTAAGCCAATCGGGCATGCCACATTCACGTCCCCACTAATCCTTCAGTAATTCAAGGAATTGCTGTGTACCTACCGTTTTAGTCTGCGCACGACCAATCAAATTTTTCGAAAAATAACAAAACTGACATTTTCAAAAACCCCAAAATACTTGTCAATACTTACGTGGCGTGCAATTTTGGCTCTATGGAATTTTGCATGTTGTGCACATTGAGTTTGCATCTGAGAACAGAATTGTTCATCGAGCACAACATGCAAAATTTTTGCCTGCTGTGCGCTGTGAGCAATTTTGGTCTATGCATCAATTTTTACATATGGTTCTAACGTTGTTAATGATGTATTCTTCTCTTTGCAAGTTATATTAGTTTTCTAATCATGTAATTAATCCCTCGTCAAATAATTAATCATAACTCTTGATTAGTTTTCTAATCATGCATGCTCTATTAATCAAAATATGTACCAACTTAACATACAATGCAATGGTTAAATAGAGATTAGGCACTATTGTGTTTGAATGTCACATATTTTGTGCTAGATTAATCAAAAGATTAGGCACTTGCTTAATTGAGCGTCCCCTAATGATAAATTGTGGTCCCAAATCTATTTGTTTTAACTTCAAAAAAAAACTCAGCAATACAAGTATACAATGCTACATGCCGGCATCTCAAAGGCTACACTAGGCATGCACTCTGCATGAGTCTCCATCGCATGGAAGCCTATCTACAACATAACCAATATTATTATCCTTGATTGGTAAGTAAAAATTGTTGCACAATCCAAAATTATTCAATGAGTACAACATGCAAAAATTGTAATTGTTGTGCGCAGTGAGTAAACATTGATGCATAGACCAAAATTACTCACCGTTTAAAACAGACAAATTTTTTTCTATTGTTCGCGGTGAGTAATTTTGGTCTGTGCATCAATTTTTACTCACAACGTACAATATGCAAAATTTTTACTTGTTGTGTGCATTGGGTAAAAATTGATGCATTAAGATTTGTTTGCACCTTTTGCAGTACTTGTTGATTTACTTCATCAATGCAGTGCAACATTAACATAAAAAAGAACAACAATCATAAACATGATTATTTCAACCAAAAAATCTTAATCGAAGTTTGGTCCGTCATCAATCAAAATTAAGCGCACGTGAAAATCGTTTAACATAGGACTAGTCATGAATCAAGATCCGAATTCTTTTTGACATATTTTTTGTTCCTTAAAATCGGTCATGACCGAAAATTTCTGTCCGTTCGACCTATTTTGCGATTTTCATCACTTAAACTTCTTAGAAATTTTTTTAACACGATTTGGATCATCCTTCAGTGTATACATATTTGGAAGATTTTAGGGTGTTTGAGTTTATGGTTATTTTCGGTATTTTCAGTTGTGCGTTGAGTAAAAACTTAAATAATAATATTTAACTCGTATGTGTGTGGAGTAAAAATTTGACTGGTCGCGTACAGTAAAAACGATAGGTGCACATAATAATTACCAAGACGAAATGCAAGGAAGTTTGAATGACAAACTTATTAAAACGGCCGGTTCGCAAATCAAATTCTCTTTAAATATAAACAGACAAACACACTACTGCTCAAATTCATGACAAAGTCCCACCAATATCCAACCCCATCTTCTCCTTTGTCACTCCCTATGACAACGGAGTTCTCAAAGTGCCCGTGTAGCTCTCAAAATTATTTGTTTATTTAATCCACTCATTCCCTCCTCGTCTCTCTCTATCTCTGTCACACTCTATCATCACGATGGCGAGCGTTTTCTCTCCCAAGCCCTCTCTCTGCGCCCTCGACGGCCACGGGATCCTACCGCTGCTCCAATTCCGATGCAGAATCAGCCGCTCGAAGAATATCGCCGTTCGATCTTCCCTCGATCAGCGGCCGACGATTATCCGCAACTCCGAGGCGAGTTCTTGAAACCTTAGATTAAAAACCTATCTGCTTGCTGGTTTATCGAACTCTGTGGTTAATTTGTTGTAGGACGTGTGGCTAATTTGTTGTAGGTCGAGGAGCCGAGAAGGAGACGCTCGCCGATTCTGGAGAGCGCATTGCTCCCAAAGGGTACTGCTTTGCCGATGAGCAGCTGCGAGTGGAGAGCAGTTCCGGATATTTGGAAATCGACGGCGGAGAAGTACGGCGATCGGGTGGCAGTGGTTGATCCTTATCATGATCCGCCGTCAGAGTTGACTTACAAGCAGGTGAAAAAACAAAGCTTTAATTATAGATTCAGGTGATTCTATTGGAAGTGACTGGATGCTGATATCTTAGGGCTACTTTGATGAACTCGACGGAATCTGGATCTTTGAGATAGCCACAATGCGCAAAAGCTTAAGCTGGGCCCACGTATTATTTGATAACTGAAAGTATTAACACTAATCTCTTTTTCACGTGGGAGATAATACGCATATTGATGGAGCCCCAAAAGTTTGTTGGAGATCCGTGGACCCGACATTTTGACTCTTATCTTTTTCAAGAAAGCCTTTTCTTTCCAGGGGTCTAATGTGCTTAAGATATTTTTTTGGTGGTAGATTCAAAATTAGGAAAACTGTTATTTTGTCTACTTAAAAGGAAATAGAATTTTCCACCAATAATGAGAAGCCTCTATTGGGATTTTGTATAAACGTCCACTTAATTGTTAAGAGGGTAAAGGAATGATTGGGAACGTTGGCTTGAAATACATTGACCTCATATATTAGCATGAATTTATGTAAGGTTAGTGTGGCTATCAGCCTATCAAGATGTTAACCTAACGGTTGACACTTATTATTTTTATGTATATAGAAATAGTTTATGTAAAATCAGCATTGTTTCATTAGAAACATGAAGATTACACTTGATGAGTTCTGTAGGAATCAAATGTAAGCTCTATAAAATCCACAAAAAGTGTCCATTTACTCCAAACTTTAATTTTTCTTTGATTGTTTGTGATGGTCTCCTTGCCCAAAAGGCAAAGGGTAAGATGATGTTTGCCTTTTTGGAAACATCATTAGGCGATCTTAAACTAGAGATTCCATATGGGCCCAATGATAGCATTGGATACCATATTCTTCTTTGTCAATTCATGTTGCGGGTCAAATCCGCCTAAAAATAAAATTTGTATAGTGGGGAATCAATGGTACGGTGATTACGCGTTATTGTGATTTTTTTAGAGGCTAATACGCCTAGGAACTCGATCTTGGAGATGTGGGATCCCAGGTCGTCTGAAGGTCGTCGACCACTTGGTAGATGGGCCGAACTACCTGCACGACGAGCAGCTCCTCAGAAAGGCTGGGTTGGCTGTCAACCAGTATCTTATCCGAAGATTAAGTCAGTAAATGAATCTTCAGAAGTAGGTCGACACGCATACCGATCTTAAAGTAGAACGGCTTTGCGTGACGAGCTTGTGAGGAAGGCATAAATATATGGATGATATCCGACCTTGTGTATTGAATGAAAGTTAAGATTTCAACTAACCAACACATCTCTCGGTGGCTGGGGGGTATTTATTATGGAGAGAGAGTCGGTTGAGCGCCATCTAATCAACTGTCGCTTCTGCATAGCTGGAGCTCGGCTGGAGCATTAATGGAAAAGTGATTGGTCGGCGAGGGTGTCAGAGATATTATCGCACCGCCTCAACCTAGCATTAACTGAATGTCAAAGAGTGTCAGAGATATTTGCGTATTAATGGAGATGCGACGGACGACCGTCAGTTCTCGTCTTTAATATCTGGCATTAATTGGAGGCGTAGGTGGTCCTACGTCGCAATGTCAGAGATACTTGTGCTTGCTAGGTCGCCGAGGGCCGCCTTTGGAGAACACCGAGCTTGGCGTTTGAGCTTGGTGTCCCAAGCCTTTCCTAGTTCGTCCTTCTTGTTCGTCAGTGGGCGAGCTTCGCCGTTAGCCGGGATTCGCCTCTAAGCTTGGCGGCAAGCTGCCGCCCGACTAGTTGGACGAGCCTATCTCTCGATTCATCGGACTAGCTCCCCCGCTCGGTTGGACGAGTTTCTTCTTAGGGGTATCGATCTCCTCGGGCTGATCGGCGAGCTTATTTGCTTAGGCCGCGACTATGTGGGCCTTTATTTTCTGGACCGGCCATCAGGTCGTAACAATTTCCATCACCAACTTTTTTATAGATATAGTGGTTATTGGTTAGTAACAACCTATTAAATTGTGGATTATACTTCATTGATTAGGCCAAGTTGTTGGTTTGGGTCATGGTATTTGGAACATCTGGAAGTGGATAAAATATCACATGCATAAGGCCAAATCATTCTAGAGAGGGAATGCTTTGATTCTCTCGATAGCCATCTTTGTCCAGTGGAAAACAATAGCTTTGCCGACTGATAAATATGGAATTTTGGGATCTTAAGGACGTTTTCGTAATTTTCAGTTTTCGTAGTCAAATATTGAGAGAAAACTTGTGTGAGGTTGAGATTATCCCTCTTTTTGTTAGAAAGTGTGGCTCCCTCTCGAATTGGTGGCTTGAGAGATCCTTGCAAAAGAACTCAAACTCTTATCTTGTACTCATTTATTTCAGTTTATCATAAAAAAGTTACTATCTTCCTTCTCAAATCATCTCTTCTAATCCTAAAAATCCTTTCTTTGTCCTAAAAATCCAATCTTTTCATAAAAATCATCTTTTTATTCATTAAAACCTAGAAAAATCCTATCAAGTGGTATCAGAGCGGTACGATCTCATGGCATCAACAAGACCGAAGAACAAGTTCGAAGCTTTGGATGAAAATACGACGCCGAGATAAAGAATTCGAAGAAATCCATGGAGGATATTAGATTTGATGTTAGGGCATTTATCGAAGAAGGATCCAAGGCGACTAAGGCGATGATAGAGTCCCTTGCACAAACCCTAGCACAAAAAAGTGATATCCTACAAATCCTAATGCAATGAATTTCAGATCTTAATGTGGCGAAGAATGCAAATTTGATCAAAAATTCAGATCTATGGATAAATGCGCAATCTTTGACGAGAGTGAAGGTGAAGAACGAAAAATTTAGAGAAGGGCTTCTTTTCGATGCAAAAGAGGAGTTCGGTGAAGCGGAAGATGATCCCATGCAGGGGGTCTAGTCACCTTCACAGGGGCCCCACGGCTGCCTGCAGTGCGGCACGGTCGCTGCATGGCTGTTGCAGGGCCCCACAGCTCCTGCAGGGCACATGCATGGCCCACATTCCCCCATGCAGGGCTGCAGGGACCCCTGCAGGACATGTCGGGCTCTATTGCTGCTATGTAGGGCCAGCCTGGCCCCCTGCCTTGGGTCGACGGCGCTTGTCGAGGTTGTTATGGGCCGATGACACTTTTTGGGGCCCGTCGAGACCAGTCGACACTTTTGCGGGCCACATGGCCAATGGTTTGCACGTGGATGACTTTCCGAGCTTTAGCGTTCATATTTTGAGCACGAAGGACCTTCCGAGAAGGTTGACGAATACCGTAGCTTTCATCCGGATTCGTAGGGATGATTGAGACCTTGGCTTGCCCTACGATGGCGGAGGTGGCACACAATGCTACGGCTCTTCTGGGAGCAACACGATGGTAGTGGGGACCAATCCTATCCTTTTGATTCTGGAGGAGGCATGCAACCTATTTGGAGAGTGGCCCACACACTATAAAAACCACCTTGAGAACAAAATGGTTATTCGGGGGTAGAGTAATGATACATCTGTAATGTTGGGGTCTTAAGGGCGTTTTAGTAATTTTCTGTTCGAGGAGTCGAATATTGAGAGAAGACTTGTCTGAGGTTGAGATTACACATCTTTTCGTTGGAGAGCGCTGCCCCTTCTCGAATTGGTGGCTCGGTGGAGAGAGTTCTGCTCGAAAGAACTTAAACCCTTATCTTGTATCCCCTTTATTTCAGTTTATAATTATAAAGTTACTATCTTTTCCCCCAAATCATCCATTCTAACCCTAAAAATTCTTTCTGTGTCCTGAAAATCCAATCTTTTCCATTAAAAAAAATCATCTTTTATCCATCAAAACCAAGAAAAATCATATCCGAGTCACAAGTAAACTACTATGATCTGGAATGCATTTCAAAGGGACATTGAGTAAGAAGCTAGCAACGTGCATGTGAAACTGCATCTTTGATGTTATTTCTTGCATTGATGCTTTTTGCTAGCGTAGGGAAGCTCTTGATTCATTGGCCAGTTCAACATATTATCTACATGGAGAAAAAGGAGTACAAAACTTACTTCAGTTTAACAATGCAGAGGTGTAATCCGGCATGTTTTATAAGTATAAATATGATATACAGGAGTTTAAAGTAGCAGTAAGTGTCAATATATATTTGAAATGGGCAAAACTCGGTATAAAGATAAATGTTGTCAGTTATATAAACAGACTGTTGGATTTGAGAACAAAATGGTTGTTCGGGGTAGAGTAATGATACATTTGTAATGTTGGGGGTCTTAAGGGCGTTTTAGTATTTTTCTGTTCGTGGAGTCGAATATTGAGAGAAGACTTGTGTGATGTTGAGATTATCCCTCTTTTCGTTGCATAGCGCTGCCCCTTCTCGAATTGGTGGCTCGGTGGAGAGAGTTCTGCTCGAAAGAACTTAAACCCTTATCTTGTATCCCCTTTATTTCAGTTTATAATTAATAAAGTTACTATCTTTTCCCCCAAATCATCCATTCTAACCCTAAAAATTCTTTCTGTGTCATGAAAATCCAATCTTTTCCATTAAAAAAAATCATCTTTTATCCATCAAAACCAAGAAAAATCATATCCGAGTCACGAGTAAACTACTATGATCTGGATTGCATTTCAAAGGGACATTGAGTAAGAAGCTAGCAACGTGCATGTGAAACTGCATCTTTGATGTTATTTCTTGCATTGCTGCTTTTTGCTAGCGTAGGGAAGCTCTTGATTCATTGGCCAGTTCAACATATTATCTACATGGAGAAAAAGGAGTACAAAACTTACTTCAGTTTAACAATGCAGAGGTGTAATCCGGCATGTTTTATAAGTATAAATATGATATACAGGAGTTTAAAGTAGCAGTAAGTGTCAATATATATTTGAAATGGGCAAAACTCGGTATAAAGATAAATGTTGTCAGTTATATAAACAGACTGTTGGATGTTAAAAATCCATATGTTTCCATCCTTCAGACCAAATCTCCAGGGCCATGTGGGAGGCCTGTTTGAAACTTCATATGTGGACCACGATGTACTGCCGATGCTGGCCAAACAGAAAGTGCAGTGCTACCTAATGTTTTGCTCAAATATCTTCATTGAACTTAAAGAATAAGGCCAAGAATGGGGTGGAGTTTCTAATCCAAACTTTTCCACTAAGCTTCCTGACATTGCTCTTTTTTCGTTGTTCAAATTAACTATCATACTAACCAAGTATTGTTTCGCATTACTCAACCGAAATAATGGAATTCTTCCAAAAATATCAAGTCGGCTACAAGAGTTCATGTACATAACATACTTGGGTTTCACCACCATATAAATAGCTCACATACTCACGTCGAAAAGGTATCGAGGAAATCAGAAAAGATACAATCCCCAGCCAGTCGCTTGGCCTCCTCCCTCTGCCCTTGGTTGTTGGCAAGCTAGCGGAGCCCCAGCCTACATCCCTTGTTCCCTCGGTTCCTCTCGGCTGCAAGCAGCAGCGTTGAGCCCTGCAGTGCTCGGTTCCCTCGGTTCTTCCTCGGGCACAATCAGCAGAGCCGAGTCATGCAGAGCTCGGTTCCGTTCGACTAAACGCATCACAGCCGAAGCCTAACCGCCCGGCAGTCGTCCTCGTGAAAAAGCAAGAGAGACACCATTACGCTGCGAAGGCCATAACTTTCTCTATAGACATCCAATGATGCACGATTTTCGTCAACAGGATCACAATCCGACGACTTATGCTACAATGATATTTATCTGATTTTTATCTTAAGTGTTAGATATATGAACATTATTTTTGTCGTGTAATGTATTTTTTATAGCTTCAGACGAAGGCTTGAGCTTATTATTCTCTAAACGGATTGTTGTAACGGTTTGATCACTATTCGTAAGTGTGATCAAGTACGTTTTGGTTTCAAAAAGGGTTAAATCCTCGGGAAGATGTCAGAGTATATGCGTGGAGCCAACTTCGTTAATATCTGTGATTTGTGTAATTCTGGTTGCTTGAGTTTTATTTTTGTGTCATATACCCTATTCACCCACCATGTAGGGTTTTTCAAACTCCACCATCGCCATTAGTTGCTAGCATCTCGACTTTTGCCCATCGTTTGTTGCTTGGCATGCATTCATCGTTTGTCGAGTTAAGAGGAAAGATAGAAAAGAGGGGCGTCGGGCTCGTTAGGGGTTTTAGTCTTTTTGGTTTTTTGTTATAATTTATTGGACGTGAATCAGGATTAGTTTTCAAAACCCGATTAACTGACCCATTCATTTTTGGATCGCATCACGAGGCAGGCTGCTTTGGCATGCTTTCCAACAAGTCCATCACTTTTGCGAGTAGAAAGCGGCCATGTTGCTTTTGAAACCGCAACATGAATAGCGAAGCATGAAGCTGTCAATGCGATTAATTGTTTTCTCAAGTGTTGTTTTTTTCTTGCTTTTTAAAACCTTGTATAAGAGTAATCGTTGACAAAACTAACAAGGTATTTGAAACACAGTTTAGATTCAAATGAAGATGATCCCCAAATATAATCACGATCTTAAATAACATGTTTATTGACCCTAAAGAAAAAGAACATGATAGTGTTTTGATGGGCCTCCAGGCCCAGGCCGCCTGCGGGTTTATACCCGCAGGAGAGTGGGGCGTGCCCAAGCCCAGGCCGCCCCTCCTATTGATTAGCCGCATGCCCTAGCCCCTCCCCCTTTTGCCCTAGTTTTCATTATAAATAGGGGGCTAGCCGTCACTTGTTTTCCTATGCTTGATTATTGATATTGTGTGACTTTATAGGTAGACGAGTGCGGACGTCCTCCTTGGCGTCTTGGAAGGAGAATACATCTCTTTTGTATTCAATTATCGTGTTATTGCTACTATTTCTCTATAAAAATTGCATCTTTTTGTTAGTTCCTAACAATTTGGTATCAGAGTATGACGATACATGATGCCGACGACGATATTGAAGGATAAGATCGAGGCGTTGGAGGAAAAATTCATGGGGGAGATTGAAGGGGTAAAGAAATCGGTGGCGGAATCCATTGAAGGGGTAACGAAATCGGTGGCGGAATCCATCAATCAAATGAAGACAAATCAAGCAAAGAACGATGAACAATTCATGAAGATCCTCTCCCTTTTGACGGCTATCCCATAAAGCGAAGGAAACCCTAATCCGACACCAAAGGCGACAACTTTGAAGAATGAAAAGGAAAAAGAAGTGATTTTTACCAAAAATCAACCTTATTTCGTGGAAGAATTGGACGAGGAAGAAGAGGAGAGGCCATGGAAGGTTGATTATCGCGAGGAGGTGCGGCGAAAAACGGTGGAGTCTCAAAGAGGGGGCGGTGGCCCTAGCCGCCTTTTCCGGGCGTCACACACAAGCGAGGAGGGGCGGCCGACCCCCCCAAAACAATTTTGGGGGCCAGCCGCCGCGAGATTGGGCGGGGGGTCCCCCCCGCCAGCCGCGAGGCGCGGCAGGGCTGGCCAAGCCCTGCCGGCCCTCGACCAGGTCCGGCGACCCTGCCGGACCTCCGACAGGGCTCGCCGGCCCTGCCAGAGGCCGGCAGGGCCCGTCGGCCCTGCGGCAGCCCCGGAGGGCCTCGTCGGACCTGCCCTTTGACCAAAGGACCCCCGGCAGCCGTCGGGGGGGGGGGGGAGACGCTCGCGGACAGCACTTCGGGGGATTTTTCGAGCCTTCGGGGCAGCGATCATCCGTGGAGGACCAGTTTTACGGAGACGGACGCGGGAGAGACTATTATTACGACGGCGGGGAGGCTACGAGGCTGATTTCGGCGATGATGCAGGTTGGGATGACTTCGATGGCAGGTGGGGAGGTCACCGGACTATGGGGGGCGTGGTGGAGCGCCACCGAGGCCGTACGTGACCCAGGATGAGAGGCGACAGCACTACCGTCTGCATCACCGAGCGGAGGGGAGGCCCGAGCAGGGGCACTTTGGGGGAGATTGGAGGGTGCGGAAGTTGAAAATGCTGCTATTTTCTGGGAAGGATCCACATGTCTGGTTGTTCACAGCAGAGAGATACTTCGCGGCACACCACATGACCGATGCACAGAAGCTGGAGGTGGCAGCCATTTGCATTGAGGGGAGAGCCTTTGGGTGGTTCCAATGGAAGGAGAGGAGGCAGCAGATCCGAGGCTGGGAGGAGCTGAAGGACCTCGTGTTGGAGAAGTTCAGAGATCCCCGTCTGGGGAACCTACACGAGCAGCTATATGCCATCAGATAGGAGGGGCCGGTGCGGGAGTACATCGAGAGATTTGAGACACTGGCAGGGCGAGTACATGGCGTGTCGGACGAGTCCCTGGAGGGCACCTTCCTGAAGGGGCTGCGACCCAGCCTTTGAGCCGCGGTGAGACCCTACAAAACCAGGGGGCTTTTAGAGGTCATAGAGATGACATAGATGGTAGAGAATGCTTAGACGGAGGAAAGGAGGGCCAGGAGCGGCTATAGTGGCCAGATACAGAGAGGCACCCCATATGGAGCTGGAGGAGCAGGGACCACCACGGGGGCGCCCAGGCGAGCATGGAGAAGACGGGGAGAAGAGTAGCGCCACCCCTGCTGGAGGGCAGCTCAGGAGGATGACCGACGCTGAGATGAGGGAGAAACGTCAGAAGGGCTTATGTTTTCGGTGTGATGAGAGGTTCACGCCAGTCCACAGATGCGCGGGGCATAAGTTGGAGGTCATACTGCTGGAGGATGACGACGAGGACGGGGACGTGGAGGATGAGAGTGCTGGGCAGGATGAGGAGGAGCCCGAGGACCATCAGCTGGACGTGGCAGAGATGTCCCTTAACTCCGTGGTAGGGTTCACACCGAATCATACCATGAAGTTGAAGGGGGAGATCGGCGAGCATGAGGTGATTGTGTTGATAGATAGTGGGACGACCCACACCTTCATCTCCAGGAGAGTGGTGGACCAACATGGACTGCAGTTGACCGACTGCATGAGCTTCAGTGTGATGATGGGCACGGGGAAGTGTCATGCCCTATTTTGCATTATACTTATATTCTACTGAACACACGTGGTATTTCTACTTGCGATACATGGGTAGGCATGAGATAACCGTAGATATCGATGTATGTGACGTAGCGCAAGGAGGATTGGGCCGTAATACATGGCTAAGGGAAGTGAATGCGAAGTGTGAATGCAGAGAAGTGCGAAAGACGTCGTGGGTGTAAAACAACAGGAATGGGTTAGACGTGTGTGTTTGAAGCATGTATGCATTCATAGATGTGCGTGGATGTGTGTAGGAAGAGCCATGCTAGTGTGAGAGGGGTTAGGGGTCAATGGCAACCCCCGTAATTTTTTAGAAAGGTTAGGGGCAAAACGGTCATTTGGACTAAATTTGCTGTGCGTACATACTTAAGTGGTTGGTGCATAAAGTAATGGCAAACTTGTAAATACCTAGATGATGGAGGGGTATTCTTGTTATTTCCACATGGAATATTCCTTTCTTGGGAGAGAAGAAAAGAATAAGAAAAGAGAAGAAAAGGGAAGAAAAGAAGAGAGGAGACTAGAAACCTCTCTCTCTTTCTCTCATTTTCTCCCATTTTTCTCCCCACCTTCTCTCTCCCCTCTCCCCTCCATGTTGCCATGGCCGAAATTCTATTTCCTAAAAAAAGAAAAATAAGGGGAAGAAGAAGAGGAAGAAGAAAAAGAAGAAGAGAAAGAGAAGAGATGAAGAGAAAGAGAAGAGAAGAGATGAAGAAAGTGTTCTCTTGAGGTAGGATCCAACTTGGTTAGGAATTTTAATTAGGTTTATTTCTATTATGTTTTCACATCATGTTTACTCAATTTAGATTAGGAGGAATTAAATTCATGTGCCATAATTCAATTTCATGCAAAACCCCTTGAAAATTCCAAGCAAAGCTATCTCCTTGAAATCCTGAAATTCTGATGTATGTTGTTTCTTTAATTCTGGTTACTGTAGCTCGAATTAGGGTTCAAAAAAAATATGTGCTTGTAGATCTTGAAATTCTACCCCAAAATCATATAAATTTTGATATATGTTCAATTCAGAAATTAGGAGCAAAAATTCTAACTTTACAGCATGTCTATTTGATTTCCAGCTTTGACACAGTTCAGTAGAATTGACATAAACAGCTGCACACACAATGAAATTTTGTGTTCTTGGTCTCGTTGGAAAGTTAACAAGTTTTTCTAAAAATTCATCAGAGTGCTTATATTTCGAATTTCTGGCTCCAACATGCCCACAATTGGCTTCCAATACAGACCCAGAAATCTGTCTGAAAAACAGATTTGACACACTTCACCAATTAATTCACCATAAATCATATAGTTCATATTTTTACATGAAATTTTATATGTGAATCCAAAACTTCCATATCTTCAACTTACATTTATATAGTTTTGTCAAATTCCCAAGATAAATGAATGAAATGTGTTGATCTTTATGCGTGTTCATGTAATTCCAGCAAGCTGAAATATTAAAGTGATGTTATAAATTTGGCTCTATTGCTATTTCACTCTCTATAGTGCATGATTATTGTTGTTGCATGGAAGATATATTCATGATATGTTTTTCCAATGGATTTGCTAATGTTTTTACGGACATATACGTCACGTTCACCACGTGTTCGTGAAAATGCCACAATGAAGTGAAAGTTGAATAATATGAGAAATGAGCTTGCAAACATTTGTGCTATGAAATATGTTGTGAAATAGAAATGATGGGGTCATGTGAAGTATGGTATCATATGTTATGAGTGATGAATAGAAATTGCTATGTTGAAGGGCATGCCACTTGGGTACATGACCCGTGTTGATATGAGTGTAGAATGTGAAACCGTGCAACGTGTCCCCTTTAGTGCTATATATAATGTTGAATGAAGTTTTTGAATGTTTTAATCCTCTCTAAGGAGGGTGAGTTAGCAAAACCCGGGTTTTAGGTGGGATTTGAATAAATTGTGGATATGAGGCCTGGACTGTGAAGTATGGAGATGATTATGTGATGTGTGGAGATTATACCCACTCGCCTTTACCGGGAGTGGAGGGGGTTTTTACACCCACTCGCCTTTACCGGGAGTGGAGGGGAAGAGAGCATACGGAGGTTGTGATATGAGCCTCACTCCTGCCAGGGACGGGGGGGCTGAGAGACCCGGCGTACAGTGCCCGTGTCCACTGGGTCGTGTGCTATATCCACCCCAAATTTGGGGTGAAGTCCAGGTCCTGGTATCACACAGTTTACCCAAGTTCCAATTAACTCAATTATGAAATAATAAAATAAGAATTGCGTGTTACTTCTATTGCTGGCAGCACTTCCCTTTCCCTTTGCCTGTTTCTTGGTGACTCTGTGTCATGCCTCAGGCACTTACACTTATCTTATTAGATATTGGTTGCTTGAACACTTGTGTTATTATTATTATTATTCGTGCTAACCCCTTTCTTGCAGTAACTCGACATTGGACCGCATGTATGATTCTCTTGTTTTAGCTATTTAACTTTCATTATAACACTTAGTTACATGATCTATTTCTCTTGGCTTGCCTTGTGGATTGATAATCTTAGAATGCCGTTCCAAATCCAAGTTGGTTCCTACTAGGGTACGCATTGACGTGCTCCTCCCTATTTTTCAGGTAGCAGGGTCAGCATGGTTAGCAGTGACTTGGAGTTGGGTTTCAGGGGTAATACTCGGTGTGAGCTATAATAGTTGTGCGACATGGTTGTGTTGGGAGGTGGAGAGTGACGTGTATGTATATGTAGTGGAGTACTTGGAGTATGTATATTAATGGAAGTTGTTATATACATATGATGTGTGGTTGTTGATCTATGTTATTTATGGGATTATTCTGATGTTACTGTGAAGCTTCACTTGTACTATCCCAGCATGTACGCAGTGGCCTGCTTGTTCAGTTTCTCCTTTCTCTTTCTTTTCCTCTCTCATCACCCTCACCCTTCAGGATACTTGGAAAAAATATTACAGATGCCGGGTATTCTGGGGAACGGGGCGTGACAGGAAGAAGGAGAGTAGTCGGGGTGTCTGCACGGGGTTGGTGCTGACCTTGCAGGGGGTACAGGTGATGGCGGACTTTCTGCCCCTAGACTTGGGGAGCACTGATGTCATCCTGGGCATGACATGGTTACAGACGCTGGGAGAGATGAAGGTGAACTGGAAGCTTCTGTTGATGGAGTTTTAGGATGAGGGGAGAGCGGTCATCCTGCGGGGAGACCCTAGTCTCTGTAGATCAGTGGTGTCATTGAAGACCATGCTGAGGACCTTACAGACTGAGGGCGGCGGTTACCTGGTTGAGCTGCATACCATGACAGAGGGATGAGACATAGAGACCAGTGGGGAGCAGGCCGTGCCAGGGTTGGTGCATCAAATGTTGGCGCAGTTTGAGGAGATTTTTCAGGAGCCTTGGGGTCTGCCACCGCCGAGGGACCATGAGCACGCCATTGTACTACAAGAGGGGGTTTCTCTCATCAGTGTTAGACCCTACCGGTACCCCCAGCACCAGAAGGACGAGATTGAGAGGATGGTAGCCGAGATGGTAGAGGTGGGAGTGATTCAGCCTAGCGTGAGCCCAATTCTCTGGCACTGTGCTCCTGGTGAAGAAGAAGGATGGGAGCTGACGTTTCTGTGTGGTCTATCGAGCACTGAACAAGGAGACAGTGCCAGATAAGTTTCCCATACCGATGATAGACGAGCTCTTGGACGAGCTACATGGGTCAGCCTGGTTCAGCAAGATAGATCTCAAGTCAGGCTACCACTAGATCAGGATGCGACGGGAGGATGTGCCCAAGGTGGCGTTCAGGATGCACGAGGGCCACTACGAGTTTCTCGTCATGCCTTTTGGCTTGAGGAACGCCCCAGCCACTTTTCAGTCTCTTATGAACAATGTATTCTGTCCGTACCTGAGGAGATTCGTACTTGTTTTCTTTGATGATATATTAGTGTACAGTCGCACCCTGGAGGAGCACTTGGATCATCTGCAGGTGGTGTTTACAGAGTTGCAGTACCAACAGCTGGTGGCGAATAGGAGGAAGTGCCTTTTTGGACAGCCACAGGTCGAGTACCTGGGACATGTGGTGTCAGTAGAGGGGATGTCATCAGACAAGGGGAAGATTGCGGCGATGCTGGACTGGCCGCGCCCTACCACTCTTAGGGGGCTGCGGGGGTTCCTAGGGCTGACATGATACTATCGCAGGTTTGTGGAGGGATATGAGACCATCGCATGGCCGTTGATCGAGCTATTGAAGAAGGACCAGTTCCATTGGGGAGAGGAGGCGACGACAGCTTTTGAGGATCTGAAGAAGGCCATAACGACAGTGCCAATCTTGGCATTACCAGACTTTTCCAGACCCTTTGTGGTGGAGGCGGATGCATTGGGGCATAGGCTGGGGGCCGTACTGATGCAGGAGCAGCGGCCCATTGCCTACTTTAGCCAGGTGTTGACTGCTAGAGACTGACTGCTGTTAGTTTACGAGAGGGAGCTGATGGCCATAGTCTTGGCTATTCAGAAGTGGCGACCGTACTTGTTAGGGCGGAGTTTCCTGGTACGCACCGATCAGCGGAGCTTGAAGTATTTATTAGAGCAGCGGATGGTAGCAGAGGAGCATCAGAAGTGGCTGCGGAAGCTGATGGGATACAGGTTTGAGATTGAGTATCGCCCAGGGCTGGAGAATAAGGCAGCTGATGCATTATCCCAGCAGGAGGAGGAGGCGGAGCTAGCGGCATTGGCAGTGTCTGTCTTTGAGGACTGGGGCCCACTACAGTAGGAGGTGGAGCAGGACCCAGAGTTAGCAGTTATACGAGAGGTCCTCCTACATGGGTCGACTGAGTATCCGTGGTATTCTCTTCAGGATGGACGGCTACTATACTGGGGGAGGCTTGTGCTATCGAGACATCTGCATTTCGACCGGCCATACTCCAGGAGTTTCACGGCAGTGCCATTGGAGGACATTCTGGGGTCCTCAAGACCTACCAGCGGCTGGCGAGGGAGGTTTATTGGAAGGGAATGAAGAAGGAGGTAGCGAGGATGGTGGCAGAGTATGACGTGTGCCAGCGTCACAAGTACCAGACGATGTCCCTAGGAGGACTACTACAACCGCTATCCTTACCAGACTGAGTTTGGGAGGACCTCACCATGGACTTCATAGATGGATTGCCGAAGTCGGGTGGATACACTGTCATTTTTGTTGTGGTCGACCACCTCAACAAATATGCGCACTTTGTTCCGCTGCGGCATCCTTACAGCGCAGTATCTGTGGCAGAGGTGTTTGTGAGGGAGGTCATTCGTCTACATTGACCTCCAAAGTCCATAGTCTCGGATCGAGACAAGGTATTCCAGAGCAGATTTTGGCAGAAGCTTTTCAGGCTGCAGGGGACGGCATTGAAGCGGAGCACGGCCTACCATCCCCAGACCGATGGTCAGACGGAGGTGGTAAACAGGAGTGTGGAGAAATATTTGCGGTGCTTCATTTCAGAGAATCCTAAGGAGTGGGCGTGTTGGTTATCATGTGCGGAATATTGGTATAATACCTCATATCACACGGCGGCGCAGACGACACCCTTCAGGATTCTGTATGGCAGAGACCCCCGCACTTACTACATTATGGGCATGAGACGACACCCGTGTCGGATGTGGAGCAGTACTCAGCAGAGAGGGACCAGATACTAGAGGAGCTTAATCTTCACTTGGCGAGGGCACAGCAGGTGATGAAGGCTATGTCAGACTTACATCGTCGTGACGTACAGTTTGAGGTAGGGGACATGGTGTACCTAAAGTTGAGGCCCTACAGGTAGAGATCAGTGGCTCACCGGGGAATGAGAAGCTGGCACCGCGTTATTTTGGACCCTTCGAGGTCGAGGCGAGAGTTGGACCGGTGGCTTAAGGTTGAGCTTACCCCCAGGATCGACCATTCACCCAATCTTCCATGTTTCACAGTTGCGCCAGGCCATTGGCGACCACACATCCTATCTGTCCCCACCAGAGACCCTTACTGCTGATATGGAGGTGAGACTGGAGCCGGAGGTGTTGAAAGGGGTTCGGAGGAGCGACACAGGAGATCGGTAGGTGTTGCTGCAATGGAAGGGCTTGCTAGAGCATGATAGTACGTGAGAGGACATGGACGAGATGTCGGCGCGTTTTCCAGACTTCCACCTCGAGGACAAGGTGGCTCTTTGGGGGGAGTATTGATGGGCCTCCAGGCCCAGGCCGCCTGCGGGTTTATACCCGCATGAGAGTGGGGCGGGCCCAAGCCCAGGCCGCCCCTCCTATTGCTTAGCCGCATGCCCTAGCCCCCTCTTTTGCCCTAGTTTTCATTATAAATAGGGGGGCTAGCCGTCACTTGTTTTCCTATGCTTGATTATTGATATTGTGTGACTTTATAGATAGACGAGTGCGGACGTCCTCCTTGGCGTCTTGGAAGGAGAATACACCTCTTTTGTATTCAATTATCGTGTTATTGCTACTATTTCTCAATAAAATTGCACTTTTTGTTAGTTACTAACATGTTTTCATAACTGACCAGTGATCTAAATATCGGATATCGGTTGCGTATCGGCTGTGTAAATTTGATATCGGATTGCGAATATCCGGGATATATCGGGGATATTAACTAAATATCGGAGTGTCATATCAGATTCTTAAAAATGATGACCTATGCTAGCATAGATGTATCTAAGAAGATATAAACTATACTAACTCAAATAAAAGTATGTTTTGGATATTGACTAAATATCGGAGTGTTATATCGGTATGTATACTGATTCATAATAGGAGTCGAGATCCATCTGACGGGTATACAGATATATGAGTGCATCCAGCCACCAAATTTATACTAAAGCATGGCTCTACTTGTTCTCGCACTCTC
Organism: Scilla litardierei; assembly: GCA_030789695.1. Lineage (NCBI taxonomy): Eukaryota > Viridiplantae > Streptophyta > Magnoliopsida > Asparagales > Asparagaceae > Scilla > Scilla litardierei. Next base: position 30,657,462 of record CM061138.1, read on the forward strand.
ACAATCATAAGTTTTCCCAAACCCGGTGAGGCAAGCTGAAATAACCAATTATTAGTTTGTGTCGTGTGGTGAGTCAAGTTTAATATTAGTCAAACTGTGTAGTCAAGTCATGAGTCAACCTGTCATGAGTCAAGAAAGTCAACTGCCACACATGTAATAGTAACCTGTCATGTCAAGAGTCAATCTCAAGATAGTACACTGCCGTACACGTAACAACTCATGGACTACACAATTCAATCACAATATTAAACTTCATGACACTAGCAAGCTCAATAGACAATGTGATAATGAAACTGATATGTGATAAAGTAATGGTATGAATGTTTCTCATGGCATGATATTCCGAACTAAACTGATATAAACACACAATTGTTCCATGCACGAACCAAGAACGAAGGAAACATAATGATTACTTAATAAAAGAAACCTGAAACAACAAGCGAGGAAACCAGCCGAGCTTAAATAATAACTCCCAAACCCAAGACAGAACGCAGGTGAAGCCATCACCCTAACAACAAGGAAAGAACCCAAAACAAGTAAGAAAGCCGGCCACAACTCACAACAAGCAAGGCAGGCGAGCCGCAACCGAACGTTAAGCAATGTGGGCTAGCAGCAATTTAACAACGAGCAAGGAGGGCCAACCGAACCTATCAATAACCCAGAACCCCAAAACAACAAGTAAGAGAACCAACCGAACCTAACTGGCAGTAGAAAAGCCAAACATAAGTCAACAACCAGTAAGTAAGGCCAAATCGCAAGCAACAACCCGACAATAGCAAGGCAGCGAGCAAGGAAGAGCCGAACCCCAAACCCGTAAGCAAGAGGCCACTGAACCCAACCAGCAAGCAACAACAGCCCAACAACAACAATCAAGGGACATGCCGAACTTGACAGCAGCAGAGGAAGCCACCGAGCCAAAAACAACGAGGGAAGTCCAAACCGTAAGCAAGGGAAAGCCGTCAAACTCAAAACACCAAGCAAGAGACATCCCAAACCCAACAACAAGGAAGACTAGCCCAACCCACACGCAAGGAAAGCTAACGAACCCCACAACAGCAATGAAACCCCAAACCTGCAAACAAGGGAAGCCCGAAACCCCAACTACACGCAAGGAACCCAAATCAGCAAGCAAGAGACAACCAATACCCCAACAGTAAGCAAGAAAACAAAATTGGAGTATGTAGGATAAAGTCTACCTGAGATCGTCGCCGAAGAACCAAGAAATTTAAGAATCACAGCCCAAATCAGCAAACAAGGATTAGCCGAACCCAATCAACAGCAGGAAAAAGCCAGCCGCAAGCCCAGTCAGCAAGTAACCACCAACCACATGTAAGATGGGAGCCGCAACACCTGGAAACATCAATCAAGGGGAGACCTGAACCCAATTCAAGCAGCAGAAGAGTCAACCGAGACCAAAACACCAAGCTAGGAACCCCAATGACAAGCAAGAAGGCCACCGCACCCAACAACAAGCAAAAGGGAGCCACGAACACCAAATCAGCGAGCAAGGAAGAGCCACAAACCCAACACAAGTAAGGAAGGCCATGACAGTAAGCAAAGAGAAGCCACCAAGCTCAAAGGGGAGTTATAAGGCGGTTGGGGGAGGCTGAGAGGACAAGAGAGAGGGCGGAGGGGCAATGGAGAGAGGACGAGGGCGTGGGGGAGCCTCTGCTGCTGTCGCTCGTCGAGAAGGACGAAGGGGGGTCACGCTGCTGCTCGATGTGTCGGATCGAAGGATGGAGATGCGTCGTCGTATGAGAGAGGTCGAGGGGTGTCCTGCAAGCGTAAGAGAGAGAGAGAGAGAGCGAGTGTGGGACAATGATTGAAGAAGCCTGTCTGTTCTGCGAGGATGCGTACCCCAAAAAGGTAATGCACACACTCACCCCCAAGTGCAAGGGTGTCAAAGCAATATATTCCCGATGAGTTCGGGGTCGAATCCACAGGGAGGCATTGCTTATACTACCTATCGATTCCTAGATTGGGTCAGGATTCGAATTTATTGTGGAGGTGGAATACGAAGGAGGTCGTAATGGTGGCGGAGGTGAAATGCGAGGGTGTCACGATCAGCAAGGCACAATCGACAACTCCTCACAAAAAGAAAAGAAATAAGACAAAACAATTGGGAGAAGGATCGCTAGGGTGTCGGGAATCCCCGCTAGGACTTTCGGACTTGGATCTCAGGTTAAGGGTCCTTTCGTCGAACTACGAATGAGGGTAGGAGCGTCACATCCGAAGATGGGAACGAGTGCTTGACTTTCGTCGTCCTACTCGTCTAACGTATTCCTGTGCTTAGCTGCTTTCGCTATGCACTTCACACATGGATATGTGCCTTACGCTCGACTCGATTCCTGTTTCTCAAGTCTGTATCCACTCTCACGATCTACGGATTGGGATACAACATCATGGTTGGTTCTAGCAGTCGGGTTACTCTCGTAGTCATGACTAGCGGATCGGGGGTTAGAATCGCCTCTAGAGCACGAGTCACTCTCATGATCACGAGCCCTAGAAGATGACGCTAATCTCCAATTAGATTCGTGGGGATCTTCCCTAGAAAATGGGGCTACTTTCGTAATTCTCCAATTCTAGGGCTAATCCCCTAAAATCCTTGTCAAACTACCATAAAACAACCCTATATTCGTTCAACTAAGTAACATGACATCCAACCCCTAGAATCCTAGGATTCATCCCTAAACTCTAGCAATAGATCTACTCAATCATGGCAAAAGTTTTGGAAACAATAGAGATTCAACATCACAAACAAATAAGAAAAGCAATAGATGAATAAACAAAAGAAAATACTTAGCTAATGAAGATCCAATACAAAAATCAGCGAGGAGGGGGCCGATGGCGTGGCCTAGCCTTCGAAAATCGTCCAAGAACAGAAAAAGGATCAAAAACCGAACCCCCTAAAATGATGACTGCTCAAAACATATTTATAGCCCCTTCGAAAACCTTAAAAACACAGCTTAAGTTGCTGGGCCCGCGAGCAGCTCGACCGAGCGCCTCTTTGGTGCTTTCCGCTGGCCGCTTGGAGAAGGGGCCGCTCGGTCGAGCGGGGTAGCCGCTCTACCGAGCGCCCCTTGGAGGAATCCATGTCGCTCGGTTGGAGGAGAGGCCGCTCGATCGAGCGGTTGGCCATTCAACCGAGCAAATTAAATCGAAATCTTACAAAGAGTTTGAAGGCAAAAGTGGGGCTCCTGGCAGGGCTAGCTCGGTCGAGCGAAAGAGGTCGCTTGGTCGAGTGAGTTGGGTCGCTCGGCCGAGCGTTGGGTCGCTCGGCCGAGCGACCCCTGGCAGCTTTCCCCTTGCTCTACGAGAGCTCAGCTCGGTCGAGCGAGTTGCGCGCTCGACCGAGTGACCTGGGAACTTTCTTTGACTCTTCTTTCTTCTCTCCTTCTCTCTTTCCCTTCTTCTCTTCTCTCCTTCTTCTTCCTTCATTCCCTTCTTTCTTTGCTCCATTGAGTCGTCAAATGCGGCGTCGTTGATGCTCCGACATCGTTGTTCATGTTCTTCTCTCCAATATGCTCCGAATTGCTCGATATTCCCTGAAATATAACCAAACGCTCTCAAAGTCAAATAGTTCCAATTATCAATATAAAAGCGTATAAAATCGGGATTTAAGCAATCATTTGACGTGTAAACATATAGATAAAATGTGGAATATTATGACACATCAAAGCCCAGCGGGCTTCGCTGCTGCTGTGAGTAGATATAGATGGATGAGAGCGATCGAGCCCACAAGGGCTTGTCTGGCTGCGGGATAGGGAGAGTGAGGGAGAGAAAAGGGGAAAAAAGCCCATCAGGCTTGGGTCTGCTGAGGGCTGAGAAAAAGGAAAAGAAAAAAAAGAAAAGAGAAGGGGAGAGAATGCGGGCCGTTACTTTCTACACACCTTATAAAAAATTCTGTCATCGGAATTCTCATAGGATGGATCGAGTCAGTCGAGTATCACACTTCTTGCCTGCTATATACTGTTCATGAGGCGATTGCGCGGACCTGCATGAGCCACCACTTGTAACGCACTGCTCCCCGGGTGTCGACACAATTGAAACAACTATGTGCAGGTCCCGCAGGTGCCGATGAAGTCAATATGGAGCAGCACATAAATAAAGGAAATGCTCATAACAAATAGGCAAGAACAGTAAAAACTACACTGCAACTGAAATATAAATGGAATACTCACCTGCCACTAGCTCAAGAGACCAATTCCTGCGCTAAAAGTCTGACTCCTCGTGCTCAAGCACCTCTGTATGATCCTGTGCGGCGTACCTAGTGGGCAACAGAAGTCGCACCACGCTTAATAGAGTAGACAAAATCTAAACAAGAGATAGAAAAGTAAAGGTGCGCAAAAAGGAGATATGATAGTCATAAATACGATAATACTGAACAAAGAAGTAACATGGTATGATAATTAAATGACCACAAACTACTGTAAGATAGTACTCGCTAAACTGAACTAATCCTAAGACGTGACTTATGAGGGAGAGTACAATGTGCAAAATGAAGTGTAAACTGTGAAAGGGCTCTGGATGCCTCCGACAGGTATACTGATTCATGATAGGAGTCGAGATCCCTTTGACGGGTATATATGAGTGCATCCAGCTACCGAAACTATACTAAAGCATGGCTCTAGTTGCTTTCGCACTCTCACAATCATAAGTTTCACCAAACCCGATGAGTCAAGCTGAAATAATCAATTATCAGTTTTAGTGTCGTGAGGTGAGTCAAGTTTAATATTAGACAAACTGCGTAGTTAAGTCATGAGTCAACCTGTCATGAGTCAAGAAAGTTCACTACCACACATGTAATAGTAACCGGTCATGTCAAGAACCAATCTCAAGTCCACTACCGTACACGTAACAACCCAGGGACTACGCAATTCAATCACAATATTAAACTTCTTGGCACTAGCAAGCTCAAGAGACAACATGATAATGAAACTGATATGTGATAAAGTAAAGGCATGTATGTTTCTCATGGCATGATATTCCAAACTGAACTGATATAAACACACAACTGTTACATGCACGAACCAAGAACACAGAAACATAATGATTACTTGATAAAAGAAACCCGAAACAACAAGCGAGAAAACCAGTCGAGCTCAAATAATAACACCCGAACCCAAGACAGAGCGCAAGGGAAGCCATCACCCTAACAACAAGGAAAGAACCCAAAACAGCAAGTAAGAAAGCCGGCCACAACTCACAATAAGCGAGGCAGGCGAGCTGCAACCCAACATCAAGCAAGGCGGGCTAGCCGCGCAATCTAACAATGAGTAATGATGGCCAATCGAACCAATCAAAAACCCAGAACCCCAAAACAAGTAAAAGAACCAATCGAACCCAATCGGTAGTAGAAAAGCCAACCATAAATTAACAACCAGTAAGGAAGGCCAAACCGCAAACAACAACCCAACAATAGCAAGGCAGCAAGCAAGGAAGAGCCGAACCCCAAACCCGCAAGCAAGAGGCCACTGAACCCAACCAGCAACGTCAACCCAACAATAGCAAGCAAGGGACGGACCGAACCTGATAGCAGCAGAGGAAGCCACCGAGCCAAAAACAGCGCGGAAAGTCCAAACCGTAAGCAAGGGAAAGCCGTCGAACTCAAAATAACAAGCAAGAGACATCCCAAACCCAACAATAAGCAAGACCAGCCCAACTCACAAGTAAGGAAAGCCAACGAACCCCACAACAGTATGGAAACCCCAAACCCGCAAGTAAGGGAAGCACAAAACCCCAACAACACGCAAGGAACCCAAATCAGCAAGCAAAAGACAACCAATACCCCAACAACAAGCAAGAAAACGAAATTGGAGTGGGGGATAAAGTCTACATGAGATCGTCGCCGAAGAACCAAGAAATTTAAGAATCGCAGCCCAAATCAGCGAATAATGATTAGCCGAACCCAATCAACAACAGAAAACAGCTAGCCGCAAGCCCAGTCAGCAAGGAACCACCAACCACAGGTAAGAGGAGAGCCACATCACTTGGAAACAACAAGCAAGGGGAGACCTGAACCCAATTCAGGCAGAAGAAGAGTCAGCCGAGCCTAAAACACCAAGCCAGGAATCCCAACGACAAGCAAGAAGGCCACCGCACCCAATAACAAGCAAAAGGGAGCCACAAACTCCAAATTAGCGAGCAAGGGAGAGCCACGAACCCAACACAAGCAAGGAAGGCCGCCTCAGCAAGCAAAGAGGAGCCATCGAGCTCAAAGGGGAGTTATAGGGGGTCGGGGGAGGTTGAGAGGACAAGAGAGAGGGTAGAGGGGCAAGGGAGAGAGGATGAAGGCGTTGGGAAGCCTCTTCTACTGTCACACGTTGAGAAGGACGAAGGGGGTCGCGCTGCTGCTCGATGTGCCAGATCGAAGGACGGAGGGACGTCGTCATACTAGAGAGGTCGAGGGGATGTCCTGCGAGCGTGAGAGAGGGGGGAGAGTGATTGAAGAAGCCCAGAGGGCTTCGCTGCTACTGCGAGTGGAGAGGGATGAGAGCGATTGAGCCCTCGAGGGCTTGTCTGGCTGCGGGATCGGGAGAGTGAGGGAGAGAAAAGGGGAAAAAGCCCATCGGGCTTGGGCCTGCTGAGGGCTGAGAAAAAGGAAAAGAAAAAGAAAAGAAAAGAGGAGAGAGAATACAGGTCGTTACAATGGACCAAGTTATTGGAATATAACTTTGAGATCCAGTACCGACCAGGGTTGAAGAACAAGGCGGCTGATGCACTATCACGAAGAGAGGTCGATTCACAATTGTTTGCCTGTTCTGTACCAATCGTACTTGATTAGGAGCCATTGTTGCGAGAGATTGAGGACGATGAGGGTCTGGCTATGATTCGATCCGCTTTACTATAGGACCCAGCAGCACATTCATGGTATTCGTTAGAGGGGCATCGTCTCTTGTACAAGGGACGTCTTGTCTTAACGAGGAGTTCTGCTCATATTCCGAGCTTACTACAGGAGTTTCACGGGAGCACAGTGGGGGCCACTCTGGGGTCCTCAAGGCCTATCAATGCATAACTAGAGAGCTCTTCTAGGAGGGGATATGAATGCTGTAGCTGAAATGGTGGAAAAATGTGATGTTTGACAGCGTCATAAGTACCTGTCGACAGCTCCTGGGGATTGTTGCGTCCCTCTCCTTGTCAGACCGGGTCTGAGAGGAGGTGCATATGGACTTGATGGACGCTTGCTCAGTAAGTATACACTACTGAAGATAATGGTGGTGAAGATAATGGACGCTTGCTCAGTCAGACGGATATTCCGTCATTATGGTGGTGATCGATATGCTCAGTAAGTATACACATTTTGTGGCGCTCCGACACCCTTATACCACGGTGACAATGGTGTTGACATTCATCAGAAGATAATGAGATTGCATTTGGTTTCGGGCTCTATTATGACTGATCGGGACATAGTCTTCCTTATGGCCACTTCTGGAAAGAGTTGTTCAGTACGTGGGGGACACTACTGAAGAGAAGCACAGCCTACCATCCCAAGACAGACGGACAAACAGAGATCATCATCAGGACACTCGAGACATACCTGCATTGCTTTGTCTCAGAGACTCCGAAGCAGTGGGTGAAGTGGTGGGCTTGGACGGAGTATTGTACAACACACGTCTTTCCATGTGTTTGCTCTGACCACTCCCTTTCGAATTTTGTATAGGCATGATCCCTAGCATTTGCTTCACTATGGTCACTGCTCCACGCCAGTTTCTCAGGTGGACCAATATCTGGAGGAGAGGGATCGAACAATGGAGGAGGTGAAGCGTCACTTGACGAGAGCCTAGTAGCTTATGAAGAATCGGGCGGATGAACATAAGAGAGATGTGCAGTTTGAGGCAGATGACAGTGTGTATTTGAAGCTGCGACCCTATTGACAACGATCCTTGACACACCGGCAAAACGAGAAGTTGTCACTCCGTTACTTTGGTCCTTATAAGGTTGAGGTGAGAATTGACCAGGTAGCGTATAGGCTAAGATTGCTACTAGAGTCAGCCATCCACCCAATCTTTCATGCGTCACAGCTCCGTCGGGCCATTGAGAACCATACTTATTCCTCGTTACTACTATCGACACTGACGGATGACATGTAGATACTTTTGGAGCCGGCCGAGTTGAAGGGGGTTCGCCAAGGGAGTTCAGGAGTATGTAGGTGTTGATTAGGTGGACGAGCCTTCAAGACAGCGTTCTAAATATCAGATATCGGTCGCGTATCGGCCTAGGAAATTTGATATCGGATTGCGGATATCGGGGATGTATCGGGGATATTGACTAAATATCGTAGGCTTAAAATGATAACATATGCAAACATAGATGTATCTAATAAGATATAAACTATACTAACTTAAAATAAAAGTTTGTTTTGATTATACTTCTATCATTAAACATGAATATCGGGAATACTGACTAAATATCAGAATATCATATCAGAGGCTAAAATGATGTCAAATAAACCCAAAACTGGAAGAAGAAAAAAAAATCAAAAAAACTGAAAAAATGAAAAACTGAAAAAAAAGGCACGACTACTCACCTTGATCGGAAAACACTCACTTGCAAAGATTGAATGCCGGACGTTGCAGCTCAATCGATTGTCACTGGAAATTTTCACTGGATGGATCTGAGTAGAGCGGCATGAGGACCTGAGCGTTGATAGGAACGGAGCGGCATGATTAGATTTAGGGCAAAGTAGCGATTATCCCTCAAAAAAATCACGATTCGTCATCGTTTTAAGTAAATGATTTGGGTCGGGTGACTCGGGTTGGATCCACTTTCAAGTAGACTGACCCGCTAACTTTATTTTAAAAACCGTGAATTGCGGCCGATATTTCAAAGGGATATATCGGCCGCAATATCGGCCACAACCCGATATTGCGGCGATATTTCTCCAAATATCGAAAACCGCAATATATAAGCCTATATCGTATTGGCCTAGTGATAAAACCGATATTACGGCCGATATATCGGATATCAGACCGATATTTAGAACACTGCTTCCAGATCATGAGATTTCGTGGGAACCTTAATGAGTTATTGTGCAGCGGTTCCCAGATTTCCACCTTGAGGACAAGGTGGTTCTTTTGGGGGAGTAATGATGAGATCATCACCTATCAGAGGAGGCGGCGCATGACGGATTGTGGATCGACAAATTTGGTTAGAGGCATTTTTGTGAAGATTTTGGGCGCTTTTGCAAAGTTTTGGATTTTCGGGGGTTATTTGTAATTTGGGCCACATCTGCCCGATTTATGTTTTGGGAGAGAACTTCATATCCTTCGTACTTGTTTTGAGAAGAAACCCTAGATTAGAGAATAGAATCCTAGCCTAAGTGAGATTTAGCTTTTGTCTCTTAGATCTAAAGCTTGGAGGTTGGTTTCCTCTCGAAAGAAACCTTTATCTTGTAATTTCTTTATCTCAAATGTATAAAAATCCTATTTTTGTTCTCTCAAACCCTGGATTTCTCATCAGTTCGCTTCCAGCAGTATATACCATATACATGATACTGTCATTTTCACCGGGCAACAATATGATATAGGTTGCCTTGAATACGTACAAGATGTGATCTACTTAAACTTTGTGTATCTATTTGATTGCTTTATGCAATTGGAGATCAACTATGTCTATGATTCTACCATTTCATTGCGCTATCTTTCATGTACTTGAGCTTTCATCATGAACTTTCTGTACGGTTTTCTTCTCAGAAGCATATGATGTGTCATCCATGAATTCATTAATTTCTTCTTCATGCACCTGCCTATAATGGCCATACCTTTAGTGGTACATTTCTCTATAAAAGCTTAGCAGTTCTCTTTTTTCTAATGAAACACATTGGTGAGCATATACATGCCCAAAGTGAGTGTATTCTGAGTTCAAGGAGGCAATAAACCATAATCTATTAAGTTTTCAGTATGATAATTACCCAGTTTTAAGCTTATTAATTATTATTGTCTAAAATTATTAACTCTTGTTCTGTTATTGCATAATCCCTTTTCTGTTATTGCATAATCCCTTATATCCAGTTAATTTGGCACTGGCTTCTGTTAAGCATCTGTAGTATTTAATCAGATTTGACTAGATGTATGCGTGGTATATATGTGAGTAGTTTGTAGATATTATAGTTGATAGGTTTTGAACTGGACCCTGGAGACGAGTCTTAGGTTTACTTACTATATTTTCCCCCTAATTGGCAGCTTGAACAAGAAATTTTGGATTTTTCTGAAGGTTTAAGAGAGATTGGATTTCTTCCAGATGAAAAAGTGGCACTCTTTGCTGACAATTCAAGCAGGTGGCTAGTTTCAGATCAAGGTATCTCTCCCCTTTTTTGGGTTTATAGGCTGTTGTGATGTTTGCAATCATAAATGGTCATTTTGTGTTATAGTCCTAGTGTATCAGTGTGTTTCTCGCATTAGCAATTATCTCAAGAAGTTTCGATAGATTATAACAAAATTTGCATCAGCTCAAGGAAATGGGCAAGTAATTCTTACATTTCAATTGGAAATATCGGGAAGTAGTCAATTTGGCTCTTTGGCTTATTGTATGCCTTAAAGGCAAATGTGCTTCCTTGTAGCAGATCAAGGCATCTATCATCATTCTACCAGCTTTCTTGATATAGGGTAATATGAATCCTCACACCTTTTTTTTGTAATATACTACAAAACCAGAAAAAGTAGATCTACCTACCGGCTAATTAGCTTTCAAGTTTCTTGGCAAGGGCCTCTCTTGCCTATTGTTACTATTGAGTAGTGTGTGTGTGTGAGTAAATTGGGTGTGTGTGTAAAGAAAGTGTGAAACATATAAATAGAAGTGATAGCCTCACTTTGGAGGCTAATCACACTTTCCCCAATTTCTACATGGTATCAGAGCTACAAACCCTAACCCTAAAACCCTAAAAAAAAATAGCCCAAAACAACCGCCGCCTGTGACAAAGGAGACCCCCCGCCTGCTCGGATTCCTGCCGCAAGCCGCTGCCCGCCTGCTAGAGGCCCTCGCCTGCTCGGATCTTCATCGCAAGCTCCCGCCCGGTCTTCCGCCGGCTGCGCAAGCCGCCGCCGCTGCCGGCTGCGCGGGCCGCCGCCGCCGCCGGCTCCGGATCCGCAGCCTGGAAGCCGCGTAGCCGCCTTGAGCGCCTCGGATCGAAGCCGCCGGCGGGATCCACCGCCCCTGAGCCTCCGGATCCTCAGGCTGCCGCCGCTTGCTGCCTGCTGCCGCATCTGACTCTCTGCCTTGCTAACCCTACAAAGGAGAATCCTAAAAGCTACAAAGGAGAATCCTAAAAGAACCCTAACCCTAGATCTATGGTAGAGCCATGAAGATGACTCCATAGATTTACGGTTAGGGTATGACCTAGAAGAGGAAAAGGAGAAGTAGATCTGTGGATCTAAGAAGGGAGAAAGAAGAGATCTGCGGATCTGGAAAGATGGGGGACAATCTTACCTCAGCTGACATGAAGGCCTTCATTGGAGAGATAACGAAGCTGCTTGCTTCGAAGGAGTTGGGATCATCGAGTGGATCGACGCCTTCACGTCCCGTGCAGAAGCTGGAATTGATGCCCAATGATGTGAAATTGGAAGGGACGAAGAATTATCTTAGTTGGTCCAGGAGGGTGCTTCTCATTCTGAGGTCAAAGGGGTTAGAAGGCGTCGTTCTAGGTTCATGCAAGGAACCGGTGGATAAGGATGTGGATGATTGGAAAGTCTGGAGCACCACCAACTCACTGGTGGCTGCCTGGTTGATGACATCGATGGTTCCACCCATTGCTGGGATGGTGGAGGCCATAGAGAGTGCTGCGGGGATATGGAGTATGGTGGAAAAAATGTACTCTGGAGCAGGGAATGTGATGCTCATGATGGAGGTTCAGGGCAAGGTCGACACCTTGAAGCAGGGGGAGATGACTATTCTAGCCTACTCTGCGGAGTTGAAAAGGCTGTGGTCAGAGTTGGACCACTATGACCCTATTGATCTGCCTGATCCTAGGAGCGCTGCGATACACAGGAAGTGGGTGGAGCGAAGGCGTGTCACACATTTTCTGAGGAACCTGAATGGTGATTTTGAGGCCAGGAGGGCGAGTATGTGCCACTTGTCCTCCATCCCATCCCTGGAGGAGGCCATAGCTGCAATGGCACAGGAGGAGACCAGACTGAGGGTTATGAAGGATGAGGGTACTCAGGTCACTCGGGCTGCACTGGCTGTACCGGCAGTGGCAGTAGTGAGCGAGGATCGAGAGTGCTACACATGTGGGGTGAAGGGGCACCTGAGCTTCAACTGCCCACAGAAGGGCAGTGGGCGAGGACGTGGCTCAGGAGGCAGAGGAGGAGGTCGTTGGGGCCGTGGAGGCCGTGGACGAGGTCGCGGTGGCCCACGGGCCAACTTTGCCACAGCTGACGGACGACAGGAGACAGTGATGATCGAGGCCACGCCAGCTGAGGCTTCAGACCTAGAGCAGAGGAGACAGTCCAGGTCTACTACTGAGAGCTCGGAGAGTCATGCTGACCAGACTGGGGATATTGCCTCGCCATTCGGTAACTTTGCCCACTTCGCTCACACAGACTCAGGTAACCGATTAGCCCTTTCATGTAGAGATCATATAGAGTGGATTATTGACTCAGGTGCATCTAGTCATGTGTCAGGAGCATATAGACAATTTTCCACATATAAACCACATACCATTCATGAAACCGTTCAGACAGCTGATGGCACATCCCAACCCATTAGAGGGATTGGTACTATTCAGTGCACTCCCTACATACGCCTCTCTTCAGTTCTTCACGTCCCATCATTTCCAGTCAACCTCTTATCTGTTGGCTCCATTGTTGATGATCTCGACTGTAGCATCACTTTTGACTCTACTCATTGTGTGTTGCAGGAAAGGAAGACTGGGAGGAGGCTTGGGACTGGCGTCAGGCGTGATGGACTGTGGTATCTTGATAGAGCTAGTGGGGATGCTGCACTGGCTGTCGTTGGTAGAGAGAAGGAAAGGGATGTACTTTTGTTGCATTGTCAGTTGGGGCACTTGCCCTTTGATATTTTGAGTAAAATGTATCCCGATATTTTGAATGGAGTGAATGAAATGAATTTGACATGTGATGCATGTGAATTTGGGAAACACACTAGGACGTCATATCCTAGTGTAGGGATGAGGAGTGTAGAGAAATTTCATCTTATTCACTCAGATGTTTGGGGGCCCTGCCCAGTGACTTCAGTGAGTGGGTTCAGGTGGTTTATCACCTTCATAGATTGTCATTCTCGAATGACATGGCTTTATATGATGAAAAACAAAGGCGAAGCGTTGAAGTGTTTTCATGATTTCCATAGAAGTGTCAGGAATATGTATGAGGCCAAGATCCGTGTCTTGAGAACGGATAATGGGACAGAGTATGTAAACATGGAGTTTGCATCTTACCTATCTGAGAGTGGGATAACTCATCAGACCACTTGCCCCAACACCCCCCAACAGAACGGAGTCGCTGAAAGGAAAAATAGACACTTGTTGGAGGTAACTAGGTCACTCATGCTCACCATGAATGTACCTAAGATATTGTGGAGTGAAGCAGTGATGACAGCCACATATCTTATCAACAGGATGCCTTCACGGATCCTTGGAATGAAGTCTCCATGTGAGATTCTTATGGGAAAGAACACTTTTGTAGTTCCACCAAAAGTGTTCGGATGCACATGCTTTGTGAGGGATCATAGACCTTCTGTGGGGAAGCTGGATGCTCGGGCAATTAAATGCATATTTGTTGGGTATCCTTCAAATCAGAGAGGTTATAGGTGTTGGAGTCCCTCAGAAAGAAGGCTGTTTGTGAGCATGGATGTGACGTTCAGGGAGACTGAACCTTTTTATGGAGGACTGACAGATTCTACATCAGTATTTGATACTGGGGCCTCTCCAAGCACAAGAGGAGCTGGTCAAGAGGGGGAGACTGATGACAGGAGGGTAGTGGTTGGACTTATACCGTGTCCTGTCAGGCCTATTGGTACTGGTCCTGATAGCAGGGAGGAAGAAAGGACCTTGGTGGAAGAGGATGAAGACAGGTTGTACGGCAGGAAATATAGCAGGAGACAGAAGGATAGTCATGCAGATGGAGAACAGCAAGAAGACATCTTCTCCACTGAAGAACCACTAGCTTCACTGCCCCATGTTGAGATTGATCAGTCTATCACGCCTGCTCAAGTTCCGACTTCCTCACTGCCTTCCTCTCCTACCACGGATGGTAACCTTTCTTCACCTTCCTCTAGTTTAGATCTTCCACTTGCATCTCGTAGGGAGCCTCGTATCAATGCCGGCAGGCCTCTTGTACGGTATGGATATGAGACTGATATTGCTAATCATGTCTCCTATGCCTCTCTTACACCTGCATATAGGGCTATCATTGCATCTTTACAGTCTATCCCTATACCAAGTGATTGGCGAGTGGCAAAGCAACATCCCCAGTGGAAGAAAGCAATGCTTGAAGAACTTGAGGCACTGGAGAAGAACAAGACATGGAGACTTGTCTCACTTCCAGCAGGGAAGAAGGCTGTGGGCTGCAAGTGGGTATTCACAGTAAAGCAAACTGCAGAAGGGAAGGTGGACAGGTACAAGGCGAGGCTGGTTGCCAAGGGTTACAGTCAGACTTATGGGATCGATTATGATGAGACATTTGCCCCAGTGGCAAAGATGAGTACTGTGAGAGTACTGATATCCTGTGCAGCGAATTTTGGATGGAAATTGCATCAGTTGGATGTAAAGAATGCATTCTTGCATGGAGACCTACAGGAGGAGGTATACATGGAGGTTCCACCTGGCTTTGGCACACAACAGACGGTGGGAAAGGTGTGTAGACTGGACAAGTCGTTGTATGGGCTGAAGCAATCTCCAAGGGCATGGTTCGACAGGTTCAGGCGTGCAGTCATCACCATGGGCTACAAGCAGAGTAATGGTGATCATACTGTATTCTATAGACATTCAGGGCAACGGATCACCCTTTTGGCTGTGTATGTTGATGATATTATTATCACTGGAGATGATGAAGAGGGAATCTCTCACTTGAAGGTGAGGTTGGCGAGAGAGTTTGAGGTCAAGGACCTTGGACAGTTGGGATACTTCCTTGGACTGGAGATTGCCAGGTCCAGGAAGGGTATAGTTCTCTCACAGAGAAAGTATGCACTGGATCTTCTGGCTGAGACAGGTATGTTGGGGTGTCGTCCAGCAGTTACTCCTATTGATCAGAATCATAGGTTGCATTCACAATCAGGGGAGCCAGTGGACAAAGAGAGGTACCAGAGACTTGTTGGACGCCTCATCTACTTATGCCATACCAGACCTGACATTGCCTATGCTATCAGTGTGGTAAGTAGGTACATGCATGATCCTAGGACTGGACATATGGAGGCAGTCTTCAGGATACTGAGGTATCTGAAGAATAGTCCAGGAAAAAGCATATTATTTGGTAGTCATGGTCACATGAATGTGACAGGCTAATGTGATGCAGATTGGGCCAGTTGCTTGGATGATAGGAGATCGACCTCGGGCTACTGTGTGTTTGTTGGGGGCAACTTGGTCTCTTGGCGCAGCAAGAAGCAGGATTTGGTGGCTCGTTCCACTGCAGAGGCAGAGTATCGTGCTATGGTGCTTAGTACTTGTGAGATGATCTGGTTGAGATCACTTCTACATGAGCTACGCCTGCTGAGAGAAGGACCATTGCAGTTGTTGTGTGATAACAAGTCTGCAATTAATATTGCCAACAACCCAGTGCAACATGATAGAACGAAGCACATAGAGATTGACAGGTTCTTCATTAAAGAGAGACTGGACAAGAAACAGCTGGAGACCTCCTACATTAGCTCTGGACAGCAACTAGCAGATTGCCTTACGAAGGGGTTGAGCTCTAAAGGAGTGGAGGATGCTTGTAACAAGATGGGCATGATAAATATCTTTTGCTCATCTTGAGGGGGAGTATTGAGTAGTGTGTGTGTGTGTGAGTAAATTGGGTGTGTGTGTAAAGAAAGTGTGAAACATATAAATAGAAGTGATAGCCTCACTTTGGAGGCTAATCACACTTTCCCCAATTTCTACAGTTACCTTGCAAGGAGCTGGGTATACAATCATCCAGATTTGATGTCAGGTTATCAGACGATCATGTCATGCTTTCTTCACCTAGAATGGTCCGCTGATGCCCACAAAGACATTTTTTTTAACTTTTTGCATTCCATTCTCTATAAACAAAGAGTCGCCGAATGGAAACCACTACTACTAGACTAAACTAAATTAGGAGAAACTCCGGATGAAGTTCAAATTTTTTTTTTTGGGAAAAACATGAAACATTTTTACGCTAATCACTTCATAATTGGATGATAGATTAAATTAAAATGAATAAACACAAATAAAAAGTATACCAAATTATTAAAAATTGAAAAGAATTGAAAACTTGTGGCCTTTTCGAGGAGTTATTGGATGTGGTTCCAATCAAGAACTCGGTATTTGTGTCCTAAACCTGACGAGAATGATGGAGACATGCTTCGTTTTGCTAACCGTCACTATCCTTATATAATCTGAAACCGAGAGGACGAAGGAGAGAAGGAGAGTGTGATGATCCGAGATTGAGAGGAGGAATGCAATACCCCGTATTTCCCTACTAATTCCAGAAATTTATTTACAAAATTTTCCACATGTAATATATTTTCCCACTTTCTTCTTTTAATCCCCTTAACTTTCGTTTCTCTTTATTTTTCTCTTTTTTCGTTGAACTTTTATGATGTCAAGTGCAGTGATTAATTATATTAAGCGTGTCATTACTTTGGTATGTCAGATTCATGTCAGGTTCATATCAGATTCATGTCAGGACCAAGTCAGTTTCAAGTTCTATAATTTCAAGTTCTCCAAACACATACCATGTCCATAATCATTCTAAATATTGTTAACTTTGAATTTAATAATTGCAGGGCACTTATGTGCCGCGACAACTGAATGCTTATAATTAAGAATGATAAAATGGAAGATTGACAGAAATTCTTTACGGATTTGCATCAATTGTCAAGGCACATAACACAAAGATCATTTTTTGAAACATTCTCAAACATAAAAATAAGCACAAAGATGGTAATTAAGGTAAAACTTATCAAACCAATGCATAAACAAGGGCATCCACTAAGATTTCTCAAACATAAAAATAAGCACAGACATGGTAATTAAGGTAAAAATTATAAAACCGATGCATAAACAAGGACATCCACTAAGATGAATAAGACAGCCTTCTGTCAATTTGTTATTTCTTAGCAAACAAATAAATTATTACATCTATATTTGATTTCCAAAATAATTAACCAGACATGCTAGCTTTAAGCAAGTGGTTCATAAGACTGAACGTGCCTCCAAATGAACATGTTTAAGAAGAGATTTACCATCCATCTTACGTGGTTTATTATTAACTATGGGAGTTACAGTTTTAAAGGATCGTGGATATAAAATTTACTGCAAAAAGAAGGGAAGATGCTAACTAGTTCAAAAAAATAGTGATAATAGTAATAGTAACAATATTTCTTTCGTTGTTTATTTAAACTTTGTGTCTTTATTGGAACAGCCAAGTCGATTCTAGAATATCCCAGAGTATGCTGGTGATGGTGTTTTCACAGTTACTAATCTAAATTCCTTCTTACCAATTGAGTGGTTTACGTGTGTATCCTTGTAGCCAGGCCCAAATGATGATGAAGTGAATAAAAAACTTTTTGATAATTACAACCAGAACTAGCAACCAGTCCCTAGACTGGGTTCAGATCCTTGCTATATGCTGTTGAGCACAAGTCTTTGGGAGGAAACGTTCATCAAAGGATCAGTGTAACAAGATATCTTGTCATGCCATCATTATTACAAACACCTTAGGTGCATCATGAAAATTAGTACAGACCAAATATACACCTAATGAATCTAGGTTGCAAGAAGTTGGATAGGCCAGAACCAAACCTGAGTTTGCATACTCAAACCATAATTTACATTTCCATGTCTAAAACCAGAACCATTATGTCCATGGAGAAATAATTATAATAATTTTATTAAAAGGACAACATAGATGAATATCAGAATCACAGTGAAACGGCAAATGAAGTAACATCTGACATTGAGAATTTATGATTTTTGAACCGACGTTGGCAAGACTGCGGTAGATGACGGTGCGGCTTGGAGGAGTGGGAAGGCCTAGGTCTCTGGTTTTTTTTGCCTGGGGAAGAACAATGGATTTGGAGAAAAGGATGAGGTGGCTGTGAGGAGGGTTTGGATGAGAGAAAAAATGAGGGAGAAAGATGAATGGTTGTATGTATATACATGCCCGGCCCTGACCCAGGGCACCCAGGGCAGCCGCCCAGGGCCTAGAGCCGGGCAGGGGCCCATTTTTTTTAAATTTGAGGTGTTTTTGGCCGCAGTGAACGAGAGTTTGATGACGGTGCTAGAACCGAAAGCTTCATTACTCCTGCAGCAGCGAGTTCATGTTTGTATAATTGCGTGTCCCTGTTGAAGTTGGGGCTTTGGAATAATGTTCACAAAACACACGTGTAAAAAAATATAAAGATAGCGTTTCTTTAGTACACATCGGTTTCATTTGGCGTAAAACAATTTAAGACATGGGCAAAAATCAATGGGTGAAAGTGGAAGTTAACCCCCGCCCACATAATTAAAATAACAGTACACAAAAATTCCATGATAGAAAAAAAACAATTTAAATTTTTTTTCGGAATTTTTGGCAGCAGTAAACGAGAGTTTGAAGACGGGGCTAGAACTGAAAGCTTCGTTCCCTTTCTTCTCGGCAATTGCAAAACGCAAATTGAGGCGACACCACGCCAGTTTTGTTCTTCTCGCAGACGCCCCCCCCTCTTTTATTTTTCTCTCAATCGACTCGCAACACACCTACTTCTCGTCATATTCGCACTCGCAACACACCTACTTCCGAGCCAGACGTGGAGTGGTCATAATGTTATGTTCTCGTATGATATTCCTTATATTTGTTTTGTTTTAAGGGGTATTGGTTTTATGTCTTCCCTATTTTGGACCATCTTTTAGTATATCAATAAAAATTTCTGGCGTAGAGATGCGCCTCCTAGCATTGCACTTGGCTAGGTTCCAAACACCAAAACAAATTAGTATTTTAATTTTTTAAAACAAATTATATTTAAAGGGCCCAAATTTTTAACTCACCCTGGGTCCCCATACCTTCAGGACCGGCCCTGTGTATATAACTTAGGGTGGTTAGTCAAATTATTAATTGAAAATTTAATTAAATTGATTAGTAATGGGTTAGTGGGATGTGTAAATGAATTTAGTGGGGGTAGTGGGAGGAGTTACGGGAGATGAAATGGGATAGTAGGGTTAATGGTCGGTTTGTGTTATGGGTTAACCGGTTGGAGTTAATGGGGTTGGTTATAAAATTGATCTAAGGATCCAAATAAATTCTTAAAAATTCTTTCAAAAAATCCAAAAATACCGAAATTAAAATCGAACAAAATATAAAATTTTAATTATTACTTATATACCAAATACATGGAATTTTGGATTAGAATCATTACAACCGAGCTCAGCCACTCATCATCGCAATATATCGTCAAGATCACAACCAGTACAGAGAACCCCTAATCAGAACTCATAGCTAGGGGTTAATATCTAATTCCAACAATTTATATTGTCACCCCCAACTCGGGGTTGTGGTTGTTTTTCGCTAGAAGTGGCATGTTCTGCAGTTAACTAGTGAAAACAATCTTGGCCTTGAACAGAGGTGTATCAAAATGCTTAAGAAAATTTTCATTAATACATGTGAATTTTCGAAGTAATTTATATCATACTACATACGCTCAAAATACAAAAGAAAGATGTACAATGATACACTCATACCCTCCAACTCAGAATTCTGCAGACTTCACATCGAAGTCCGTATCTTCAAACACATGGGCCTTCTCTGTCTCTGTCTTAACACCTGACGGTGCAACTAAAACGAAGAGCCGTCAACGGTCAGTGGTAAATCACAGAAATTCTAAAACTTTGGAATTTAAACAGTTATGCAAACATAATTAATAAACAAGGACTGGAACATGTAAATGAAACATGCATGTAATACAGTTAATAATTTAAGGTTGTATTGTCATGATTCCAGTAATTATACCAATCGTAGGTTGTAAATCATTTTGGAGAGTGCAATAAGCAAAATGAGCCCACCTCGTAACATAGGAGAGATCACCCGGTCCAAACCCAAAATAACAACATGAGGGGTTGATTCATTTACTCTTGACTCAGTTGCCCAACAATAACGACAAGAAGGTGCACTATTAACAGGATCATGGCTCCAGTCGCTCCCGCATTCACTAATACAATTTATCCCAAAACTCAGTGAGTCTGAAAGTGCCAAGCGCATGTTAAGTATGCATATTTCAATATCTCAGTGATGTGGTACATGTGTTGTTCTAATTTAGTAGTATTTATTTGGTTTACACATGGATTATGAATTAAGTTTACTAAACAAGTTCAAAGTCACATTGAAACTAGATGATATGTTGATGTGCTATGTGTTTCAATTCAGTCACATTTTCATGATTTAAACAAGATTTTCCATCAAGATATTTCAACGGGGCTTGGTATATTACTTTTTTTGATAAGAGAATTGTTGGGTTGACCCACGAATTACGTGGGAAAATCCAACATGATGTTCCAACAAGATATTCCACTAAGGTTGTTCAACAAGTTATTCCAGTTTTCATAGCACACCCAATATATCATTATTTCAATGTCATGGACTAGGGTGCAACAGGTAATATGAAATAGGAAACATGTAACATGTGACATGTAATTGGAAACATGGAACATATAGCAAGTAATATGTGATATATCAATTGTAGCATGCAACAGATAATATCACAATTTAACCATGGACATGCCGCTTATGGATGTCAAGTAGTTAGTGAATACATTAAGCATCTAACACATGCTAAAATAGTCCAAACTAAGTGGCATGCGATAATTAATAAAGTCATTTAACTTGGATAGTCTGTGGCGAATAATGTGGCAATTTGAAAAATGGGGAGATTAATAATGGGGGAGAGACTTGATCTCAGAGAGTTCACATCATCAATCATTCTAATGGTCGTGACCATACATTTGTATGTTTTTAATATGATCCTTCAGACAGTAACTTATGATCCGACAGGCAGTGGCCTTATGATTCCACATGCAGTAAACTATGATCCAACATGCAATTACCTTATGATCAAAGAGACATTAAACTATGTTCCAACGGCCTTAAATACTCAAACACTCATTTACAATCATAGAATAACCCAATCCGACATGTAGGGCATAGCCTGGGTTCCAATCTACCAATACCAAGTCACAACCACCACCAAGCCCCAACACTGGCCAAAACATCACTAAGACAACAACCCAACACCGCTGCACAAGTCTACATCCAACATCTAATAAAACCAACACTAAGTATTACTAAAACAGCCAGGCAGGGGGCAAACCCCAAAAACAAGTCACGGACAGGGAGCTAGGGGGTCACGGTAATTTAGGCAGAGGGCTGAGAGCCCAATTTGAGCTTACGACATGGGATGAAACTCCAAAGCAGGCCACGACAAAGGGCAAGAGAGCCCAAACGGTCACAGCCAAGTTGGGACAATCATGACAAAGGCGAGGGACAGTAGCGAGGGTCGTCGCCAAGCCCTGGAGACACCTTAGACTTGCTCATATTCATCATCGCAAGCCCAATCAAGAATTTACAACCAAAAATCCAGAAAAGTGATTTATCGAAAATCAAAGACCGACGGGGATTTCGAGTCTCATCGCCTCGTCGGAGATGGTTGCAACTGCTCGGTAGAGGAGAAGATGAAAACCGAGCACCGAAAACCCTAGCTCAAACCAAAATTCTTTTGAACAATAATTTTTCGCTTCAAAACCGAAACCCTAGTCTTACCTAGACTTTACAGAGGGGAAAAGTGATCCATGGATATTAAGAAAGGGCAGAGGAAGCCGTGGTTTTGCCATGAAGGGGTCGATGTCGGTGTAAGGAGAAATTGTGGCGAAAATTGCACGATTTAGGGCATGGAGAGTTCATGAGGCCATGACAAGTGCCATGTAAGGTGGAGAGACAAAGAGGAGCCTCGATTTGCTGCGGGAGCCGATGATTTTTGCCGCCGCCACGAGAGAGATCGGGAGAGAATGAGAGATGAGAGTGATGCGTTTGCGGCGGCTAGGCAAGGGAGGGGCCGGCTCAAGCGATTCGGGTCTACCATCGGAGGCAGCGACTTGGGTCCACCACTGACCTGGTCCCAAACTTGTGATTACTCATAAGTGGGGAGGGTAAGAGGGTAATTAGACATTTATTAACCCCTCCCCCATTAAAGGGGCCGGCCGGCCCTAGGATGGGTTTTATCGAAGAATTGATCAAGGTATTTTATTTCTTAGTTTTCCTAGTTTAATTCCTATTTGCCAATTAGTTGTTTTAGTCATTAGATCTATTATTCTAGCAATTAATTAGCAATTTCAGATCAGTTCTTTGGCATTAAACCCTAGATTAGAAAGTCCAAAAGCCATAAAAATCCTACCTTTGATCCCGACAAAAAGCCCTAGTCGTATCAAATTGGTATCAGAGCAGTTGATCCATGGCGAGCACGTGATCTATGGAGCGGGTTGATGTTTTGGAAGAAAAAGTTGAGAGGATTGAAGCCCAAATCAGCAAGGGTTTCATCGATTTGAGGAAAGAAGATGCGGAGATGGCCGCGGAGATCCGGAAGGAGATGAAAGAAAATCAAGGGAAAACGGAGGCAAAACTTTCGGAATTGACGGAGGCTATAGCGGCGTTGACCGCTCACCTTGTACCAAAGGCGGATCCAAGCAAAAAGGAGCCACCTTTGGCGAAGGACAAAGGTAAAAAGACAATTTTTTTGAAGATAATCCGGATCTAGACGAAGATGGAGGCTTTGACCAAGGAGACAATGCGTGGGGGACCCACCAAGACCACGCACCGCCGCGCCGCGAAGACAAAAACACCGGAGGGGGATTTCCGGCCCAACGGCACCCTCCGGGGTGGCCGCCGGCCCCCCAGGTACTTCTGGGGGGGTCGGTAAACCCCCTAGGGGCAGCGGAGGGCTGCCAGGGCCCTGGGAGGGGCGGCCGCACCTGCCGCTCCCCCTGCGGCTTCGGCGGGCTCTGCCGCCACCGCCTGGGGCCCGCCGGCCCACTTCCAGGGCCGGCCGCCCCAGGCGACGGCCTGGGGGGCCTCGGCCGACCCTAGAGGGGGGAACCGAGGCCCGACAGACCCCTGGGGGGCCCAACGACCCCCCAGGACTCACAGATGATTCCGAGGGTTTCCCGACCCCCGGGGGCCCCGCACGAGGTTCGTGGAGCGCAATTTGGAGGTTTTCAGCCTTTTGGGGATCCAGCGGAGGATTTCAGCAGGGTGGAGGGCCCCACCAGATCACAGGAGGCCCGTCGACTCAGCCCCCACCCTTTGGGGGAGTGACGGGAGATTGGAGGGCGTACCAGGACCCTCCAGGAGGCCACCAGGCGGAGTTTGGACACCATCAGGAAGACTGGCAGGGGCATGGAGCAGAGGGAGGCTACCGTGATCGAGCTGAGGCTTATGTTCCAGACAGGCGACAGGGATACCATCACAGGGGAGGTTTCCAGCCACATGAGAGAGGTGGATTCGCGGGCGAGAGACGTCTGAGGAAGCTGGAGGTGCCTGTTTTTGAGGGGGGAGACCCAGATGACTGGCTGTACCGGGTGGAGAGATACTTGGAGGTGTCCGCTGTCCCAAGAGAGGAGTGGCTTCGAGCGATCGGGGTTTGCTTGGAGGGAGAGGCTTTGGGCTGGTTTCGCTGGACAGATCAGCAGCAACCTTTTCAGACCTGGGCTGAGTTTACGACGCTCTTGACGGAGCGGTTTGGAGGAGGACAGGCTGGTGGCGTGTTCGAGAGATTGTACTCGCTGAAGCAGGAGGGGAGCGTGGGGGATTATATCAAGAAATTTGAGTCACTCTGCCACCGAGTTCGGGGAGTTTCTGAGGAGTCTCTGGAGGGCTGTTTCATGAAGGGGCTGAAGCCCACGGTGAGGTCGGGGCTGAGGCAGTTTGAGCCCGTTGGTTTGCGCGGGATGATGACGCTGGCCAGGAAGGTGGAGGATCACCAGGAAACGGAGCGGAGAGCCCGCGGGGCGTGGGGAGGTGCCACATTCAGGAGTCAGGCGGCTACTGCAGGGCAGATGACGACACCTACTACAGGGACCACCCCGGGCCAGGGGGTGACCACCGCAGCTGGGAGCGGCACTGACAGGAGGCAGGAGCCCCGCGATGGGGGGCAGGTGCGGAGGATGACAGATGCAGAGATACGGGAGAAGCGGTTGAAGGGGCTGTGCTTCAGATGTGATGAGAAGTTCACCCCCGGACAACGATGCGCCGCTCGGACTCTCCAGATACTGATAGCTGGCGATGAGGAGGGAGAGGACGAGGTTATCACCCTAGAGGCAGGAGAGGATGAGGAGGAGATGGAGCACCAGCAATTAGACCTTGCAGAGGTGTCCCTCAATTCCGTGGTGGGGTTCACGCCGAACCACACCATGAAATTGGTGGGACAGGTGGGTAGCCAGGAGGTGATAGTATTGATCGACAGTGGGGCCACCCACAACTTCATTTCCAGCAGACTGGCGGAGGCACAGGGCTTGCAGATGAGTGGCACGGGGCGGTATGGAGTGATGCTAGGCCCGGGATAGGTGACACATAGCACTGGAGTCTGCCGCGGGGTGGTTGTGGTGATTCAGGGAGAGCAGATCGTTGCCGATTTCCTGCCCTTGGAGCTAGGGAGTACAGATGTCATCCTGGGGATGAAGTGGCTGCAGACCCTTGAGGAGACCAGGACGAATTGGAAGATGTTGAGGATGGAGTATCAATATGGGGGATGACAGTGGTATTGCAGGGGGACCCTAGTCTCTGCCGTTCCCTGGTGTCTTATAAGGCCATGTCCAGGGCGATCCACACAGCAGGGGGAGGTTTCTTGGTGGAGCTACATGCTGTGACAGCGTCAGTACAGAGTGAGGACCCCACACAGGCAGTAGCACCGGAGGTAGAGCAGCTGTTGGCCCAGTTTGAGGAGGTCTTCCAGAAACCGCAGGGGCTGCCACCACACAGAGATCATGAGCACGCCATCGTTTTGAGGGAGGGCGTGTCCCCCATCAGTGTGCGACCCTACAGGTACCCCCAGGTACAGAAGGACGAGATAGAGAGGCTGGTGGAGGAGATGCTGCAAGCAGGGGTGATTCAACCGAGCACTAGCCCTTTCTCTAGCCCGGTGTTGGTGAAGAAGAAGGATGGCAGCTGGAGATTCTGCGTGGATTACAGGGCCCTGAATAAGGAGATGGTGGCAGATAAATTTCCTATTCCTGTGATTGATGAGCTACTGGATGAACTTCACGGGACAACATATTTTTCCAAGATTGATCTTAAGTATGGTTACCATCAGTTACGGATGAGGGCGGCCGACGTGCCAAAGACTGCTTTCAGGACTCACGAGGGGCATTATGAGTTCCTAGGCATGTCCTTCGGCCTGACGAATGCACCGGCGACATTCCATGCCTTGATGAACAAGGTCTTCCGACCTTTTCTGAGGAGATTTGTGCTGGTCTTCTTTGATGATATTCTGGTGTATAACCGCAGTATGGAGGAGCATGTGGGGCATCTGCGGGCGGTGTTGCATGAGCTACAGGAGCAGCAGCTCTGTGCGAACAAGAAGAAGTGTCTGTTTGGCCAGTCACAGGTGGAGTACTTAGGACACGTGGTGTCAGCAGAGGGAGTTACAGCCGACAAGACCAAGATTGCAGCCATGCTAGACTGGCCGGTGCCTTCCACTTTACGGGGTATGCGAGGCTTCTTGGGCTTGACGGGGTATTACAGGAAATTTGTTCAGGGATATAGCACGATTGCTTGGCCTCTCACCGAGCAACTGAAGGACAACTTCCACTGGAGCGAGGATGCTACCAGGGCATTCGAG
Organism: Scilla litardierei; assembly: GCA_030789695.1. NCBI lineage: Eukaryota > Viridiplantae > Streptophyta > Magnoliopsida > Asparagales > Asparagaceae > Scilla > Scilla litardierei. The sequence goes on from CM061138.1 coordinate 30,683,448, forward strand.
GCCCTGAAGCAGGCGATGACGTCGGTGCCAGTTTTAGCACTCCCAGATTTCAGCAGACCATTTGTGATAGACATCGACGCATCAGGGTATGGCTTGGGGGCAGTGTTGATGCAGGACCAGAGGCCGATTGCTTTCTTTAGCCAGACTCTGTCAGCACGGGCAAGGCTGAAGTCAGTTTATGAGAGGGAGTTGATGGCGATTGTACTAGCCATTCAGAAATGGCGGCCATACTTGTTGGGTAGGAAGTTCATAGTGCGGACCGACCTGCGGAGTTTGAGATACTTATTGGAGCAGCGCATGGTCACCGAGGAGCATCAGAGGTGGCTCTCCAAGCTGGTGCATTTTACATTCGAGATACAGTACCGCTCAGGCCTGGAGAACAAGGCGGCTGACACCTTGTCACGCCGCGAGGAGATTGCAGAGGTAGCGGCCATCTCAGCACCGGTCCTCTTGGATTGGGAGCCCTTGAGTAGAGAGATTGAGGCTGATGCAGATCTGGTGAGGATCCGTGAGGCACTGCAGCAGGGGTCCGCGGACTTTCAGGGATACATCATGGAGGGACAGAGGTTGCTATACCACGGCAGGCTGGTGATTCCCAGGGGGTCCGCCCATATTTCCATGATCTTTCAGGAGTTCCACGGCAGCGCCATCGGCGGACACTCCGGGGTACATCAGACTTACAGGAGGATGGCGAGGGAGCTATACTGGCTCGGGATGAAGAAAGACATTGCCCAGCGGATAGCAGAGTGTGACGTGGGCCAGCGTCACAAATATATGGCAATGGCACCAGCGGGACTTTTACAGCCATTAGCCTTGCCAGAGAGAGTCTGGAAGGATATCAGTATGGATTTCATTGAGGGGTTGCCGCGATCAGAGGGTTATAGTTCTATACTAGTGGTGGTCGATCGGCTCAGCAAGTACGCCCATTTCATACCCCTCAAACACCCGTACACTGTAGTTACGGTGGTAGCAGCTTTCATGAGGGAGGTGGTTCGCCTGCACGGGTTTCCAGGCTCTATAGTGTCAGATCGGGATAAAGTGTTCATTAGCAGCTTCTGGCAGGAGTTATTTAAGGTGCAGGGGGCCAAGTTACGGAGGAGCACGGCCTATCACCCACAGACAGATGGACAGACGGAGGTGGTGAATAGGAGTGTGGAGACATATCTGAGATGCTTCGCTTCAGAGGCACCGAAGCAGTGGGCCAGGTGGTTGGCATGGGCAGAATATTAGTACAATACCTCGTACCATTCGGCAGCACAGAGCACCCCATTTCGGATCCTATATGGCCGAGACCCGCCACAGTTGATACATTACAGCAGAGGAGCCACGCCGGTGTCCCAGGTAGAGGAGCACTTGACTGAGAGGGATAAATACCTGGAGGAGTTGAAGAAACACCTGTTGAGGGCCCAACAGATCATGAAGACCAAGGATGATGCACACCGGCGAGATGAGCACTTTGAGGTCGGGGACCGTGTGTACCTGAAGCTTCGGCCTTACGGCCCTTACAGGCAGAGAGGACCTTGGCCCGTCGGAGCAATGAGAAGCTAGCGGCCCGTTACTATGGACCTTTCGAGGTGACCGCTCAGATTGGGAAGGTGGCCTATAGACTGCAGTTGCCCGCCACTTCGACCATTCACCCGGTGTTCCACATTTCGCAGTTGCGATGGGCCATCGGGAATCACACTCTATCACCAACTCTCCCACCCACCCTGACAGATGACATGGAGGTGCTTCTGAAGCCTCAGGAGTTGACAGGGATCCGGCAGACCGCAGGCGGGATTCAGGAGGTGCGGATTCATTGGCAGGGCCTTCCCGACCACGATGCTACTTGGGAGGCCGCTTCAGTGATCCGCAACCAGTTTCCAGACTTCCACCTTGACGACAAGGTGGCACTTTTGGGGGGAGTAATGATGCGTTTGCGGCGGCTAGGCAAGAGGAGGGGCCGGCTCAAGCGATTCGGGTCTACCATCGGAGGCGGCGACTTGGGTCCACCACGTACCCGGTCCCAAACTTGTGATTACTCATAAGTGGGGAGGGTAAGAGGGTAATTAGACATTTATTAACCCCTCCCCCATTAAAGGGGCCGGCCGGCCCTAGGATGGGTTTTATCGAAGAATTGATCAAGGTATTTTATTTCTTAGTTTCCCTAGTTTAATTCCTATTTGCCAATTAGTTGTTTTAGTCATTAGATCTATTATTCTAGCAATTAATTAGCAATTTCAGATCAGTTCTTTGGCATTAAACCCTAGATTAGGAAGTCCAAAAGCCATAAAAATCCTACCTTTGATCCCCACAAAAAGCCCTAGTCGTATCAGAGAGTTGGTGGGTGCATGTGAGGTTGCATGTGAGGGGTTTGGTGAGGGAATAGGTGGGCCTTGGGTTTGGGCTGGGAAAAATAAAAAATGAAAGAAAAAGAGAGAGAATGAGAGTTGTGGGATGCGGGCTTGCTTAGGCCGTGAAAAACAAAAAAAAAAAGAAAAAGGAAAATGAGAAAGAAAGAAATAGGAAAAAGAAGTGAAAAATATAAAATTATCTCATACAAAATTTTGGGATCATTACATATACCATTGTCCATGTATTGAAGGATAATGGCCGAGCTTATTGAGGCCGTAAAATAGTTTAGAGGGATTATCTTTTACCGAAGTCGAAGGGCAATGAGATCAACACGGGAGACCTCGCTGTATTGCTGTTCTCCACGGTTGCATAATATAATAATTTAAGGATATTTAGTAAAACATTGGCCATAGTTTAGGGGGTATTAGTTGAAGTTACCATAATTTTTTCAAAAAATAGAGACAAGTCAAAACCAACAATTATAAATGCTCACATATTAAAAAACATATTGTAGAAGTATTTTTTATCATGAATCTAATGTAAAAAAGGTGGCACCTTACTAACTTGGGTCAGATGCCCTGACGAGATGGCCTCTCATTAGCCACCCATAAAGCAATAAGGGTATTAGTTGAAGTCTTTCAAAAAATAGTGACAAGTCAAAACCAACAATTATAAATTCTCTCATATTAAAACCAGGAAACCATATTGTAGAAGTATTTTTATCATGAATCTAATGTAAAAAAGGTGGCACCTGACCAACTTGAGTCTGGTGCCCTGACGTGACGGCCTTTCATTGGCCGCCCATAAAGCAATTGTTTTATGGGCGGGCAATGCGAGGCCACGTCGTCGCACCTGACCCAAGTTGTTAAGGTGCTAACTTGATACACATTAATCTCTTTTATCATTTTGATATTCTTTTCTGTACATTTTCATAAAACTCACATGTATCCACATTAAACATAATTAATTTAGGCATGTCCATTAAAATGTATTTTTTTGAAAAATGATTATAAACTTTAACAATTCAATTTTAAACGTTAATAATATTTTTTCAGTAAAAACATTGATAGATAACCCTCAATTCCTTTATTAAATAAATAACAAATGATGATTATCATCACCTTTTCATTTTAAGCCATTTGATAAATCAAAATGTCTTTCGTATAAATTATCTATCTGTTACATGTGCATCTGCCGTGCCTACAAACCTAGTATTTTAAGTGGGGCAATATTTAGCTGATCCAAACTAGAGTGGCGAATAGAAGTTTACTTATTTAATCTTTAATCTTTTTCTTTTTTGTTGTCATCATCGTTTTGTGTAGCGGGGTTTTTGGTTGGGGGCATGGCCCCAAGAGTTCACTACCTTCCTCCATCCTTGCCAGCATGCATGAACTGGAGAGGAGTTGTGCACTTCCCTAAAATGCGGAGTGAACCTTCAAATATTTATGATGCATACTGTCAACTGATCAAAAAATTATTTTTCACTTTCTAGTTTTTCAGGGGGAAAAACATTTTCTTACATTTATATATGTTTATTATTATTATTATTGATTTATTTGTCTCATCTATCTTGTACCCATCTTCTATCTACAATGTCGTTATACTGCAGGAATCATGACTACTGGTGCAATTAATGTTGTTCGTGGAACAAGATCATCTAACCAGGAGCTATTTCAGATATATGAGCATTCTGAGAGGTTTGGGAATGATGCTTTTTTCTATTTTCTTCTTTTTTCTATTTTCTATTTTTTCTATTTTTCTTTTCTTTTCCATAAATTTTTATCTCATCTGGAATTCTTACGATCATGTGGGGAGGTGCCAATACTTACTTTTTGGCATTGATCATGCACAGTGGAGTGAGTGTGATTTTTGTTTTAATGAAAAGCGTCGTCAGTCATTAATATTATTAGAATATGAAAAATGAATGAGTCCATAAGGGAGAAGGAAATTTAGGGGTATAAACATAGCAGATTTGAGCGGATATTGCAATAACCGTAATCGCTCTGCTTAAATACCATGCAAAAAAGAAATTTCACAGTGTCAGGTACAAATCAGTGCTATTGTATTTGATTGTATGCAGATATGGATCGGATTCAGATATTTCAAGTATCAACTTATAATCATAAGTTCATGTTAATTCATGAAATTAATAACTGAAATACCAAGTTTAAACGATTTATCATTTATTTACAAACAGTAAGCGCTTATATATTGATTTTATCCTGCTTTTATTATGTATATAGTAGCAATATAATACAAGAGTAATATTCACAGTTGGGAGCTTTGAACACACACGCACACACACAAAATACATATTAATTGATTGTGGACCAGAAATTCAACGGATTTGATATCACAATAGCCCTGCTGACTCCGCTTTAAAGGCATATGTCAAACAGATATAAATTTTGCGGCGTGGACACAAAATGATTGCCATCTTTAGTTACATAAATCATTAGGATGCAAATCGGATTCGGATATTTTGGATATCCATTGGAATCCCCAAGGGAATTACATGGGAGAGTATGTGGTGGAAGGGTACAACCGGAGTGTTACTTTAATTGCAATAGACGTACAGCTATGGACATGTATGAAGTCAGCCTGGACTTTACTTCTTGTGCAGTATGAGATGGCAGGCATTGAAACTACATCTCCACGAAAATGTTAACCTTGGCAATAAGCTGTCTAGGGGTTTGGTTGTTGCTTGTGAAGACTTGTGAGTTACGCTTGGCACATATAAGCCAAAGCACTGTCAAGACATTGCAAACTAGCAATCCATCTCCTTCTAACAAGCTTCAGAATAGAGCGGGATGTGATTCAGTGTCAAAAGAGAAAAACGAGAAGAACTTGTTCTGCTCGCATGCTGTTTATGTTTCTAGTGGAAATTTCTGGGTAGCTCCTTGATGTATGAGCTCAAACCAAATGATCTATATAATGGAGTTCCCCCTTTTGTTTTAGACAATAGGATGGGCAAGTGCGATAGCCATAATACATATATATATGAGAATAATGGATATATGTTGTCAGCGTAAGAAATTTCACAAATGCATGGTGTAGTTGATTTTTTTTTCTTCAATTTTTTGGTTATTTGTGAATATCTGCACATAATAAAATCCTAACATACCAAAAATAAACAAACTCAAGCCTATTTGAGCCTCGATTAAGTTAGGATTGATTTCGGGCTAGAATTAGGGTTATGTTGCGGCCGGTAATTGGAACATGGGCATTTGGGTAAAACGACATTTTAAGGGGTGTTTTGCTATTTAAGGGGGGTGAGCCGGCCCTAATGAGGGATGCGAAAATTGAGAGAGTATTTTATTTATCCCCTTAGATTAATTGTATTAGGATTCGGCTTTTCCCCCTAGGTTAAGAATTATTTTCTAATCTTAGTTAGCGAGTAGATTTATTGTATTAGGGTTTCTTTTTAGTACTAGATCTGAAATTCTAATAAAAATCCCCTTTTTATCGTCAAATCCCTAGCGAAACGCATCAATTGGTATTAGAGCGGTTGATCCATGGCGAGCACGCGATCCACGGAGCGGATTGAAGTTTTGGAAGGAAAAGTTGAGAGGATTGAGGCCCAAATCAACAAGGGTTTCATCGATTTGAGGAAAGAAGATGCGGAGATGGCCGCGGAGATCCGGAAGGAGATGAAAGAAAATCAAGAGAAAACGGAGGCCAAGATGAAAGAAAATCAAGGGAAAACGGAGGCAAAACTTTCGGAATTGACGGATGCTATAGCGGTGTTGACCGCTTACCTTGTACCAAAGGCGGATACAAGCAAAAAGGAGCCACCTTTGGCGAAGGACAAGGGGAAAAGGGCAATTTTTTTTAAAGATGATCCGGATCTAGACGAAGACGGGGGCTTCGATCAAGGAGACCATGCGTGGGGGACTCACCAAGATCACGCACCGCCACGCCACGACGACAAGGGGACCGGAGGAGAGACCCCGGCAAGCCGGCAGCCCGTGGGGTGGCCGTCGACCCCCCAGGGGCCTCTGGGGGCCCGGCGAACCCCCAGAGGGGCGGCCGCACCCACCGCCCCCCTCCGGCCTCGGCGGGCCTAGGCGCTGCCGCCTGGGGCCCGCCGGCCCATTTTCAGGGCCGGCCGCCCCCGGCGGCGGCCTGGGGGGCCTCGGCCGACCCCAGAGGGGGGACCCGAGGCCCGCCGGACCCCTGGGGGGGCCCATCGACCCCCCAGGAGGCCCGACAGCCTAGTTCAAGGATTTCCAGGCCCCCAGGGGCCCCGCCCGAGGTCCGAGGAGCACAGTTTGGGGGTTTTCACCCTTTTGGGGACCGGACGGAGAATTTCAGCAGGGTGGAGGGCACCACCAGATCACAGGAGGCCCGTCGACTCAGCCCCCACCCTTTGAGGGAGTTACGGGAGATTGGAGAGCGTATCAGGACCCACCGGGAGGCCACCAGGCGGAGTTTGGACACCCTCAGGGAGATTGGCAGGGGCATGGAGCAGGGGGAGGCTACCGTGATCGAGCTGAGGCTTATGTTCCAGACCGGCGACAGGGATACCAGCACAGGGAAGGTTTCCAGCCGCAGGAGAGAGGGGGATTCGCAGGCGAGAGGCGTCTGAGGAAGCTGGAGGTGCCTGTTTTTGAGGGGGGAGACCCAGATGACTGGCTGTACCGGGTGGAGAGGTACTTGGAGGTGTCCGCTGTCCTAGGAGAGGAGTGGCTTCGAGCGATCGGGGTTTGCTTGGAGGGAGAGGCTTTGGGCTGGTTTCGCTGGACAGATCAGCAGCCGCCTTTTCAGACCTGGGCTGAGTTTACGACGCTCTTGACGGAGCGGTTTGGAGAAGGACAGGCTGGTGGCGTGTTCGAGAGACTGTACTCGCTGAAGCAGGAGGGGATCGTGGGGGATTATATCAAGAAATTTGAGTCGCTCTGCTACCAAGTTCGGGGAGTTTCTGAGGAGTCTCTGGAGGGCTGTTTCATGAAGGGGCTGAAGCCCATGGTGAGGTCGGGGCTGAGGCAGTTTGAGCCCGTTGGTTTGCGCGGGATGATGACGCTGGCCAGGAGGGTGGAGGATCATCAGGAGACAGAGAGAAGAGCCCGGGGGACGCGGGGAGGCTCTACCTTTCGAGGGCCGGATCCTGGAGGGGGACAAAAGGGGGCCGCAGGAGGGACAACATCCACTGACGGCACAGTGGTTACCAAGGAGAAGGGAATGGAATTAAGACTTGGGGGACATACATGAAGAATGATTGAGGCAGAGATTCGTGACAAACGGACCAAGGGCCTGTGTTTCAAATGCGACGAGAAGTTTACTCCTGGGCACCGGTGCGGGAATCGTACTCTTCAGATCCTGATAGTGAATGACGAAGAAGAGGGAGAAGAGAGTGTGATAATGCTGGAAGCCGGCGTGGACGATGATCAGGAGCACCTGCACGTGGAGTAGCTAACCATATCCTTCACGCACCACCTTGAGGACAAGGTGGTTTTTCCGGGGCGGAGTAGTGTTGCGGCCGGTAATTGGAACAGGGGCATTTGGGTAAAACGACATTTTAAGGGCTGTTTTGCTATTTAAGGGGGGTGAGCCGGCCCTAATGAGGGATGCGAAAATTGAGAGAGTATTTTATTTATCCCTTTAGATTAATTGTATTAGGATTCGGCTTTTCCCCCTAGGTTAAGAATTATTTCCTAATCTTAGTTAGCGAGTAGATTTATTGTATTAGGGTTTCTTTTTAGTACTAGATCTGAAATTCTAATAAAAATCCCCTTTTTATCGTCAAATCCCTAGCGAAACACATCAGGTTAATTGTTGGATGTAAGAGGAAGAAAAGATTATTTGATCTGATAACGTGTTAATATGAAGGGAGATTTAGAAGGAAATCAACCACATCTCTCTACCTAATGTTTATTTATATAACCAAAGCAACTTTGCATTAAACCCCTTTGTAGCATATATGTTATAGCATCCTATATCATAATGTTTCTGGAACCACATCTCTTTGACCTTCTGACTTTGATTGGAGGAAACATGGTCCTCCTAAATGTCATCATCGTGATAATGGTACTTGTTTGAATACGAGAGTATTTTTTTCCAACACTCACTGTAGAGATGTCATTAGAGTAATCCTGGTTTAAATCCCATCTGATGTGTGAAAGTGGATTAATTGAAGTATAACTACACAACAGACTATGTTTCTCAAATAAGATAGGTGCTTGAGCTACTCATGCATGTAGGGTATTAAAAATATATCACTTTCATATTTGGAGGTAATCCTTATTGATAGTTATCTTGAAATAAATATATCAATTTCATTTTCCAAAGATAGTATCACTCCTTATTCTCGGTAACGCCCCGTGTTTGGATGCCGTCACATTTATACAATTATATGCAAGTCTTGCAGATTCCAGTGGAAACAATGCAGGGAAAGCAAGAAAATAAAGATACACATTTCGTTGATGATTTTCATTACATGGATTTGAAGTGCTGACGCAAGAAAGATAAAAATACATCTCGCAAACTGAAATGAAAATACATAAAAGGAAACACAATATAACTCCCGACACTCAACCTGAAGTCAGAACTCTGCGTCCTACACGGGAAACTCCGTTTCCTCGTACACATGTGCCTCCGTGTATTCATGTTTGTCACCTAGTGAAAACAACAGAAGTTGTACCACTGCTTAATAGAGTAGATGATATTTAACCAATGCAATAGTAATAATAACGGTGCATAAACAAAAAGATATAATGTCGAAGAGATATAAATGGTATGGTGCTAAAATGTAACATTTTATGGGTATTTCAATGTTATCAAATTACTACGGGGTTGTATTGTTATTTTTAACCAATTCTAAGTCGTGACTTATAATGGAGAGCACGATGTGCAACCCGAAAACCATCTTGGACCGCGTGACGCTATCTCGGTCCGAGTCTAAAAGTCAAATGTGACAGGGACTCAGTATCCATCGACAAAATCCTCTCAGATATGGACCGAAAGCAGTGCTCCAATCGCTCCTGCACTCTCACTTATAAGTTTTCCCAAAACCCCAGCGAGTCATAGGGGTGTCAAACGGGACGTGACGGGTCAGGTCGGGTTTGGGTCGGGTCAGATTTGACCTGACCCGGATAGGGGTAAACCCTAACTCGACCCGGATTGAATTCGGATCGGGTTCGGGTGACCCAGAAAATACTCGGGTCGGGTTCGGACGAACCAGTCTGGTTAAGATTTAAATTACACGCAAATGCTCTTTTCAATGTCCAGCTATTTATTATGAGCAACTGGAAATTTATTAAGTGCTGCATAATTTCCTGTAACTTGTCGTGTAAACCTCACCGATGACAATGGAGAAGTATAATTAACTTTACCATTTTATTAAAGAACGTAATAAAATTAACTAAAAAGTTGTAGGTAAAGGGAATTGAATCCAAGACCACTTAAAAAAGAGGACAACAATTCAAACCGTATTAAGTATAATTTTTCTTGCAATTGTGTGTTGAAGTTATTATATAAATTTTTATATATAGAGAGAAAATAAACCGGGTTGAATTCGGTTCATCCGGCTTGACAAGCCCAACCCATAACCGACCCGGATTTTATCCGAGTCGGGTCAATCCGGATTCTAATTGATCCGGATTGGCCCCCTACCCATACCCGGTTAAGGAGTCCGTGTTCGGTTCGGGTCAGATTGGGCTCATTTTGCCACACCCAGCAAGTCATGTGAATTTGTTTAGTTAACAGTTTGATGTCATGCGCAATGTTCATGTCGGAAAATATTGTTTATATGTTCAGTTGTCTCTAGGTTTGCATGTCAACAGTGTCATATCAAGCATAGTTATGCCTGTCAGAAATTGTCTAAGTTAAATATTATTTAAACTACGTAGCTATTGGCTCACGACAAGAAGTCAAATTTATGTTCATGTTGTAGTAACAAGACATATGTCATGGGTCTATTTCTGATATGAGTCCGAAAGCTATACATTATAAGCATCATCAATTGTAACATCCCCTTACTTCGTAGTTTAAATGTAACATTAAACTTTTTTGTCCTTGCATGCTAAAAATAATAATAACGGTGACAATTTTACAACGAATCTAATGAATCCAATCCAATGGCTATTAACTTAAAGGTAGGAACAGAAATACTTATTTTTATAAAATTCCATATATGAGCTGAAGCTTAAAAAGAACTTAAATTACTCTATAAGATGTACCAAATGTTTAGGTAACATAAACGTGCTTTTTAATTAATAAAGGATACTGAAATCTACAATCATAAAGTTTTTGAAAAGCTAACCCGAGGGATCAGATTTAGGGATTTTCTTTCTTCATGTGGTGACTCCAGGAAAATTCTGAAAGTGTACAAGGGAGTGGGAATGTGCCAAAGGCTACTCTAGGGTCAAGGAAGACAAAACCGAGGCATTGCAACGTCAGCGAATAAACCCAATCCCACTGTAGAGAAATACAATCCCACTACAGGGTTACTGACATCAAGTCAGGAAGCTAAAACCCTAAAAATAGAAAATACAGAGGACTATGAGTCCCAGACAGCAAAAGACCAGAGAGCCGAGACAATCAGAGAGCAAACATGGGACCCGAGACCCCACAACTAACCAAAAGATGAAATCTAAGAATTCCACATGACGACCCACGCCATTCGGCCTACAATTCCTACGATAAACAAAACCAATAGCCAACGAGGCCATGTAGCCAACAATAGGGGAAAACAACATCCCACACCCAAATCCTCATCTCCTTAGCGTACTCGAGAAAAATCCAACTTTTTGCGCAAATTAACAAATGGTTTCATCTCAAAATTTATTCTTAATAAGACTGAAATTAAACTGAAGCATATGGAAAACAAGAATCTACCATTCATCGTCGATGCCCAAGAAATCAAAGAAAACCGAAAGTCCACAACACATCCGAAAATATCCACCAGAAAATAACTTCACAAGCCGAAAGAAAATCGAATCGAAAGCTCCAGAGAAACTGAGAAAAACTTACAGTTTTTGCGTAAATCTTGGAGGAGAATATAGAGAAGATATAGAGATCAAAGGAACCCTTTAGAGGAAGACGTGGGGGTGATCGTTGGCGCGCGATTCGTGCGATCGAAGCGAATGGGGCAGTTAGGGTTTCAAACGGCTCGATTCAGGGTTTCGAACGATCGCACGAGAGAACGAGAGGGGTGGCCGCTCGTTTTCCTCTTTGATCGAAGGCAGGTCGATGTGTTTGGGCTCCACTGCAAAAAGAACGGGAGAGGGGAAATAAAAGAAAGCCCGAGAGGGCTTGGGCTGTAGTTTGGTGGGGCGACCAAGAAAGAAGGAAAAAAATTGAAAAGAGAAGAAAAATACTGTGAGAAGAAATTTGCTCATTACATTCTAATTACAGAAAATTTCGTTATCAGAATTTAAAAGTATTAAGATATATCAAATAAGTATGGATATCGCTCTTTCATCTCATCCTCTCTCTCCCAAGTAGGCTCCACAGGCGAGTCTCGGTGCCTCATTACCTTTACAAGATTGACAATCTTGTTCCTGAGGACCTTTTGTTGTCGGTGAATGATCCTCACATGATGCTGCTCATATGTCAAATCTGGTCGCACAATAATCTCTGAATGGTCAATCACGTGTGTCGGATCTTTCACGTACTTCTGAAGTTGAGATACATGGAATACATTATGCACCCCTTCTAGAGACGGAGGTAGTGCAAGCTTGTACGCCACTTCTCCCACTCGCTCCAGCACGTCGAAAGGCCTAATGTACCATAGGCTGGGCTTCCCTCTTCGACCAAACCGAATCAATCCTCTGTTGGGAGAGATCTTCAAGAAGACGTGGTCGCCTGGCCGAAACTCTAGATATCGTTGCTTCGAATCTTCCCAATGCATGTATCTATCATGTGCCAGCTGTAACTTCTACGAGATAGTCTGTACCACATCAATTGCTTCGACGATCAACTCAGGTTCCATCAATTCTCGATTACCAACATCGTCTCAACTCAACGGTGATCAACACTTCATCCCGTACATTGCTGCAAATGGTGTCATCCTAATGCTGGACTGATAGCTGTTGTATGCAAACTCAACGAGGTGCATGTGACCTTTCTACGACCCTTTAAAGTCTAACATACATGCACACACCATATCCTCCAAAAACTGTATCATACGCTCCAACTGTCCGTTCGTCTGCAGATGGTACACTGTGCTGAAGCTCAATTGTGTGTCCAAGTGTCCCTGCAAACTCATCCAAAAGTGAGACGTAAACCGAGTATACCTGTCTGAAACAATGCTGACAGGAACCCTGTCCAATCTTACAACTTCCTCTATATACTTTTTGGCCAGTATCTTCGTCGACTGGCCCACTTTGAATAGTATCAAATTTGTCGACTTGGTTAACCGATCAACGATTAATCAAATGTCGTCATTATGTTTCGTACTCCTAGGTAATCCAGTCATGAAGTCCATCGTGATGTGTTGCCATTTCCAATCTGGTATGAGTAAAGACTGCAACTATCCGGCTGGTCGGTGATGCTTAGCCTTCACCTGCTGGCATACTATGCATCTACTGACACTCTGAGCAACACTCCTCTTCATTCCATGCCACCAGCAATGATGCCTCGTGACCTTGTACATCTTCATCCTGACTCGGTGAATGGAATACGAAGAACTATAAGCTTCCTTTAACAGTTCCTCTCTGCTGTCTCCAGACGACACACAGATCCTGCTGTCGCACCTCAAGGACCCGTCATGAATCCGAAATTTTGGTCTTTGCCCATTTAGCACCAACTCTCTGATCTTCTGCAGCTTACATCTCCTGCCTGAGCGGCCTTGATCTTTTCCACCAAAGTCGACTGTATCTGAAGGTTCATTAGAGAAGTAGTCATCCCTGGTGGTATTACTTCTATCCCCATCTCACTGATCTCTTGCTAGAGCCTTTACTGAGTAAGAATCATCACCGTTAGAAGACGACTCAACGCATCAGGTACAATATTCACCTTCCCAGAGTGGTATTGAAGGTTAATGTTGTAGTCTCCCATAAGCTCGACCCATCGATGTTGTCGCATGTTCAGCTCCTTTGTGTGAAAAAATATTTCAGACTCTTGTGGTCTGTAAACACATTCACCTGCTCTCCCAACAAGAAGTGCATTCAGATCTTTAAAGCAAAAATGACTGCTGCCAACTCAACGTCATGAGTGTGGTAGTTCTTCTTAGGGAGATGGTATTACTTCTATCCCTATCTCGCTGATCTCCTGCTGGAGCCTTTACTGAGTAAGAATCATCACCGTTAGAAGACGACTCAACGCATCAGGTACGATATTGACCTTCCCAGAGTGGTATTGAAGGTTAATGTTGTAGTCTGCCGTAAGCTCGACCCATCGATGCTGCCGCATGTTCAGCTCCTTCTGTGTGAAAAAAATATTTCAGACTCTTGTGATCTGTGAACACATTCACCTGCTCTCCCAATAAGAAGTGCATCCAGATCCTTAAAACAAAAATGACTGTTGTCAACTCAACATCATGAGTGGGGTAGTTCTTCTTATGGATCTTCAGTTGCCTGGACGCATACGTCACGATCCGGCCATGCTAGTATAGTACACAGTTGAGATCCTTGCTGGATGCATCGCAGAATACCTCAAATTCTCCCGTCCGATCTGGAATGATCAATACTACTGCCGTAGTCAGCCTCATCTTCAGCTTATCAAATACATCGTTGCACGCCTTAGACCAAATAAACAAAACATCCTTTTTCGTTAACTGCGTCATAAGCACTGCGATCTTTGTGACGTCCTGAATAAACCTTCGATAATACCTAATTAGTCCGAAGACGCTCCGAATCTCATGCACTGACTTAGAATTGGCCACTTCTGAACCGCTAATATCTTCTCCGGATCCACAGAAATCCCTTCTCTGGACACCACACGGCCCAGGAAAGCCACATTGCTTAACCAAAATCCACATTTACTGAGCTTGACGTACAGTTGATGTCTCCTTAAGGTCCCAAGAACCTTCCTCAAATGCTATGCATGCTCTTGTCTGTCCTTCGAGTTCAACAAAATATCTTCAATGTAAATTACCACGAATTTGTCCAGATACTCGAATAACACTAGGTTCATAAGACTCATGAACACCCCTGGCACATTCGTCACATCAAACGGCATCACTAAGAATTCATAGTGTCCGTACCTAGTCCGGAATGCATTCTTGGGCACATCATCTTTCCTATTCTTCACTTAGTAGTATCCAGTTCTGAGATCCAACTTCGAATAGACAGTTGACCCGCCAAGTTGGTCAAACAGATCGTCAATACAAAGAAGAGGGTACTTGTTCTTAACCTTGTTGAGCTCTCTGTCGTCAATGCGCATGTGCTTGGTCTCGGCCTTCTTTTTCACCAGCAGTACTGAGGCACCCCAACACGACACACAAGATTGTATCCATCCTTTTTATAGAAGATCATCCAATATGATAGGGTTTTCTGTATATAGGTTGGCCCCCTCGCTCTAATTCAATCGAAAATTTAACAGTACGATCCGGAGGCAAAACTGAAAGTTTGTCCGGAAACACATCCATGAATTCTCGCATAACCTCCAGTTTCTCCAGCTCAACATCCATGGCAGTCGCTACAGCCTCTGTCGGTCTGGCGCTGAACTTGATTGGCTCTTCAGATCTGCTCTCCTCGACGAACTCAAACTTTGGATGACCAGACATCTCGAACATCACCACTCCACGCTGGCAGTTGATGGTGTCGTAGGATGTTTTCAACTAGTCCATCCCAAAGATAACTTCGAAACTTGGCATCTCAATGATTAGGAAGTTTGCATAAAGCTCTCGCTTGCATATCTCTACGAGGTAAGAGAAACTCCCGCTAGACGTCCTCAACACCCCACCGCCCGTGTGGACATCCCAATATGAGGTAAAGGGAGACCCAATAACTTTATATTGGCCGACGAATCATCTCGACATGAAACAGTGAGAAGCTCCCGAGTCGAATAATGTAAGGGCAGGTTTGTTAGCTATTAATACAGTAACTAAGGTAATAGACACTATGTCTAAGCATACAGTATCTAGTGCGTGAAATAAAATAAATATTGAAAATGATAAAGTCGTAATAACCTATCCAATAGCTTCGGCATTTGCAGCTGTTATAGTAAATGTCTGGCGCCTAGGAGGTAGGGCTTGCGATCTCGCCTGTTGAAATACCTTCTGCTGAGGTGGAAGTGAGGGCCCACGTTGAGTCCCCCAGCTGGAGCAGTAGCTGGTGCAAACGTCGAAGCTGGGGCTGTGGGCTTTTGTCCCCTATGTGGACAATCTATGGTAACATGGTCGTTAGTCCCACAGATGAGACACAAGTTTAGAAACAGCCTGCATTCTGGCTTGATGTGTCCAGACTTGTTGCAGTAATGGCAGATTAGGGTAGGTCGATGCTGATGCTACTGTGATGCCGACCTCTTGAACTAAGTCTGCTGGATGGGTCCATGTAACTGCCTGGTGGAGGCGGGTGGCTGTCGACAGGCCCCGCAGAAGCTGCTATAGAAGGCGGTGGTCGTCTCGGAGGGGCTGTCGCCTGTCACTCTCGTTCCCGCTGCATGTACATACTCATACTCTCAAGCTGTGAAGAATACGTCAGCATGTGTTTTCAATTTGAACCCAACCAGTTTGTCACGGATATCGTTGTTCAGGCACTGCTGAAATCTCTTGGTCCGAGCCAGAGGGGTGGACACCATGTCATTGCAAACCTGGAATATCAATTTGTTAGCAAATACACATGTACCGTATAGATAATTGTCATGCGTTAAATTATGCACCTGCTGAGCTTAAAAAACTCAGCGTCGTATTCCTCTACAGTCATAGAGCCTTGTTTCAGACCCACGAATTGCACCTCCAACTCCATTTGTGCATTTGAAGAGAAGTACTGGGTATTGAACGTCTCCTTAAAGGTGTCCCAGGAGATTGGCTGCGCTAATCGGCCCTTTGCAGAGTCCCACCATATCCTGACCACTATGGTCAGTAGTAGCTTTGCCATGTCAACCTATGAATCTGCATGTGGGTGTGTTGCCTTCAGCATATCAGCAGTAGAACATAGCCATTCCTCTGCAGCCAGAGGATCCTCTCGTCCAGCAAAAGTCGACGGGCGTAGTGCCTGGAGTTGTTGCACTCCTACATCCTGCCTTGGTCCCTTCTGTATTGCCTGGACCATATCTCGTAGAGCCTGGTCTTAGATCTGATGCACCGTGTTCGACACAGAGTTGTTGCCAGTCCCAGATCCTGATCCCGAAGCATTTTCCGTCCATAGTCGATTTCTTAGCTGCTCTATATCTTTTGCATATGTAAACTTTCATAATCCTATATTCATAGGTAAGATTAAGTCAATTTAAGTATCTTAAATACGTAATTCCTACTCGCTCTACACTGTTCACAAGGTGGTTGTGCGGACTTGCATGGGCCACCACTTGTAACGCCCAGTGTCCGGGTGCCGTCACATTTATACGATCATATGCAGGTCCTGCAGATACCAGTGAAACCAATGTAGAGAAAGCAAGAAAATAAATATACTCATTCTGTCGATGATTTTCATTACATGGATTACCAATGCTGACACAAGAAAGATAAAAATACTTCTCATATTGAAATAAAAATACATGAAAGGAAGCACAATATAATTCCCGACACACAATCTGAAGTCAGAACTTTGTGTCCTGCACGGGGAATTCCGACTCCTCGTATACAGGTGCCTCCGTGTACTCCTGTTCGTCACCTAGTGGAAACAACAAAAGTTGTTTCACTGCTCAATAAAGTAAATGAAATCTAACCAATGCAACATTAATAAAAACGGTGCATAAACAAAGAGATATAATGTCAAACAGATATAAATGGTACGGTTCTAAAATGTAACATGTAATGGTTATTTCATTGTCATCAAATTACTATGAGGTTGTACTGTTATTGTTAACCAATTCTAAGTTGTGACTTATAACGGAGAGCACGATGTGTAATCCGAAGACCATCTTGGACCGCGGTGCGCTACCCCGGGCCAAGTCTAAACGTTAACTGTGGTAGGGACCCATGATCCATAGACGGAAATCCTCTCAGATACAGACCGAAAGCAGGTCTCTAATCGCTCTCGTACTCTCTCAATTATAAGTTTTCCCAAAACCCAGCGAGTCATGTGAAGTCGTTTAGTTAACAGTTTGGTGTCATGTGCAATGTTTATGTCGGGAAACGTTGTCTAGTTGTTCAGTTGTCTCTAGGTTTGCATGTCAACAGTGTCATGTCAAGTATAGTTATGCCTATTAGAAATTGTCTAAGTTTATTATTATTTAAACTATGTAGTTTGGGGTTCACGGCAAGAAACCAAATTTATGTTCATGTAGTAGTAACTAGACATGCCATGGGTCTATTTCTGATATTAGTCCGAAAGCTATACATTATAAGCATCATCAATTGTAACATCGCATTTACTCCGCAGTTTAAATGTAACATTAAACTTTCTTGTCCTTGCATGCTAAAAATAATAATAATGGTGACAATTTTACCACGAATCTAATGAATCCAGGCCAATGGCCATTAACTTAAAGGTAGAAATAGAAATACTTATGTTTATAAAATTCCATATATGAGCTGAAGCTTAAAAAGAACATAAACTCCTCTATGAGATGTACCAAATGTTTAGGAAACATAAACATGTTTTTTAATAAAGGAAACTGAAATCTACAATCATAAAGTTTTTGAAAAAGCTAAGCCCGAGGGATCAGATTTAGGCAGGGGCGGAACCAGAATTAATGACCGGAGGACCGGGCGGCGTTGCAGGAAGGCATACAATTGCATTCTTAAAGTACATAGATGTGATGGTGCTTAAGTCAACGAGTCCAAAGAGATAAAGGATGTGTTTTCCCAATAAGTTTAAGTATATTTGAGGTGACGAAGTGAGCAACAAAGTAAATATGAAATTCACTGCTCTGGTCCCATGCAACATATGTGTTAGGGATTGAGAAAAAAAGTTTAAAACAAAAACAAGTTTTAATTGCATGAGAACGAAAATAAATTACGAAGATTCAAACTAAATACTTTAAAACAAGCATCAAATTTTCACATGCATTTGTAAAACACAAAATCGTTCACATATTAGCGAAGATATGAATGAGAAACTGACGCTGATTACATCGTTAATTTGCAAAAAAATTTAAAAATATAATTTTTGGAACTAGCCAAAAATTAATTAATCTTTTAAATTGGAATGGGAGAAGCGTGTTTAGTAACTAAACATTTTCGGTAAATTAAATTAATCATGACAATTTAAAAATGCTAATTAGAAATCAAAACGTTTACTTGTGTGATAAGACAATTCTTTGTTGTATAATGACTTCTGTGATAATTTAAGCTTAAACTAAGATAAATTTTTGTTTAGACGTTTTTCTTTTCTCCATTAGATGCTAACTCCGCTATGATATAGGGAAAAACTCGAGAGAGAAAATGCGCGAAGATTTGCATATAGAATATTTGCAACAAGTTAAAATCTAAAAATATTTGCACCAAACAAAAATCTAATAATATCGCCCATTTCGATTCAAAAATCTGAGGGTGAATTGAGTGCGAATTGAGTTAATTAATTGTATATAGAAACGTTTTTTTGTTGAGTTAATTAATTGCATATAGAAACATTTTTTTTGATACATCGGAAGAGAAACTACATTAAATCAGAAGGAGAACCCCCTTGGAAACCCCGACCCCTTTACATCCATAAGAAGTAACTGGGCTAAGGCAGTGATCCCCAATCTGTAGCTCTACATCTAAGTTACACCACATAGTAGCAAGAGCATCGGCACAGAAGTTAGCCTCGCGAAGGACATGTCGGAAGGAGCAAATATGAAACCTCAATGCCAAGTTCCGAATATCCAAAATTAAGCTTAGCAGTGCATGGAAAGTAATATCTGGTGCACTAATAAGCAAGAGGGCCACCTGCGAATCCGTTTCACATGCAATCCCCTGGAAACCCTTCCTCCAAGCAATTTCCAATCCCCATCGGAGAGCCTGCAGTTCCACGTTTAAAATAGTACCAACGCCAATGAATGCAGAAAAACCAAGTAACCAAGTCCCTGACTCATCACGAAAAAGCCTCCCTGCACCTGAGAGACATGGATTCCCCTTGCTAGCACCGTCAAAATTAAGCTTAATGATCCCTCTAGGAGGCGGGAACCAGCAAATGAGAGAAGTATCTGAAGGGACAACTAGAGTCGTCTCAAATACAGGAGACACCTTATAAGTAGTAATCACAATATGTCTAGAAGACCAAAGCTCATCAGCAACAACCTCCCCTGGAGTAAAAACTCGTATGCATCGTGCACACCAAATCTTCCACAGGCAGGTCGCAAAAAGAACAGTCTTATGGATGGGCAAGAACCGTCAATGGAGAAATGTCACGAGCCATTCAGAAAGCGACAAAGTGTAGAAAGCAGGCTAAACTGATGTAGGGAGCAAATCATCCCAAATTGTCCTAGCTCTGGGGCAATCACGAAGAACATGAAGCTTACCCTCCGAAATGTAGCTACAGAAAGTGCAATCCCCGGACGTTGACATGCCTCGCTTAAAACGAAGCTCATTAGTGACAATTCTATCTTTACAGGCGAGCCAGAGAAAGTGGCGCCATTTGGCAGGTATAGGCAACTTCCATAACCCTGCAAACTGAAAGTCCATAATCGGATGAGTTTCCTAATTATAAGTTTCCTGATTATATAGAAACATTTTTTTGTTGCCCATTTCTTCTGATTGTATAGGTTTATTGATTAGAGATTGGGTTTCCTGTGTTCTTGATGCTATGAGTTGAGAATTGGAAGTAACGTGGATTTTGACTGCCAAGTCTAGTTTTTTTGCCATTGGTAGGCTTTAATAAAAGCATTGACTGCCCTTGGGAATTTTTTTAGGAAAAAGAATTATTGGACGAAGGGAAGAGTAGAACTCAGGATGTTTGGCTTATGAAAGGAATGGACTACCACCAAACTAATGAGAGATCTACATGAAAGGGGATTAAAATTTTAAATTTAACCCTGTATTGCCCTGCTGCTATGTATATAAATATGCACATTTTATAAGGGGGGCACCCCCAAACCCCAATGTGGGTCCGCCCCTGGATTTAGGGATTTTCTTTCTTCATGTGGTGACTCCAGGAAAATTCTGAAAGTGTACAAGGGAGTTGGAATGTGCCAAAGGCTACTCTAGGATCAAGGGAGGCAAAACCGAGGCATTGCAGGGTAGTGAATGAACCCAATCCCACTACAGAGAAATACAATCCCACTACAGGGTCACTTACATTAAATCAGGAAGCTAAAACCCCAAAAATAGAAAATACATAGGACTTGGGACTTAGACAGCAAAAGACCAGAGAGCCAAGACAATCAGAGAGCAAACAGGGGACCCAAGAGCCCGCAACCAAAAGATGAAGTCTAAGAACTCATCTGATTTATGGTCATGAGTTTGAGGGAATATTTTGAGCTCATCTGATCTAAGAACTCATTTTGAGCAAATATTTTGAATGTCATGTGATCCATGGTCACATGTTATGACTAGTGTGTGTGTGTGTAAGGCTACGTTTCCATGCAGACATTTTGCCTTAAAACGTGGTGCAAAAATGTTTTAATTTTTTTCAAAATTTTTTTTAATTTTTTTTAAAGGTTTAATACATACATATATATACTTCAGGAAAAATAATAGGTGAATCTTAGGATGATTTCACCCTCGATATAACATCTAACGGTTTAGATTTATGAAAAATATATCAAATAGACACTTTCCTCGTGGTGTTTGCATGGAAAAGTTTTTGCAATAGGATGATTTGCCTGCACACTCTTTCAGATGCAGACTTGCCAAAACTAACTATTTAAAGAAGATGCGTCTACTTGTCACCCTCGAGATAACATCTAACGGTTTAGATTTATGAAAAATATATCAAATAGACACTTTCCTCGTGGTGTTTGCATGGAAAAGTTTTTGCAATATGATGATTTGCCTACACACTCTTTCAGATGCAGACTTGCCAAAACTAACTATTTAAAGAAGATGCGTTTACTTGTCTTCTCTAGACTTTTAAACTTTGACATCCTTTTTATTGTAATATTTATTTTATTTTTATGCTTTCTAATATATTCTCATTATACTTTCCATTGCAGTGTTGCTCTTTTTGTGGACAGTCCAGAATTTTTAAATAGGATTGCTGAATCTTTCTTTCCAAAGGCATATATACGTATGATTGTTCTGCTCTGGGGTAAGAAATCATGTATAAAAGAATCTTACAGTTCCAAATACGAGAGGAACATACCCATATACGAATATAAGGAAATCATAGAATTGGGAAGAAACCACCGCCAAGCTTTGCTTCAATCTTGGAACGAAGGTAATACTTTCAATGTGGGCAAAAGTTGAATAGGCTTAAAACTGTAGAGTTTTCTGACTTTCGTGTTGCTCTTCTCAAATTTTGTTGTATTTGCTTGGCAGCAAATGATAAAAATTTTCTTAACCAGCTAGAGAAAATAAATGGCTAGCATTCATTATAATTATATAATAAATCACCTTCTGCTGCTCTGATGTATGATGATATTATAATGATTTGAATAGATGTAACATATTGCTTACAGTCAATGTATTCAATTTTTCCATGAAATTACCAGAGTCAAGTGTCTAAAACTCACTTGTTGAAAATCAGGCTAAGACATATGCAGTATATTTCTAGTCAGGGAGTTGAAGTGGCTAAATTGGCCAACAAACTTTTACCCTGAGACAAAGGTTGTTTCAACAATATCAGCAGCATACTCAAGAGTGCATGGTTGGAGAACCTGTGGCCATGTTCATCATTGTGCACAGCTAACCCCTTCATCAATTGATCATGGCTTGTGATACGATTTGGGGGTCAAATCGTATTTAGGGCTGAATTTAAAAGAGGAAAAATGGAAAAGAGAGGAATTTCTATTGAAATACGAAGAACAATAAGATAGATTTGATCTTTTTCTGGAGAGATCACTCCCTAACTTGAATTAAAGGATCAAGTCTAATCCCCCACTAACCCTAGCCGTCACGGCAATCTAATCTCAATTCTTCGATAGTGAACAACTAGGGTTTTTGGGGTATTTATAGGACTCATCTAATCATTGCTAAGCGCACACACCGTGACTTAAGCAATGACTAAGATGTTACAAAGCAAAAACGAACCAAGCTAAGTAAGATAAGGTGGGTAGCTCTAATTCCGCCCCGTGCCCGCTTGCCTCCTCTTGTAGACAACCGCATCATTACTCCCCCCCAAAAAACGAACCTTGTCCTCAAGGTTGTAGTCTGGGAACTGAGCCCTGATGGTATCCTCCCGCTCCCAATTAGCCTCGTGGTCAGGCAACCCCAACCATCTTACCAGCACCTCCCGACATCCCCTCTCAGTGTGTCGTACCTGCAGAATATCCTGGGGCGCCATCATCACCTCTGAGTCGGCTGTAAACGTAGATGGCAGAGTGGCCACTGGTGTCTGCGCTCCCACCGCTCGTCGTAACTGAGAGACGTGAAAAACTGGGTGTAAGGCAGATCCTGGGGCAACGTCAGTCTATAGGCCACGGGTCCAATCCTTGCCTCTATCTGGAAAGGCCCGTAAAACAGCGCGGCCAGCTTCTCGTTCCGGCGCCGGGCTAGTGACCTCTGTCGATACGGTCTCAGCTTCAGATAGACCTGATCCCCTACTGCAAACTCCACCTCTCTACGATGTGCATCCGCCTTGGCTTTCATAAGCTTCTGAGCCCTCGTCAAATGCTTCTTCAGCTCCTCCAAAATCCCCTCTCGCTCCTCGAGGTACTGATCCAACTGGGACACCGGGGTCGTCCCACAACGATAATGGACCAGCGCTGGTGGATCCCTCCCATATAGCACTCGAAACGGTGTCGTCTGTGCGGCTGAATGGAAGGAAGTATTGTACCAATACTCCGCCCACGCCAGCCATCGATACCAACTCCGAGGACAATCCGATGCAAAACAGCGAAGGTAGGTCTCAACGCTCCTGTTGACGACCTCCTTCTGTCCATCCGTCTGGGGGTGGTAAGCTGTGCTCCTCCTCAGAACGGTCCCCTGCACCCTGAACAACTCCCTCCAGAACTGGCTCATGAAGACAGTGTCCCGATCTGATACTATGGACTCGGGAAACCCGTGCAGACGCACCACCTCCCGCATAAATGCCGTAGCCACGGTCACTGCAGAGTAAGGATGTTTCAGCCCAATGAAGTGTCCATACTTGCTCAGTCGGTCTACCACTACCAAAATCACCGAGTATCCTTCCGACTTGGGTAGCCCATCCACAAAATCCATACTGATCCCCTCCCAGACCCGCTCAGGAAGAGCTAAAGGTTGCAGCAGCCCTGCTGGTGCCATGGCCAAGTATTTGTGACGCTGGCAGACGTCACAACGAGCTACCATCTCTGCGATGTCCTTCTTCATTCCCCTCCAGTACAGCTCCCTAGCCATCCTCATGTATGTCTGCTGGACGCCCGAATGCCACCCGATTGCGCTCCCATGGAATTCCTGAAAAATCAGCGGAATGTGCACTGAACCCCGTGGTATCACCAACCTTCCCCGATACAACAACCGCCGTCCCTCCACTGAATAGCCTGGGTGCTCAGTCAACCCCCGAACCAAATCCTCGCGGACTCTAGACAACTCCTCGTCGGCCTCCACCTCCCTCCATAAAGGCTCCCAATCCGCTAGCAGTGGTACTGACAAGGCTGCTAAGGACGTAACCTCCTCCCGCCGTGATAGCGCATCCGCAGCCTTGTTTTCCAACCCGGGCCGATAGTGTATCTCAAACTTGTAGTCCACAAGCTTAGATAACCACTTCTGATAGTCTGCTGCCACCAATCTCTGCTCTAGTAAATATTTCAAGGACCTCTGATCCGTGCGCACAATAAATGGCCGCCCCAGCAGGCACGGACGTCACTTCTGAATCGACAAGGCAATCGCCATCAGCTCCCTCTCATACACGGACTTCTGTCTCGCCCGTGATGACAAAACCTGGCTGAAGTAAGCCACGAGCCGCTGATCTTGCATCAGCACTGCTCCCAGTCCGTACCCCGAAGCATCCGTCTCAACCACAAAGGGTCTGCTAAAATCAGGAAGAGCCAGTACCGGAACGGTCGTCATCGCCCCCTTCAGGGCCTCAAACGCCGCAGTCGCCTCCTCGGTCCACTGAAACCCATCCTTCAACTGCTCAGTCAGAGGCCAGGCAATGGTACTATAGCCCTGCACGAACTTGCGGTAGTACCCCGTCAAGCCCAAAAATCCCCGCAAAGCCCTCAGTGTAGTTGGCCGCGGCCAATCTAGCATGGCCTCTATCTTGCTCCTATCAGCTGCCACCCCTGCTGCTTGAGACCACATGCCCCAAGTATTCCACCTTCGCCTGGGCGAACGTGCACTTCTTCTTATTGGCATACAGCTGGTGGGCCTGTAGCTCCTGTAACACTGTCTCTAAATCCCGCACGTGCTCCTCCACTGTCCGGCTGTACACCAAGATGTCGTCGAAGAACACCAAGACAAACTGCCGTAGGTAAGGCTGGAATATCTTGTTCATCAACGACTGAAATGTAGCAGGTGCATTCGTCAACCCAAAGGGCATGACGAGGAACTCATAATGCCCCTCATGAGTCCTGAAGGCAGTCTTATGTACGTCTTCTGCCTTCATCCGGATCTGATGATAACCCGACTTCAGGTCAATCTTCGAAAAGATCGACGCCCCATGTAATTCGTCTAGCAACTCATCTATCACCGGTATAGGGAAACGGTCTGCCACCGTCTCCTTGTTGAGGGCACTGTAGTCTACACAAAACCTCCAGCTACCGTTTTTTTCTTCACCAAGAGCACCGGGCTAGAGAACGGGCTAACACTCGGCCTATTCACCCCCGCCTGTAGCATCTCCTTGATCAGACGCTCGATCTCATCCTTCTGGACATGCGGGTACCTGTATGGTCGGACACTGATGGGCGCTACCCCCTCCCGTAGCACGATGGCGTGCTCGTGGTCTCTCTGTGGTGGAAGTCCCTGCGGCATCTGAAAAATGTGCCCATAGCTGTCCAACAACTCCTCCACCTCCGGTGGTGCCCTCTGCTCCTCTGCCTCTGCCCCAAACTCCTGGTAGGACACAAAATATGCCTCTCCTCCTATCGACACTGCCCGAGCCAAGGACTTCAAGGACGCTGCGCGACAACACAGACTGGGGTCCCCTAGCAAAATCACAGTCCTTCCGTTCTCCTGATATTCCATCCTAAGCATCTTCCAGTTGAACTTGGTGTCGCCTAAGGTCTGTAGCCACTGCATCCCCAATACCAAGTCAACCTTTCCCAGCTCCAGGGGTAACAGTCTACCACCACCTGAGCTCCCTGTACTGCCAGAATCACAGCCCTGCAGACACCCCTGCTCTCCTCCCTCTGGCCGGTGCCCAAAATCACCCCAAAAGTGGCTGTCTCACTCACTTCTAGCCCCCACCTGCTCCACCAACTTCCTGGAGATGAAGTTGTGGGTCGCCCCACTGTCTATCAATACCGTCACCTCCTGGTCTGCCAACCTGCCCACCAGCTTCATGGTGTGATAAGGAGTAAATCCCACCACGGAGCTAAGAGAAACCTCCACGACGTCTAAGTGCTGGTGTTGTTCCGCCACAGCCTCCTCCCCATCGAGTATAATAGTAATATCTCCCTCTTCTTCCTCTTCAGCCGCCACCTCCAACTGCATGGCTCGTCCTGTGCACCGATGCCCCGGAGTGAACCGCTCATCGCACTTGAAGCACAGCCCCTTGGCCCTGCGCTCCCTCATCTCTGCCTCGGTCATCCGACGGGTCTGCCCTCCCGGTCTGGTCTCCGCGGCCGGGGTCCCGGTCGTAACCCTAGGTGCTGCTGGCGGAAATGGGTTACGTGCCGCAACCCCGCCCCACACTCCTCTAGACCTCCTCTCCTGAGTCTGTCTGTCCTCCACCCTCCTGGCTAATCGCATCATAGCTGCCAACCCCTGAGGGTCATGCACTCCTACCTCTGCTCTCACGGATGGCTTCAACCCCTTCAAAAAGTTCCCCTCCATCGATTCCGCTGACACCCCCTCTACTCGGCTCGAGAGGGTCTCGAACCTCGAGATGTAGTCACGCACGGTCCCCTCCTGTTTCAAGGCATATAACTGCTCAAACAGCCCGCCCCCGTGGGTCTCCTGGAACCTCTCCATCAGGCACTCTGTCAGCTCCCTCCAAGTCCGTATCGGTCTCTGCTTCTGGGTCCACCGATACCACGCCAGGGCTTCCCCTTCGAAATTTAGTGCCACCGCCCTCAGCCTCTCTGCTTCCGCGAAGCCCATGACCTCAAAGTATCTCTCTACCTGGTAGATCCAGCCATCGGGGTCCTTCCCATCAAACAGTGGTGCCTTCAGCTTTCGCATATCTGGGGGTGTATCTCCTCGTAGTGGTCCCCCCCTGTCTGCCTGCCGCCTCTGGTAAGTATGATCCTCGGCCCTCCACTGCCCTACACCTTCCCTGGCCCTCCCATTGGCGAGTGCTCCTACATCGTCCCACTCGTCCACATGCTCCCTCCGGGGTCCTCCACGTAGCCAACCTGCTTCGACGCCCCCAAAAGGAGGGGGAAAACCTCCCGCGGGCCCCAAGTGGGCCGCCCATCCTCCCACGCCCCCAACCGGGGGCGGGTCTCCATCGGCGGGCCCTAGGAGGGCCCGCCCCATCATTCCGCCCCCCACTGGGGGCGGAAAGCCCCCCGCGCCCCCCGCCTGGGGGCGCCACCCTTCGCCCCCTAGGGGGGCGGAAACACCCCAGCGGGCCCCGGATGGGCCCGCTGCTGTTCGCCGCCCCCCGTAGGGGGCGGTAGCCCTCCGGTGGCCCCGTTTCGGGGCCGCCCGCCTTCGCCGCCCCCAGTTGGGGGTGGCCGACCACCGGGACCCCCTTGAAGGGTCCGCCCGCCTCCCGGTTGCCTCGGATCGCCCTCCCGTGAGGGAAATACTACTCCTTCGTCGCCGTTTCCAGGGTTTGTCCGTGAGATCAGATCTAATGTACCCGACGATTGCGGATCTGGATCTCGCTGCCAAAACTGTGGTTGTTGAAGCATCCTCGCTACCTCGTCAAACCCATCCTTCATCTCGCGCGAATGGCGCTCCAAGACCCGATTCAACTTCTCATCCATGGTTGCGCTCAAACCCGCCTTGAGTTCTTCCCTCATATCCGTCATCTCCTTTCGCAACCCCGTGATTTCCGCATCCAATCGCTCCTCCAGAGTTTTCGTCGCAGTCGCCCGTGTGCTCGCCATAGGACCGAGAGCTCTGATACCAAAATGATACGATTTGGGGGTCAAATCGTATTTAGGGCTGAATTTAAAAGAGGAAAAATGGAAAAGAGAGGAATTTCTATTGAAATACGAAGAACAATAAGATAGATTTGATCTTTTTCTGGAGAGATCACTCCCTAACTTGAATTAAAGGATCAAGTCTAATCCTCCACTAACCCTAGCCGTCACGGCAATCTAATCTCAATTCTTCGATAATGAACAACTAGGGTTTTTGGGGTATTTATAGGACTCATCTAATCATTGCTAAGCGCACACACCGTGACTTAAGCAATGACTAAGATGTTACAAAGCAAAAACGAACCAAGCTAAGTAAGATAAGGTGGGTAGCTCTAATTCCGCCCCGTGCCCGCTTGCCTCCTCTTGTAGACAACCGCATCATTACTCCCCCCCCCCAAAAAAAACGAACCTTGTCCTCAAGGTTGTAGTCTGGGAACTGAGCCCTGATGGTATCCTCCCGCTCCCAATTAGCCTCGTGGTCAGGTAACCCCAACCATCTTACCAGCACCTCCCGACCTCCCCTCTCAGTGTGTCGTACCTGTAGAATATCCTGTTGGTGCCATATTCCTACTATTCATGTTGTCCAACATTGAACATTGATGTTTTGTGCATGTTATCTTTAATCTAGGCCTATTTCATGTGATTCATTTGAAATTTGTCCATTAACCACATCCAATGTCCCCACTGTATGATGCAAATCTCATCTGAAACAACTTTCTGTAGATGCTCCCTGTATGGGAGTGATTGACAAAATCTTCCATCAGAAGCCCCACGCTTCAAGCTACTGTTAAATGATGTCTATGATTGTTCAGTATAAAACTGTCTTGCTATTAAGGTCATCAGCATCAGTGTATTTGTGCTTGTTTACTTTCTATTTATCGAATTTCTTTCAAACTCTTTAAATAGTTATTCGCAAGTTGTGAAGGCCAAAGCCAACTGTTCCCAAGTTGTGAAGGTATTCGCAGGGTGTGCCCTCAACCAATAAGCGACCTTGTCTCTTAGGGTGAACGGAAATAATCTGAGCTTTATTGCATCACCGCTCATATCCTTTACCTGGAAGGTATCACACTTTGCAAGGAAGAGGTGTATATGATGGTTAGGGTTCTCGTGTGCGTACCCATGTAATGGGTCCTGCATCAAATTGATTAATCTAGTCTTCAATTCAAAGCTTCCTGCCGTCAGCTGCGGTCTCAGGATAGAAGATGTTATAAATATAAATATAAATATAAATTGGGCATTATGTGATCCCGAATAGAGCCAGTGCGTGGAGGGATATTAGCGTTGCCTTCTGCCATTGGTTCATATATAATAAGATTCATCTTTTCAGCTCCGAGTCTCCTTGTTCTTTCAATCTTGGGGTCAAATAGTAATGGATCGTTAAAACCCTCAGGCAAGTGTTCATGCATAACAACAAACTCAAGAAAAAAACGTCAGTAAAAAGGAATAAAAAGAATAAAAATATGGAAAGATGAAAGATGGTAAGAGTTGCTAACAAATTCTTCAATAAAGAAATAAAACTAAGTAATAACTGTTATCTCCCGGCAACGGCGCCAAAAGCTTGATGCGCTTCGGATTTACACCCGGAAACTACCGCAAGTGCACGATGTTAGAGCTTTGTAATATAAAAAGATATCGATCCCACATGGAGGTGATACTAATAGAATTGGGTATTTTCTAGATCTTAGAACGTTGTCAGCGGGTGTAATCAAATTGATTGTTACAAATATCTCTTAACAAGGATTAACAACAATATAAAAAGACTAGGGCATTAGGAGTCACCACTAGGATCGTCGGACGTCGATGCTAGGCTAGAACTCTTACGTTGAATTGGCTTTATTAGGGAGAAAATGGCGCATCTAAAAATATTGAACTCATGGCCAACTATCGTTGAGCCACTCGTCTAACGTATACTGTGTTAGCCCCACCTCGTGGATAGACTCTCAACGATACGTGCATTACGATCGACAACTATACTCAATCTTGCTCATACCACCTCGGGGGAATTAGAGCTCGATATGTGACTTGATGGCTCTTATAAGTAATCTAGGAATGCCGGTGAATCCCGTCAGAAGTTCGCGCCACCTCGTGGGAATACGAACCTTAATTGGATCTCCTAACATACCCAATTAAGTCCATAGGATATCCGTCAGAAGTTCGCGCCACCTCGTGGGAATACGAACCCTATATGGAATCTCTTTCAAACTTGGCTGGATCAACCAAATCACTTCCCTTTTATACCAAAACAACCTAAAAATTATAACTTTACATCTTAATCCTAAGATCCTAGGACTAATCCATCAGCTCTAGATAAGACTACTCATGGATCATGGAAATAACAATCGAGAATTCAATAAAAACAAGAAAGATCACCCTCGCAATAGAAGACATTAAAGCGAGTAATAGAAGATTAGAAATCGTTACCAAAACGTTGCAACGCAATAGACAATCGCAGAGAATTAAGGACGCAAGATTCCAGGCGAAAGCAATATATAAAAAATCCAATCTGCCTTCTACAACATTTCGACGGCTAAGAAAATCTCTCTCTAAAACTAAACTAGAAAAATAAACTAAGAAAAATAGTAGTCTCTCTAAAATATGGTAAAAATAGTGCTTATATACAAGGGGTAGGGACCCCACAAAAATCAGAAGATATGGGCACTTGGGCCCACCAAATAGTCTGGCCGCGGCACCCTACTCGGTCGAGTAGCGGCGCCGCTTGGTCGACTAGCGGCGCCGCTCGGTTGAGCTGACATGCGGCTTTCGCTTTGCTGCTGCTTTGGCTCTAGGCTGAAATGGGCTACTTGGTCGAGTAGCCCCACCACTCGGTCGAGCTACAGTAGGCTGAAATTCTCCTCAAAACACTGCTCTGTTTTAATTGTGTTCGGTCAAGTAGAAGCTCTGCTCGATCGAGTTACCATGCTTGCTCAGTCGAGCTACAGTGTTGGGAGAGTGGCTCGAAATAGTCGTTCTGTTTGGAGTCAGCTCGGTCGAGTAGAAGGTCTGCTCTGTCGAGTGTTGCGTGTCAGTTCTACTGGAGTTATGAGAGTATCAGCTCGATCGAGTGCTGAGCAGCTCGACCGAGCTGACTGGGAAATCAGCTCCAAGTGCCCATAGAGCTCTCAACTCTCGTTCCCTTCTCCTCTACTCCTCCAATCTTCTTCATCACCTTGCCGAACACTTGTTGGACCTTACCAATGATGCTCTGGACGTCTCAGCTATGTACTTGTCTTATAAATGCTTCAATTCGCTCCAAAGTTCTTGAAAATCCACATTTTTATACGAAACTCGAATATAACGTTAGAAGCTCGATAATATATATATATATATATATATATGAACTTTGGATGACGAATATGATATGAAATGATGCGGTAAATACATGGAAAATATGAGCATATCAGCTATGTTTATTGTTTTTAAAAATAAAAGAAAAAGGGGTCCGGTCTGGGCTCGTTGGCGGGCCGGGTCGGCCCGGTCTGACGAGCCACAGGGGGGCCGGAAGCCCGGCCCTGTGCTCGGGCCAGGCCCGCGGCCCGGTCAACTCCACCCGGCCCGGCCCGTTGACCGGGCCGGGCCACGGGCCCATGGGCCATTTGGCCATCTTGATTGAAACATAAAGAATGGCAACATTTTATGATAATGAATCTATATTAAAAGAATTTTAAAAATAATGAGAATTATAAATATTTTTAAATAAATACATAAAATTTTTAAAAATTAATAAATCAATAAAAAATTTAAAAATCAAATAAAATATTAGGAAATATTATAAATAACAAAAGGTTCCAAAAATAACTTTATTGAGTATTATTAGTAAAAATATCTTACAAATCATGATGAAAAATTTAAGAAATGTTTTTCAAAATATTAAATATAACAAATATACTCACCCAAATACATATGTATAATTATTTATTAATAAATAATTATTTAACTTAAATTAAATAACATAAAATTATTTAGTTTTGATAAAGAAAGGATAAAAAGTAATTTTTGAAAAATATTCATATAAAATACATTTAAATACTAAATGCATTTAATAATAATGATTAAAATAATGAAAATAATATTTTTACAAAAAGTAATAATTTTAAAAAATTAATAAATTGTTATAAAAAATATAAACAGATGGAAGTCAAAACTCACTATTTATTAGCATCAAATATGGAGTTGTTATTTAGTTGCTAAAATTAAACTTTACTTTTAAAATAACAAATTGCTTAAACTAATTTATTAGTAAAATAAATTTATTATTAAAAAACATTTTCCCTTACTCGTCATATCCTCTTTCCTAATCTTAAATCCAATCTAAATACGTCTTGTTTACTCACCCAAACCTAAACCTACTTGGATCATCCCTCCTCTTTCATCATTCCTCTTTCAATTAAACCCAAATATAATCCATATATATTTAATTCTTCCACATTTCCTTTCAAACAAAACCAAACCAATTACAAATTCATCCTTAAATCAAATCCGTCTTTTATCCAACCCAAATCCACCTCACCCTCGACCTTAAACCATTGTCTTTCCTCTTCATATTTCATCTTTAAACCAAGCCCAAACCTAGCTAAACGCATCATCTTCTTTCTGCTCTCCCAACCAAACCCAAACCTACACAAACCTAAACCCACCCTACATTTGACCAAACTCTGCTTCAGTCTCAACCTACAATCAATGTCCTTCGTTCTTTTCTTTCAACAAACCCTAAACTCTATCTACTCACATCTCATCGTTCTCTCTTCGTTCAAACCCAACTATGCCCCCAAATCAAAACCCAAACCTATTTAAAACACACACATTCACATGCAAATATCAAAAAAAAAAAAAAAAAACACACACACACAAGCAAACCCACCTCACCCTCGACCTAAATCCATTGTCTTTCCTCTTCATATTTCATCTTTAAACCAAGCCCAATCCTAGCTAATGCATCACCTTCTTTCTGCTCTCCCAACCAAACCCAAACCTACGCAAACCTAAACCCGCCCTACATTTGACCAAACTCCGCTTCAGTCTCAACCTACAATCAATGTCCTTCATTCTCTCCCTTCTTTCAACCAACCCTAAACTCTATCTACTCACATCTCATCCTTCTCTCTTCGTCCAACTCCAAACCCAACTATGCCCCCAAATCAAAACCCAACCCTATTTAACACACATACACACATGCAAATATCAAACACACACACACATACAAATATCAAAGGGAGAAGAGGGTAAGGTCATTTTAAGTATTAATGGATCACGTGTAAGCCACATGACCATCAAACTTACATAACTAACAGAACGCGTAAGCCACATGACCATCAAACTTACATAACTAACAGAGGTAACTTTCATGATTTTTTTGTGGAAAGTTTGTCGGGGTTCTTTTAATGGATTTTATATAGTTTAGGATTTTTTTAAAATATGGATAGTTTAGAGCAGTTATGATAAATTAAGCCTAATTCTTGAGATAATTATATAGCAGCACTATTTAAAAATCCAAATAAATTTTTGAATACAAATCATTGCAAATTATTTCAAATCCAATTCAAAAATTGCCAAATCTAAAAATTTTATTTATCTAATATAATCCCATCCTTAAAAACGAACAAAAGAACAAAAATCACTTTGTTGCAAAGGCAGTCAATGAAACCCATTTACCTCCTAACGTTAATCAGCCCCTTGATTCTAAATAATTTCCCATGCAGGGGTTTGTTAGGGAATTAATCGCCAAACTGAATGATTGTGGACATAGAGATAAACACTAAAATTTTCAGTTTTTTGTTGAGATTATTCAAGACAAAATCTGAAGCAAAATGATTCGGTCAGCCAATCTTATCGTAAAGACCAAAAAAGAGATTCAAATCAATTTTGATGCTTCCTTGTATCAAGATGAGAATAGAATGCAGATGAGATTTGTAATTTTACTCTATCATTGAAATAAAGAATCAAGGAAACAAAGAACAAAAAATCAACTAATTTCACAAATAAATATTTGAAAGATTTGATGAGATAGATATTATCTTAAGCCACTCTCTAACACATTGTCCGTAAAAGAAAAGGGAGACCAAAATCCAGGGGCAAACATAGAGTCCATCGGATCTCACAATAATTTGAGCAACAACCATAAACGACAAATGAAAAGTGAGGAAAGGAAAAAAAATAAAATAACCACATACAAAACACTGCCACTCTCTCTCTATCCATCTTTCCCCAAATCCAAGCTGGTGGTGAACTCCTCCACCTAACCGCAACCAATAAGCCAAGGCACATGTGACCTCATCCTCTTTCATCCCGAATTTGGCCAGATCGAAGTCCGCCTGGCCACCTCCCCTCTTTGACCTCAATCTCCTCTCAAGATCCACACGCGAGCTTCTATCTCTATCTTCCTCGATTTCTAGTAGCATCCAATGGCAATAATTCAATAAAACTTGATTTTTTTTTAATTTTAGATAATTAAAATATAGATGAAAGAACAATTTGGGTTTTAACAATTTATGTGACAGTCACGTGCTAACTGAACTGATAGCAGATTGATGGATGGTGTTTTTTGAAACTTTTGAGAAAACCTTTGTGCAATTTTCTGTTTTTCCAAAGTTCAGAGTATTTTGAAATCTGCTTAAAGTTTAAGGTAGGGTTGTAAATTTAGCATATCTTGATTTGTTAAACAACAAATGTTAGATTGATAGCTTAAATGATTTACCATGAATTATGTGTCATGTCAGATGTGTTAGCTTAAATGACATATTAATGGAATTTCATGTTTGGCACAATAATGATTAAGTTTTGCCTAAATATGTTGTCTATCCTCAAAATCACAGCTGAACAGGTATAAGCTCAAATTAGCTGAGCTGACTTATTCAGATACGGAATCACTATAGCTTATTTAACTTGCACCCATATGTTAATGTCATCTTCTTTTTATTATTGTGCATGAACCTCTTAAATCTTGTAGGTCAAGATTATGCATGTGAAATAATCAATCCCGATGACATAGCAACACTTATGTATACAAGCGGAACAAGTGGATCGCCGAAAGGTGTAATGCTTACGCATCGAAATCTATTGCATCAGGTGTGAGTATTTTCATGTATCTCTACTTTTTAGTTGCTTATTGTGCACTGTATGGTGTTCAGATAAATTTTTTTTTGATTAACCATCAAGTGCCATAGATTTCCAAGGATCTTTGACCATTTTAAAAAAATCTAATAGAAAGGTATAGTTATAACCATACATTTCAAATGCTTTATGCTCTGGATCTGAAGTTATTTATTACTTTCTACCACAATTCTCAACTTTCTTTCTTCTCTCATCTGTGCCGTTTTAGATAAAGAACTTGTGGGACATTGTGCCTGCTGTTGCTGGAGACAGATTCCTGAGCATGCTTCCACCTTGGCATGCTTATGAGCGTGCTTGTGAATATTTTATATTCACTCATGGCATCGAGCAAGTTTACACAAATGTGAAGAACTTAAAGGTACACTTATGAGTGTATATTACTTGTTTGGATGTTAACAATTTTATTACTTTGTGTTTATCAAAAGTTTATATAAGAATAATGATTAAGGGCCAGCGCCAGTATGAAGATGCTTTCATGTGCTTGATTAGTGATTCTAGCAATCCCTTTTATCTACTATTAAATATTGAATATTAAGTTTTATAAATTGCAAATGCACTATTTTTGTTCACCTTTGTTGCTATTTTACTCATGATAGGAAGATCTAAAGCAGTATCAGCCACAATACCTTATTTCTGTTCCTCTGGTTTACGAAACTCTCTACAGGTATGTTCTATCCAGAGCAAAATGTTTACTCACCACCCACTTAAAAATCATATCCATGACTCATTTACAACAACAAGACCACATTAATATTTTATAATGGTTCCCTTTTGTAGCTGTTTTCTATCTTCTAGCTGAAAGTTGTTTCTGATTGTTTCATCGCTATACTGATTGTTTCTTACCATGAACTATGGATAGAAAAATAATTGGTTTATAATTACATATATATATATATATATATATATATATATATTATCTAGAAATATTTACGTTGGTTATGGAATCTATGACATACACTGTTAAGATTTCTAAGTTTAGATAATAATTTGGTTCGCTGATGGCTGCAGTGTTGGAATTAAACAAGAATATAGATAGTATCCTGTCACTCCCCAGTTCCTAGAAGGGAGTAGGGCGAAACAGGCCGCAGTGCATATTGAACCCAAGGAATACGCACACACTCTCTTTTATTTATTATTAAACGTTCTTCTTTTCTTTTTATTTATTATTAAAAGAAACATACCTTTTTTCTTCTTTGAGTTCAATGTACACTAAGCGTAAAGATTGGCCGGTCATGCAAGTCATTAGAGAACGAAATGGAAAGCATAACATACCAATACATTTATACTCAAAAACATAAAAATTTTATACATGATAAATAGGTACGGTACATGAACGGAAACACACTACTTAGGCCATCGGCCTACAAAATATCACAGAAAATGTAAGGATAACTC
The DNA here is from genome assembly GCA_030789695.1 of Scilla litardierei. Lineage (NCBI taxonomy): Eukaryota > Viridiplantae > Streptophyta > Magnoliopsida > Asparagales > Asparagaceae > Scilla > Scilla litardierei. Next base: position 30,719,583 of record CM061138.1, read on the forward strand.
CAAGACCTGGCTAGCGTTCTAGAACGATGTGATATGAACTAGGAGAATCTGAACTTTATTGATATAAAACTGAAAATAATAAAGATAACTTGATCACAATCAAAGATGTGATCGCTTTCCCAGGACGTCAATTATAGAGGACGTCCGCACTATCCCGAAGAAAAAGAGATAATCTCACCTCTCAAGCAATAATCTCTCAAAATAAGCAAAAGAAAATCCCTCCTATAAATAGAGTCCATATTTTACAATTTTACACAAACCCCTAAAAAATAAAATTCACAAAAGGCCCAAAAAGTTTACGAATACGCTCCTGGGCCTTGTGCATGCCGCCGGCCTTTTCCTAGCTTGCCGTCGGCCCCTTCCTGCGCCTCCGCTGTGTGATAAGCCCATCATTACTCTCCCCCAAAAGAGCCACCTTGTTCTCAATGTGGAAGTCGAGAAACTGTTGCACCAAAATGCCCGCCAACTCTCAAGTGCTTTCATGCTCTGGTATGCCCTTCCAATACACCAGCACCTCGCGCTCCCCCACGTTTCTGGTAAGAACTAAAGAGAATATGAAATTTTATTGATTAAACTGAAAATAAAATAAGATAATGGGCTACAATCAAAGAGGTAACTTCCCTCCTAAGACGCCAATTGATAAAGGACTTTCACACCTTCCCGAAGAACTAGGAGATCTTTCCTCTCAATCACAATTCTCAAATTTTGCATAACTAGTGCCGGCCGGCTATCCCCTATTTATTATCATCTAATTAAATGTATAATTACCTAAATACCCTTACACTAATAAAATAACACAAAAAACTCCCAAAATAGGTCCCCCTGGGCCGGATCTAACATTACTATGCCCCCGAAAAACCCATCGTGTTCTCATGGTAGTGCATGAAGTCTCAGGCGGTCCTACTCCAAGTGTGAGTCGTCGTCCACTCCAGTTCTTCGTCCTCCACGACATCTTCCTCGTCATTCCCGGCTATCAGCACTTGTAGCTTGCACGCCCCACAATGGTGCCCGGGGTGAGCCTCTCATCGCATCTGAAATACAGCCCTTTCTGCCTCTTCTTCTTCACTCGGCGTTAGTCATCCTCCTGAACTGACCCCCTGCTGGTGGTGCGCTGCTCTTTTTCCCAAGCTTCTCATTGCTCGCCCGATCTGTTCCACTAGACTTCCTCTGCCCTCCTATCGTTATCTGACTGCGGAAAATTGGGCCACTCCAACCCCCCTCGCCTTTCTATCCTCCAACTGATAGTCCTCCGCCATCTGAGCATACTCCATGGCCTCCATCAAGTCCTGAGGCTTTCCACGCGGAAGCACAAATAGTAGCCTTCAGACCCTTTATGAAGGTGCTCTCCATCATCTTGTCAGACACCCCACGCACCTGTCCTGACAGTGCCTCAAATCTCTCCAAAAAGTCCCTCACGGTGCCATCCTGCCTGAGTGACAGTAGCTGCTCTCTCACATTTCCCAGATGTGGATATCTGAATCTCTCCACCATCTGGTCTCTGATTGTCTCCCACGAGCGAAAAGGACGCCTATCATCATTCTACTGGTACCAAACAAGAGCCTGCACATCCAGACATATAGCATCCGCCTCCAACTTCTACTCCATCATGCGAGACCCTAAAAAATCTCTCCGCTCTGTAAATCCATGACACTGGATCCACCTCCACAAATATATGTATCTTCAGCTTTCGGAGCCTGTCCATCGTGTATGTTCCCTGGTCTTCTCGTCCTCCGTCGTGCCTGGGCTGGTAGTAGTGCTGCCACCTCTTCTAGTGCCGATCATAGCCCTCTCGTGGGCCTCCCTCATGGACTCCTTGACCCTCTCGTGGGCCTCCTCGTCCCCCATGTCCTCCCTAGCCATCGCCTCCAAATCTACACCAATGCTCCTCTTGGAAGTCTCTGTAACCTTTTCCAAACTCTCCAGGACGTCTCTCATGGGTGCGAGGTGGAGGTCATCCTCTGTCATTGCCATACCGACGGTCGGGAGGGTCCCGAAACCCTCTCCCATCATTACCATACTCCTGAAAAATTCTCGGATCAAAATCGTTGTCGAAACCGATCAAAATTGTTGTCGAAACCGCCCGCCGGGTCCTCCGAATATGGCTGAAAACCTCTGATAGACTCCCCTCCTCCATGTAGTGCACCAAAACCCCCGCGGGGGTCTTCCCTGGTCGACGGGGCCCTCCGAGGCACTGGGGTGGTTTGCCGCCCCCAAGCGAACCTGCGGGAGGGTCCCCGGTCCTTGTCGGGGGCCCTGGGGTGCCGCGGGGCCATGCCAAGGCTCGTGGGGGCCGCGGGACACTGGGGAGGAGCCTTGGGGTCTTGTCACTGCCGATGCTGCCTGTGAAGGGGCCGGCAATTTCTCCTCCACTGCATCAATTCATTCATCATGCACCGCTAGGACCGTCGGCCTCTCGGTTGTGCTCTGCCTCTGGGTCACTGCTATCGAAATCCGGGAGCATCCTATCTTCCAACTCACTTTCTACGTGCGTCCCCTTGTCTAAAGGTGACGTCTTTGTCGCTGTTTTAGGGTTTGCGTCGCCTCCGTTCAATTTCGTCGAGATCTCCCCAAGTTGGAAGATGATTTTTGTTAGGGCTTCGTTGTGTTGATCCAATTTCGACTCCACCTTTGTGAATCATTCATCATGCGCCGCTAGGGTTTCCTTTATGCTGCGATCTCTCCCGTTAATTTCTCCTCTACTGCATCGATCCGATCTTTGGATCTCGTAGCCACCATCGTAGATCGATGTGCTCTGATACCAAAATGATAGGAACTAAAGAGAATCTGAAATTTTATTGATTAAACTGATAATAAAATAAGATAACGGGCTAGAATCAAAGAGGTAACCTCCCTCCCAAGACGCCAATTTATAAGGGGCGTCCACACCTTTTCGAAGAACTAGGAGATCTCTCCTCTCAATCACAATTCTCAAATTTTGCATAACTAGGGCCGGCCGGCTATTCCCTATTTATAATCATTTAATTAAATGTTTAATTATCCAAATGCCCCAACACTAATAAAATAACACAAAACACCCCCAAAATAGGCCCCCTGTGTCGGATCTAACAGCTTCCTCTGTGGACGTCGCTCAACTCCTCAGGCTCCAAAACCCCCTCCATATCTCCAGTTAATGTCTCAGGAAGTGATGGCAAATGGGTATGATCTCCAATAGCCTGGAAAAGCTGGAACACATGAAAAACTTGATGGATGACTCATCCTAGAGGCATCCTCAGCCTATAAGCAACCAGCCCAACTTTGGACTCTACCTCATATGGCCCAAAGTACCGTGGAGACAACTTCTCATTTCTTCGGTGTGCTACAGACTTCTTCCTATAAGGATGCAACTTCAGATACACCATGTTGCCTACATCAAACTGTACATCTGTGCGATGTGAATCTGTGCGAGCCTTCATGATCTGCCAAGCACTGGCTAAATGATGCATCAGCTCCTCCAACGTTATATCTCTCTCGGCCAAGTACTGCTCCACCTCTGAAACTGGCGTCATGCCATGCCCATAATGACCGACTAAGTAGAGTCCCTTCTATAGAAAATCTTAAAATGTGTCGTCTGAGCAACTGTGTGAAAGAAAGTATTATACTAATACTCTGCCCAAGCTAACCACAATGCCCACAACTTCAGGGTCTCCGATATAAAACAACGCATGTAGGTCTCGATACTTCTATTAGCGACCTCAGTCCGATCGTCAGTCCATGGGTGGTAAGCTGTACTCCTCTTCAATACTGCCCTTTGTAGGCGAAAAAGCTACTGCCAAATACTGCTTAGAAAAACATTGTCTCTGTCGGTAACAATAGATTTTGGCACCTCATGCAAACGAATCACCTCCCGCAGAAAAGCCTTGGCCACCGTAACAACGCTGTAGGGATGCCTCAATAGTATAAAATGTGTGTACTTACTGAGGCGGTCAACCATAACAACTATACATGTGAACCCTCTAGACTTTGGCAACCCTTCAATAAAGTCCATAGAAATCCCCTTCTAAACATGCTTTATCAAGGATAGAGGCTGCAGCAATCCATCAGGAGCCATCGCCATGTACTTGTGATGCTGGCAAATGTCACGCTCTGCCACCATCGTCGCGACATCTTTTTCATCCCCTTCCAGAACAACCCCCATGCCAGACGCCTATATGTCTTGACGACCCCAGAGTGTCCCCCTACCGCGCTATTGTGAAACTCCTAAAGAATAATAGGAATGTGGATAGAGGTCCACGATATCACCAAACGCCCCTGCTATAAAAGCCTCTCGTCCTGTAGAGAATAGCCTGCGTGATCCTCTGAACCCTATAAGAGTGTTGCTCCAATCTCTGCTAACTCATAGCCTTCCTCGATCTCCCTCAACAGTGGCTTCAACCCTGCAGCCCTGGAACAAACAAGGCTGCCAACTGTGTGTCCTCTCACCTCGATAATGCATATGCATATGCACCTCGATAATGGAACAGACAAGGCTGCCAACTGTGTGTCCTCTCAACTCGATAATGCATTTGCAGTCTTCTTTTCTAACCCCGACCGGTACTAGATCTCGAACTTGTACCACATCCGCTTCTTCAGCCACTTTTGGTACTCATCTGCACCATGCACTGGTCCATCAAGTACTTCAGGCTCCTCTGATATGTGCGCACCACAATGCTCTGTCTCAACATGAAAGGCCTCCACTTCTGAACTGCCAAGACAATGGCCATCAGCTCCCTCTCATAGACGGACTTCAACCTAGCACTCGCCGTCAGAACCTCGCTAAATTATGCAATGAGTCTCTAGTTCTGTATCTGCGCTGGCTCCAGCTCGTGCCCCAAAGCATCTAACTCCACCACAAAAGGTCTAGTAAAGTCCAATAAAGCCAACTGGTATTGTAGTCATGGCCTTTATCAATGCCTCAAAAGCATGAGACACCTCATCACTCCAATGGAACTTGTACTTCTTCAGCAACTCTATGAGTGGCTAGGCGATAGTTACATACCCCTGCATGAACTTCCTGTAATATCTTGTCAAGCCAAGGAAACCTCTCAGCCCCCGTAGTGTAGTAGGGCGTGGCCAATCCACCATAGCTGCCGTCTTCGACCTGTCCGCGGCCACTCCCACTGTTGATACCACATGTCCCAAATATTCCACCTGTAGCTGGGCAAACAAATACTTCTTTCTATTGGCATATAATTGATGGTGCTGGAGCTTATGAAAAACTATTCGCATGTGGTCCAAGTGTTCCTCTAAGGATCGGCTGTAAATCAAGATATCATCGAAGAAAACAAGTAAAAATCATATGTGGTAGGGGCAGAATACCTTATTCATCAAAGCCTGAAAAGTAGCAGGGGTATTGGTCAAGTCAAAATGCATGACCAGGAACTTGTAGTGGCTCTCATGAGTTCTAAAGGCTGTTTGGACGCATCCTCTGCCAGCATCTTGATTTGGTGGTAGCCTGACTTTAGATCAATCTTCGTGAAAATGACCGACCCATGCAAACTCATCCATGTGCTCGTCAATAACAGGGACGATAAACTTGTCGGAGACCGTCTCCTTATTCAACGTCCTATAATCCACACACAAACGTCAGCTCCCGTCCTTCTTTACAAGCATCACAAGACTATAGAAGGGACTCACGCTCTGCTGAATGACACATGCTCGCACCATCTCTGCCACCATCTTTTCTATCTCATCCTGCTGGACCTGAGGGGAGCGATAAGGCCTCACGCTGATAAGAGACACCCCCTCGCACATCACTATTGTGTGCTCATAGTCCCTATGGGGTGGAAGACCATGTGGCTTCTAGAAAACCTCCTCAAACTGGCCTAACTGATGTACCTCCTGTGGAATGGTTTGCTCACTCTCAGCCACTACTCCCTCCTTGCGCACTAGCCCTTGCATCTCCACCAAGAAGCCACCCCCTTTGATTGAATGGTTCGGGCTATGGTCTTCAGAGAGAACATGGTCCTGCATAGGCTGGGATCCCCATGTAGTATTATCGTTCTTCTGCCCTCTTGGAACTCCGTCCTGAGCATCTTCCAATTCACCTTCATGTCCCCTAGTGTTTGTAACCACTTCATGCCCACAATCACATTTGTGCTACCTAGGTCCAAAGGCATGATGTCCTCCATCACTTGAATGCCCTGCAACGTCAGAATAAGCTCGCGACACACTCTCCGGCAGGACATCCGACGGGAGGCGGCGCAGCCCCCATCACCGGCCGGGGTTAGCGAAGGCCTCCAGGGCCTCGGCGGGCCCCGTCGACCAGCGACAGGGCCGCTGGGACCCTAAGACCTCTCAGCAGGGCCTAGCGGACACTTCCCTTGGCCGCTGGGGCCCCGTCGATCAGCGACAGACCCCCGCGGGGGGTGGGGTGCACGGCCTGATGAAACGCATCCCTACGGTGATTTTCAACCCCATTTAGAGGACCCGACGCGTGGTTTCGACGATGGATTTGACTCGGGGGTTTTTCAGGAGTACGGTGATAATGGAGGGGGTTTCGGGACTCTCCTGACCCTTGCTATGGCGATGATAGATGACGTCCTCCACTCCACGCCTATAAGGGACGCCCCGGGGACAATGGAGGATGGTACATAGATTATCAGGAGGAGCATGAGGGACAGGCTGGAGGCTACGGAGTGCGAGGAGAGGGACCCCGTGGGGGTCATGGAGATCGAGGGAGAGGACCACAGGGACGCTATGAGACACCCGGAGAGGTGGCAGCACTACCATCAGCCCAGATATGGCGGGGGACGAGGAGACCAGGGAACATTCAATATGGACGTGACTCTCCACACTGCACTATGGGCAGGAGACAACCCCGGTATCAGATGTTGAGCAGTACCCTGGCTGAGAGAGACCGGATTCTGGAGGAGCTGAAACTCCATTTGCCTCGAGCTCAGTAGATTATGAAGACGAGTGCAGACCTTCAGCGCAGGGATGTGCAGTTTGCAGTTGGGGACATGGTGTACCTTAAGCTGAGACCATACAGGCAGAGATCCTTGGCCCACAGGAGGAATGAGAAGTTAGCACCAAGATATTTTAGACCTTTCGAGGTCGATGCCATGGTGAGACCAATTGCTTATAGGTTACGGCTACCTCTAGGATCGATCATTCATCCGGTATTCCATGTGTCTCAGCTTCGTCAGGTCATCAGAGACCGCATCCCTTCACCCATACTTCCGGAGACGTTGACAGAGGATATGGAGGTGAGATTGGAGCATGAGGAGCTGAAGGGGTACGCATAGGGAGCATGGGAGAGAAGGAGGTTCTACTGCAGTGGAATGGTTTGCCAGAGCATGAGAGCACGTGGGAATCCTTGGACTTCATAATACAGCAATTTCCAGACTTTCACCTTGAGGACAATGTGGCTCTTTGGGGAGGGAGTAGTGATGGGGTCCACGTGTACCAGAGGAGACGGGCCAAGGGGGACACGCGCGCAAGGGCTCGTCGAATCCGACTTGAGGCAAAGGGGCGTTTTCAACTCTCTCTATTATTTTATATTATAATGGCAAACTTGTAATTAGATGAGAGGGGAAATTACTATCTAAGCCCAGGGTTAGCCGTCATTTATTTTCGATGCTTGATTTTTATATTGTGTGAGGAAGAGAGAGTTCTTCGTGTTCTTCGGGGAAGGCGCGGACGTCCTTTATCAATTGGCGTCTTGGAAGAGAATGTTAACTCTTATTTGTAGCCTATTTATCTAGTAAAAATTCAGTTTTTATTTCAATAAATTTCAGTTTCCTTGAGTTCCTATCATTAACATGTTACAAGATGGGTATATGTGATAGGTAAACAATTACATATACAAAAATTTCAGATAAGTTCTAACATAAGTATGAACACACAGTAAACCTAACCTTGAGCAACCTATGTTTTCTAAGAAGCTGTGTATCTTCTTTTTGGAGAAAGGATTGAAACTTCTGCATGGGCAGCATCCTTTCCCTGAAACTTGATTTTAGCACAAAAAAGATTCTACTTATGCATAAGCTGTAATCTTTAATATTTCATCGGTTGTAATGTCATGAGAAATATAGAGAGTATTGTTTCTTCTGATGCATATGAAAAAAACTTACCAAATGTTTTTAACTCTTCCTTTCCTTTTTAGCTTCCAGCAAATTACAAAAATATTGAAACATTCATATGTCACATTTATAATAGGTCAGCATAATGTCTTGCTCCATGTAGGTCTTTAAAATTGTTTTATGTTAAAAAACATTTTGTTATCTGAAACTGAACCCAACATTCAGAATTTGGGATGTTTATCAACATCCTGTTTTCGATCACTACTTATAAAGTTATGTTTGTTCTCATATGCAGTTCAATTCAAAAGCAGATAACGTCAGCCTCTGCTATTCGGAAGTTTGTTGCACTAACATTCATCAATATGAGTCTCCTCTACATGGAAGCAAAGAGGGTTTGTGAGGTTTGAATGAAAAAAATATTGCTTATAGGCTTTCTGAATTCACAATCACGTGGAATTTGAATCAGAATTTGGAATTACCATGAAATTCCATGGGATCCTTTTTTAACTTTCCATTTTCTTTTTCCCCTTTTTTTGCATTAAATGCTTCAACATGGTGAAGGGAAGAGTTCTAACTGAAAAGAAGAATCAAAACATGCATATTGTTCTCCTTCTTGACTGGTTGTGGGCAAGAATTGTAGCTGCAATATTGTGGCCATTACATTACTTGGGAACAAAGCTAGTTTATAAGAAAATTCACTCTGCAATAGGAATATCAAAGGTACCATCACAATAGCCTTTTTCTTCTCATCTGGAGTAAAGACTGCTTCTTTTCCGTACTATACTAATTTTATTGTTATATGAATGATTAGTTTGAGAAATGTTGCTATTTCAATAAATTGCAGAGCTTTGTATGATACATTGCAGGCTGGTATAAGTGGCGGTGGAAGTCTGCCCATGTTTATTGACAAGTTTTTTGAGGTATCATTTTTTGCCTAACATTCAATGAAAGTATCCATCTGCAACTACACTGTTAAGTATTTGCCAACTGTTCATGCAGGCAATTGGTGTGAAGGTGCAGAATGGTTATGGTCTAACAGAAACATCTCCTGTTGTTGCTGCACGACGACCTTATTGCAATGTAAAGATTTTTTTTTCATCCCACAGCTTATAAGTTTTTAACTCCTGCAGTTACATTTTGCACCCCAAACAATGGGGCTGAGAATTTCCAAATATATCTTTTTTCCTTAACAAGAACACATTAATGAAAAATTATATAATTCAAAAAAAAAAGAAAAATAAAGAAAATTGATTCATGAACATGGTCGAGGTTGGCCAATCCAAATAAACTATTTTGTAAGGTGGTTAACGAGTGAACCAAGCACATTTCATTTTACTTAAAAGAATCATTCTGGTGCACATAGGTTGCCTTCATTTTGATTTATGGTAGTCTATGGGAGATTAGAGTATCACAGCATGGTCCGTCTGGGAGGTTCTAACTGTAATTTTGTTATCACTCGATTGCCCAAGGTTATATAGACATAAAAGTACAGTGAGGTCAAGAAGAAGTTGGTGAACATAATGAAGCAAGGAATACCAACTAGCTGAATATTGGTATCACAGTTGAACGTCCTTTCAGATTAGTAACATTTAGCGATCCAAATAATACAATGTTCCTAGAGTGTTCCAGGAATTCCCAAGAAGATGATGTAGGATATGTACCCATAACAGAGGAGACTTGTGATTTAATCCATGTATGATAATGAAGGTAATGGTATTTATATTGTTAAAGGAGTTTATTGATAGCTGTCACATATGTAACACCCCGCCTTCTGGGTGCCGCTACAATTTGTGTGCAGGTCCCGCAGTTACAAGTGAAAACAAAGAGAAGATACATAAAAGTAAATAGATGCGCACATATATAAGTTGAATTTAAAAGCAGGGAACAAAAGTACAACTCACAAACCCGTACCAAGCCTAAACCCAAAAGTACAAAAGGAGAGCCATGAGTGCACTCACGAGCAGACCGAAACTCAACGCATGTCGTCCTAAATCGGAAACTCTGACTCCAACACCTCAGGGTAATCATGTACGTCACTTAAGTGGACAACAGAAGTTGTACCACAGCTCAGAGGAGTAGACGATATCTAGCCAAATGACATCATGATAATAAAAGTGCAGAAAGGAAACATGAGCAACAATTATAATGACATGATAGTAAAAAGAAGCATGTGATAAGAATTTAATGTCTCAACTACTGTAAGTGGGTAACTGCTACTGTAAACTAGTTCTAGGTCGTAACTTGTGAAGGGGAGCATGGTGTGCAACTGGGAGCTACCTGGACCACGTGGGTGCGACAACGGGCCAAGTCCAAAAAACAAAGTATCGTACTGTAAGAACTATAACACTATGACCTGTCATGGGGGCTCCAAGACCCATCAAGATGGCCATCCAGTCTGTCTCTGGAATCAAGATGGCCGAGTCTCTGTCAAAGTGATCGTCTGCTCCGTAAATCAGACACTGGTTCAGAAGATATTGGCACTTAGATTTGATGTGCCCTGGTTTGTTACGATAATGACAGACGGTCTGTTGTCTGCGCTGTTGTGGCTGCTATGGATGTGGTAGTGCTGGCCTCTTAGAAGATGTCTGCTGTACTGGTCGAAGCGCATGTCGATTGGAAGGCGGAGGAGGTCGTCTTTGAGGGGCACTCGCTTGTTGCTCTAGATCTTCCTTCTGTTGAACGTACTCATAATCTCGAGCTGCAGAGAGTAATTCGGTATGAGTCTTCAGCTTCAACCCCACTAGTTGTTTTTGAATCTTGATGTTCAAGTCTTCTTGAAAACGCTGAGCTCTGTCCCATAGATCAAACACCACCTTCTTCGCGAACCTGTAAGAAGACAACTTGTTAGTAAATTACATGCATCTATAGGTCAACTTTGTAAGTTGAAATACATACTTGTTGAGTCTGGAAAATTCAGCATTATATTGTTCCTCATGCATGGAACCTTGTTTCAAATTCATGAATTGGGCCTGCAGTGCCCTCTTCGCCTCTGCGGAGAAATACAGAGCATTAACGCTCTCCTTGAAGGTGCTCCATGCAATTGACTGTCAAGCGGTCTTCCTTTGAATCACACCACGACATGGCATCTTCAACCACTGTAGCTTTGCCATGTCCACCCACGAATCTGGCGTGATTCGTGCCACTTTTAGCGTGGCAACTGTGCGGCATAGCCATTCTTCTGGTGCAATCTTCTGCTGCAATGGGTTCCTCTGTTCCTTTGAAAACTGGTGGACGCAGTGATCTGAATTGTTGTACTCCACCTTCCCGTCTATGCTTAGGCTCCCTTTGCAAAGCTCTGACCATCTCTTGTAATGTTTGATCTGAAATCTGGATCGTGGCTGCGGGTCGCTCAGTATTGTTGTTGTCATTATTTCCATTGTCGACGTGATGATTCCTGCCATTGCCATTGTTGATGGTGTCGTTGAGGTTGGGATTAATATTGTTGTCAGCATTCTCGTTGTCGACAATCATTATACTGGTCATCGACGTCGTGGTTGTTGTTATTGCAATGGTGGACGTTCTCATGAATGATGTGCTTGACGATGTTGTTGGGGACGTTGTTCGTGGTCCCAGATCCAATTCCATCACCATGATCCCCTGTCAGACTCGCATTGGTGATGATTGGATTGTGATGCGATACGGGTCCAACAAAGGGGCACGGATGCGGCCGAACTATGCATGCGGGTCTATCAAAGGAGGAGACGTGGGTCCACCACAGACCCGGTGGCAAACTCGTTGTTCCGTGACGAGGAGGGGGTTTGCTTCGTAATTCAACAATTTGCTAATTCCCCCCTCGGCCGGCCCTAAATCCTTATCAAATAATTGAAGGGTAATTTTTAGATTTAGGCAAAAATTTTAAAATAATTTCAACTTTCGACCAAGTTTGAAAATATTATCAAATTTCGACCAAGTGGGGCCACGTCAGCGGCCTCGCGCCGCTGGCAGTTATTTCTTCATATGGACGCACTTGGCAAGTGCGTCTATTCTGGCCGCACTTGCCAAGTGCGGCCAGGTTGAGTTGGAGACAAACAGGCCCGTGACTTACTTTAAGTCACGGGGCATCTAAACTGGCCGCACTTGGCAAGTGCAGCCAGAATAGACGCTATATCCTTCAGCTGCCAACAAACTCGAGCAGTCTAACTTATCACACTGCGGAAACGGAAAGAAAAAAACCCTAGGCTAGGGCGCGACGACGGAGGAGGCTTCCCATCCCCGTTTGTGTTGATTAGACGGCGATGGTTTCTCCATTTCTGTTGATCAGATAACGAGATCCACAAACAGGTATGTGGATCTCTCCATTTGATATCTCCATTTGATGAAAGATCCACAAACATTGTATTCTTACTCTATCATATGACAACATAATTTTGCATGACCTAAATCTTTCATATCAAAACTATGAGACAAGAATGATTTAGTGTCATGAATAAGATCAATGACATTACCAAAAATGAGAATATCGTCAACATAAAGGCACAAAATGACTCACTAGTTACCATCAGATTTGTAAGCACGTTGATCAAAATCAATTTGTTACATAATCATGTCAACTAGTATCCAAGTCTTGTTGGACATAATGCAATCCATTTGATTATCCAGAACAACACAACATGAAATTAATTTGCATTTTCGTTTTGTTGATGAGCATGAAGAGCAGTTGCATCATGAATAATTCTCTGGTTTTCACAAAGGGAAAAAAATTCATGTGAATTATACACACCTCCTTGATCATAATAATCGGCTATTTTTGATGATGATAGAATCCAAAAGATGCATACGGATGCATGAACTTAAGTGCATACTTAATTGAAATCCATTTTTTTGTTAACTATATGATCTTAATTAGTATTAACCCACATAAGATGATTTTTAGTTAACTATATGATCAATTTTTTCGATTTTAGTTAGTACCCGCAAGGTTTCCTATTAAATCCATTTTTTGGGATACACATAACTTAATTGAAATTTTGGATATGTATCAAATTCATACTAGGGTTGGTTTAATAAGATTGTTGATATACATTTCCGTGATTTCTAATGCAATATAGAACAATATTTTTGCAACTTGTAGTATAGAATAGCATGGAGGAGGCGGGACCAATTACTGACGAGGTCTTGTATGATCAGGCGCACCATCGGTCTGCGCAGATCCAGTATGGAGAGGTATGAATATTTGAGTTGGAAAATTCTGAAAATTTAAATATGATGCCGATGCAGGAAAATAATTAACGTGATATTGTTTGCAGGAGGCTGTGATAGGAATTGTTGATCACGCACGCAGACATTCAGAATGGCAAATAGATGAGCGTGTGGAGTTGTATATCATAATGTCTGGGTTACATGTATGTGTGAAGTTGAAGTGGATACGATTGGACCATGCACTATTAACAGCATTGGTTGAGAGATGGCGGCCCGAGACGAACACATTTCATATGAGACAGGGGGGATGACGATCACTCTGCAAGATGTGGCTGTCATCACCGGCCTACCTATATCCGGGACCCCCATTTATCAAATTGGCCGACAACATAGTACCTGGGCCGATTTGATGGAGCGTCTTCTAGGCCAGGCATCCGTGGAAAACCAAGGAGCAAAGGTGAAGCTTGCTTGGTTGCGTGAAACATATAGGGAGGTGCCTGATGAAGCCACATATGAGAAGATTCAGCAATGTGCACGGGCGTACTTGCTGCATATGATCGGAACCTTATTGGTTCCAGATCCAAGCAAAGGATCGGTCCATCTACGGTGGTTGGAGAAGCTGGAACATTTTGAGGAAATTGGAGGGTATGCGTGGGGAAGTGCAGTGCTGGCACATATGTATTCTAAGCTAAGCAAGGTGGCAAGGATGCAAACATCGGCTATATATGTATGCGGCACCTTGTTGCAGGTACAACACTATTAATTCTGCAATAGTGAGAAGTGTATAAATATGTTTTATAAATAAATGACAAATTCATATTTACAGGTATGGTCCTGGGAGAGATTACATATAGGCCGGCCTACATACAGACAAAATGTATTGGACGGCAACGGCCCCTTAGGCTGCAGGTGGAATGTGCCAAGATCATTTCATGAAAATCCCCAAGGGAACCTCGAATTGTATAGAAACGAGCTTGACTCGTTAGAGAGCACACATGTTTGAATTTGTAAATTTTGAATTAATGATATATATGTAAATAGCACGTCGTCTAATTAAGTATTTCTTTCATTCATGCCTATTAGGTTATCTGGGAGCCATATGATGCACGGTTGGAGCATCTTCATCCTTCATGTTTATTATTTCTTGCGATATGGCATGCACGCGTTCCATTATTTTGCTGGGAGGAGATTGAAATGCATGTACCGGACCGTGTTATGAGGCAATTTGGGTTAGCACAGCACATTCCAGTAGCGGTCCCAATAATGCCGGGGAAGTCAGGTATGACCCCTCAACAATGGGTTGCTGCCATCGTGGAGCCTCGAGCGGCATGGGATAACAGATTTGCCAATGTTGTGGAGGAGGAGGATGTCGTGTCGGTAAATGATTATATGCAATGGTATTGGGGGATCACAAGACGATGGATATATACTAGGCAGGAGCCCCCGTTCTCGTACATGCCACGTGGGCCCCTCGAGCGTAAAATGGTAAATAATAGTCATATACACTTCTTAAGATTACAAATTTATTTGATTCATATATACTAAGCGTGTGATTTGTTTTACATGGTGATACGCTGCTTAACATCTACAACCGTTCAGTCATTGGTTTACAGGAGGACCCGTATAACACTCACTTGCTAGCAATCCAGCAAATGATCGATGATGTGATGGGGCAGACACGGCATCGTCCTGAAGGAACATACACCAGCTATCTTCGGCGAATGTATAGGAGGGATGTCGCCGGAAGTTCGCAGCAGCAGGAGCAGGAGCAGGAGCATCAGGAGCAGGAGCCGGAGCCGAATCAGCAGGAGCATCAACAACAGACAGTGGATGAAGCTGGGACCTCGCAGCCTCAGTATACATAACCACAAATGGAGGGGGACACCGCTACACAACAAGCACAGTTGCGGACATACAGCCGTACCCGTCGTGGGAAAACTGCACTCCAACGATTTTGGCGGCCGTAGTTTTTTTTGATGTTGAAATGACTTTTGGAACATAATTTATTTTTCGGTAATTTGTAGGATGACATTGTGTTTGACATTTATTTTTTGGAACTTAATGTTTACCTCATGTAATTTGTGTCATGTGTGCTATGGACATGTGAGATATATGAGTGAGATGTGATAGGTGTCAAATGTCACCTCTCATCAGCTTCTTCATTTTTCAGTGGCTTTCTAAACGAAGCGGTCATCCAAGTCTATCAAGAGAAATAAAGCTACCCAACCGGCCCCCAATGCTGTAAAGAAGCACGTAGCTGTTATCAGCATGTATCACCCAAGCCGACACTTATAGCTGTTATCAGCATGTATCACCCAAGCCGACACTTATAGTGTCGGCTTGGGTGATACATGCTGATAACAGCTACGTGCTTCTTTACAGCATTGAGGGCCGGTTGGGTAGCTTTATTTCTCTTGATAGCCTTGGATGACCGCTTCGTTCAGAAAGCCACTGAAAAATGAAGAAGCTGATGAGAGGTAACATTTGACACCTATCACAATTATCTCACTCATATATCACACATGTGGAGCGATATGTAAAACTTGCAAGAATTGAAATATATGTCATTTGTGCTGAAAATGTTGTGATATATGAGAAATCGGTGGTTTTATATATGTATCGGGTGTTTATGTATATGATGATGTGCGTATTGGGTGTTTTTTATGTATCAGTATATGTATCTGTATTGGTATCGGTATATGTGTATCTGTATCGGTATATATGGATATATATCGGTTTTGCATATGTATCGGTATTCAGCTGCTCAGTTCTCAGCTGCCGCTGAGAATTGAGCAGCAGAATTGGGGTTCTGGGGGTGCACTAAATGGCCGCACTTGCCAAGTGCGGCCATTTCAGTGCACCCCAACACAGACAGAGAGCTCTCTGTCTGTCTGGGTGATGCACTGTAATGGCCGCACTTGCCAAGTGCGGCCATTACAGTGCATCACCCAGACAGACAGAGAGCTCTCTGTCTGTGTTGGGGTGCACTGAAATGGCCGCACTTGGCAAGTGCGGCCATTTAGTGCACCCCCAGAACCCCAATTCTGCTGCTCAATTCTCAGCGGCTGCTGCTCAGTTCTCAGCTGCTGCTGAGAACTGATACAGAAAAACCACACAATTCTTTATGAATTCCTATACATAAACAACCGATGCATATACAAAATACCGATTTCTCATATATCACAAAATTTTCAACACCGAATTTTGGGACATCACTTATATATCAATACGCACGATACATACACAAAATATTTCAACACAAATGACATATATATCCTATACATTCCAACTTGAATTTAAATTACATCATATAAATTTAAATCACATTAGATTTTCCAATGTCCATCAACATTCCAACTTGAGTCCACGTATATACATCAGACACGTGAACTGCCTCTTCCATGTGATGAAGACCTACAATGTTGGAATGGCATAAATTAATATACAATTTATATGAAAAGCTATATGAAATAAACCAATTGTATACTATACGTACGCTTGATTATGGGGATGATTTTGGCAACGCGATTTATAATGCCCGACCTGATGACAGTTGCTACATCTATTGTGCCCGCTGCCCTCACGAGGAACATCCATTTCCCCACGAATCCTTGTCGACCGCGGCCTACCAGGCGCTCTTCTTTTCGTGGGGGGATTTATAATTGGACCATCCCAAACCTTCCAATACCGTTCACCGGGTATAGGATGAAATTCAGGGGGTATATGAAAGGCGATATTTGTTCGCACTATACCATGTAGAACAAAACGGCCACCATGATATGTTTGCACCATATTCTTGCCTGGACGTTGCGGCGATGACATGGACACATGGCATGTGCTGAAGCATAGAAATATCACAATTACAGCTGCAACTCTCTCCCTGTATCTTCACGGCGTACGCTTGTCCCTTATTATCCAAAACCTCCCATTCATAATCACCAAATCGTGTGATGTAGCAAGTCCGTGCTTGTTCCACACGTTTCCCCAAAATCTCCTCTGTGTTAGGAGTGAAATTTGTAGTCCACCCATGTCCATCAATCCGACGATGGTAGAAATATTTAATTAACCTGTAAAAAGTTCTTGCAATTAACGCTTGTATCGGTAACGCTCTTGCTCCTTTGAGAACGCCATTGAAGCTCTCCGAACAATTGGTTGTCATGACACAATAACGTTTCCCCCCATCTTCATGCATAGCCCACCTTTTGGTCTCTCCTGCCAAGTCTGTAGAAATCCAATCATCTGCTGCAACGGACTCTGCTCTAATACTTGCACGATGCTCATTATATTTAAGCAAGTCCGATGCAGTACCCGCACCCCAGAAGTTCCTTTCCAATGTGACTGTTCGGTGCCCTTTCTTTTTGAAGTTTGCGATGATATGTCGTAGGCAATACCTGTGATGCCTCTTTGCCGGCCATCCCTCCCTCAATGCTCTAGGAATTCCTTTGAATCTATCAGAAATGAATGTAATTGTTCGGTGTCGATGAGCGCTGGGTATATAGTGAAATATACAGCTGAAAAACCACTTCCAATTATCTTGGGTCTCAGCCGCCACAACAGCAAAAGCTAAAGGAAACAGCCCACCGTTTGCATCCACTCCAGTGGCTACAAGTAAACAACCTACATATTTCCCATATAGATGTGTTCCATCAATGCTCAATATCGGCCTACAATGCTGGAAACCTTCAATTGAAGGTCCAAATGCCCAGAACACACCGGTAAACTCTGCAACTCCTGGCCCGAGAGTGTCATACGTGATCTTGTAAACTGTTCCAGGGTTGCTTTCTGAAATTGCTTCTAAATACTGTGGCAACCTCTTATAGGACTCCTCCCAATCACCAAATATACTGGATAATGCATTACATCTAGCCCCCATGCTTTTAGATATGAAATTCTAATTTTTAAAATGGTGTGCACAACATCCTGGATTTCTGCCGGTGTCATGTCAAGCTTTGTCTTCACCATTGGCATAATCAAGTTACTAATGAAACGTGTTGTGGCTTTATTGTGATCAGTATTCAAAGTGGGATTATTGCATGTATGATCTGAACCAACTTTTGATAGCTTGAACCTCCCATTGGTCCTTTTTCCCACTGCTGCATGAATGCGCCATGGACAATTCCGGCTCGCCTCATCTTGGCTATGCGGATTCACCTCAGAATTAAGGCCGCATATCGCAGAATAGCATGTCTTGTTTGATTTGATTGGGTTGAATGTCACATTGTGCTTGATGCTCCACTCCGTTATTGTCTTAATTAAGTCCACCTTTGTTTCAAACAGATCACCGACTTTAAACACTCCGGTATCGCTATAAATTCTTCCTTCTTCCATACACCCCTCTAGAGTATTTCTCATAGCTGATGCCGTTACCCATTGATCCTCTGCCACTTCATCTGGCAATGGCTTTTCAAAAGCCACATTCGTGTTTGCAGCAACAGATTGTTGGATCCATGTGTTATCATCCTCATTTAAATCTGCAGCATAATGCATGCTATCATCTCCTGGACCATCATGGTCGTCATTATCAGTGTCTTCACTATCTACATCCACATTTCCCGTCATATTTTCAAGCATCGCATTTGACTGCGTTGGCATCGACTCCGGTACACATGGACCTTACATGTATGTAGAGTATGTTCCGTGCACTCCATACTCAGGAATTTGATTACCCTGCCCCGCAACATTCCACCTGTTACAAACATAGTACCACATACAATTTTAAAAAAATCACATTTATATTGAGAAAATATCATACATAAGTTCACATTACTTAACCGATATCGATACTTACGCATCCATATTCACCTCCTCTTGTGGATAGTACGAACAACCTTCTCCCGTCTGTCTCTCGTGCTGCTGATACTCTTGGGTTGGAGAAGTAGACATAAATCCCGCGGAGTTGTTATCCAAATCAAGCATTCGTCCGAATGTTCCTTGTTCTTGAGTCATTCGTGTGGTGCTAATTGCATCAATCTCGACATAAATTTCAACTGACCGTTGAGTTGACCCCAAGCTAAATAGCCCCTCCATATCGCCGTCATCTGAGATCATCACAGCTGTGGTCCTGCCCTCCATTACCGGCCAGTTGCACAC
The DNA here is from genome assembly GCA_030789695.1 of Scilla litardierei. Classification (NCBI taxonomy): domain Eukaryota; kingdom Viridiplantae; phylum Streptophyta; class Magnoliopsida; order Asparagales; family Asparagaceae; genus Scilla; species Scilla litardierei. The sequence continues at coordinate 30,738,812 of CM061138.1, forward strand.
CAATTTCAAATCATACTCATGACGACGGATCTTTGTCGCCTTGTATATCCGATCTACTAGATCGGTATACGTTGACCCGCTCCTCAGTATAATAGACTTCACTTTTCCTCCGACATATGTAGGTTCGTGATTGTCACCAACCCTCAAATTTTCTTCATAATAACATAAGATGCAAATATACCCACTTGACATTGTTATCACCCTGCAAAAATTAGTTGATTCCATGAAATCTCAACCTCTCTGATGCACAATCAAATCACTCCTAGCCCTAACCCCATATATTCTGCCAAATTAACGCAGTACGCACGCGATTAATTACAAGGGACTGATGGCTTACCTATTGCGACGTCGTCTTACAAATGGGAGGCCAAGATGTGGAGATCTTCTCCGGATCTGTAAAGTGGGAACGCTGTCAGATGATAAGTTGGGAGAAAATGAAAATGAGTTGTCAGCTGAGTGGTATAAGCACCAATCTGGCCGCACTTGGCAAGTGCGGCCAATAGCTGGTCACGGGTCTCTTGCAATGAGCACCAAACTGGCCGCACTTGCCAAGTGCGGCCAATAGCTGATGTCTGAAATGGCCGCACTTGGCAAGTGTGGCCATTTCAGAGCAGCCCACCCAAACTTAAAACACCTAAGTTGTCTTCTCTCCGTTGCATCTTTCTTATGTTTCATATACATCAACACAATTCCATTATATCACACAATTCCACCACACAACAAAATTCAACTGATAACAAAGTTCGATATATATAGCGCTGATACAGGAAACCAGACACATCGCTCTTACATACACAACAAAATTCTACTTCGATATTACAGCGATGCTACAAACATGAAACCAGACACATCACTCTTACATATTCCTTACATTCATCCAACCTCCCACTAAACTCTCCAACAAAATACGAAAATACATTTACTATTGTCACTCCTAAACATCATCAACCTATATCGGCGGCGGCGGCGATCGTGACCCGCTTGGTCCTGCAGCATCATGCTGGGCAATGTCTCGAGGCCCCAAAACAACTAAATCCAATTTCTCTTCGATCCGTCGAAGAGCCTCACTCATTTTAGCTTGTTCATCCTCCATATCCATAACGTGACACTCGACTTTCCGAATATCATTTTGGTTTTCAATCGCTCGCCCTTCAATGCGATTAATAGCTTTTCGCATCCAGTAAAGTGTGTTGTCGATGTTCGACAGAGTTTGATTATCACCTTTTGGGTTCGTCGTTCGTTGCGGCGATAAGGGTTGACGACTTGAAGCTTCGGGGTCCTCTTCCCGCGAAGCATGTAACGCATTTGCTTCTGCAAAGGTCAGCATCGTTGCCCTACGTTTGCGACCCTCTCCTTTCTCCATCTTGATATCGGTTGCTTGTGAGAATGACCCTCTCCTCACTATTTTCAGATGCTTGTGAGAATGGCCAGCTCTCGGATGAGAGCTGTGCCTTATACTCAGACAGGCCGCACTTGCCAAGTGCGGCCCGTATACTGCCACCACAACTCAAACTGGCCGCACTTGGCAAGTGCGGCCAGAATAGACGCACTTGCCAAGTGCGTCCATATGGAGAAGTAACCGCCAGCGGCCCCAGGCCGCTGACGTGGCCCAACTTGGTCGAAAATTGATAATATTTTAAAAGTTGGTCGAAAATTGATATTATTTTAAAAATTTAACCTAAATCTAAAAATTACCCATAATTGAATTGTAAGTTTTATTCCTTAAGCCGTAGATTATATTACTAGCTAATTGTCTTCCTTTCCCTAGAGTTAATTAGACTTTATATCTATTTTTGTAGCGATTGTTAAAAGAGAGGTTGGAGAAATTCAAGAGCAAAATTGAAGGAGAGCTCCAAGAGTTGAAGAAGGATACAGATGAACGATTGGAACGACTTTCACGCAAATGACGGAGATGCTCCAACAAAATTGGCGGCAAACACAGTTCAGATGATGCAAGACAAATCGGCATTGATAGAAAAGCTAGATTCCAGCAAATAGGTGCCACCTTTGACGGCGAGGAAGTAGAAAAATGTTGTCTTTGATGAAGCGTGGGTTCCTCGAAGAAGTCAAAGACGAATGTACCCATGGAAGCAATCAGCGAAACACGGCCGACTTGGAGGATTGGGAGGCCTTTTCGGCCACCTCCCCACCTCGGGTTGTTCGTCGCAAATGGGAGGGGGCAGGATGCCCCGCCGACACCCCTTAGGGCAGACGCTGAACCCCCAGGAGGGGCGGCAATTTCCGCCCGCCCCTGCTGGGTCTCCGACAGCCCCCTGGGGTAACAATAGGGGGCTGCCGGCCCAAACCTAGGGCCAACAAGCCTCGTCACCCCTTTGGGGGCTTCACCGAGCCTTGGGGGGGCCGACAGGACCTGCTCGACCCACTTGGGGGCCCGTCGACCCACATGGGGGACCGACAGGCCCCGCAACCTACTCTAGCGACGCAGTGGGCCCAGTTTGGGACCCGATCGGTTCAGCCACCACCTTTTCAGTCACAGATGTGTTCAGTGTGAGGATTTCAGCAGCAGGGGGACGCCATGAGCACTTGGGAGGATCTTCGACTCAACACCCACTTTTTGGGGGAGTGACGGGAGATTGTAGGGGATTCCAGGGTACCCAGAGAGCACCTCAAAGGAACTACGGACGTCTACATGGAGATGATCGGGGATGTGGAGCAGCTTGGTATGACTCGCAGTGGGATGATGCAGATGGGGGAGCTCAGGATCCAGCTGCAAGATATATGCCTGAAAGACCACCTATATTTCAGCCGAGGCGCCATGACCAGCTACAAGAGAGAGGATGATTTGCAGGGGAGAATCGGCTGAGGAAGCTAAAGATACCTATCTTTGAAGGAGGAGACCCCGACGACTGGCTGTATCGGGTGAAGAGATACTTTGAGGTGACCTGGGTACATGAGGATGACTGGCTCCGGGCTATGGGAGTTTGCTTCGAGTGAGAGATTCTGGGATGGTTTAGATGGACACAGCAGCAGCGACTGTTTCATATGTGGGAGGAGTTCACTTCCCTTCTGTTGGAGTGTTTTGGAGAGATATAGGCTGGGGGAGCTTATGAGACTGTATGTGTTGAGGCAGAGAGTGTCAGAGACCACATAAAGAAGTTCGAGATGCTATGTAGTAGAGTTCGAGGAGTATCATGAGAGCCTCTGGAGGGGTGTTTTATGAAGGGGTTGAAACCCACGATTAGATCAGGACTGAGACAGTTAAAGGCTGGAGATCTACGAGAGATGATGACCTCGGCGAGCATGGTGGAGGACCATCAGGAGACTGAGAAGAGAGCTCGTGGGACATGGAGAGGTACCTCTTTTCAAGGGCAGGCTCAAGCAGGAGGACAGAGAGCGGCCACTACCCAGGGAGCTACGACCGTTGCATCAGGCAACAGGGACAGGAGGCAGGAGCCACTACCAGGAGGACATGTGCGGAGGATGACTGAGGCGGATATTCGGGACAAGCGGGCTAAGGGGCTGTGCTTTAAATGTGATGAGAGATTTACTCCAGGGCATCGCTGCGAGGATCGGACTCTTCAGATTTTGATAGTGAACGATGGCGAGGAGAAGGACGATGCGGTGGTACTAGAGGCTGTAGAGGACGAGGAGCATGAGCACCAGCACTTGGAGCTGGCAGAGGTGTCCCTCAATTCTGTGGTTGGGTTCACACTGAACCTCGCCATGAAATTGGTGGGACAGGTGGACGGACATGTTGTGATTGTGTTGGTAGACAGTGTGGCCACCCACAATTTTATTTCCAGCAGATTGGTGAGAGAGTAGAGTTTGCAGCTGAGGACAATGTGATACTTTTGGGGGGGAGTAATGATGTGACGCGGGTCCAGCAAAGGGCCGCGGATGCGGCCAAACCATGCATGCAGGTCTATTAAAGGAGGAGAAGTGGGCCCACCACGGATCTGGTGGCAAACTCGTAGTTCTGGGACGAGGAGGGGGTTGCTTCGCAATTCAATAATTTGCTAATTCCCCCCTTAAGCAATAAGGTCGGTCGACCCTAGCTCCTTATCGAAGAATTGAATTGTAAGTTTTATTCCTTAAGCCCTAGATTATATTGCTAGCTAATTGTCTTCCTTTCCCTAGAGTTAATTAGCATTTAGATCTATTTTTGTAGCAATTATTATTCGTTTCAGATCTGCGTTTTATATTAAAAATCCCATTTTTATCTTTCCACGTACTAAATATCATATCTTTATTCCACCAAAAGCCCTAGATGTATCAGATTGCTCCCAGCAGTGCGTGCACGACGGTTATATGCTTTCGACATTCTGTATTCCAAAGAAGGATGTCAGTCATATTATTGATTATGAGCTTTTCTGCTTGCTCTATCCTGTTCACGAGGTATTTTGCGGGGACCTGCATGTGCCATCAATGCACCGTTTCCAGGTATTATTACTTTTTTTGTTATTTGTGCAGGTCCTACAAAGTTCCAGTGAAACCAACATAGAGCGAACAGAGAATTTCATAAAGAAATAACTTTATTCATCCTTCAAAAGCTTCAAAAGAGGTACAAAAGCATTACTAAGCGAAACAACTAGTCTTTCATTTTAGACAATGAAGGTAACTGCTAAACAAAAGATAAACACTCTCTTTACCAATCCTCGTCTCAAAAATCAGCGCGCTCCACTTGAAATTCAGACTCCTCAAAAGTTCAAGCCTCCTTGTACTCTGGTTTAGTTTCTGTTGAATTTTTTTTAAAGGGGATGAAGTAGACAATATTTACAATAAGCAACAATTATAACTTTCATGCAACCCTAGTCCTAAACAAGCCATTAACACTAAGCACTAGGTTGTACACTTCATTTTTATAGTATACTCATAATGTAAAGGGAAAGAACGGGCTAAAGAACCACATCGGGTTTCACAGGCGAGCTCACATGTGCCTTAAATTTATTGGTCCAAAATATCATTAAAAGGATCCAGCCAATTCTTTACAATTTTGTCAATAAGCGTGATCTCCGCCACTCTTTCTAACTTTAATTTTGAGTTCCCAAAACCACATGTCATTCTAACTATTTCGGTGTCTTTTTCAGTTACTCATTAGTTCTTTATTGCCTAAACTATGTAAAGAGAATAGTGCACAAACTGTAGTGTCTAGAGCATTAATTCCAATGTATCAATTTTCCACAAACAATGACTTTATTTGCACAGTTCTATTACATAATTTATTCTCTAACTGTAATAGATCCATCAACCAATTTCCTAAAGTAAGGAAAATCATTACACAATCCAATACGAGACATTTATAAACAATCAAGACTTTTAAACAATTAAAAACTGAAATTAAGACAATGATAAAAGTAATTGACAACTACAGGATCAGATTCGTATTTATTGGCATACATGCTGGGTTTTCTAGGGTTTACCTAGCTCGGGGAATTTTCCATCAAGATCTGAAAATAAGGACAGGAATTAACCTCATTTAAAATCCCACAAATCAGTCATATATGCTACTGAAAATTCTGATCCGCATGTGCATACTTTAAACAAGTATATAATGAACTGAACAGTGAAATACTAACAGCCCAGGGGTTGGATCTGCTACAAGTAACAGTCAGTCAGCATTAAGAATTTAAAACATGATAAACCTAGCCGAACCCATAAGGCCTCAGAAATACAAGTCGCATGGAATCAAAAACAACTCAAAACAATCGAACACCCTGGTGAAGAGGAAAGAGCCCGGCGGCCAACCCTAGTGCCCAATAATCTCAAATCGTTATTACGAAGCTGTGACGAAGGTGCCGCCTTGCTCGTACGATGCCACAATTTAACATTAGGGAAGAAATTCCTTCTAAAATTACACGAATCATCATCTCCTAGCAAAACCCCAATTTCCGAAACAAATCAAAGGCATAAAGAGAAATAATTGAAATTTAAAGTAAAGAGAATCTACCGATTGTGTTTGTTCATTGTTGGGATTTCATAATTATTATTCAGGTCTTACAGTTACCAATGAAGCCAATATAGGAAGAAACAGAAATTTTTATAAGAAATCAAACTTTTTATTTATTTTTATCCTTTATGAATAATACTGTCTAGAGCAAAAAGAACTACAAATCTCAACTAATAAGTACTTACAATGAAATAAATAAAGATAAAGATAAGTACTCGCATGTCAACACAAGATCACTCAGAACTTAGCGTCATCAACTGGGAATTTGGACTCCTTGTATTGTGGAGCCTCCTCGTCAATCTGATCGTCACCTAGTGAAAACAACGGGAATAGAAGCACCATCAATATAGTAGATTAACTTCACTAAACAATCAAATAGTATAATGCAGGAAATTAAAGACATGCAAGGAAAAACTGTAAAAAAAAGTACTAACCTGTGCAGTCTAGTAGCCGTAAGGGTCTTTAAACTAAAGGAAAAATAACTAATCAATTAGTGGACTTATAAGAAGAGAGCACGATGTGCAACGTGAAGTCTTCCTTGGACCGCGGGGTGCTATCACGGGCCGAGTAAAACGGTCAACTGTAGCAAGAACTCAGGATACATATATGAACATTCTCACAGATACGGGCCGAAAGCATGGATTCAATCGCTCTCGCACTCTCTCAATTATAAGTTTCCCTAAACTCATCTCATGTCAAGTGTGTAGTCGTTCTAGTTCTAAGTTATGTTTAGTGTCATGTTCGTAGTCTCTAAATTACATAATCAACCGGTATACAGAATTTGTATATTTCATGTAGCATGTCAAGTATATGTGTCAAGTGTCCAGTATCTAGTTCATGTAGTATAGCCTTTAACTTATATACTCGAGTGAATTATACAATATATTAATCAAGTGTAGCATTCAGTTACATATATCAGAGCAATTAGCCATTTAGTCAACTATCGTATGCATTTGTATCAGAACTTAACATTTTCAGAAAACAATCAAGAAAATATTTTAAATAAAAGAAATTAGGTGTCGCCAATTTAGGGATTAGATTCGGCAACCCAACTCAATCCTACGACCTACCAGCTCAGTGAGAGGATTTGCCACATCCGGTATAGAAGCACAAAAGCAAATAAAAGAAAGTAATATTGTTTTAAAATTTTCAAAAACTGCATAGTAAAAACAGCCTCAAGAAGCCCAAAATGGAAGACTAATCATATCAGTAAACTACCCTAAAGTCCATAGTAAAACAACACAATAGTAACTTAACATCAGTGAAAAGAGCATGTAAGCAACACCACAGGAAAAAGCCCACAGGAACAGCAACAAGAACCCAACAGAACTGCCACAAAAGAACCCAACAAATCAGACACAAGAAAGTCAATAGGTCAGCCACAAGAACCACTGAACAGCCATAATGGAAAACCACAAGGGCAACCACAAAAGAAAACCACAGGAACAGCCACAAAGACCCATAGGAATAACCACAGTGGCGGCCACAAAATAGAACCGCAGGAACAGCCACAAAGACCATAGGAAAACAAACACAGAAAAACCCAACGATAAACAAGCATAAGGTGAACGCAACAGGAAACAAACACAAAAGAAAACCCAGCAATGAACAAACATAATGTGAACCTAAAAGGACAGTCAAGTGGAAGAACCCACAGGACTGTCGAGGGTGATAAACCCGCAGGGACTGCCAAAGGTACCCACTGAATAGACACAGGGGACCCACACGGACTGCCGAGGAAAGCTCGTGAGGCTGTCGAAGGGAAAAACCCAACGTGACAGCCAAGGGAAGAGCCGCCAGGGCTGTCGAAGGGTAAACTCAACTGTGACAGTCAGGGGAAAACACAGAACCGCAAGAAAAACCCAACGAAAATAAGCAACAGAGAACACCAACAGGGTGTCGGCGACAAACCTTCCCTATGATGACCGGTGGGGTTGAAAAATCAAGGAAAACGGCCACAAAAATAATGGAGACAATGGCAAGGTTCACCGACGCGTCTCGGGTTACCGGGGTTATAGAATCGTTTGGGAAAATCCCTTGATTCAAACCCTCAATCACGCTCAACACAAAAACGACCAAAAAGAACAAAACGTAGCCATGGCAAAGATCACCAAAGAATCACACAATATACAATATAATTAAATAATTCATCGAAAGCTTTAGAGAGATCGAATCTACTGTTCACCGAAGATCGCACAAGAAATCCAAGAAATTCAAAGCCTCAAAAGATATCAGAAAGCCCCAAGAAAACACGAGCAATTTTGAAGAGAATAGAATATTTTTCACATACCTTGGGCCCTGGAAAATAAGAAAATATTAAGGGGAAAGAGGAACGTGAGAGAATGGGGAAGAAGATCTTCCCGTTGAGACTTTGGTTCGAAAATCTCCGGGGAGAGAAGTCGGCGGCTAGATTTGGGCTAGGGTTTTGTTGAAATCGACGGCTGCCCTTTTTGGTTGCCACTCGCGTGCAAAGGATGAGAGAGAGATTGGGGGTTTTTGGTGTGCGGTTGAGAGTGGGTTGGGTTTGAGGGAATGAGGGCTGTGAGTGAGAGTTAAGTATTAAAGGGGATGGGCCGTTGGTGGTTGTGGGCTTGGGCTCAAACAAAAAGAAAAGAGGGGGAAAACGAGAAATAAAGGAAAGAAAGAAAGAGAAAAGAAAGAAAGAAAGAAGAAAAATAAATGAAGTAAAATAAATTAAAATTAGAGCAAATTCTCTAATATTTACTTGGGAAAATATGGGCTATTACAAATAGGCTCTGATATTAAATCAATAAGAATTTATAAATTAATTATGCGGAAGCGTAGCTGAATCCATGGAAAATAATTGCCTTTAATCCATGCGGTTGACCTTCCATATCAACACAAATTTCCGAGAGAATCCCTTTACCTTTTTTCTCCATCTATATCTGACGATAGAATATCAAAATAAAATAGAAACATTTGTTTGTGTGATTTGGGGACCAAAACCACTATATATAGACAACAACCTTGTTATCTTTGGTATTCCTATTTTAGCCCATCATAAAAGTAGAAATTACTGTTTAGGTTTATACATGTTATATCCCACATCCTATTAGATACATTAAAGCCCAAATACCCAAAACTTAAGAAATTACTTTTAATTTAGCTTAACTTTATTTGGTAGTCTACAGTACATGATTATTTAGATAAAAGTCCAACGTTGGATTTCTCAATCATCATCAAAATTAAGACATGCATCCTCGCTTGCACCATTGCACTTTTCCAGACCTAAGCTGGAGTGTCTAATATAATGGGTTTTGTAGTTGCTTGTTTTTTGTTTTAAAATCATTCTCCAAGACAAAGGCTTTGTTTTTATTTTCTTTTATACGAACTCAAGTTTACTTTGAACAAGTTCTGGGCATTAGGTTTTTAGGATTCTGAATCTAGGTTTAGCAAATTATAAAGGTAATTTGATTAAATCTAAATAGATGCAATGCAACTGTTTTTAAACCCATATAAAGCCAATATAGCATGCTATGATGATTATAGCACATTAATGAATTGATACGGCCGCACCCTCTGAGGCAGTCACGGGTCCAGGCGGGACCCAAGGCGGATGGGTCACTTACTATCGGAGGCGTCGAAGGGCAGATTAGTCTTTTGTTATGTTATTTTGTTCCTAGGTTTTTCTATTTATATCTAGGGTTAGCCGTCATGAGAGGCATGCTTGTTGTGTGAAGAACATTCTAAGTGTCATTTGTGAGGGTTTTAGACCTTGATCCGTTCATCAAAGTTAGGAGAGCGAGTTCCTCTCGAAAGGGCTCAATTTATCTTGCTATTAGATCTTGTTCTTTCTCAAAAACCCAATAAAAATCTCATCTTTTCCAATTTTTCTTCCTTTTATTCGCTGATTTGTCCTTGATACGATCCAAATCGTATCAAATTGGTATCAGAGCAATAGATCCAATGGCGGAAGGTACTAGATTCAAGACGGAGATGGAGGCGCTGCGAAAGGAGATCCGGGAAGAGGTCAGCAAAAAGGTGGGGGCTTTGGAAGTCACGGTCGAGATGCTATCCAATTCCCAAAAAAGAGATGGAAGCCCGTTTGTTGAAGAAGCACGAGGAGTCGGACGCCACTCAAGTTCAGATCTTGAAAATTCTTCAAAAACTTGAGGGGAAGGGAAAGCATGTGGAGATCGGAGGGGAAGAATCCGAAGCGGAGAATCATCATGCTAAGACGGACGATCCGAAGTTGATGGCGAACACCTCCGGGGCACCTCCGGGAACCAAAATCACAAAGGAGAAGGAAGATCTAGGGTTCCGGGAGGAGTCGTGGGTGGAGGAAGTGCAACGGGAGCGGCGGCGGCGCGAAGGAGATCCCCTAGGGTTTCTTGCGGAGACGAGGGGACGCGGCGTGCAAGAGGAAGGCTTCCCGGAGGGCATGGGGAGCGGCGGCTGGGGGAACCCTAACCCCCCCCCCACGCGGGCCTCCAGGGCCCCGCGAGGGCTCGGGAGGCCTCACGGCCCACACCCGAGCCCGCGCGGGGGCCTGGGAGGACCTGGCGGGCTCGCGCGAGGCCCTGGAGGGGTCGCGCGGCCCGCCAGGGCCCAACCATGGCCTCGCCGGCTCCCAGGGAGGCTTCGCAGCCTTTCCTGGGGCCGGCTGGGTCCCGGCAGGGGATTTTGGGGCCCGGGGGGCCCAGTAAACCCCCCGGGTCAGATTTTCGGCCCCCCGAGCACCGATCAGGGCCCCGCAAGAGGCTACCGCGGGATTTTTGGGACTACAGAGGAGGAGCACCAGAGGTGGCCTATGGAGGAGTACGCGGAAAATTTTGGGGGCCCGCGAGGGTTTCCCGAAAAGGCCTACGGCAGAGGCAGGATCGAGTATAGAGGCCATGGAGCTCAGGGAGGAGGACACCCGACCATGTACCCAGACAGGAGGATGGAGAAGTTGAAGATGCCCATTTTTGAGGGGACAGACCCCGACGGGTGGATAGTGCGAGCGGAGCGGTATTTTCAGGTGATGCGGATCTCAGAGAGAGAGGTATTGGAGAACATCATTTGCTATCTGGAGGGATAGGCGCTGAGCTGGTATCGTTGGAGGATGTCCCGAGCCCCTTTTCGGACTTGGGAGGAGTTGTCAGCTTTTCTACTTGACCGTTTCCAGGCCAAACCGGGGGCGAATTTCTACGAGCAGTTGCTTGGACTACGGCAGGAGGGGACGGTGTTGGACTTCCTGGGGAAGTTCGAGGTGTTGGCAGGCAGGGTGAAGGGAGTGTCGGAAGACGTATTCTTGGGGGCTTTTATGCGAGGGCTGAAGCCCTCGATACGAGCCGAGCTATGGATGCAAAGTCACATGGACCTAGAGCATGTGATTCGTCTGGCGTTGAGGGCGGAGGAGAAGCAGGCGGAGGAGCGGAGGATCAGAGGGACGTGGGGGGCGCCACAGCAGAGGGTCCCATCTACAGCTGCCGCCCCGAGACTACCGCCGGCCGCATCAGCCGGAGTGGGGGAGAAGACAGGAGCAGCACGTCCTGCGGGACAAGGGCGGAGGATGACCGAGGCCGAGATGCGGGACAGGAGGGCCAGAGGGTTGTGCTTCCGTTGCGACGAGAAGTTCACCCCGGGCCATTGGTGCGCGAACCGGTTGCTGCAGATCACTATCGAGCCGGACGAGGAGCAATACATCGATCCAGAGGAAGCCGAAGAGGAGGTCGTCTCAGTAGAGCAGACGGTGGAGTTGGAGCGAGCGCAGGTGTCACTCAACTCCGTGATGGGGTTCACGCAGAACTCCACCATGAAGTTGGTGGGACAGGTCGGGGAGACAGCAGTTACGGTCTTGATTGACAGTGGGGCCACCCACAATTTTGTGTCCCTGCGAGTGGTGGAGCTGCTGGGATTGCAGATGTCAGGTGGGTGGTTCACCGTACAGCTGGGGGATGGACGGTGCGAGGAGAGTACGTGGCTATGTCGAGGACTCTGCCTAGTCATTCAGTGGGTACAGATCGTGCAGGACTTTTTACCGTTCGAGTTGGGGAAGGTCGACTTCATCCTGGGAGTCCAGTGGTTGAAGACATTGGGGGACCACGATGACCAACTGGAAACGGTTGAGAATGGAGTTCAAGGATGGCGAGCGGACGGTGGTGCTCCAGGGAGACCCGAGCTTGTGCTATGCCATGGTAGCGTTCAGTGCCATGACTCGGGCTATTCGACGGGCGGGGCAGGGGTACTTGGTGGAGTTTCGGGGGATGACCACAGAGGCGGAGCCCGAGCCCGAGCCCGAGGAGGGGCCACCAGAGGTGCAGTCGGTGTTGGAGCAGTTCGCAGAGGTGTTCGAGATGCCACAGGGGTTACCTCCACCCCGGGACCACGAGCATGCGATCGTATTGAGGGATGGCGCACCCCCGTCAGTGTTCGGCCTTGCCGATATCCCCACGTGCAGGATGAGATCGAGCGGCAAGTCAGAGAGATGCTGCTAGCAGGAGTGATCCAGCCCAGCGTCAGCCCCTTCTCGAGCCCAGTTTTGTTAGTGAAGAAGAAGGACGGGAGCTGGCGGTTTTGTGTGGACTACCGAGCCCTGAATAAGGAAAATGTGCCCGACAAGTTTCTTATTCCGGTGATAGATGAGTTGCTCGACGAACTGCATGGGGCGAGGGTGTTTTCAAAAGTGGATCTAAAGTCCGGTTATCATCAGATCCGGATGCGAGCAGAGGACATTCCGAAGACGGCGTTTCGCACACACGAGGGCCACTACGAGTTCCTGGTGCTGCCGTTTGGATTGACAAACGCCCCATCTACTTTTCAGGCCTTGATGAACAAGGTGTTCCGTCCTTACCTACGGCGGTTCATCTTTGTGTTTTTGACGACATTTTGGTCTATAGCCGCACATTGGAGGAGCACACGGGGCATCTAGAGGTGGTTTTCAGGGAGTTGCAGGGGCACCAGTTATTCGCCAACCGGAAGAAGTGCTCGTTCGGGAGGAGTCAGATCGAGTACTTGGGGCACATTGTCTCAGGCGCAGGGGTGGCGGCAGGCCGGGCGAAGATTGTGGCGATGTTAGAGTGGCCTCTACCACAGACACTGCGGGCCTTGCGGGGGTTTTTGGGATTGACAGGGTATTACCGCAAGTTTGTGAAGGGATACAGCACCATTGCCTGGCCGCTGACGGAGCAACTGAAGAAGGACAGTTTTCGGTGGGGAGAAGAGGCGACTAAGGCTTTCGAAGCCTTGAAGACGGCAATGTCGACGGCGCCGGTCCTAGCTCTGCCAGACTTCAGCCAGCCATTTGTAGTAGAGACGGATGCTTCGGGGTATGGTCTTGGGGCGGTGCTGATGCAGGAAGGGCGGCCGATTGCATACTTCAGCCAGGTGTTGACTACGAGGGAGAGGCTGAAGTCAGTGTACGAGCGAGAGTTGATGGCCATAGTCTTTTCTATTCAGAAATGGCGGCCATATCTGTTGGGACGGACTTTTGTGGTGCGAACAGATCAGCGGGCTTTGAAGTATCTGTTGGAGCAGAGGTTGGTGGCAGAGGAGCACCAGAAGTTACTGTCGAAGCTGGTAGGATTTCGGTTCGATATTGAGTACAGACCGGGGCTGGAAAATAAGGCGGCGGATGCATTGTCTCGGCGAGATGAGGGGAGCCAGCTGCAGGCGATGTCGATACCAGAGTGGAGAGGTTTGGACCAGCTGTCGCAAGAGGCGGAGGCAGATCCAGAGCTGCAGCGGATCAGGGAGAGTTTACAGGGTGGAGGTGACGGGGTGCCAGGTTACACGGTAGAAGGGGGAAGGTTACTCTACCAGGGGAGGTTGGTGATTCCGCGGGGGTCTACATCGATTCCGACTCTTTTCCAGGAGTTCCATGGGTCGGCGATCGGAGGTCATTCGGGCGTGCAGCAGACGTATATGCGGATGGCTCGGGAGGTATACTGGACGGACATGCGGAAAGACATCGCGCGATTGGTGGCGGCTTGTGACGTCTGCCAACGTCACAAGTACATGGCGATGGCCCCGGCAGGACTACTACAGCCTTTGGCATTGCCTGAGCAGGTGTGGGAGGAGGTATCCATGGACTTCATATACGGCTTGCCGCGTTCGGAGGGGTTCACCGTGATCTTGGTTGTGGTTGACCGGCTGAGTAAGTATGCTCACTTCATTCCCTTGAAGCATCCTTACACAGCGGTTTCGGTGGCGGCGGTTTTTGTGCGAGAGGTGGTGCGGCTGCACGGGTTTCCGCAATCTAGTGTCCGACCGGGACAAGGTTTTCACTAGTCACTTCTGGGAGGAGTTGTTTCGAGTGCAGGGGACAGTGCTGAAGCGGAGCACCGCCTACCACCCGCAGACGGACGGTCAGACCGAGGTGGTCAACAGGAGTGTCGAGACATACCTCAGATGTTTTGCTTCGGAGACACCCCGACAGTGGGCTAGGTGGCTGGCGTGGGCGGAGTATTGGTACAATACTTCCTTCCACTTGGCGGCAAGGACGACACCTTTCCGGATATTGTACGGGCGAGACCCCCCTTCCTTGGTGTACTATGGGCACCGAGCGACACCGGTTTCACAGGTGGAGGAGCAGATGGAGGAGAGGGATAGGATGTTGGAGGAGCTGCGGAGGCACCTGACACGAGCACATCAGGTGATGAAGGCCAAGGCGGACGGTCATCGGCGAGATGTGACTTTTCAGGTGGGGGACAGGGTCTACCTGAAGCTCCGACCTTACCGGCAGAAGTCTTTGGCTCACAGGAGGAACGAGAAGCTTGCGGCCCGTTACTATGGGCCTTTTGAGGTGGAGACTCGGATTGGAGAGGTTGCTTACAGGTTGAAGCTGCCACCAGGGACAGCGATACATCCGGTGTTTCATGTTTCCCAGTTGCGTCGAGCGATTGGCGAGCATACTACATCATCCACACTTCCTCCTACGCTCACAGATGATATGGAAGTGATGCTTGAGCCAGTCGATGTCCGGGCGGTACGGAGAGGACCTGGGCAACGTCGGGAGGTCCTCATTTACTGGCAGGGGCTACCGGAGTGCGATGCGACATGGGAGCTGTATGAGACGATACAGGAGCAGTACCATGATTTCCACCTTGAGGACAAGGTGGCTCTTTTAGGGGCGGGTATTGATACGACCGCACCCTCCGAGGCAGTCATGGGTCCAGGCTGGACCCAAGGCGGATGTGTCACTTACTATCGGAGGCGTCGAAGGGCAGATTAGTCTTTTGTTATGTTATTTTGTTCCTAGGTTTTTCTATTTATATCTAGGGTTAGCCGTCATGAGAGGCATGCTTATTGTGTGAAGAACATTCTAAGTGTCATTTGTGAGGGTTTTAGACTTTGATCCATTCATCAAAGTTAGGAGAGCGAGTTCCTCTCGAAAGGGCTCAATTTATCTTGCTATTAGATCTTGTTCTTTCTCAAAAACCCAATAAAAATCTCATCTTTTCTAATTTTTCTTCCTTTTCTTCGCTGATTTGTCCTTGATACGATCCAAATCGTATCATGAATCAAGGCCAGTTTACCAATCCCATTCCTAGATATTATCGTGGTCACCCAACCGCAAATGTTACAACACGTGCTTTATCAGCCTTTACTTTTTCATCAAGTTATTGTGTATTGGCTTGTGGATTGGTGTAGAGTGGGAAACATGGTTGTGTATGACACACCAATCAATCAGATACATAGCTACTAGATAAGCAATGATGAGTTTCACCCTCTGTATTAAAAGATATAGAAATTTTTATGTTTCTTTGGTACTTTTATACCACTTTAATTTTCACCCTTTGTTTAGGTAAAGGGATCATGTACAATGCCCCTACTATAAGGTTGTGCTAGATAACTATAATCTGAACAACTCTAGAGCAATATGTTTGATAAGATTTGAACAGATAGTATGTAATATTAATTTTTGACATAAGTTAGAAACATCCATAATTACTTCTGCAATTATTTCGTGTGTTTTCTCTGCTTGAGATCCTATTTTATTTGATGTATGATCTGTTAAAGACCATGCATCATTTTAAAATCTAAAGCCATGAGTTTTTAGTTTTTGGCAACATTCTTTTGTGAAGTTGCGGCTCCCATACTACTGGCCATTTTGTTGCAGAAAGTATGCTTAAAAGTTGACTAATTCACTTCACTCTCTCCTCTGTTAATTTATAACATCGACAAACATATAAAATTTAGATGTTATGATTTCCTCTAATAGACTGACTTTTCTGAAGGTACTTGGTACGATTGGGCATCCACTAAATGAAACAGAAATTAAGATTTTTGGCATAGAAACGGGTCAGATTCTTCCAGATGGTTCAAAAGGCATTGTGAAAATCAGGGGGCCACAAGTGATGAAAGGCTACTACAAGGTAACAATTATGTCTGAACTTATTGCTAAGAATCCCAGACCTAGGATCAAAGTTCAGGTTAAATGAAAAATACAGCAGGTTCATATACAAAATTTTGGACCTTTTAATTTTATCGCACATAGATTGCATCAAATCATATATTCCCCATTTAGGCTGCAGACAGGAATGGTGAATGGATGACCCCATGTTAACTTTAAAATAAGTTGCATATAAAGAATGAAATCTAATTACACTTCCATCAACCTGATTCAGACCAGAGACTCTTAAACAGATTTCATCTAGTTCCATGCACATACTTTTCTCTTTGCACGCCTCCAATCTGGAAGAATTTTAACCAATGACAGTCATCTTCTGTAGACCTTAAACTATAATCATTAATTAGCATGTAAACTATGGTTTCTTTTTCTAACATCTACAAATCTAATTCGCCGTTGCACAAGTAAAAACTTATACCACAGTCAACAGTGTCGTCTACATGCTTCTCAACTATAATTAATTACATCCGGTATCCAATGGGGAAATGCAGAGGCGAGAAAATTAATGCTTATCATCTGTTGTTGGTAAGATTTATCAATAGGGGTGTTTAGAAGAATTATGAGAACTTTTGGATAAATATGTTACTATAAGAACATTCCCTGAGTTTGTTAGCTTTGTTTATTCAAAGTTAATGCTACCTCTAGAGATTTGTTAACGGGTAAGGTTTCTACAAAAAAACCTATGAATTTCAGAATTTGAATGTGGATTCAGAATCGTTCAATATGTAACGAAGGAAAAGGAGAAGTAAGCCTAATGTAGCTTATTTGATGGTTGTTATTGTTATTTATGTATGAGGTTATTTATGTATGTTGGGTATTCAGGTAGTTTGGTTTGCCGGTTTTAGACGCGTACCTGCATCTTGTTTCTCTCTCTCTCTCTCTCTCTCTCTCTCTCTCTCTGTGTGTGTGTGTGTGATTAGAATATATATATGATGAGAATAATGGGGCTTGTACTTGTTGTATTTTCCCCCTTTATGTGAGAGGGAATATGAGAGACCCTCTCATATGGCGTATGATACCCATTATTCTCATATATGATATATATACATATATACATATATATATACACACACACACACATATACATACATACACACACACACACACACACATACATCTATTCTATAAAGCATGCGGTTGTGACTAGGACACAACCGGTTGTGACTAGGACAAATTTTTTTTTGTTTTTTTTGCAGAAATAACCCCCTACAAATCCCTAATTGCACTTTTCACCCCCCCCATCCCCCACACACACCCTCCCTTTTTCGCTTTCTCCCCTTGGCTTCCTATCGGATCTTTTTTTTCCGTCTTCATTTTTTCCTTGCACGTGTGCACGGGGTTTTTCCTAGTACATAAATATAATACAGTATGGTGGAAGAGAGAAATCTGTTCTTCTCTCTCCTCTTTAATCTATTTTCCCCCTAATTCCCCAATTATAACGATGGTTTCAGCATTTTTTGACAAAGTTGTAGACATACTGTTAGGCCTTGTTCTGACATTTCTACGTCAAAGAATAAAATAATTTACCAACTTCAATAATCGTGATTTTATAGAAGCGTTAATCAAGGTTGTCTGAATGATTCTTGATCTAGGTTTGAAATCTCAATTTGAGTCTCGGTATTGGCTGACGGTTTGTAGTATGTTGTATCGGAAGTACTGACTTTAGGTATCAATTACATTAGCTCAACACAGTTGTTCGTTAGAAATAGATTTTCATCTTCCGGAAGTGATCCATCTATCGATAGATCTTCTCTGTCATTAATACATGATCTTCTCTGTCATTAATACATGATCTTCTCTTTGTTTCAACCCTCTCCATCAACAGGTCACATTCACTGATTATCCATTTATCTAAAACAATAGTCCATCTTCCATTTGTTTTCATTTTAGTGTTTTGATGTCTTAGCCTTCTACCATAGTCTTGTATGTGTCTCTCCAAACTTGAAGAGTTCCACTTGGTGCCAATAAAGAGGGATTTGTTTTTACCCCTTCAACAAATCCGGTCTGAAATGACTAAAATGTATGTATATCAGTATTAACAAAAAAATTTAACCTTGCTTTTGACAGTTAAAACGATTTTTAACCATTATATTAAATAAAGTAGAATTTCAAATCTGGTACAATACAAGTGACAGATGTTGGTATCGGCCAAGATTTCAAACCTTGCCTTTGATACTATTTATAGTCGGATGTGCATTGGCTGCTCATATGTCTGACTGCATATAAAATTGTGAACAAGTATTGGGTAAACTCAACTGAATTGAAAATTGTTTGTTCAGTAAATCTGGCTGGCCGAGGACACGGCTGCCAATGGTTGATTGTTAAAAAGAAAGTTTCATCATACCACACAACGCATGAAGTTCCTGCATTGCAGCTCAAAAACTCACATGAGGACAACTCATGGTGACATCCATGATCTTAGGAAGTTTTGGATTAAAAAGGGAACATTATGTTTAGATATATGATATGTATACTATTTTTCATTTCTTATGGCTTATTTTCTACTTCATGTCCCACCATATGTCACCTGCTATTGGTTTTCCCCGATTTGTAACGGCCCTCTACCATTTAAGAGTGGAGTCAGGGTTGTTGTGTATACATTTGAAATTTTGTTTTGTATATCCCATGTATTATGCGTCATTTTAAACTTAAATTACTGTTGGTGTTGTTATTTTCTCTCAGTACCAATATATTTATATTACAACTTGTTAGATTTGGGTGAAAATGGTGATTAGCCTCTAATGACGGCTATCACTTCTTATTTATATCAACCCTCTCTTTCTTTACACACACACACAATAACACACAATACTCCCCCTTAAGATGAGCAAAAGATATTTATCATGCCCATCTTGTTACAAGCATCCTCTACTCCTTTAGAGTTCAACCCCTTTGTAAGGCAATCAGCTAGTTGCTGTCCAGAAGTAATGTAGGAGATCTCCAACTGTTTCTTGTTCAATCTTTCTTTAATGAAGGACATGTCAATCTCTATGTGCTTCGTTTTATCATGTTGCACTGGGTTGTTGGCAATGTTAATTGCTGACTTGTTATCACACAACAACCACAATGGTCCTTCTCTCAGCAGACGTAGCTCTTGTAGAAGTGATCTCAACCAGATCATCTCACAGGTACTAAGCACCATAGCACGATACTCTGCCTCTGCAGTGGAACGAGCCACCAAATCCTGCTTCTTGCTGCGCCAAGAGACTAAGTTGTCCCCAACAAACACACAGTAGCCCGAGGTCGATCTCCTATCATCCAAGCAACTGGCTCAATCCGCATCACAGTAGCCTGTCACATTCATGTGACCATGACTACCAAATAATATGCCTTTTCCTGGACTATTCTTCAGATACCTCAGTATCCTGAAGACTGCCTCCATATGTCCAGTCCTAGGATCATGCATGTATCTACTTACCACACTGATAGCATAGGCAATGTCAGGTCTGGTATGGCATAAGTAGATAAGGCGTCCAACAAGTCTCTGGTACCTTTCTTTGTCTACTGGCTCCCCTGATTGTGAATGCAATCTATGATTCTGATCAATAGGAGTAACTGCTGGACGACACCTCAACATACCAGTCTCAGCCAGTAAATCCAGGGCATACTTCCTCTGTGAGAGAACTATACCCTTCCTGGACCTAGCAATCTCCAGCCCAAGGAAATACCCCAACTGTCCAAGGTCCTTGACCTCAAATTCTCTCGCCAATCTAGCCTTCAAGTGAGAGATTCCCTCTTCATCATCTCCAGTGATAATAATATCATCAACATACACAGCCAGAAGGGTAATCCGCTGTCCTGAATGCCTATAGAATACAGTATGATCACCATTACTCTGCTTGTAGCCCATAGTGATGACTGCACGCCTGAATCTGTCAAACCATGCCCTTGGAGATTGCTTCAACCCATATAAAGACGTGTCCAGCCTACACACCTTTCCCATCGTCTGTTGTGTGCTAAAGCCAGGTGGAACCTCCATGTATACCTCCTCCTGTAAGTCTCCATGCAAGAAGGCATTTTTTACATCCAACTGATGCAATTTCCATCCAAAATTCGCTGCACAGGATACCCGTACTCTCACAGTACTCATCTTTGCCACTGGGGCAAATGTCTTATCATAATCAATCCCATAAGTCTGACTGTAGCCCTTGGCAACCAGCCTCGCTTTGTACCTGTCCACCTTCCCTTCTGGAGTTTGCTTTATTGTGAATACCCACTTGCAGCTCACAGCTTTCTTCCCTGCTGGAAGTGAGACAAGTCTACATGTCTTGTTCTTCTCCAGTGCTTCGAGTTCTTCGAGCATTGCTTTCTTCCACTGGGGATGTTGCTTTGCCACTCGCCAATCACTCGGTATAGAGATAGACTGTAAGGATGCAATGATCGCCCTATATGCAGGTGTAAGAGAAGCATAGGAGACATGATTAGCAATATCAGTCTCGTATCCATACCGTACAGGAGGCCTGCCGGCATTGATACGAGGCTCCCTACGAGATGCAAGTGGAAGATCTAAACTAGAGGAAGGCAAAGAAAGGTTACCATCCGTGTTAGGAGAGGAAGGCAGTAAGGAAGTCGGGACTTGAGCAGGCGTGATAGACTGATCAATCTCGACATGTGGCTGTGGAGCTAGTGGTTCTTCAGTGGGGGAGATGTCTTCTTGTTGTTCTCCATCGCCATGACTACCCGTCTGTCTCCTGCTATATTTCTTGTCGTACAACCTGTCTTCCACCAAGGGCCTTTCCTCCTCTTCCACCAAGGTCCTTTCCTCCTCCCTGCTATCAGTACCAGTACCAGTATGTTGGATATGGAAGACGTTTGTACACCCTTGTAGGGGATGTACGAGGGAATACGGACCTCGAACGTCGCGTACACGAAGTCGTGTGCAAAGGGAATCTGTTCCCTTGCGGAGAGGATCTCTGGATGAGTGGGAAAGTCGCATTATATATGCATAAGTGCATGCGACATATGGCTAATAAAGGGGGAATATCTTAAGCTTATGTTGTACCATGCATATGGTACAACTTAAGCTTATAATGTGCCATGTATCATGGTACACCTTAATTAAGTTGTTCCAAAGGAACAACTTACCCTAAAATAACTACCTTGGGGGCTATAAATAAGACCCAAGGGTAAGCCATTTCTTACACCTTTTGCATGGCATTCATGCATGCAACTTCATTCTAGCGAAGCTCAGCAGAAATCCTTTCTCTTCCTCTATCCAAGTTCTTAATCTAAAATAGAGATTTAGATTGTGGATTAGTAGCCTTACTCCGTTCGTGAGAAGACTCGATCCGTCGTGGCGAATCCGAAGGCGAAGTTCGTAGACTACCGTGCCGCATACGCAAGCGTAAGTCTAAACTTCATATTATCGATCCTAACTCTGTTTTGGCAGGATCCCACATTGGTATCAGAGCCATATGGGTTCGCTCCGGTCAAACCACCGCCTCGTCGAAACTATGAACGAGTCGTTGTCTTTTTCACGAATGGGTCTCCTACTATTACGGATATAGTAGGAACGCTTCGTGACGGAGAGAACGCAGCGGTTGTTCTTTTCACGTTAGGGTCTCTTATCATTACGGATATGGTAGGAACTCTCCGTGACGGGAAGAACCGACCGTTCACGTAGTATGTTATTTTTCATTTTTGGCACACGGCCATTAGGAAATAACTAATTTCTCGACGAACGGGTGCTTCATCGACGAACAGGTGCTTCATCGAGGAAGATGATGGTAGTTATTTCCATCGGGTAAGAGGAAATTGGTGCATGTGCACCATGGCCAAATGGGCTATGAAGGCTATGCACCCCCCCTCCACTTGCGGAGGGGGTTGGCTACGGCCAATAACCACCGGCGACCACCCCATCAAGGGGGAGGAGTATGTGCGGCAACCCCATTCAAAGGGGGTGGCCGGCCATGGCCAAAGGGGCCATGGCCGGCCAATGCCAAATGGCCTTGGCCATGACCGGCCATGGCCAAGCCATGGCCAGGCCGGCAGTGGCCGGCCAAGGCCAGGCCGGCAATGGCCGGCCTTGGCCAAGGCCTGCCGGCCTGGCCGGCCCTGGCAGTGGCTAGGGCCGGCGCCCTGGCCACTGCCAGGGCCAGGCGGCCCTGGCAGAGGCCAGGGCCGGCGCCCTGGCCTCGGCCAGGGCCTGGCCAGCCTTGGCCGGCCTCGGCCAGGGCAGAGGCCCTTGGCCAAGCCCCGGCCAGGGCAGAGGCCCTGGCCGGGAAGAAGTTGTAGACCAAAAAAATTGGTCGACCAATTTGGTGTTTTTGGTCGACCAATCCGACAAAAGGTCTGGGTCGATTGTAAACTTGCCAAATGACCCATACGGGGTAACAAAAGGCCTTGGTCCAACTCGAATGTGGCGATTAGTCCATACGGGGCTAACCACAGTGCCGACTAGTTCATACGGGACTAACGTTTTAATGAAGTTTTTCTTTGGGCTTTACTCCTTGAAGACTAGCCATAGTGCTCTACTTCATGCGAGATTAGCTATGTCATTGTGCTCTACTCTACGGAGATTAGCCAATGTACTTATGACGTTGTGCTCTACTCTACGGAGATTAGCCAATGTATTTTAAATATTTGAAAAATACGTTTTTCAAAAACGCTTTTCCGCTGCAAAGTACTATAAGAGTACTAACATTTGATAAAGTGAGGGAGAAATATTGAAAGTTACTCTAGATGGTGATTGGAAACATAGTGACCTTTCCGACTCTAGAGTAACATCTTCAATATTTTTCGAAAGTAACTTATCAAATTATGAATATCATTCCAAGTGGGAGTTGATTTTAGAACTATCCATATGGGATATTCTATTATCATTTCAAGTGGGAATTATATTTGAAAAATACGTTTTCAAAACTCGTTTTTTCCGCTGTTAGTACTATAAGAGTACTATTGTTTGATAAGTGATTGGGGAATATTGAAGGTTGTTCTAGATGGTGATTGGAATCAAAGAAACCTTTTCGATTCTAGAACAACATCTTCAATATTTTTCGAAAGTAACTTATCAAATATAATATAATTTCAAGTGGGAGTTATATTTTAAGAATTTTATGCAATGTGTTTTTGATCGAACCTTCGGTTTTTATGTCTTTTGCAGCATTTTAAAAGTAAAATGTCTTCCGCTTCAAAGAATATCGTCGCTGAGTTAAACAAAGGTGAAAAACTCAACGGCGATAATTACAAACTTTGGTCCATTAAGATACAATACGTTCTAGAGGAGCAAGAAGTGCTCGAAACTCTAAAGAACGTTATGATTGAACCGGAGTTGGGCACTACGGCCCAACACCGAAGAGACAAGGAAGCTTTTGATGCTTGGTCTCGGAAGAATAAGATAGCGCGCATTACGTTATTAAGCAGTATGGCTGATGACATAATGCGCATCTTCCGAGAACATGACCTAGCCATGGACATATGGTCCAAGCTAGAGGAGAAGTTCGGTGGCACATCGGTGTCCAAACTTCGCGCCTTAACTATAAAGTTCGATACATATAAGAAACGTCCAGATCATTCCATGGGGAAACATCTGCGACATATGGCGAACCTTATATCAGAGTTAAAGGACGCAGGTCATGTGCTCACGGATGAGCAACAAATCCAAGCAGTCATACGTTCCCTACCAAATGGGTGGGACCAATGAGAGCAATGAGAGCATCAAGACCTTCAGCGATGTTTCCAAGCACCTCGAATTAGAGGAAGAGCGGCTTGTGGCTGCCAAGCCAAGTGCAGAAGTGCACATGGTTGCTAGTTCCTTACACGGGGGAAAGAAACGGAAAAATCGTTCGAAGTTCACTAATGAACGTAATAAGCAACCTGAGTCTACCAAGAAACCCAAACATAAGGGTGGGCACAAGAAATGGCACAAGAAGAAAGACTTGAAGAGGATCAAGTGCTTCAAGTGCAACAAGCTCGGTCATTATGCTCGTTCGTGTACGAGTGGAGGCGACGAGGTAACTTGTAAATATACTAGTTACATATGTGTTTCTAGTTCAATATTTCTTGTGGAATCTAATCCATTTTGGATAATTGATTCAGGTGCCACCGACCACATAGCAAGGGACAGACGGTCCTTCGTGGAGTATCACCGGATACCCCAAGGAACGAAGTGGATCTATGTAGGAAACAACACATGTGTTGAAGTGAAAGGCGTTGGGACTTGCAAGCTAGTCTTGGACAACGGCCGCACTCTCCTACTTCATGATGTCCTCTTCGCTCCAGATATTCGAAGGAATATAATTTCTGTGGTTGTATTAATGGGTCTTGGCTATAGCTGGTTTTTTCATGATTGTAATATGGACTTAAGTTGTAATAATACTCTTATTGGTACTGGGTTTGTATTTAAAGGATTTATTGTAATGAGTACAATGTATGATTCCTCATGTAATGAAAATTTCCTTGTTGCAAATTCTAAGACTTATGAGTCTGATGTGAATTGTTGGCATGCAAGGCTTGGTCATATTGGATCAACGCGTATGGATAGACTTGCCAAACGTGGCCTTCTATCCAATGTTTCAAAGGTTGAAATGTCGACCTGCGAACATTACCTTGTGGGGAAATCTTGTCGCAAGCCGTTTGGAACCGGCACAAGGGCCGAGGTTCCATTACAGCTTATCCATTCGGACATATGTGGTCCGATGAATGTCAAGACAAGATGCGGAAAGTCCTATTTCATCACTTTTATTGATGATTTCACCCGATTCGGACATATCTATTTGATATCCCACAAAAGTGAAGCTTTGGCTTGCTTTAAAAACTATATGAGTTTAGTGGAGAATCAATTAGATCGCAAGATTAAGGTCTTGCGAACCGATAGGGGCGGTGAATATCAATCAATAAGTTTTAAGGAACTTTGTGATGAAAAAGGCATAGTACATCAGGTAACTATGCCTTATACTCCTCAACAAAACGGTGTTGCAGAAAGGAGAAATAGGACTTTAATGGAAATGGTCCGTTCAATGATGGCGCAAGCTAACTTGCCAATCACCTTTTGGGGTGATGCATTATTGACGGCCACTTTCATTTTAAACCGCGTACCCTCGAAATCAGTTAGCTCCACTCCTTATGAGTTGTGGAACTAAAGGTCTCCTGACTTAAACATTTTGAAACCTTGGGGTTGTGCATCCTACGCACATATTTCCTCCCATAAGTATGGCAAACTTGGGCCAAGGGGAAGGAAATGTATCTTTATACGATACACAGAAAACTCCAAAGGTTATGTTTTTATTAGTCAGGAAGACAATGGTGGGCTAATTGAGTTTGAGTCGAGGGATGTCACTTTCTTGGAAAACGAGTTTCCAAGACAGGGCGAGATAAGTCAGGACTTATCTCTATTTGAGATTTATGATCAAGAAGGATTACCTCATTCGAGTGGGAGAATTCTTGGTGAAAATGAAAATACGTTTCAACCTTCACCAATGGATTATACGAATGACGATTATCCTATTCCATACGGGAATACTGATCCAAGTGGGAGCAATTCTAACGACATTGCAAGTGGGAGTGATATTAGAATTGATCTAAATTCAAGTCAACAAGGACTTGAAGAATCTCAAATACGACATAGTAGTCGTACAAGGTTGGCTCCTCTAAGATTTGAGGATGAATTTCCGCAAACCTTTATGACTTTACTACAAGAAGATGACGAGCCTGCTACTTTCAAACAGGCCGTATCTTGCCATGCTAAAGACAAATGGATGGAAGCGATGCAAGAGGAGTTAGAATCCATGAAAGTTAACCAAGTCTGGGACTTGGTTGACTTACCCAGAGGACGTAGAGCTATTGGGAACAAATGGGTTCTCAAGATCAAGCATAAGGCTGATGGATCTATTGACAGATATAAAGCTCGCCTTGTCGCGAAAGGTTTTACGCAACAGGAAGGGATAGATTACGAAGAGACTTTCTCACCTGTTGTTCGTTTTACCTCAATTCGCCTGATTCTGGCAATGGTAGCTTGCTTAGACCTCGAATTACATCAAATGGATGTAAAGACTGCCTTTCTCAATGGAGAATTGGACGAGGAGATCTATATAGAACAACCAACAGGGTTTGTAAAAGAAGGAAACGAACATAAGGTTTGTAAACTTCTTAAATCCATATATGGTCTTAAACAATCCTCGAGGCAATGGTATATACGATTTTAAGAGGTTGTCTTATCAAATGGATTTTCCATGCTTGATGAAGACAACTGTGTATATATCAAGAGGAATAAGAACAAGTATGTTATTATGTCTCTATATGTAGATGACATTTTAATAGCCGGAAATGACAAGGGCTTTGTGATGGATATCAAGGCTTGGCTTTCATCAGTTTTTGAGATGAAAGACATGGGAGAAGCCGCATATATCCTTGGAGTTAAGATTTCAAGGAACCGTTCAAAGAAACTTCTTTCTCTTTCACATGAGACTTATATAAAGAAGGTTCTAGAACGTTTTAATATGCAGGACTGCAAGTCTATTGATACTCCAATAAGCAAGTGCGACAATTTATGTCTGAAATCATGTCCAAAGAACCAAAAAGAGAAGGAGATTATGGAAAAAGTTCCATATTCCAGTGCAGTTGGTAGTCTAATGTACGCTATGATGTGTACAAGACCGGACATCTGTTTTGCCGTTGGAATGGTAAGTCGTTACCAATCCAACCCAGGGCAAGTACACTGGAAAGCGGTTAAGAGGATAATGCGGTATCTCAAAGGAACTGCAGACTTTGCTTTATGCTATCAAGGAGATGCCTTGAGGCTCGAAGGCTACACTGATGCTGATTGGGCGGGTGATCTCGATGAGCGACGATCGACCTCAGGATATGTTTTTCTACTCGGATCTGGTGCAATATCCTGGAGTAGCAAGAAACAATCCTGCATCGCACTTTCAACCATGGAAGCCGAGTTTGTAGCATTTAGCATGGCAGTTCAAGAGGCTGTTTGGCTTAGGAAGTTCTTAGACAGGCTAATTAATGCAAGTGACTCAGGTGCTGTACCTATACACAGCGACAGTCAAGCATCTATAGCCTATGTCAAAGATCCGAAATTCCATTGTAAGACCAAACACATAGATATCCGCTACAAATTTGCAAAAGACTGTGATAAGACCAAGAAGGTAGACATAAGGTACATATCTACGCATGAGATGATAGCGGATCCGCTTACGAAGGCGATCCCCAGAGATGTGTTTTACAAACACTTATCATCTCAAGGATTGCGTAAGAGCTGAGTTGTACCAATGTAAATTCTCATGTCTGTAAATGATCAAAATTAATAAAAGAATAAGTTCTTTTTTCAAACATTGCATATGAATTTCTTAAGAAATGTTTGTGTACATTTTTGAAATCTCAGCTGAATTGTGTGTATGTCGGACAGATTAAGGTTGGCTCTCTCACATGAGCAACCGCCTTATCTTATCAGATGGATAAGATAGAGATGAGACTAGTTTAAAGTCAAAATCATTAGACGAATGATTTAGAGTCATGACTTAAACAAAATAGTCGAATGAAAGATCTGCATCATATGGATGCTTACAAAAGATCTGAGATCTGTATCACAAGGATATTTGAAAGAGATCTCATATGATTTTTTCATATCTGTCTTATGCAGGATGAGAGTCCGTGAATATTTCACGAGTAGTAAGGGGACTCAAAAAGATAGTCACTGTGGTGTCTGATCTTTTCATCCGTACAACATCATTAAGACATACTCTCCCTGGGAAAGGAGTGATGTTGTAATACGTGTTCATACCACGTATGCATTTCGACCACTGAGTTAGTAGCAATAGTGTTTGCTATTATGTGAGACTCAAAGGCCATATGGGTCTTAACTCTTACCCTCAAGGACTCCAATTGGTTCCTTAGATTTGACGAAATGATCGCTATCTTAGCGTGTTACTTATGGGTTATGATAATTCGGCTCGGCGGGGCACGTTAGAAAAGCGAGTCTAGTCAAGATCAGAAGGTTCGCAAGAAGAGGAAGATTGATTTCATATTCGCATTTGGACTTTAATGATTCAAAGCTGGCCAGCCAATTGTAATCCAGATGGGATTCAATTGTTGAATATAAAGTATAAGAAATGTGAAAAAATAATCTAGGGTAAAGCATGCGTTGAACTACTCAACTTTGCACCTTCGAGGTCGTTGTGTATCTCTAACAAGTGCACAACAACAGACTCTACGCGCATGACGGTCGCACGGTCTATTTCTCGATATGATAGATGAAAGAACTAAGAGAAAGATGTTCTCTTACAATCCCCTCAAGTGTGAGTGGGAGATGTTGGATATGGAAGACGTTTGTACACCCTTGTAGGGGATGTACGAGGGAATACGGACCTCGAACGTCGCGTACACGAAGTCGTGTGCAAAGGGAATCTGTTCCCTTGCGGAGAGGATCTCTGGATGGGTGGGAAAGTCGCATTATATATGCATAAGTGCATGCGACATATGGCTAATAAAGGGGGAATATCTTAAGCTTATGTTGTACCATGCATATGGTACAACTTAAGCTTATAATGTGCCATGTATCATGGTACACCTTAATTAAGTTGTTCCAAAGGAACAACTTACCCTAAAATAACTACCTTGGGGGCTATAAATAAGACCCAAGGGTAAGCCATTTCTTACACCTTTTGCATGGCATTCATGCATGCAACTTCATTCTAGCGAAGCTCAGCAGAAATCCTTTCTCTTCCTCTATCCAAGTTCTTAATCTAAAATAGAGATTTAGATTGTGGATTAGTAGCCTTACTCCGTTCGTGAGAAGACTCGATCCGTCGTGGCGAATCCGAAGGCGAAGTTCGTAGACTACCGTGCCGCATACGCAAGCGTAAGTCTAAACTTCATATTATCGATCCTAACTCTGTTTTGGCAGGATCCCACACAGTAGGCCTGACAGGACACGGTATAAGTCCAACCACTACCATCCTGTCATCAGTCTCCCCCTCTCGACCAACTCCTCCTGTGTTTGGAGAGGCACCAGTATCAAATACTGGTATAGAATCTGTTAGTCCTCCATAAAAAGGCTCAGTCTCCCTGAACGTCACGTCCATACTCACAAACAGCCTTCTTTCTGAGGGACTCCAACACCTATAGCCTTTCTGATTTGAAGGATACCCAACAAATATGCATTTAATTGCCTGAGCATCCAGCTTCCCCACAGAAGGTCTATGATCCCTCACAAAGCATGTGCATCCAAACACTTTTGGTGGAACTACAAAAGTGTTCTTTCTCGTAAGAATCTCACATGGGGACTTCATACCAAGCATCCGCGAAGGCATCCTGTTGATGAGATAGGTGGCTGTCATCACTGCTTCACTCCACAATATCTTAGGTACATTCATGGTGAGCATGAGTGACCTAGTTACCTCCAACAAGTGTCTATTTTTCCTTTCAGCAACTCCGTTCTGTTGAGGCGTGTTGGGACAAGTGGTTTGGTGAGTTATCCCACTCTCAGATAGATAAGATGCAAACTCCTTGTTTACATACTCTGTCCCATTATCCGTTCTCAAGATGCGGATCTTGGCCTCATACACATTTCTGACACTTCTATGGAAGTCCTGGAAACACTTCAACGCTTCGCTTTTGTTTTTCATCATGTAAAGTCATGTCATCCGAGAATGACAATCTATGAAAGTGATGAACCACCTGAACCCACTTACTGAAGTCCCTGGGCAGGGCCCCCAAACATCTGAGTGAATAAGATGAAATCTCTCTACACTCCTCATCCCCACACTAGGATATGATGTCCTAGTGTGTTTCCCAAATTCACACGCATCACACTTCAAATTCGTTTTATTCACTCTATTCAAAATCTCAGGATACATTTTATTCAACATATCAAAAGGCAAGTGTCCCAACTGACAATGTAATAAAAGTACCTCCCTTTTCCTCTCTTCACCAACGACGGCCAATGCAGCATCCCCACTAGCTCTGTCAAGATACCACAGTCCATCACGCCTGACGCCAGTCCCAAGCCTCCTCCCAGTCTTCCTTTCCTGCAACACACAATGAGTAGAGTCAAAAGTAATGCTACAGTCAAGATCATCAACAATAGAGCCAACAGATAAAAGGTTGACTGGAAAAGATGGGACGTGAAGGACTGAAGAGAGGCATATGG
This sequence comes from Scilla litardierei, assembly GCA_030789695.1. NCBI lineage: Eukaryota > Viridiplantae > Streptophyta > Magnoliopsida > Asparagales > Asparagaceae > Scilla > Scilla litardierei. Next base: position 30,769,169 of record CM061138.1, read on the forward strand.
AGGGAGTGCACTGAATAGTGCCAATCCCTTTAATGGGTTGGGATGTGCCATCAGCTGTCTGAACAGTTTCATGAATGGTATGTGGTTTATATGTGGAAAAGTGTCTATATGCACCTGACACCTGACTAGATGCACCTGAGTCAATAATCCACTCTATATGATCTCTACATGAAAGAGCTGATTAGTTACCTGATCCTGTGTGAGCGAAGTTGGCAAAATTACCGAATGGCGAAGCAACATCTCTAGTCTGGTCTGCATGACTCTCCGAACTCTCAGTAGTAGACCTGGACTGTCTCCGCTGCTCTAGATCTGACGCCTCAGCTGGCGTAGCCTCAATCATCACTGTCTCCTGTCGTCCATCAGCAGTAGCAAAGTTGGCCCGTGGGCCGCCACGACCTCGTCCACGGCCCCAACGACCTCCTCCTCTGCCTCATGTGCCACATCCTCGTCCACTACCCTTCTGTGGGCAGTTAAAGCTCAGGTGCCCCTTCACCCCACAGGTGTAGCACTCTCGATCCTCGCTCACTGCTGCCACTGTCGGTACAGCCAGTGCAGCCCGAGTGACCTGAGTACCCTCATCCTTCATAACTCTCAGTCTGGTCTCCTCCTGTGCCATTGCAGCTATGGCATCCTCCAGAGATGGGATAGAGGATAAGTGACACATGCTCGCACATGCTCGCCCTCTTGACCTCAAAATCTCCATTCAGGTTCCTCAGAAAATGAGTCACACGCCTACGTTCTACCCACTTCCTGTGTATCACAGCACTCCTAGGATCAGGCAGATCAATAGGGTCATAGTGGTCTAACTCTGACCACAGCCTTTTCAACTCCGCAGAGTAGGCTAGAATAGACATCTCCCCCTGCTTCAAGGTGTCGACCTAGCCCTGAACCTCCATCATAAGTATCACATTCCTTGCTCCAGAATACATTTTCTCCACCATACTCCATATCCCTGCAGCACTCTCTATGGCCTCCACCATCCCAGCAATGGGTGGAACCATCGATGTCATCAACCAAGCAGCCACCAGTGAGTTGGTGGTGCTCCACACTTTCCAATCATCCCCGGTCTTATCCACCGGTTCACTACATGAACCCAGAACATGGCCTTCTAACCCCTTCGACTTCAGGATGAGAAGCACCCTCCTGGACCAACTGAGGTAATTCTTCGTCCCTTCCAATTTCACATCATTGGGCATCAACTCCAGCTTCTGCACTGGTCGTGAAGGCGTCGATCCACTCGAGGATCCCAACTCCTTCGAAGCAAGCAGCTTCATTATCTCCCCAATGAAGGCCTTCATGTCAGCTGAGGTAAGATTGTCCCACATCTCTCCAGATCCGCAGATCTCTCCTTTCTCCCTCCTTAGATCCGCAGATCTACTTCTCGTCTTCCTCTTCTAGGTCATACCCTAACCGTAAATCTATGGAGTCCTTTTCATGACTCTACCATAGATCTAGGGTTAGGGTTTTTTAGGGTTCTCTTTTGTGGCTAGTTAGGGCTTTGTGGCGGCTAGAAGAGGACGTGGAAGGGGAGAGGGATCAGCAGCGGCGGGCGGCGGCGCGCGCAGCGGGCGGCGGCGCGCGGCGGGCGGCGGCGCGCGGCGGGCGGCGGCGCGCGGCGGGCGACGGCGCGCAGCAGGTGGCGGCGCGGCGGGGAGGCTAGGGTTTTGGTGTTTTAGGGTTTTTTTGGTAGGGTTTTGGTTTGGCTCTGATACCATGTTAGATTTGGGTGAAAATGGTGATTAGCCTCTAATGACGGCTATCACTTCTTATTTATATCAACCCTCTCTTTCTTTACACACACACACAATAACACACAATACAACTGCAATGAAGCATTCTACCATTTGCCTTTTCAGTAACAAAATGCATAGTAATAACCATCAACACACCCCCCCCCCCCAAAAAAAAACACACACACACACACATGAAGAAAAAATCTTGGTGGCCACCTTATGTTTCTTTTCATCACTAATGCCTAGTGGAGGGGTCCTTATATGCCTGCCCCAATCACAGACTAAAATCTTGATATTGAAAATGAAATGGAACAAGCTTTCATGGGAACTAATAATTTTGCTTATATTGTTGCACTCACATTTTGGTTGATGGTTCTTTTAAAACTGAAAAATGCTGTTTCATTATTATGGCATCATAATGTACAAGTCAAGAATTATTGTGTTATTGTGCTTTGAAGTTAGTATATATTCTTCAATTAGTAGTATGGGTTGTTTATATCAAGTTCAAATTTTACTTTCAGAAGCTGTGTTACTTGCATTTCCCAAATATGTTTGTGAATATGATGTTATTACAATTTCTTGTTCTTATACTGTTTATCCTGAATAGAATCCTTCGGCAACAAGCAAAGCTATTGATAAAGAGGGTTGGTTCAATACTGGTGATATAGGTTGGATTGCTCCAAAGTATTCTCTAGGGCGGAGTCGTGAATGTGGCGGAATGGTTGTTTTGGAAGGACGTGCAAAGGATACAATAGTTCTTAGCACCGGTATACCTAGAAGCGAATTTGTATAAATCTGCTTATTAGTTACTTAAATTTCAAAGTTTCCTTACAACAACTAAAGATTTTGATCTACCTTTGTATATCATTACTTGAAGTGTTTTTCATATATATCATGACAGTAAGAAGTCCGAAAGTAAAACATTTTATTTCCAACTGTTCTAGTTATAGTTTATAAATCATGCTTATATTAAAATTTCAAACTTCTCCATATGATATTGTTCAATTATGTGCATGAGATGATATATAACACGTGTGTATAAACAAGAAAGGAAACTAAAGGAAGATTTAAGGGTTACGATTTACCACACTAAGAAGAAAAATTAACTAATAACGCATATATATTATGGAGATTTCAACTGAAATTATATCCACATGTTGACCCTTTAAGCTGGACATATGAAAGAAAATAGACAATAGCATATACTTGATATTTCTTTGCTAGAATACACACTTCCATCCTCTCAGCTGCTGTACACGCTCACTGCCGGCTTTCATGACTTTTTCATCTAATAGTTCATCGAATTCAATATTCAATGTTGCCTCCATGGACAGCCAATTCAGTAAGAATATAAGTTCAAGCAAGCATCTACTTCCCACTCACCTCAAATTAACATTTGCATCATTCTATTTTGCTACTAAGTTCCTCAAAGTTGATATACAATTATGCTTCCATGCACAACCAATGCAGTGAGCATCTGGTACCCAGTCACCTAAAACACAAATTGTCAAAAACATTAATACTTTGTCGACATCCAGTATATCACAGGGACTGATGCCTTGCTCGTATCTGGAACAATCAAATGTGCATCCTACAGGAAATGTGCATCCTATCAGAAGATTGATTAGTGTGCAATGATAAAAGGAAGAAATTTTCCATTGGCATGTTTTAGAAATGTGATTTAATGTCACGACCCGATTCCCAAAATGCTAAAGTAAACAGAAGATGACAAACCCGTGCATATTTAGACCTACTAAAAATTTCCTCTTTTCAACCTAAATACGAATGTGCCTGAATAATAAATAAGGTTTGTCTGCTTCTAATTAATAATAAGCAACAGTATGATGGTTTATGTAGTTCAGTTCTATTATCAATAGATATAACAATAAATTAAAAAGATAATGGATAAGAAAGTAAGCAACAGACATGATGGAAATATAATCAGACAAAGAATGTAAAAGGCTAATGAATCTAGCTTACTGAAGAGCGAGATAAGCAGGCATGTTAAGGAGTTCAAGCTTGCTGGAAGATCTTAGTAGAATAACATGAGGAATATTCCTTTTAAAGAAACAAACAGTTCATCAGTAAGCAATCTTTGTAAGTCACTGATGCGTATAACATGGAATGGCATACAGCATAAGTAAACATGGAATGGCATTAGTATTAAAGTGAAAACATAACTATTCATCATGTTATCAATATATATATCAAGTGATAGGTGACAGTGCCATATCCATAATTTTAGTGTTGAACTTTAGACAGATATCCATAATTTAGTATTGAACTCATGTCTAAAGGTACGATATGTAACTCAGGTATAAATAGGAAACATGAGCCATATAGTTACACACCCGAGGGTGCCAACAACATATAACCATGCTTCCAGTATAGGGAGTGAAAAAACACAGATGAAGTAGTAAAACCACACTTTCATCGTTGGAATTGGAATACACAGATATAGTAATAACTCTCCATTCATTTCTAGAGAAACACAAATACAGTAAGATCCCTTGTTGCTCACATGCCCTATAAGACAATGAGTTTCGCATCCATATGTGTTCTATCATAGGTGCAATATCAGGTAAGATAGTGAGTGTAGTATCATATGAACATGTATCAAAATTAAAAACAGTAACCAGGAGCATCAAGAGCATGTAATCGAATATAGTAATGGTGAATAATATCATGTCAGGAACCTATAATCCGGTGTAATGAATATCATGTCATGCGTCGTAGGCATGAGCAGTGACGGGTGAACATCTATAGTGGACAGTATCAAGTACAGCATTATTAAAATCAATATCATGTTAACAAAGGTAACTAAGAATAATATAAGTGATTGCATATCAGGAAGTAAATGCAATCACTTACCGTTATCAAAATATAATCAATAATTGGAGCAATTGGTTTGTGGACATACATTGTGCATATCATATGTCAGGGACTAAATCCTATATGTAGCCTAAAGGGCAATATCATAGAACAATCTCTGTAGTCACGAATTAAGTATATGCTATAAGGGCAGTATATGCTATAAGGGCAATATCATTAAGTATTGTCACGCCCCAGTTTCCAGTATAAAGGAAATGGCACAAGATAAGTTCCAGCGCATCGTGACCCTAAAGGAAAGACTCGTTTTTTCCTTTAAAATTATTATGCGCTAAGCGTACGAAAAACAGGTTCTGTAAGTCATCATAGAACAATATAGATATGCACAATATACCAACAAACAGATATACTCGGTAACAATTCTATCAAGAGGACAACACATTGTCCAGATACAAGAAAACTGTAAATACTACTCAGGCCAATGGCCTTAAAATTTATTGAAACGGCACTGCAAAATCATAAAATAACTTAACTGTTAAAACTTTGGTTAATGCGCAATAAATGCTGGATCCTTGAAATGTAGACTATCTTCGCAACCCGTTTCGAAACCTAACGGGGGCAAAATAGTAACCGTCAAGTTAGTCGTAGATCCTAAAAATTACAAAAATACATGTTAGGGGCAAAATAGCAACCGTCAAGTTAGTCGTAGATCTTAAAATTTTCAAAAATACATGTTAGATCTGCATATGAGACATGATAAATAAATCGCAGTATCATGGTATCTAACATGGTAAAATAGAAGAGCATCAAGTAGCAAATAATATGACTATAATGTGTCATGAGAAATAATGTAATCTACATGATTATGCTGATAGAACAATGTATTCATTACTAGTGTTATGACCCGTAATAAATGACACAATATGCAACATATGAGACCACAAGTGCCAACGGGTGGTGCTTACCCAGTCCAGATTCAAATGAATACAGGAGTGTGATCCGTCTGACGCAACAAAGGAATCCAAATAGATACAGAAGTGGGATCCATTGAATATAATACTCGATAAAAGAAATGTGGCTCCAATCGCTTACGCACCCTCTCCAACATAAGTTACCACATCTTCAGTTTATCTAGATAGACATGCAAAATGTGATACACAATTTCATGTAAAGTTAACATTAGAGATGTATTCAGTGGCATGTTTCTGTTAGGAACTAACAAAGGCACGATATTTATTGAGAAAATAGTAGCTAGAACAAGATAATTGAATACCAAAGAGTGGTATTTTCCTCCCAAGACGCCAAAGAGGACGTCCGCACTCATCTACCTATGGAAATCATACAAATAACAATAATCATAGCTTAGGTAAAACCAAGCGGCTAGCCCCCCTATTTATAATCAAAACTAGGGCAAAGGGGGCTAGGGCATGCGGCCAAAGGGGGGCGGCTAGGGCTAGGGCGTGCGGCAAGGGGTGCTGCCTGGGCTTGGGCTTGGGCCCGCACCCCTTTCCTGCGGGTATAAACCCGCAGGCGGCTGACAGGGCCGGAAGGCCCATCAATACTCCTCCCCAAAGAGCCACCTTGTCCTCAAGGTGGAAGTCTGGAAAACGTGCCGCCATCTCATCCATGTCCTCCCACGTACTATCATGCTCTGGCAGGTCCCTCCACTGCAACAACACCTGTCGTCCTCCTGTGTCGCTCCGCCGAACCCCTTTTAACACCTCGGGCTCCATCCTCACCTCCATATCAGCAGTAAGAGTCTCTGGTAATGTAGGGGAAGAGGTGTGCTCGCCAATGGCCTGGCGCAAATGTGAAACATGGAAGACTGGGTGAATGGTGGATCCTGGGGGTAAGCGCAACCTGTAGGCCACCGGTCCTACTTTCACCTCGATCTAGAAAGGTCCAAAATACCGCGGTGCCAGTTTTTCATTCCTCCTATGAGCCACCGACCTCTGCCTGTAGGCTTCAGCTTCAGATACACCATATCTCCAACCTCAAAATGTATGTCACGACGGTGTAGGTCTGCCCGGGCCTTCATCACCTGCTGTGCCCTCGCCAAATGGAGCTTCAGCTCCCCCAGAATCCGGTCCCTCTCTGTCAAGTACTGCTCCACATCCGACACAGGTGTCGTCTCATGCCCATAATGTAGTAAGTGCGGGGGGGTCTCTACCATACAGAATCCTGAAGGGTGTCGTCTGTGCCGCTGTGTGATAAGAAGTGTTATACCAATATTCTGCCCATGCTAGCCAACGCGACCACTCTTTGGGATTCTCTGAAATAAAACACCGTAAATAAGTCTCCACACTCCTGTTTACCACCTCCGTCTGACCATCGGTCTGAGGATGGTAGGCCGTACTCTGCTTCAATGCCGTCCCCTGCAATCTGAAAGCTCCTGCCAAAATCTGCTCTGAAACACCTTGTCTCTATCCGAGACTATGGACTTTAGAGGTCCATGCAGACAAATGACCTCCCTCACAAAAACCTCCGTCACAAAAACTGCGCTGTAAGGATGCCGAAGCGTGACAAAATGTGCATATTTGCTGAGGCGATCGACCACAACAAAAATGACAGTGTACCCACCCGACTTCGGCAATCCATCTATGAAGTCCATCGAGAGATCCTCCCAAACTCGGTCTGGTGAGGATAGCGGCTGTAGTAGTCCTCCTGGAGACATAGCCTGATACTTATGACGCTGGCACACGTCACACTCTGCCACCATCCTCGCCACCTCCTTCTTCATCCCCTTTCAATAGACCTCCCTCGTCAGACGCTGGTAGGTCTTGAGGACCCCAGAATGTCCTCCAATAGCACTGTCGTGGAACTCCCTAAATATGGCCGGTATAAATGCAGAGGTCCTCGGTATCACAAGCCTCCTCTAGTGTAGTAGCCGCCCATCCTGAAGAGAATACCCCGGGTACTCCGCCGACCCCTGTAGAAGGGCCTCTCGTATAACTGCCAACTCCGGGTCCTGCTCCACCTCCTGCTGTAGTGGGCCCTAGTCCTCCAATACAGACACTGCGAGTGCCGCTAACTCCGCCTCCGCCTCTCGTCGGGATAATGCATCAGCTGCCTTGTTCTCCAGTCCCGGGCGATACTCAATCTCAAACTTGTACCCCATCAGCTTCTGCAGCCATTTCTGATGCTCCTCTGCTACCATCCGCAGCTCTAATAAGTACTTCAAGCTCCGCTGATCGGTACGAACCAGAAAACTCCTCCCCAATAAGTAGGGTCGCCATTTCTGAATGGCCAAGACTATCGCCATCAGCTCCCTCTCGTAGACTGACAGCAGGCGGCCTCGAGCTGTCAACACCTGGCTAAAATAGGCAATGGGCCGCTGCTCCTGAATCAGTACGGCCCCCAACCCATGCCCTGAAGCATCAGCCTCCACCGCAAAAGGTCTGGAAAAGTCTGGTAGTGACAGGACTGGCACTGTGGTCATGGCCTCCTTCAGAGCCTCAAACGCTGTCGTCGCCTCCTCCCCCTAATGGAACCGGTTCTTCTTCAATAACTCGGTCAACGGACAGGCGATGGTTCCATATCCCTCCACAAACCTGTGGTAATATCCTGTCAGCCCTAGGAACCCCCTCAGTCCCCTGAGAGTGGTAGGGCGCGACCAGTCCAGCATCGCTGCAATCTTCCTCCTGTCGGCTGCCACCCCCTCTGCTGACACCACATGTCACAGGTACTCCACCTGTGGCTGCCAAAAAGGCACTTCTTTCTATTTGCCACCAGCTGTTGGTACTGCAACTCTGTAAACACCACCTGCAAATGGTCCAAGTGCTCCTCCAAGGTGCGACTGTACACTAATATATCGTCAAAGAAAACTAGTACAAATCACCGCAGGTATGGACGGAATACCTTATTCATAAGAGACTGGCGGGTGGCCGGCGCGTTCGTCAAGCCAAAAGACATGACGAGAAACTCGTAGTGGCCATCATGCGTCCTGAACGTCGTCTTGGGCACATCCTTGCGCCGCATCCTGATCTGGTGGTAGCCTGACTTAAGATCTATCTTGTTGAACCAGGCTGACCCATGTAGCTCGTCTAGGACATCGTCTATCACCGGTATGGGAAACTTATCTAGCACTGTCTCCCTGTTCAATGCTCGATAGTCCACACAGAAATGTCAGCTCCCATCCTTCTTCTTCACCAGGAGCACAGTGCTAGAGAATGGGCTCACGCTAGGCTGAATCACTCCCGCCTCCACTATCTCGGCCACCATCCTCTCAATCTCGTCCTTCTGGTGCTAGGGGTACCGGTAGGGTCTAACACTGATGGGAGAAACCCCCTCTCGTAGTACGATGGCGTGCTTATGGTCCCTCGGCGACGGCAGACCCCGAGGCTCCTGAAATATCTTCTCAAACTGCGCCAACATCTGCTGCATCTCCTCCGGCACTGCCTCCTCTCTACTGGCCTCCATGCCTCCTCCCTCTGTCATGGTATACAGCTCAATCAGGTAACCGCCGCCCCCAACCTGTAAGGTCCTCATCATGGTCTTCAATGACACCACCGCCCTGCAAAGATTAGGGTCTCTCTGTAGGATGACAGCTCTCCCCCATCCTGGAACTCCATCCGCAGAAGCTTCCAATTCACCTTCATCTTCCTAGCGTCTGTAACCACGTCATGTCAAGGATGAAGTCAGTGCTCCCCAAGTCTAGAGGCAGAAAGTCTGCCATCACCTGTATACCCTGTACGGTCAGCACCAATCCCATGCAGACTCTCCGACTACTCTCTTTCTTCTCCGTGCCCATCATCACACTGAAGCTCCCGCAGTCGGTCAACTGCAGTCCCTGCCGGTCCACCACTCTCCTGGAGATGAAATTGTGGGTCGTCCCACTGTCTATCAGCACGGTCACCTCCTGCTTGTCGATCTCCCCCTTCAACTTCATGGTGTGATTCGGCGTGAAACCTACCACGGAGTTAAGGGACACCTCTGCCACGTCCAGCTGATGGTCCTCAGGCTCCTCCTCCTGCTCAGCACTCTCATCCTCCACGCCCCCGTCCACGTTGTCGTCCTCGAGCAGTATGACCTGCAGCTTGCGCCCCGCGCATCTGTGGCCTGGCGTGAACCTCTCATCGCATCGGAACATAAGCCCTTCTGACGCTTCTCTCTCATCTCGGCGTCAGTCATCCGCCTGAACTGCCCACCTGCTGGGGTGACGCTGGTCTTCTCACATGTCTTCTCTCTACTTGCCTGGGACGCCCCCGTGGTGGTACCTGCTCCTCCAGCTCCAGATGGGGTGCCTCTCGATATCTGGCCACTGTATCCGTTCCTGACCCTCCGGTCCTCCGTCTGAGCATCCTCTACCATCTGTGCCATCTCTATGACCTCCGAAAGCCTCCTGGGCTTGTAGGGCCTCACTGCGGCTCGTAGGCTGGGTCGCAGTCCCTTCAGGAAAGTGCCCTCCAGTGACTCGTCTGACACACTATATACTCACCCGACCAGTGTCTCAAATCTCTCGATGTACTCTCGCACCTGCCCATCCTGCCTAAGGGCGTAAAGCTGCTCGTGCAGGTTCCCAAGACGGGGATCTCTAAACTTCTCCAGCACGAGGTCCTTTAGCTCCTCCCAGCCCCGGATCTGTTGCCTCCTCTCCTTCCACTGGAACCACCCCAAGGCTCTCCACTCCTTGCAAATGGCTGCTGCCTCCAGCTTCTGTACCTTGGTCATGTGGTACGCCGCGAAATATCTCTCTGATGTGAACAACCAGGCGTGTGGATCCCCCAGAAAATAGCGGCATCTTCAGCTTCCGCACTTTGCAATCTCCTCCAAAGTGCCCCTGCTCGGGCCTCCCCTCTACTCGGTGATGCGGGCGGTAGTGATGTCTCCTTTCATCCTGAGTATCATACTGCCTAGGTGGCCCTCCTCCGCGGCCCCCATAGTCTCCTCGGTAGTCTCCCCGCCGGCCCTCGAAGTCGTCCCAACTCGCATCATCGCCGAACTCCGCCTTGTAGCCACCACCGCCGTCATAATAAGGGTCTCCTGTGTCAGTCTCCATAAAATGGGTCCTCCGCTACTAGCCGTCGTCCGGAAGGGTCGAAAACCCCTCTCAAAAGCTGTCCGCGGGGGTCCTCTCCTCTGAAATTCTCCCTACTATCCTATGTCCGTTGTCCGGGGGCTCGAAAACCCCCCGGGTCTGTCCGTACGTGTCAGCCTCCCTGGCGGCTGCCGGGGGTTCCCTGCCCTTCCGGCCCCCTGCCGGCCCTGTCGGCCCCGGGCAGGGCCAGCGGGCCCTGCCGGACCTCCGGCAGGGTCGTCGGACCCGCACAGTCCGGCAGGGCCCTGCCGCCCCTGCCAAGGGCCCCGGCAGGGCCCTGCCGCCCCTGCCAAGGGTCGCGGCAGGCGGGGGGCATCCACCGCCTCTTTTATGCGGCGGCCGCCCCCCCAGTGTCTTGGGGGGCCGGTCGCCCCTCCTTGTTGGTGTGCGGCCCCCAACGCAGTTGACTAGGGCCGCTACCTTCCCTTTGACTCTCCACCGCCTTTCGTCGCGCCTCTTCGCGGTAGTCGTTTCTTTCTGGATCTTCGTCTTCAACATCTTCAATTTCCACCTCCTCAAACGGGCCAAAAACCTCATCTTTCGCCTTCCCCTTCTGCAAAGATGTCACCTTTGACGTTGATTTGAGATTTCCTTCACCGTGATTGCTCGTCAATCCTTGGGAGAGAAGCTTTGTCAATTGTTCCCCTTGCTTGGATTGATTAGCCGCCAACAAGTTGATGGAATCCGCTAACGCCTACATCGTCTTCATCGTTTCTTCATGTGATTTTTTTAACCCCATCAATTTCTTTCATAAACTTTTCCTCCAAGGTGTCGAATTTGTCCTTTGATTTCGTTGTCGGTGCCGCCATGGATCGTCACGCTCTGATACCAAATTGTTAGGAATTAACAAAGGCACGATTTTTTTGAGAAAATAGTAGCTAGAGCAAGATAATTGAATACCAAAGAGGGGTATTCTCCTCCCAAGACGCCAAAGAGGACGTCCGCACTCGTCTACCTATGAAATCACACAAATAACAATAATCATAGCATAGGTAAAACCAAGCGGCTAGTCCCCCTATTTATAATCAAAACTAGGGCAAAGGGGGTAGGGCATGCAGCCAAAGGGGGGCGGGCTAGGGCTAGGGCGTGCGGCAAGGGGTGCAGCCTGGGCTTGGGCTTGGGCCCGCACCCCTTTCCTGCGGGTATAAACCCGCAGGCGGCTGACAGGTCCGGAAGGCCCATCAGTTTCATATGTATGTAAACTAGGTATGTTAGGGGAATGATCATGTTTAATGTGCTTGTGTAAATCACCAATTATACAGGTAGATGTTTTACATGTATTTACTTGAATCATTATGAGCTATTACTCGGCACATATATAAAGGACTAAGTCTTAGAAACAAGTCCGAAGGCAACATCCGGAGTCAATTAGTAAAGTCAAGTATATGGCTTATACAGTCATGAGCAATATACATACAAAAGCAACAATTTGCCAATAAAATATCCATCTGAGCACGAGCAATCAAAACCAGGATATATTCATAGTATAGTATAGTATATATTCATAGTATGGCTCAAGACTTGGACTTTAGATATTGACAGAAAATCCAATCCAATTTATAATCATTTTTCTGCCCAACTAATTTCCACAATAATTAAGTTTATCAATCTCTAATTTCAGTTGTTAATGTCCATGCATCGCAGAAAATAATTTCATCATCGTTAATTATAATTTTCAACTTATGTAAAGATAGAAAGAACCCATAATCAAAGTCCAACACATCATGTAAATTAGGTCCCAATATATCATCAAAGAGATCTAAGTCCAAGACCAACAATTACCTCCTCATCAGCCAAACAGGGTCAAATATTGTCAGCTAAAGAGGACCGGATAATAGAGCACTGGGCCGGCCCAATGATTACTTGGTTGTTTATTTGAGCGGACATGCGTAAAAGTCCACAGTTTCGGCCCAACAGCCTGGAGGCCCCCACGTAATGTCAACCATTTTCGCATCTAAGACGACAGCTTGACTGACTATTGAGCTTCTTCATTTAAAGTATTGGCTCAAAATGAAGGCATTCAATGACTGGCCGTTAAAGCTCGTCATCAATGCCGACAGCTCAGGCTAAAAGCAATAAAACGACGTAAAAGCTCAGACGTTACCCTCTAACGTCCCTCAAAAGCGATTGGCTATAAATAGTCTCTCGGGCAATGGGAGACAGGACACAATATGGGACAATACTTTCTGCTAACCAGGTACTCCTATATCGGTATTTGCTCCATATAAACTCTACATTTCCTCCATAGCTCGGTGCGATAACTGTCGGTTAGTTTTCCAACAGATCGGTCATAGTTACCACGAGCATCATTAAGTCATTATCTGACTTAAGTATCGGAGAGGATTGGGTCGGACCCCAAATCCGACCCTCCATAACGAGCTCTTCGTGTTGTAGGAAGCTGAATGTAGCCCGGAGACATCTTGGCTCCAACGGCTCGAATTGATGTCTATTCAGCCCAAGGTTAGTTCGCTTGACATGTTTGGCATTAACTGATTTAACGTCATTCCAATACCAAGGATTAATTGATTCGAAATAATAATAAAGAATTTCAAACGTGACAATATGCCATTGTTTACGGTATGGTAAATGCATATATATTTTTATATTACATAATCAACAATTCCAATCATGCTTTATACATACACCCTTCTTAGAAACAATCTTGGTCATATAAAATACTGTAAAACCAAGACCTTGATCAGAACTAAACCTTGCACTTCATATTTGATCCCGCTAAAAACAAAGTAGAATTAGTAATCATGTAGAAAGTTGACTTTAGATAAGATAATAATGAAAATAATTGAAGTAAAATGAAAAGAAAAATTTCGTGATTGGCAATGTAAAATAGTATGGCTCAATTAAAAGAAATAGTAATTGATTAAGTTTATATTACCAAATCTTAACCAGTATTACATGTTCACCTCACCAGTTAAGCTAATGAGGGAAATTCTCATAAGATTGTTAATTCCTATTAAGTTATCAAAATAGTGTAATGACCAAATAATTTATTTAACTTCTAGAATCGGGTTGAAAATTATGAAAGCTACCTGGCACACATAATTTTTAATTAATTAACCTAAACAATAAACTCAAAATATAATGTTTGATTACATGATTCCTACCTTCTTTAATGGTAGTTATACATGATCCTCGAAATGTTTATAATGATATTCTTAATATGATGATATAATAAATGTAATGAAATGTTAATAGAACGGATTTAATGAACGAATGGTTATGATTGGGTGACATTGTCACAATATTAATGGACAAAAGACACTGTAACAAACTGTCATCGTTTGTGATATAGAAACATAAAATATAGACAGGTATACATAAGGATTGGAAAACTTATGTCACAGAGGGTGTGGAAGTGACTAGAGATCGCTCATTTGTTACCGTACTTGATTGTACTTGATTATCTTTTTTGTCCTGATTAATGATTAACGTCCCAGTCAGTGATGATGCTTGTATGTTACATGGTGTACCTTGGATATGAGCACACCACTAAATTAGGAACACCTTGAAACTATTGGTGACATCTAGAAAGTAATTTGCCCTTAGACATCAATTTATCATGCTTGCTTATCTATTATTGTTGGTGTGTATCTATATGATCAGTTCAAATTGATCCTTTTATTGTTGCATATATTTCATACTGAGGTTTCTATTATTATTATATGTAATCCAAGGTTTTAGGTCTCGGTTTCGGTTTGAGTATCGGTCTTTCCAAAATTTAGGTTTCGGTATCGGTATCGCCCGTTTCGGCGGTTTCGGAAGTAAGTTTCGGTTTCGTCTGTATCGCTATTCGGCAGTTTCGTTTCGGGTATCGGTTTCGGTTTCGGAGATACTTTAAATATGTATATACTATATACACACAATGATAGTTTCGGAGGTTCTTAAATCTAAATCTATCAAATACTATTAAATACTTAACAAACTAATATATTAATCATATACTATCAAATACTAAATACTAAATAGATAAACTAAATTTGAGTTCGTAATCATATCAAATACTAAATACCTAAAGTTTGGTACTTAAATACTAAATATTAGATAAAGGAATAGATCCTAAAGCTTGCCTTGCGCACCCACCGTTTTACCTTGCGCACATACCATTTATTTACAAGTTTGGCAAAAAAATCAATGGGGTTTGCTTTGCGCACCCACCATTTTGCTTTGCGCACATACCACTTATTTACAGGATTGTGATGCGACTCAGCTAGTCCAAGAGGCGGGCCGTACGGATGTGGAGGGGGCTCCGGTTCGAGTCTATCAACGGAGGAGGCGACTTGGGTCCACCATGGACCCGGTCCTAAACTTGTAATTCCGCAAGAGAAGGGGAGGGCTAAAGGGTAATTCAACATTTGCTAATCCTTCCCCTAATAAAGGGGTCGGCCGGCCCTAGCTGGGTTTTTATCGAAGAATTGACAAATGTATTATTATTTCCTTAGAACCCTAGTTTAATCCTCTTCCTAATTAGTTGCTCGTTTCCTTAAACCTGTTATTCTAGGAATTAATTAGTATTTTCATATCAGTTCTTCGTCATTTAAACCCTAGATTAGGACGTCCAAAGCCATAAAAATCTCACCTTTGATCCCCACAAAAAGCCCTAATCGTATCAAATTGGTATCAGAGCGGTCGATCTATGGCAAGCACGCGATCCATGGAGCGGGTTGAAGTTTTGGAAGAAAAGGTTGAACGGATGGAAGCCCAAATCAGCAAGGGTTTCATCGATTTGAGGAAGGAAGCCGCCGAGATAGCCGCGGAGATCCGGGGAGAGATGAAGGAGAACCAAGAAAGAACGGAGGCAGAATTTTCGGAATTAACGGAGGCTATAGCGGCGTTGACCGCACATCTCGTTCCAAAGGCGGATCCAAGTAAAAAGGAGCCCCCTTTGGCGAAGGACAATGGTAAAAAGACCATTTTTTTCGAAGACGGGCCGGAACGAGATGGAGACGGAGGCGTGGATCCAGGAGAGAAGGAGTGGGGGTGTATCAATATCCCCCGATATCACGCACAGGCGAAAGATGTGCCGGGGGTGGCCTCCTGCCCTTCCGGCAACCGGCGGGTGGGCCGCCGCACCCCCACGAGCCTCTGGGGAGGCGGCGAACCCCCAGAGGGCCGCAAGAGTGCCGCCAAGCCCCCAGGAGGGGCGGCCGCACCCGCCGAACCCCCCTGGGGGATCGGCGAACCCAGGCGGTGCCGCCTGGGGGCCGCCGACCCAAAATTGGGGTCGGCCGCCCCCAGCGACCCCCTGGGGGGTTCGCCCGACTTTCGGGGGGGCCTCGAGTTGCGGCAGACCCCCGGGGACCCCCTCAGGCCTTCCAGACCTCCCGACCGCCGTTTTCGAGCGTATCCGAGTTTCCGGGGGAGCAACCCGGGGTCCGTGGAGCACAATTTCCAGGTTTTCGGCCTTTCGATGGACCCAACGGAGGATTTCAGCAGCTTGGCGTGCACCACCGGTCTACAAGAGGCCCGTCGACCCACCCCCCACCTTTTGGGGGCGTGACGGGTGATTGGAGAGCGTACCAGGACCCACCAGGAGGCCACCCGGCAGAGTACGGACACCCACAGGGAGACTGGCAGGGGCACGGAGCAGAGGGAGGATTCCGCGATCGAGCAAAGGCTTATTTTCCTGACAGACGACAGGGGTACCAGCAGAGGGGATGACTCCAGCAGCAGGAGAGAGGTGGATATGCTGGCGAGAGACGTCTGAGGAAGCTTGAGGTTCCTATCTTTGAGGGAGGAGACCCAGATGACTGGCTGTACCGGGTGGAGAGGTACTTAGAGGTGGCATCAGTCCCAGGAGAGGAGTGGCTTCGGGTGATAGGTGTATGTTTGGAGGGAGAGGCCTTAGGTTGGTTTCGTTGAACTGATCAGCAGCAGCCATTTCAGACCTGGGCGGAGTTTACGTCGCTCTTGATGGAGCGGTTTGGTGCAGGGCAGTCTGGCGGCGTGTTTGAGAGACTATATTCACTGAAGCAGGAGGGGAGCGTAGGAGATTATATCAAGAAGTTTGAGTCGCTCTGCCACCGAGTTCGGAGAGTATCGGAGGAATCCTTGGAGGGCTGTTTCATGAAGGGGCTGAAGCCTACGGTGAGATCAGGATTGAGGCAGTTCGAGCCAGTTGGCCTGCGCGGGATGATGACGTTTGCGAGGAAGGTGGAGGACCATCAGGAGACTGAGCGGAGGGCCCACGAGACGTGGGGAGGCACCACGTTCAGGAGTCAGGCAGCTACTACAGGGCAGAAGACTGCACCTTCTTCAGGGACCACGACTGGTCAGGGAGCTACAGCCGTTGCTGGGGGCGGTAGAGACAGGAGGCAGGAGCCCCGAGCTGGGGGTCAGGTGCGGAGGATGACAGATGCTGAGATACGGGAGAAGCGGGTGAAGGGATTGTGCTTTCGATGTGATGAGAAGTTCACCCCAGGACACCGATGCGCTGATCGAACTCTCCAGATACTGGTAGCTGGCGATGAGCAGGGAGAGGACGAGGTTGTCATCCTAGAGGCAGGAAAGGATGAGGAGGAGGTAGAGCACCAGCACTTGGACTTTACAGAGGTGTCCTTAAATTCCGTGGTAGGGTTCACGCCGAACCATACCATGAAATTAGTGGGACAGGTGGGCAGCCAGGAGGTGATAGTGTTGGTCGACAGTGGGGCCACCCACAACTTCATTTCCAACAGGTTGGTGGGGACACAGGGACTGCAGGTGAGTGGCATGGGGCGGTATGGAGTGATGCTGGACACGGGACAGTTGACACAGCACAGGTGTCTGCCGCGGGGTGATTGTGTCCATTCAGGGAGTGCAGATTGTCACAGACTTTCTTCCCTTGGAGCTAGGGAGTACCGATGTCATCCTGGGGATGAAGTGGCTGCAGACCCTCGGAGAGACCAGGACAAATTGGAAGATGCCGAGGATGGAGTACCAGGATGGGGGGAGGACAGTGGTAGTGCAGGGTGATCCCAGCCTTTGCCAATCTTTGGTGTCTTATAAGGCCATGTCCAGGGCGATCCACACGGCAGGAGGAGGGTTCTTATTGGAGCTATAGGCTGTGACAGCATCAGTGCATAGCGAGGACCAGACACAGGTGGTGGTACCGGAGGTTGAGCAGCTGCTGGCACAGTATGAGGAGGTTTTTCAGACACCTCAGGGCCTGCCACCACACAGAGCTCATGAGCACGCCATCGTCTTGAGGGAGGGCGTGTCCCCCATCAGTGTGCGACCCTACAGGTACCCACAGGTACAGAAGGATGAGATAGAGAGACTGGTGGAGGACATGCTGCAGGCATGAGTGATACAGCCAAGCACTAGCCCCTTCTCTAGCCCGGTTTTATTGGTAAAGAAGAAGGATAGCAGTTGGAGATTCTGCGTGGATTACAGGGCCCTGAATAAGGAGACGGTTGCAGATAAATTCCCCATCCATGTGATTGATGAGTTGCTGGATGAGCTCCACGGGGCAGCCTGCTTCTCCAAGATTGATCTGAAGTCAGGGTACCATCAGATACGGATGATGGCGACCGACGTGCCCAAGACTGCTTTCAGGACTCATGAGGGGCACTATGAGTTCCTGGTCATGCCTTTTAGCCTGACGAATACCCCTGCGACATTCCAGGCCTTGATGAACAAGGTATTCCGACCCTACCTCCGGCGGTTTGTGCTAGTATTTTTTGACGACATCCTAGTGTACAGTCGCAGCATGGAGGAGCATGTGGGGCACCTGCGAGCAGTGCTGCATGAGTTGCAGAAGCAGCAGCTGTGTGCTAATAAGAAGTGTCTGTTTGGCAGCTGCAGGTGGAGTACTTGGGACACGTGGTGTCTGCAGAGGGTGTGGCGGCGGATAGGGCCAAGATTGCAGTCATATTGGACTAGCCGATACCTACCACCTTACGGGGGCTGCGGGGCTTTTTGGGCCTGACAGTGTACTACAGGAAGTTTGTCCAGGGATACAGTGCGATTGCTTGGCCACTTACCGAGCAGCTCAAGAAGGACAACTTCCATTTGGGCGAGGAGGCGACCAAGGCGTTCGAGGCCTTGAAGCAGGCGATGACGACGGTGTATGTTTTAGCACTTCCAGATTTCAGCAGACCTTTTGTAATAGAACCGACGCGTCTGGATATGGGTTAGGCGCCGTGTTGATGCAGGACCAGAGGCCGATTGCTTTCTTCAGCCAGACTCTGTCAGCACGAGCGAGGCTGAAGTCAGTATATGAGCGGGAGTTGATGGCGATTGTTCTGTCCATTCAGAAGTGGAGGCCCTACTTATTGGGAAGGAAGTTCATAGTGAGGACCGACCAGCGGAGTTTGAAATATTTGTTGGAGCAGCGCATGGTTACCGAGGAGCACCAGAAGTGGCTCTCCAAGTTGGTCCATTTCACATTCGAGATACAGTACCGCCCAGGCCTAGAGAACAAGGCGGCAGACGCCTTATCGCGTCGCGAGGAGCATGCAGAGGTGGCGGCCATTTTAGCACCGGTCCTTCTGGACTGGGAGCCGTTGAGCAGGGAGATTGAGGCTGATGAGGACCTGACGAGGATACGTGAGGCACTGCAACAGGGCTCCGCTGACTTCCAGGGGTACAGCATGGATGGACAAAGGCTTCTATACCACAGCAGACTGGTGATTCCCAGGGTCTCCGCCCATATTCCGATGATTTTCCAGGAGTTTCACGGCAGTGCCATCGGCGGACACTCCGGGATACAGCAGACTTATAGGAGGATGGCGAGAGAGCTATACTGGCCCAAGATGAAGAAGGATATCGCCCAGCGGATAGCAGAGTGTGACGTGTGCCAGCGTCACAAATACTTGGCAATGGCTCCAGCAGGACTCTAACAGCCGTTGGTCTTACCAGAGAGTCTGGGAGGAGATCAGCATGGATTTTATTGACGGGTTGCCGCGATCAGAGGGTTACAGTTCTATACTAGTGGTGGTCGATCGGCTTAGCAAATATGCCCATTTCATACCCTTCAGGCATCCGTACACTGCAGTTACGGTGGCAGCAGCTTTTATGAAGGAGGTGGTTCGCTTGCACGGTTTTCCCGCCTCCATAGTGTCAGACCGTGATAAGGTGTTCATTAGCAGTTTCTGGCAGGAGTTATTCAAGGTGCAGGGGACCAAGCTGCGGAGGAGCACCGCCTATCACCCACAGACGGATGGTCAGACAGAGGTGGTGAATAGGAGTGTGGAAACCTACCTGAGGTGTTTCGCGTCAGATGCGCCGAAGCAGTGGGCCAGATGGCTGGCATGGGCAGAATATTGATACAACACCTCGTACCACTCGGCAGCATAGAGCACTCCTTTTCGGATCCTATACGGTCGGGACCCGCCCCAGTTGATATACTACAGTCGAGGGGCCACGTCGGTGTCACAGGTAGAGGAGCATTTGACTGATAGGGACAAATACCTGGAGGAGTTGAAGAAACACCTGTTGAGAGCCCAGCAGATTATGAAGACCAAGGCTGATGCACACCGGAGAGATGAGCAGTTTGCGGTGGGAGACCGGGTTTACCTGAATCTCCGACCTTACAGACAGAGGACCTTGGCCCGTCGGAGCAATGAGAAGCTAGCAACCCGCTACTATGGACCCTTCGAGGTGACAGCTCAGATCGGAAAGGTGGCATATCGTCTGCAGTTGCCGGTCACCTCCAATATTCACCCGGTGTTTCACGTATCGCAGTTGAGAAGGCCATTGGGGATTACACACTATCACCCACCTTGCCACCCACTTTAACAGAGGACATGGAGGTGCTTTTGGAGCCTCAGGAGCTGACAGGGATCCGGCAGGCTACAGACGGGACACAGGAGGTGCGCATTCGCTGGCGGGGCCTACCAGACTGTGATGCTACATGGGAATCGGCCACAGTGATCTGCAACCAATTTCCGAAATTCCACCTTGAGAAAAGGTGGCACTTTTGGGGGGGAGTAATGATGCGGCTCGGCTAGTCCAAGAGGCGGGCCGTACGGATGTGGAGGGGGCTCTGGTTCGGGTCTATCAACGAAGGGGGCGACTTGGGTCCACCACGGACCCGGTCCTAAACTTGTAATTCCGCAAGAGAATGGGAGGGCTAAAGGGTAATTCAACATTTGCTAATCCCTCCCCTAATAAAGGGGCCGGCCGGCCCTAGCTGGGTTTTTATCGAAGAATTGACAAAGGTATTATTATTTTCTTAGAACCCTAGTGTAATCCTCTTGCTAATTACTTTCTCGTTTCCTTAAATCTATTATTCTAGGAATTAATTAGTATTTTCATATCAGTTCTTCGTCATTTAAACCCTAGATTAGGAAGTCCAAAGCCATAAAAATCCCACCTTTGATCCCCACAAAAAGCCCTAATCGTATCAGATTGCCACAAAATATCTGCTTGATATGCGCACCGACTATTTTACTTTACGCACATACTACTTATTTACAAGTTTGCCTTTTTAAAGAACGTAGCATCTCTTGAAAGGCGACTCGGGCCTCTCTCTCTCTTTGCTCTCTCTCACTCTTACGCTAGATGGTCGAGGCGAGTTTGGCGAGGCAGGAGGTGAGTTCGCGATGAGGTGAGTTCAATTTTTTCATCTTTCCTTTGCCCTTTTTCTTCCTTTTTCAGCAATTTTTTCTTGGTTCTGCCTCTTCTTCGTCTGATTCTTCATCATTTTCAAGCCGAAATCTCAGGGTTTTCTCCTCTCGTTTAACCGAGCTTTCTATGTAACCTATTGATTCACGAAATTTTTTCTGGTTTTTAGAGAATTTTTATTTAATTACACATTCTTCTTCCTCCGTCTTCGACCGGTACTGAACGGTTTCGGTCAGTTTCGGTCGGTATCGGCCGATATTGAAACTAACCATTGGTTTCGGTATCATCAACTACCGATACCGATACGATACGACCGATACCTAATGGTATCGGCCGGTACCTCAAACCCTGATGTAATCTTCTTGTTTGGGGACCTATGTGGTGAAAGCTTGCTTACAGTTCATTCTTAAAATATTCTGCTAGCACCTAAAGATGAAGTCCATAGAGGATATAGAGTTAGATGCTTAGAATCTTGGATGTCAGCACCAGTGAATAATGCATATCCTCTCCAGTTATCCAGTATTTTCATCTTAGTTCAATTATTTAAGAATGTGTTTGGTGCTTTTACTTTCCAAATGTAATAATTAGTTAATAAAAAATTTTATCTGTGTTGCTTGTTGAGGAAATGCTGGAAGATCTGAGATTGCAATTTTTTTGCAACAACTTACGCTTGATATATTTAAATGGGCAATTTTTAGATTTAGGGTATTTTTTAGAAATAATATCAAATTTCGACCAAAAAAAATTTATTCTCAAAAATCGACCAAGTTTCGCCACGTCAGCGGCTAGTGTGGATAATACCGCACTTGGCAAGTGCGGCATTTTTGGCCGCACTTGGCAAGTGCGGTATTTTTGGCCGCACTTGGCAAGTGCGGCCAAAAATGCTGAGGCCTATACTTGCCAAAATATGCCAACTAAAGCACTAAGGCAGTTGAGCGCTTTTTTTGGCCGCACTTGGCAAGTGCGGCCAAAAATGCCGCACTTGCCAAGTGCGGTATTGTCCAATCTGCGGCTCCTCGCCGCTGACGTGGCGAAACTTGGTCGATTTTTGAGAATAAATTTTTTTTGGGTCGAAAATGGATATTATTTCTAAAAATTATCCTAAATCTAAAAATTACCCTATTTAAATATATTGCGGACCCGTCTCGTCTCATCCCATATTAGGCAGTGGGGTGTGACAATATATAAGTGTTGGGTAGTGAAGAAATGCATAGAAACATCTAGTTTTTTTAAGCGTATAATGTGATTCTATTCCCTTGCAAATACATGAGTTCTAATGAATAATCTTGATATTAAAACATGGTTAGGCATTAAACCATGGATCTGATACCATGTGAGATAGGACTTAGTTGAGAAGGGTTAGAGAAGTTTGTTAATTTACCTCTCTCTTTCATATATTATTAATATATAGGATTCATGTTTTGCACATACCACCTCATACTATCATATATTCTCACGTTATGCCATCCCTTGATAATATTCATATTAATGTATTTAATGTGACAAAATCAGGAATGACAATCAGGTGTTTGGAAACATGATCATACGAATTGTGTAGCCTCCTATAACAAATAGTTTCATCTTATATGCTGATTTCATATTATTAGTTAGATATCACTAATGATTGCTTTTGTGTCCTCTCTCATAAGTAGTCTTCTTTTAATTTCTATTGTGGGTCTGTTACAATATCTTAATAGCTTTATCCACTGTGCACACTTGGTGAATGTTGTAGTTCGTGTGTGCATCAGATGTCATAGTCTCATTTAAATCCCCCCCCCCCCAACCAACAACAAAAAACAAATATTTCTTTTCCCCCACAAGAAATAATGTTTTGGCAATTAGTGATTTTTTTAATCATGATTCAATTTTAACAAATGCAGTGTTAAGTCATTTTTATATTTTCCCCCTAAGTTTGATCATAATTAATTATATCGACCACTATGTTGCTCGACGCTTCTAGGTGAAAATGTTGAACCGTCGGAACTCGAGGAAGCCGCTATGAGGAGCAGTTTCATCCAACAAATTGTGGTCATTGGTCAGGTAATGGGAAGTAGAAAACAAATACTCATCTCATTATTCTGCTTGTCTCTCCCTTGATCTTGGGAAATTGTGATTAGTGTAATTGCATGAGGATGAACTACAAAAATGAAATTCTATTTTCAGCTTACTATTTCTAAATTAGAGAACTGGAAACGAGAAAAATCAATCTGTATATCAGATACGAGGATAAATCTCGTGCACATTCCACAAGTTGCTACTTGCTGAAGTTCTACTTGAAGCTTTGGATTTTTCAATGTTCATTACTTTTTAATTTGAAGCTTGACTCTGGGGTTCATGTAGGCCGCTTCAATAATAGAGAATTAAATATTACAGCTGCATGGGCGAGCATGAATCGTAAGTGCTTCAAAGGCAACCCCACAAGAGTACAACAACATGAAAGAAAAATCCATTAAGGATTAGCAGTGTTGCAAGGCCTGGTCCATGAAGATAAATCCCAAATTCAATCATTTAAACGGATTGCGGCCGTTTGCTTTTTATTATAGTAACGTACACGAAGGAGACATTAATTATGATTGCATTTTAAATGGAAGACTCCTTAGTTTTTAGGGGGAATAAGTTACTGGAGTCAAAAACTAAAAACAATGGTGTTCTGGACCATTCTTCCTTGTTTTGCTCTTTTCCTGCTCGCAGTTTTATGTATTCTTATTTGAGCACAAGTAAATTCATTTTCTACAGATCAAAAGATGTTTTGGTCTTGCATATCCATGCCTCTTTCATCGTGGTGTATCTTGCTACATGTATCTTTAGAACTGGGGCATGAGAGTTATGTGTCTATGAGCTTCGGTTCTATTTCTTGATCCTGTATGCTGCTTAAGTCTTAATATGTTGTATTCTGCTTAAGTCTATGAGCTTCGGTTCTATTTCTTGATCCTGTATGCTGCTTAAGTCTTAATATGTTGTATTCTGGTTAATATTTCTTTCCCACTACAGTATATGTTATATGATATTTTTTTAAAATTGCTTAAATTGGTGATCTTGTTGGTCTCCTCACTTAAATCTACTATGATGTTTGTATATGGATTTATAATCGAAGTGTAGACTACATATTATTCCCCTCTAAAATTCACTTACGCACACACACATATAAATAAAATATTAGATATCATATGTCATTTGACATATGAGGAAATTTCCCCTTACTGCACACACACAATCCTCTTTCATTTAGCAATTGGATGATGGACACTATGTACGTTGATCTCCATATTTTTAAACATGGATACAATTAATATTATGAAATGTTCATGGTCTAGATTTCACATCGGGTGGGTGAAAATTTAACAATTTATTAACATATCATTTTCAACCTTTAGATGTATGGTCAATAGTATGAGATCAGATGATCCCATTGGCCCAGTGTTAGGAGTTATCCAATCCAATGTGGAGGTCAAGAGTTTTGAGTCTTGGTGCGTGTTGGATCCTTGGGATGGCAAGTAAAACACTAGGAGGGGTTTGAATAGTATCCTCTAGAAATTTTTGCCTAAGATTTCAATAAGAATTACCTAATTGAATCTTAATCAACTATACTACTTGCAAATAATAATAATCAAGATATGATACGGAAGCTTAAATATTTGTAGGAGTATAAATCATACAACAGAAAGAGATAGAGAATATAAAAAATGCAAACCAATCAAAACAATCGCAAACACAATGATTTATCCTAGTTTAGCTACCCCGTGACCTACCCCGTGACCTACATCCCATCACTGAATCCCACTCGGGCTTTAATCCACTATTCAACGAATAGCACAACGCATCCACTTCATCAAAAGCCAATGAATAGAGCAAACACCTCTCCACCGAGAGCAACAACTCTCAAACTTGAGAACAACACCAACATCTATCCTCTTGAGGGAACCACCGCACACTTAAGTTTACACTTCAAAGCAATGAGTTACAATCTTCCCTAAGCCTTGAAGTTGAATCTTGTGAATATAAGTGTGGCTTGGAAAACGGGTTTCTACTCTATAGAATTGATCTTTTTGAGAGAGTAGAAGGAAAGCTCAAAAGATTGGAGAAAGAGAGCTACAGCTTTGTGTGGCTTGGAAAACGGGTTTCTACTCTATAGAATTGATCTTTTTGAGAGAGTAGAAGGAAAGCTCAAAAGATTGGAGAAAGAGAGCTACAGCTTTGTGTGGTTTTTGGCTTTTCCATTTTCATTTTCCATTTCTTTTTAATTACATTGCTTCATTAATCTTACCCAAATGACCTAAGGTCACTATATATATACACACACACTATTCATAACCCGTGCTCGTGGGCACGGTTCATTTAAGATTTCCCCCGCGAAATCTTTGTTCCCCAAGAAATTATTTCTACATCCAAAATTTAAAAGAGCAACAAATTAGTGTAAAAATATTTAGCGACACAGGCACCTTCGGCGTAGGCTCCTTCAGTGCGGAACAACAAATACGGCGTTTGCGCCTTCCTCGCGGAGCAACAAATTCGGTGTGGGCGCCTTCGACGCGGAACAACAAATACTGTACCGAACAAAACATTCGACACGGTGCAACAAATACGGGACGGACGCCTTCGGCACGGAACAACAAATTCGGCGTAAAACAAATTCGGTGCGGGCACATTCGGCGTGGAACAACAAATTCGGCGCGGAACATCACGCAAGCGCCTTTGGCGCGGAACAACAAATACGGCGCGGGCGCCTTTGGCACGTAACAACAAATTAGCGTAAAAAATTTAGCGGAACAACAAATTTGACATTAAACAATAATTTCGGCGCGGGCGCGTTCGACACGGAACACCATATTCGGCGCTGGCGCCTTCGGCGCAAAACAACAAATCAGTGTTAAAAATTTAGCGGATGTCGTCGGCACGGGTGCTGTTGGCGCGGAACAACAAAACTCGGTGTTTTTTGGTGACGATATTAACTTCAATTTTTTTCGCTAGTTTGTTTCACTGAATTTTTTAAGCTAATTTTTTTACTTTGTTTAATTTAATGGATCATTTTTCTCAACAATCTTTTCCAAGACACTTTTAATTTCAAAGTTTTGGTTCCCAAGACACTTTTCCCCCAAAATTTTAATCTGCGCAATCTTTTCCAATACACTTTTAATTTCAAAGTTTTGGTTCTCAAGACACTTTTCCCCCCAAAATTTAAGTTTTCCCACTAAAATTTTCACGAAATTCAATCTCATCCATTGATTTACCAAGATCAAATCTCAGCCGCTCTTTATCTTATCCTAGTCAGCCTTAGAATTCAAAAAAGTTTGTCAAATGTATAATAGAAATATATATGGGGAAAAGCTGGTTGAGAACATACACAAAAATCCTTCCCAACGGCTAGTTGCGTAAACTGCAACATCTAGTTCTAGTCAACTAATGTTCTTGTCCTAATTGATTACGTCATAGCTAGTCGACTGGTCGATATACTCTAATCGACTGGAAAATACAAAGTACACGGTCATTGCATCTGTCATTGAGCTGGTCGACTAGAGTATATCACATGTTTGACTAATCAATAAATTAGTCGACTAGTCCTTTATACTCTGGTCGATTAATTCCTCAACCAAACAACGGTTAGAACATGTATCAGTTCTAGTCAATTGGGAGATTGTTATGGTCAATTAGTACAGAATTCTATTGTTTGGTTATGAAAATAGGTTTTTATGCATCAATTAATTCTAGTTGTTTGCCTAAGGTTTCATGTCTGTATGTGTAACATCTTCAAGGCTTTAATAAGAATCTTAATGACAAAAATAAAATGATACAACAAATTACATAATTTGTCTTCATGAGCTTGATTTGTTGTAGACATGATCATCATCTTATTATAGAATCCATCCGATTCAATTCTTTACCTTAAAGTCACACCACCGTCTATTGTGTGTCAAGGTTGCTTTGAGATGATTATCGTTTTTGCTTGAGCAATCATGATCATATTATACTTGGTCTAATTTAACATGTCACGCGTAATGAAATTCATTAGATCACAAAATAATGTTTGCTCATCATCAAAATAGGTATTGGGGAATCCATACTCAACATTCTACATGTTTTTATGATGGTAAACATATCAATCAAAATCAAGAAGTTTTATTAACTTTAAACAAAATTAAATTTTTACTCCCCTTGAATTGATGCATCGTCTTGATCTTGATGATGTCCCTTGAATTTCATTCTCCCCCTTTTGTCATCACAAAAAGTTAGGAGTCCAAGTGACAATGACATCGCTCCCTCTTTTATTCTTGAGAGTTGCATGTCTCAAAACATGCATGATCCCCCTATCATATAGGATACCTGAAAATAAGAGATCAGAGCTTGTATCATATTACTTTTGGGTCATTAGGGTTTGTCATGGGGGTTTCAACTTTAATATGATCTTATCAAAGACTATCAAATTAAATTTTAATTTAATTCTATTCAAATTTAACTTGGGTATCGACAAGATAGACATATAAGCATGGATATCCTAACGTAATGGGTTCAAAGTTAATAATCTAATATGAACCTAAATTCATTTTGGATTTGTTTTTTTAGCATGCGTATGCATATGTTTTCTAGTGTGATGCACAGTATTCATAAAATGATTAACATATGCATTATTACCAATTTGATATGCATTGTTACCAATTTGATCCAAATTCATTGGAATCCAAAACGTGTGTATCATGCAATTTATGCTTAAAAATGAAATTCCTTTTAAAAACACAATCTTTAGCATGATGCACAATATGTGGTTTTTCCAAATGCTTAGAATGAAATTTATTACGGTCATTGGATCTATCACTCTTATTGCATGCAAATTTATTATACATAAAAGCATATTTTACCTTTTATTAGCAACAACTCACATGATTCTTTTTATTTTAAAATTTTAATATTAAGCTTAGATTTAGAATCATGCTTACATGAAAAAGTTGTGCTTAATCTAATATTTCTCTTAATAAAATTATCACACTTAAGAACAAGTTCTTTATGCTTCAATTTATTCAAATATATATCATTAACAAGCATATCAGTTCTAGTATTAAAATCTTTACAATCAATCATGTGCAAAGAAGTTTTCGTTCAAAATTTTATTTTTAAAACTAAACTTTGCACTGATCAATAGCATCATTTAGTTTTGAGAGAGAAATAGTATGCACATTGCTCAAATATCATAATCATACAATAATGTATCATTTTTAGCTTTTAAACACTCATGGTCAAGCATTTAAGCACTATGTTTATCTTTTAATAAGACATGATCCATTTCCAAAGATTTAAACTTTCTTTTTAAAGATTTATATAAAACATTAATTCTCATGCATTATTAACAACTTATTGAAATCATCATTATCGGAGTTCGGAAGTACCTCATCAATTTTTGCCATTAAGCACATGTTTGCCCCTACATATTTTTCTTTTAAAGATGAAGCCTTGTATGGTGACTCCTCGTGCTCCATAATCATGTCATAGCTGGTTCGCTGTTTTGTGCCCCTGACACGTGAATTTAAATTTCTTTATTTAAAGAAGAAAGCAAAATTATCATTATATTGTCATTGAGAGTGACTATTTGTTTTTCTTTATTTGACCACTTTGATATGGTACATAATGTAGTAATTTATTCGATTCTTTCATTGATTGTAGGGGAAGTTATTGAACATTGGAGGTCTCATTGGATCTTGTCCTTCGGGAAATGTGTTGCTTGTTGACACCGTCCAAAACCAAGCTCTGATACCAACTGTTAGATCCCTGAGATTGCAAGTAGAACACTAGGAGTGTGTGAATTGCGTTTATGAAATTTAAAACAAATGCTATAAAAATTTCCTCCTAAGATTTTAATAAGAGTACCTAATTGAATCTTAATCAATAATACTAATACAAATAATAATAATCAAGATAAGATGCTAAAGCTTAAATATTTGCATGAGTAATGAGTAATGTAACGCCCCCATGTCTGGGTGTCGTTACATTTTTCATTTTTTATGCAGGTCATGCACAGTGAAAGAAATATAGTAGTAAACAGAAAATTTTATAAATGAAAACATTCTTGATTCATCCTTCGAGAGGGTACAAAAGCATATTGTAATGGGCCCCATTTTCTTGTCCCCCTCCTTTTTCTCTCTTTTCTTTTATTTCCCGGCCCACTCGACAAGAGCCCAAGCCCGGGCTCCTTATTTCGCTCGCGCCTCTCTCTCTCGTTCTCACATCAGCCCGAGCCCGCTAGGGCTTTGACACGAGCGATAACTCATTTCCCTCCTCTCTCGTTGCCCCTTCGTTCAACGAGAGCCCTAGACCTTACCTCTCGTATGATGCGCCATGAACCAGCGCCCCTTCTCGTCCTTCTCATGCAACAGACGCAATGCCCTACCAGGCCCTTCCGAACTATCATTCCTTGCTTCAATGACGCGTGTCCTCTCTACGGGTCCTCCGACTTCTATAAGTCTTCTCCTCTTCTCTTTCTTCATACCTACATGAAAACGGGAAGTTTCTTCATTTTTCTGGGTTTTTTCGATCGTATTTATTCGGCTTTTGGGGTTTCTTGCAGCGGTTCCTTGGATCTTGATGTGGGCTTTCGGTTATTTGATTTTCTTTGGTTCTTCGGCAATACTACGGTAGACTCTATCCCCTACTCTGCACTTTAATTTCAAATCTTGCCTCCATAGATCTGAGATGAAATCATTGGTATTTATGCAAAAATTTGGATTTTTAACTAGTACGGGAGGGGATGATTTGGGAGATAAGTTAGGGTTCGTTTTCCAGCGATTATTTTGTGGGGTAGGTTCCCTTGCCTGCTTGCTGTGGGGTCCTGTGGTCTCGGTGTTAGGCTTGTTGGGTTTAGCATGTCCCTTGCTTGCTGTTTTGGGGTTCAGTGGCTTTCTTTGCTTGCTGTGTTGGGGTTTGACCTGTCCCTTGCTTGATGTATTGGGTTCCTGGGTTGTTGGGTTCGGCTGACCTTTTCTGCTTGTTGTTTGGGTTTGGTTGGTCTCCTAGCTAGCTGTTTTGGGTTTCGGTGTAGACTACTTGGGATCTGGGCTCCGTTCCCGCGCTATCTTGTTCGTTAGCCCTTGGTTCCTTGTTAGAAACCCTGTGGATTTTACCGCAAACTTGGGTTCCCCGCTGTGTGATGAAAGACCTCAAATATGAACCCTCTGATAGGAATTTTCAAAAATACTTAAAATTTCCGGTTTCAGTTCCCTTTTTAAATAGATATTGTTGCATCTATTGTCTAGTTGTGTGTCTATTTCAGTTATCATTTGTTGAGCTTAAAACTGATAGTTAGCATGGAATATTCCCTTTGGGAAGTTGTTTCTTATGCATGCGGAAAGTTTAATGTTATGTTAAATTGTGTAGTCCATGGGATGGTACTCGTGATATCACTGATAATGCATGGCTGGTGGATTTGAGAATTGGCTCATGACATGTTTGGTTACTACTGCATGTATGACAATGGACCCCTGACTACGTAGTTTAAATGATGTTAAACTTAGGCTATATCACGACACTAAACTGTTAACTAAACAACTTTACATGACTCGATGGGGTTTTGGGGAAACTTATGATTCAAGGAGTGCTAGAGCGATTGGAACCTGTCTTTCGGTCCGTATCTGGGAGGACGTCCGTCTATGGGTCATGAGTCCTTGTTACTCGGCCCGGGTAGCATCCCGCGGTCCAAGGTCTTCGGGTTGCACATCACGCTCTCTGTTATAAGTCACGACCTAGGATTGATTCACATTAGTAAATACAACCTTGTAGTGATGGATGCCATTAAAATGATCATAATATGTTACATATTTGGATCGTACCATCATAACTGTTACTATTATGTCTCCTTATTGTGCATCGTTATTATTTATGTCGTTCAGTTAGATATTGTCAACTCTATTGAGATATGATACGACTTATGTTGTCCCATTAGATGACGCACATGATTATACGGAGGGCGCCTGAGTACGAGGGGTCCAAGCTTCCAGTGCAGGGCGTTGAGCTTTAAGGGCTGGTTTGGGGTGTGTTTTGATAGTCTCAATTCCATATATTTACGTTTCAGTTGTAGAGTGAAATTGTATTGTTATTTCCTTGTTCAGAACTTTGTAAACATGTTATGAAGTAATGTATGAGTATCTTTATTTTCTGTTTTGCTCTCCTTGTTTTCATTGGTACCCGCAAGACCTTCATGTAACTGTATAAATGTGACAGCACCCGGGCACAGGGCGTTACACATATACTCAAAAGGACTACTAGTCTCTCACACTGACAACAAAAGAAGACTTACTTGAAGAATTTAAATAAAATTCTCCTTGCTGATACTAGCTCAGAAGTTTGCACTCTCTACTGGAAATTTCGACTCATTTCCCACTCCTTGTACACTGGAGCCTCCTCGTAAACTGATTCGTCACCTGTTGAAAATTATTTAAAAGAGACAATGAAGTAGACGATATTTACAATAAACTAACAATTATAACTTTACATGCAACCCTACTCCTAACAGGACAACAATTAGACACTGATATAAGTCTATCTAACTAAAGTATTTCACTATCAATTTACTCACACAGTAAAGGGAAAGAGTGAACTGAAGAACCACCCCGGTCCACTAGCAAGCTCACAAAATTTTTAAAAGAGACAATGAAGTAGACGATATTTACACTAAACTAACAATTATAATTTTACATGCAACCCTACTCCTAACAGGACAGCAATTAAACACTGATATAAGTCTATCTAACTAAAGCATTTCAATATCAATTTACTCACACTGTAAAGGGAAAGAATGAACTGAAGAACCACCCCGGTCCACTAGCAAGCTCACAAATGCCTTAATTTCATGGTCTAATGAAATCAATAGACAACCCAATCAAATCATTACAATTCCGTCAATGATCATGGTCTCATTCACTCTTCCTATCTTTAATTTTGAGTTCCCAAGCCCCATGTGTCATTCTATCTATTTTAATTCCTTTTTCAGTTACTCTAGTTCTATACTTTCTACTCTATGTAAAAAAGAATTGTGCACAAAACTATAATGTCTATAGCAACAGATCCAATGTATCAATATTCCACAAAAATAACTTTATTTGCACAATTCTAAATACAAAGTTTATCTTCTAACAATAACAATTTTACCAATTAAGTTCTATAGTAAAGAAACTCCATTCAATATGCTCCAAAACATTCAAATCTTTCAAAAATTAAAAACTGAAATTAAATCATTTTTAAAAGTATTTTGTTAGCTTTAGAATCAGATTTATATTAATAGGCATCCATGATTGGTTTTTAGGATCTACCATGCTCAAGGAAACTTTTCCAAAAATATGAAAATAGATGCAGAACTGAAAGTGGACTGAAACTGAACTGAAAATACAGTAAACCACGGAATTGAAAGTTCTATTTAAAATTATTTAAAATCCCACAAAATCAGTTCTATATACCACAGTACTCACTGAACTGAAAGTCTTAATTAAAATTAATCATCATATAGTGGACTGTACACCCACAGGGGAAGAACAGCCAAGAAACAAACATCCGCAAGACAGAAACAGTCAGCAGGAACAAAGAAATAGCAGGAGAACATAGCCACCGGCACAGACCGCAAGGAAGAACACAACCGAACAGCCGACTGGAGGGGAAACCCCGACGACCGACCCTAAAACACCAAAAACCCCAAATCAATATTACGGAGCTGCGGCAAAGTTGCCACCTTGCTTGTAGGATGCTATATTCAACATAAGAGAAGAAATCCCTTTTGTATTATATTGAATCATCATCTCCTTACGTTAAAAGAAAATGTGAAATCCTAATTTCCAAAATAACCCAAAGCATGAAATGAAATAATTGGAGTTTAGAGCAAATAGGGTTTACTGTGCACCGTAGAAGCAACCCGAAAGCTCCCAAGAAACCCTAAATCAAATTGAACTAAATCGGACAATTTCGAAGAGACCCCTAATTTTTTTACATGAATCAAAACCCGTAAGCGTTAGAGATTAAATAGGAAAAATCAAACCGTGAGATCGGCGAAAAGTTTTCACAACAGTGGCTACGAATTGAAGTCGATAGGGTTAGGGTGTAACACCCCAGAAACATGTGTCATCACATTCTCAATAATTTTGCAGGTCTTGCAGATACCAGTGAAGTCAATATAGTTTAAACAAGAAATATTTGCAAAAAAGATAAAAAAATATACTCATTTTATTTCCAACCTTAAAATATTACATTGTTTATGCAACAACGAAACTACATCTCAACTAAAAATTATACTGAAAGAAAAATCGACTAAGAAAAGATCACCTCTCCTGGTAACACAAGAAACTTAGAAATTTGCGTCCTCAACAGGAAAATCAGACTCCTCGTATTAAGGAGCATCTTCTTCAAGCTGTGTCACCTGATGGAATTGAACTAACATTAATAAAGTAGATTAAATCCATATTAAACAGTTAATTAATTTATTTTGCAGGAAGTTAAAGACTCATACAGAACTGTAAAGGAAACTACTGCCCTGTCGTGATTTTAAGTAATGGTAAGGATCAAGCAACTAACCTAAAAAATCATTGTGTCATTTATAAGAGGAGAGCACAATGTGCAACATGAATTCCACCTTGAACCGCGGGGTGCTACACCAGGCCGAGTATAAAGGTCAAATTGTACCAAGAACTCAGGATCCATAAAAGGAAATCCTCTCAGATATGGGTCATAATTATGGCTTCAATCCTTCCCGCACTCTCTCAATTATAAGTTACCCCATATCAGTGATGTCAATTGTAGTTGTTCAAGTTCTAGGGTGTCAAGTATCATGTTCATGTAGTTGTCCCCTAAATTAAATAATTAGAGAGTTATGCAAATCTACGTTCAGGATTGTCATGTCTCGTGCAAGATAAACAGGCGTACCAATATTTTCGTATAATCTCATTGCATAACTTCTAATTATGTAATCTAGTATAGCTAACAACTTAGACTTCAATCTTTAACATGTCCGAA
The DNA here is from genome assembly GCA_030789695.1 of Scilla litardierei. Classification (NCBI taxonomy): domain Eukaryota; kingdom Viridiplantae; phylum Streptophyta; class Magnoliopsida; order Asparagales; family Asparagaceae; genus Scilla; species Scilla litardierei. Next base: position 30,803,306 of record CM061138.1, read on the forward strand.
CTCAGAATCAAAAGCATAATATTTTAGCGACTATAGCTAACAATTCTAGAAGCACATTTAACTGCGTAAATTATAAATAAATAAGGAAAACGATGAAAATAATAAGAAAAAAAAAATTAAAAGAAAACTTAATAGATCGGATTCATGTTTGGCACCATTAATGGGTTGTGGTCTACCTGCCTAGAAGGGTTGCTCGGCCCAAAGAACGCATAAAAATGGAGTACCAATGGAGTACCAATTTAGTCCGTAAACATATAGATTTTTTCCTCCATCATAACTGAACTTATTTGCTAAAGGAAAATGCAAAACAGGAGATAATTCTTCAAGTAAATAGTTCACAGGACAACATACATGGACACCAAGTAAACTGGTATATTACACCAAGCAATCAGTTAACACACAACAGCGAGAATCCTGTCCCGAAACAGCAGGCAACATGACCTGATCATCTAAGCAAAACAGGTAAAAACCAGCAATCATAAGGGCAGATATGTAGAACTCTCACTAGCAAGCAAAACGGCATATAACAGAAGCAGTCAGAACATATGTATATTCAGCAAACAGACATGTATGTAACAATAAACTAAATCTGAAGGCAGATCAGCAAGCAAAAGGGTTCAAATATTGTATGTATACGGGTCCCATTCAATAAGCAAAACTAATCATTCACAAGCAAACTGAAATATTCCAACATGCAGAAAAAAAAGATCATCAAACAAACAAAAACTGAACATCCTAACATGCAGCCGTATGGATCATCCGACAAAAAAAATAGACTAGCAAAAACCCTAGACGTGCCTTCCCCTCGGCGGCCGACCACGACTAGATATTAACGCAAGGGTCCAAAACGAAAACAGCAAACAACTGCTAAGGTGTCGTGCAAACCAGGGGTTGGTGCCAAAAGTATTCATCGGGCAGTAGTCCCCTCAAGAAAAATCCATGAATCTTCACGTCTTTTCAAAAAAATAAACAATTAAAAGCTTAATAGGGTTCGAATCTACCTGAATCGAAATCTGTGAAAGAAAAATAATAGATCCGAAGCCAACAGAGCAAATCTGTAAATCTCAGAGCTATCCGAAACCAAAGGAGCAAACATCGAAGCCCCCAAGAGCAGATCGAAACCTCAGAAGAAAAAATCGAAAGTTTTTGGAGAGATGATTTTCGTGTATCAAAACCCTAGAAACATCTCATATAAATAAGAGAGAAGAGAGGGGAAAGATCTTATCACGCAAGGAATCGTGAACCCGAAATCATCGGGATCTCTTGCGAAGGAATCGCGCGTCATCAAATAAGATGGGGTTTCAAAAACCCTAACAATCGTCGCTGGGTTGCCGCCGCTCACGAGAGGATCGAACAAGAGGGCGCATCGGGGGTTTCGTTGGGCTCGGACGAATAAATCGGATGAGAGAAGTTGGACAGCTCGCTGCTGTCGAGTGAAAGGAACGAAATGAAAGAATGATCGGGGGTTGCGTTTGTTGTGTGCGTGAGTGTGAGGTGAGATGTGTGGAAAAAAAGTTAAGTTTTTTAAGTTTAAGGGGAAAAAGTAAGTTGGACCTCTCTCTCTCTCTCTCTCTCTCTCTCTCTCTCTCTCTCTCAAGTCATTACATGTGCCCTTAAGTTACGGATCATTTAAAATATCCCCAAATTTTGAATCCCAAAAAATTTCACCCAGTTGTTTTCCTCCAAAAAATCTCACCACCTTTCAAAAAATATTCAATTAGGACTAATTATTTTTCTTTTAAAAAATTTCCTTTATAAATTTCATCCTAAAAAATTACACTCATCCATGTACGGTAAAAATAACACTAATAACAACTTCAATATAAAATCTCAACCCTAACTTCAAAGAAGTTTGCATACAAAAATTAAAAATTCATGTTGCTAACTTCAAATTTTGATCAAAGTCTGTATACATGCATGCTTGCTTGCATTCCCCACTCATGCATGCATGCATATAGTCCAGACTCCCAAAGTTGATTTTAGCTCTAGGAATGCATGATTTTCTCCTGGGCATGTGTGCATGTGGGCCCTACAGTGTCATCTTTCTCTCAAAATGTTCTAAAGCTTTTATTTTCATCTCTTGATTTTATATGATGAAATCTGAACCGTCATTCTACCAATCATTTTGTTCTAATCAACAAACCAATTTAAAAATAACCCTCTTCTGTATAATAGATATTATGATATATATGCCATGTGACTACAAGTGTCATCTAATGCCTAAAATAGTTCACTCTCTACTATTTTTAGAGGATCTGCCTCATTAATTTCGTTATTCATTTTCTAAAATCCTAAACACATCAAATATAGAGTGAACCTAAAGCTTGTTTATTTGTCAATTTATGAGTGATTAAAGTTCTGTTGAGTAAAACCATTAATTTTTCAAAGAGTGGACCATTTAGTAAAAAAAATTTGGGTTTACTTGATATTTTGTGTTATGGGATTTTAGAATATGAAGATCAAAATGAACAGAGTCTATCCTCAAAAATATTGGGGAGTGGACTTTTAAATAACAACATAGAACGAAGTGATTGTATGGCATATGATACCCATTTTATCATGTTTTTGTGTTTGTGTTGACTTCCTATTTGGGAGATGTGTCGTTCAACATAAGGGTTGGGGGGGTATCTGCATTATTGAAGCTTTTGAAAGGAGGCTATCTCAACAATGTGTGTATGTATGTACATACAAATGTGTAAATACCTACAAACATATGTATGTACATATTGCATCAAGAAACTCTTGCGGGTAAATTAATCCATCAACATGTGCCTCTCTCCTTCTTAACGTGTGCCTCTCTTTTTGCTTCGTGTGGTTGTCTTTAGTTAGTCGACCTGATGCGGATGCAACCGCATCCACAGGCCAAGGGACGGAGCGCATAAGCCAAGAGGCGGGCCGGGTCGTGACTTACTTCAAGAGGAGGAAGCGGCTCAACCCATGAGGGATTATCTTGTTCACATTTGCCTACGGAGGGCGTTTTAGTCTATTACTTTCAGATCTGGAGTTCTCCTCTTCTTTTTATAATTAGGGCTAGCCATCTTTTGCTTTTTATGCTTAATATTGTGAAGAACAATCTAGGCGTCACCATTGACGGTTCTTAGGCTTTAATCCGTTCATTTAAAACTTGGAGAGCGAGTCTCCTCTCCTAACGAGACTCATCTCTCATACTATCATTGTTCTTCGTTGAGCGAAATAGATTTTATCCTCTTTTTTTCCATTTTCCACTAAAAATATTGCCTTTATTATTGTTTGTTGATCGTATCGTATCAAATTGGTATCAGAGCCGTGAGATACGATGGCGACCGCAACAAGATCCAAGGAAATCGACGAGAAGATTCAGTGGTTGCGCGAGGAGATCCACGGAGCGATGGAGACAATGAACGATCGAATCACTGTGGGGTTCAAAGATCATGCGCAAACTCAAGAAGACCATCAAAACAAACTGAATACGATGGAGGCGAATATTGCTCTTTTGGTCCAAACCCTAATTATTGACAAGGAGAAGGGGAAGAAACCACAAGGCGAAGCCGGGAAAGAAATCATCGACGAAACAGAGATAGAAAATCAGCAACGAAAAGCCTTAGAAGCCAAGGCGACCACCATCTTCAGCGGATCTGGACCGGAAGCAGTTCTGGTGGGCGGATCGGGGACATCAAACCCCAGAGACCCGAAGGAAGGACGGCGAACCCCCAGGGGGTTTGGTTTGATCTGGCGAACCCCCTAGGGCATCGACAGGGCACAACGGCCCTGTTTGGGGGCCGCCAGGGAGCAACGACCCCTCCCTGGGGTCGCCCAAGGGCAGCCAGCCCCTGGGACCATCCCCAGGGGTCGATGAAGGCAGGGGAGGGGCAGGCGGCCCCTCCCGTGGGCCGCGCGAGCGGGGCGAACCCCTCCTGGGGTCACCCGTGGGCGGCGAACCCCTGGGGCCATCCCCAGGGGGCGGCGAAGCCCTGGGAACATTCCCGGGGGCGACGAAGATGGGGGATGGACCGACGGGCCATTCCGTGGGGTGCGCGGCTAACGCAAGTGGGGCGGGTCCTTTTGGGGACCCACGGGAGGCATTTGCAGGCTTTTCAGGGCATTATTATGATGCAGATGGGTTTGAAAGGCCTAAGTGGCCTGATGAGGAGTACGCAGACAAAGATGGAGGCCCAACTTAGGATTGTGGACGACCAGGTCGTGGATATTCGCCTCAGGAGAGGGAGTATGAGGGAGCCACGTTGGGTAACATCAATGCAGTTCGGAGGTTGAAGAAGCTGAAAATGCCGGTGTTCGACGGCACGGATCCGTACGGATGGATCTATCGGGCAGAAAGGTACTTCCAGGTGACTGGATGGACGGAAGAGGAGGTCGTGCGAGCTATCGGCATATATTTTAAGGGAAAGGCCTTGGCGTGGTATCGTTGGCGGATAGCACGTCACACTTTCTCTACTTGGGAGGAGTTGGCGGCATACCTGCTTGACCGTTTCCAGGGGACACTTGGCGGGAATTTCTATGAGCAGTTATCAGCTCTTAGGCAGGAGGGGACTGTGATGGATTTCATCGAGAGGTTTAAGACGTTGTCTGGTATGTTGAAGGGTGTTTCAAAGGAGGTCTTGGTGTGCAATTTTATGAGAGGACTGAAGCCAACTATACGGGCTGAGTTGAGGATGCAGACCCCCAGGGACTTGGAGGACATCATCCGCCTAGCACAGAAGGAAGAGGAGAAGTAGACGGAGGAGAGGAGGATTAAGGGTACATGGGGTGCCAGAACCCACATAATCAGATACCACCAGTGTGCAGAAGGTGACTACAGGGGCCCCCGACACTAGAGGGGGAAGGCAGAGGGAGATCGTACGGTGGGATTTGGTAGGTGGATGGCGGAGGCGGAGATGAGGGAGAGACGAGCCAAGGGCTTGTGTTTCTGATGTGATGAGAAGTTCTCTCCAAGCCACAGGTGTGCGAGCAAGCTGTTGCAGATCACCATAGTTTCCGATGATGAGGTGTACTTTGAGGAGGAGCCCGAGGCTGAGACAAAGGAGAAGGAACACCCGCACCTGGCAGAGGTATCACTGAACTCTGTGGTCGAGTTTACTCCAAACCATGTCATGAAGTTATCAGTGCGACTAGCTGATACGGGGGTGACAGTGCTCATTGACAGTGGGGCCACCCACAATTTCATACCTCGGCAGATGGTGGAGCGCCATGAGTTGTAGCTCAGTACTATGGAGAATTTTACGGTGCTTTTAGGGGCCGGCAAGATGGAGGAGAGCATGGGGACGTGCAAGAGGTTGTGCTTGACCTTGCACGGAGTGCAGATAGTTGCGATTTCTTGCCTTTGGAGTTGGGTAATGTTCACGTGATATTGGGAGTGCAGTGGCTAAAGAGTTTGGAAAAAGTCAAGGTGAACTGGAAGCAGCTTAGGATGGAATTCCCGGAGGGGAATTGCACCGTTGTACTGAGGGGGGTCCCATCCTCTGTTTTTCTATAGTGTCCTTCAAGGCCATGACTCGGGCGCTGTGGAGGACATGAGAGGGATATTTGGTGGAGTTTCAGGGGATGACAACTGAGGGAGAGGGGCAGGCTGAGGAGACCCCGGCGGAGGTGGCGCAGGTACTTGAGCTGTTTCAGGGGATTTTCCAGATGCCGCAGGGACTTCCTCCACCGCGAGACCATAAGCACGCGATAGCTTTGCATGGGGGCGCAGCACCGGTAAGCGTGCATCCATATCGATATCCGCATGTGCAGAAAGATGAGATAGAGCAGATGGTACAGGAGATGCTACAAGCCGGGGTGATACAACACAGCGTGAGCCCTTTTTCTAGTCCAGTATTGCTGGTAAAGAAAAAGGATGGGAGCTGGCGGTTCTGCATAGACTACAGGGCCTTGAATAAGGAAACCGTACCCGATAGGTTTCCTATTCCTGTTATAGATGAGTTACTAGAAGAGTTACATGGGGCGGTGGTATTCTCGAAGGTGGAGCAGATCGATGGGTGAGCATGTGAGTCATTTGGAGCTGGTTTTCAGGGAGCTACAGGCACATCGGTTGTACGCAAATCGAAAGAAGTGTATGTTCGGACAGAGGCAGATTGAGTATTTAGGACATATAGTGTCGGAAACAGGAGTAGCGACAGATAGATCAAAGATAGCAGCGATGTTGGAACGGCCTCTACCGACGACATTGAGAGCACTTCGAGGATTTCTGGGCTTGACGGGGTACTACAAGAAATTTGTTAAGGGGTATAGCACCATTACTTGGCCTCTGACAGAGCAGCTGAAGGACGGGTTCCAATGGTGGGAGGCGACGACTCGGGCTTTTGAGGCGCTAAAGATAGCGATGTCGACCGCTCCAGTTCTGGCATTACCTGATTTCTGTGTACCTTTTGTGTTGGAGACGGATGCTTCAGGCTAAGAATTGGGGACGGTCCTGATGCAGGAGAGGAAACCTATAGCGTATTTTAGTCAAGTGCTATCTGCCAGGGCACGGCTGAAACCGGTATATGAGAGGGAGCTTATGGCTATTGTACTATTAATTCAAAAATGACGGCCCTATTTATTGGGAAGACACTTTGTGGTGCGGACGGATCAGCGCAGCCCGAAGTACCTATTGGAGCAGAGGTTGGTGACGGAGGAGCACCAGAGATGGCTTTCTAAGCTGGTGGGTTACCGCTTCGATATTGAGTATAAGCCGGGATTGGAGAACAAGGCGGCGGATGCACTGTCTCGGTGGGATGGGGAAGTACAGTTGCAGGCTCTATCCTGACCTATGTGGTTGGATTGGGGGCCAATGTTGCAGGAGATGGAGTCAGACCCAGAGTTGGGACGCATTTGGGAGGCGCTGCAGAGTGGGGGTGAGGGACCAATATACGTTGCAGGGACAACGGTTGCTCTATCACGGGAGGTTAGTTTTGCCTTGGTCATCTGCATTTATACTCATGCTTTTCCAGGAGTTCCATGGATCAGCAGTAGGGGGCATTCTGCGGTACAGCGGACCTATTTGCGGATGTCTAGGGAGATCTATTGGCCCGGGATGCGTAGGGATATCGCGCAAATGGTGGCTGCGTGTGATATTTGCCAGAGGCATAAGCATGGTTCTAAAAAACTCGCCACGACGACGCCATGGCACGCCATGGCGGCTAGGCTCCACCCTCACACACCGTTAATGCCCAAGTTGGCTCTTTGAGGCGGCACGCCGTCATGACGCACCACAAAACATAAGGCACGCCTTAAAAAATAAACAACAAAATAAAAAAAGCACCCGGGTCCGCATTATAGGACTAAGAGAACCCAAACCCGACCCGTTCTCATTATTTTAGGCTTCTTTTCATCTCGTAGCCACCCGCAGTCGATTTGGGGCCTAGTGCTGTTCATCTCGCTCGCAGCAGCTGATTCGCGATGCCTTTGTCTCCAGCCGTCCTCGTCTCGCGGCGCCTTCGTCTCAATGTAGATGGAAGGCTATGAATTTGGTAGGATTTGGAAACTAATCCATCTAAGTGGAGCATAGTTTACTGTCTACCTCTATATATATTATATAATATATACACACATTTGCCGCCTTAAGGCACGCCTTGAAAAACGTCGTGGCTCTGCCAAGGCTCCTAAGGCTTGAGGCTTGACCTCGCCGCCACGACACGCCTCACGCCATTTAGAACCTTGGGCATAAGTACATGGCGATGGCGCATACGGGGTTATTACAGCCATTGGCACTACCAGAGAGGGTCTGGGAGGAGGTGATGATAGACTTCATCGACGGGCTACCATGATCGGAGGGATTCGCGATGATTTTTGTGGTGGTAGATCGCTTGAGTAAGTATGCCCATTTCACTCCATTAAAGCATCCCTACACGGCGGTATCAGTAGCGACATCATTCTGAAGGAGATTGTCAGGTTGCATGGATTTTCCAAGGCGATTGTGTCCGACGGGAACACGGTCTTCATGAGTGGACTTTGGAAGGAGCTGTTCAGGGTGCAGGGCACAGTCTTGAAGAGGAACACAACCTACCACCTTAGTCGGACGGGCAGACAGAGATGGTAAACAGGAGCTTTGAGACGTATCTTCGGTGTTTTGCCTCGGAGACCCCCCGACACTGGTACAGATGACTAGCGTGGGCAGAGTACTGGTACAATACCTCTTATCATTCATCAGCAGGTACAACACCCTTCTGGGTCTTATATGGGAGAGCCCCATCACAGTTGGTTCATTATGGGCACCAAGAGACTCCGGTGTCATAGGTGGAGGATTACATGGAGGAGCGGGACAGTATGTTGGAAGAGCTCAAGAAGCATTTGACGAGTGCGTAGCAGGTGATGGGAGCGGGACAGTATGTTAAAAGAACTCAAGAAGCATTTGACGAGTGCGCAGCAGGTGATGAAAGCTAAGGCGGATGTTCATCGTCGTGACGTGCACTTTCAGGTGGGGGATAAGGTGTACCTAAAACTACGACCATATCGTCGGAAGTCCTTAGCCCACAAGAGGAACGAGAAGCTGGCGGCACGATACTATGGGCCATTTGAGGTGGAGGCCAAGATATGGGTGGTAGCATATAGGCTGAAGCTGCCTCTCGTCCTCAATTCACCCCGTTTTTCACGTGTCACAGCTACGACATGCTATTGGAGAGCAGACAGTGTTGCCCACACTACCCTCCACACTTACAGGTGACATGGAGGTGCTGCTGGAGCCGTTGGATGTGAGGGATGTTCGTCAGGTACCAGGACGACGGCGGGAGGTGCTGATGCATTGGCAGGGGTTACCGGACTGCGATGCTACATGGGAGGAGGCTGACATGATACATCAGCAGTTTCCTGATTTCCACCATGAGGACAAAGTGGCTCTTCTACGGGAGGGTATTGATGCGGATGCAACCGCATCTATACAAGCTAAGGGACGGAGCACATGGGCCAAGAGGCAGGCCGGGTCGTGACTTACTTCAGGAGGAGGAAGCGGCTCAACCCATGAGGGAGTATCTCGTTCACATTTGCCGACGGAGGGTGTTTTAGTCTATTACTTTCAGATCTGGAGTTGTCCTCTTCTTTTTATAATTAAAGCTAGCCGTTTTTTTTTTGCTTTTTATGCTTATTATTGTGAAGAACAATCTAGGCGTCACCATTGACGGTTCTTAGGCTTTAATCCGTTCATTTAAAACTTGGAGAGCGAGTCTCCTCTCCTAATGAGACTCATCTATCATATTACCATTGTTCTTCGTTGAGCGAAATGGATTTTATCCTCTTTTTCCCATTTTTCCACTTAAAAATATTGCCTTTATTATTATTTGGTTGATCGGATCATATCATTCTCATTTATCTCTGACTCCTTATTGCATACAATGAAATAAAATAAAGAAAAAAAAGATAAGATTAACCAAAGAAAACTACCATGTATATGCAGTGATGTATACTATTTCGTCTCCCTCTCTTCAGGGTTTTGTTTATGAGATATGATGCTTTTTCGTTCTCTGTGTTCTTCCTTCTTTTTTTCTCGTTACATGTTTGTGGTCCACTTTTTCTGCTCCCTACTGTCACTATACTTCCTTTTCTGAGTCAGTTCATTGTATTTATTGTATTCTTAAACTTGTAAATGAAGTGAGGAGTTACTTTCTTGAAAGACCACCTCAAACTGCTCATAATTTTGTAGGATCAACGTCGCCTTGGTGCTTTAATAGTACCAAACTTGGAAGAAGTTCGAGTAGCAATACAATTGTCAATTCTGAGTGATGATGCTGTTGAGCTTGGAAAAGAGAAGATGATGAGTCTGTTATACGATGAATTAAGAGCATGGTAAGATGATTCTTTTTTTTTTCATGTGTCCGGTGTCTACAATTTCAATTGATTTTCTTGATTCTCGCTGTCTGCAAAAATACAATTCATTATTATGAATGTATGCCTAATCATTTGCACGTTCATGACAAAGTGCGTGTAAAGCTGCATTTTAGGTGGTGTTGCATTTGCAAAAGGTACATTTTCATTTTTAATAGATTATTCACTTGCTACAGAGACAGTCAAGACACAATAAGTAAAGGACCTTGAAATTTTGGATACTGGGATATGGCAACACAAACACACATACGGGTAGGGTATGAACACATAACGCGTACATGTACGGAATTGTGGGAGAAGTGTTTCTGGCTGATGATTAGGTAAATACCAAAGGAATTGCATAATATCTCATGGTAGAGCATCAATTCGAGTGTCTGTATGTTGTGATCTTCATATCCTAAAATGGTTAGCTACAAAATGTCATGTCGTTTAAATATATCTTAACTATAAAAATGATCGTGGTTCTTTATTATAGAAAGTCTAAATTTCCCTAAACTATCATGAATTTTATTTAATTTCTCAAAAATACCATAAACTTTCTAAGTTGTTGTAAACCCCCAAACTTTCCTCACAACTTTTTCTGAACTGCCCACCATTACTGGGCCCTTAGTTGACCTGTTATGTGACTTTTGTCCAAGAAGATGCCCCTAGGAAGGACATTGTAATCACATGCAAGTTAGTTTTATTATAATTAAACTATGGGTGAAAAAAAACATCCAAGTCTGTTGTTAACAGTGTTTGAGATAAGTTTTTAGGAAAACTAAATGTGTAGTAGGCTTAAAGTTATTCAGACGATTCGTGGTTTTTTTTTGAAAATCTGTGTAAATGTTATGTTATTTTCAAGAAATTAAGCCTTATTGAAAACACTGTTCAGGTTTCAACCAGTTGATATATGGTTGAGAGGTAACAAAATGACAATACTTGAGAAAATGTAAGTATAGGTCTTCAGATCAGAATGAATTGGGTAGATCATCCATTTGAGTTCTCCAGCATATGATTTTAACCTGATATGTTAAGTAGTTATCTAAGAAGTCACTCTAGGAACACTTAACCATGTATCTCTACTTAATGCGAAGATCAGGGGTGTTTAATTTGACCCCAATTTGGTGGTGTCATGAACGTTCTCACGTTTTTTTGATGAATCGATGGTTTGAGGAGAGGAGAGGAGAAAGATCTATGTTCCTCTCTCATACTTTATTAGTATATATTGTATCATAAGTGGATACAAGATACTACCAAATGAGTCCAAGCACAATAAGCCTAATATCCAATAGTCTATTCTAACAATTCTTAAGTTAGAGCATAGATATCTATCATGCCCAGGTTGATACAAACAGATGAGAAAACCCTAGTTGATTAGCTGAATGAGTAACAGGAATGCAAATCAGCTTCTCTGTAATAGTGTCTCTGATGAAGTGACAATCCACTTAAGTGTACTTTAGCATATCATTGAAGATAGGATTATTAGCTATATAAATAGCATCTTTGTAGTAACAGAACATTGACATTGGTTTGTCATCTTGATAACCAATCTCCTGCAGTAACGTCTTTAGCCAAATCATATCATATGATGTATAGCTCTTTATACTGCCTTTGAACTCAACCTAGATGCAACAAATCTGAATCTGAATATCCGATTTGAATGCAACTATTACCATACCGCTGTCATTAACAAACTAACAACCAAATCAACGACTGCAGTTCCTATTGTAAGGTCCCTGCCCGGTAGATGTGCAACATAAATACTAAACAATCACGTATAGTAATAAGCTTAATAACAATCAAAATAATTTGCAACGGAATAATGATAAATAAAATATTCGCAATAAAACAAGGGTAAAGAGACAAGCAAACCAGAAGAAAAGTGCAAATGCAAACACAACAATGCATCTTGTTTCGATCTCCCCGAACTACTCTGGTCCACAAGCTTGCCATTTACGATTTTTCAATATCACCTCTTGCAAACTGCAAGAGAATACCTTGCAACTTGATAGACACACTTGTCAATTGCAAACGACAATCTCAACAACACTGAGATTGAAAACCACTTTCTAAATCGAGAGCAATGCCACTTAAAACCAAAGGTAAACCTTTATAGACCAAATAAATCTATAACTCTAATAGCATTGAAGAATTGTGTATGTAGATTCAATGAAGGCTAGGAAGAGGAAGTTCTATTCTATAAGATGTGAGTAATGTAGAATAGAAATTAGGGCTTTTCTTCTTTTCTTGGCTCAAAAAGGATATATAGGATCTATGTCAATTTTGGCCAAACAAAAAGATTTTCCTTTTTCTTCTTCATCACCAATAACTGATAATTATTCTCTGCTTTTAGAGGGGCAATTTTATTAAAGAAAATTTCTAAATAACCTTTACGACAACTAGAAAACTGTTAGTTTCTCAGACTCAACTTAGCCAACTGCTAGTTGATTAGTCGACCCGAGAAGGATCATTAGTCAATGTAACGCCCCAGAAACGGGTGTTGTCATACTCTTAATAGTTTTGCAGGTCTTGCAGGTACCAGTGAAGTCAATATATTTTAAACATGAAACATTTGGGACAAGGATAAAAGTACTCATTTTATTTCAACCTTCAAATGAATTACAACGTCTAGAACAGGAATGAACTACATGGTTTAACTAAGCAATATTGAAAGAAAAGTAATAACTGAAAGAAAAGTAAAACTCTCCAGATAACACAGAAGCTCAAAAATCAGCGTCCTCAACAGGAAAATCGGACTCCTCGTATTGCGGAGCCTTCTCTTCGAGCTGGGTATCACCTGATGGAATTGAACCACCATTAATAAAGTAGATTACAAACCGTATTAAAACATTTAATTGTTTTATTTTTTGCAGGAAGTTAAAAGGGACAAACAGAACTGTAAAGGAAAAAGCTACTGACCTGTCATGATTTAAATGACAATAAGAATTAAGCAACTAACCAAAGAATTGTTGTTGTGTTGTGACTTATAAGAAGAAGGCACGATGTGCAACATGAAGTCCACCTTGGACTGCGGGGTGCTACCCCGGGCCGAGTATAAGGTCAAACTGTACCAAGAACTCAGGATCCATATAAAGGAAATCCTCCCAGATATGGGCCATAAGCATGGCTTCAATCGCTTCCGCACCCTCTCAATTATAAGTTACCTCATACCCATGATGTCATGTGTAATTCTAGTTCTGGGTTGTCGAGTATCATGTTCATGTAGCTAATCCCTAAATTATATAATTAGATAGTTATGCAAAATCTATGTTCATGGTTGTCATGTCTGGTGCAAGAAAATCAGGGGTACCAATATTATCTTATAATCTCATTGCATAACTCCTAAACATATAATTTAGTGGAAATGACAACTAGATAAGCATGTCCAACTAACATTCAGGGATGGCCAAAGTTTTAAAACGTGAAGGCATGACGTGAGGCGTTTTTTCGACCCGTGACGCGAGGCGTAAGCCTCAATGCGTAAGGCGTAAGCCTTTAGCGTGTTGTGAGGCGTAACACTTTATAACCACATAATTAAATTTATTCATTCGTTCTAAAATTAAATATTATTAGCATCTCTCTCACTCATACACACTCTCTATTCACCCTTTCCAACATCAAAAAAACAATGCACCTCTCTATCTCTCTCGTGGTCACTTTCTCAATCTCACTCATTCTCACAATAGAAACAAAAAACGCAGAAGAAACGATAAAAAATGAAGAAGGGACGAAAAAACACAGAAGAACAGAACAGAAAAAATGCATAAGAAAAGAAAAGGCGACGAAAAAATCAGCGAACACCGGCGAGGGGCAGGGGGAACGAAGAAGAATGAACGAAGAAGAAGGAAGAACGAAAAAAAGAACGAAGAAGGAAAAAAAGAGAACGAAGAAGGAAGAAGACTAACCTGGGGCGACGACTCAAGGTGGCGGCGAGTCCAGCTCCTCTTTCTTCTCTCTTTCTCTCTCTTTTAGCTTTTATACCCTGGGAATTTTAAAAAAATTGCAAAAACTAACATGTTTCCAGGCATGAAACCCCAACGCCTCAAGGCGCGCCTCCGACCTGAGGCGTACGCATTTTCGCGCCTTCGGCGGGTGACCGCCTCCTTCGTGCCTCAGGGCGCTGGGGGTGCGCCTCTCCCTGAGGCGTGCCTTGATGCGTACGCCTTTACAGCCTTTAAAAACTTTGGGGATGGCCATCCATTTGTCAAATTAGTCCAACAATTTCCAGAAACACTTTAAAGCACAAGATTAAATGACACAATATAAATAGTGGAAGTAACAATAAATGATGAATATCTATGAAAATGTAATTGAAAAGATAAAGAGGAACTATGAATGAATCAGATTCATGTTGGAACCTTTAGGTTTGTGGTCTACCAGCCGAGAGGGGTTGCTCGGATCCGGATTTGCTTAAAAGAATACCGATCTAACTCAAAATCATTGCAATAAAGGAAGTACAGGTTCCCAGCTATTAAAATAAACTTATAAGAGGAACAGAACTGAATGTGTAAGGAAAACTGAACTGAATTTTATAAAGGAAACTGAAACTTAATATTTAAAGGAACTGGAACTTAATATTTAAAAGAACTCAACTGAAATTTTAAAAGTACTGAACTGGAATTTTAAACGGACTGAACTGGAATTTTAAACGGACTGAACTGGAATTTATAAAGGGGGACTGGGCTGAATTTATATAGGAAACTGAAACTTGATTTATAAAGGAAACTGAAACTTGATTTATAAAGGAAACTGAAACTTGATTTATAAAGGAACTGAAACTTGATTTATAAAGGAACTGAAACTTGATATTTAAAGGAACTGAAACTTAATATTTAAAAGAACTCAGCTGAAATTTTAAAAGTACTGAACTGAAATTTTAAAGGGACTGAATGTATAAACATACTGTAGTAAAATTGGACTGTAAAACTGGACTGAATGTATAAACAGACAACCAGAACTACAGGCAACCGAGCTTAAATCAGCAAGCATGTTAAGACTAAAATAGCAAGTGATAACCGACAATCCATGTCCGTGCCATCCACCCCAGCGGCCAACCACAACAGATAATTCTACGCAAGGGTCTAACAGCGAACAACGGCGAAATGCCGTGAATCTAATCTAGGTGCCAAAAACATTCATGGAGTTATCCTCTCTAAGAATTTACATGAATCATCATCTTCATTCAAATAAATAAATAAATAATTAGAAGCTTAATAGGGTTCGAATCTACCTGAAATCAAAGGTTGCGAAAGTATAATAAAAGACCCGAAGCCAACAGAGTAAAACCAAAGCCCCAAGAGCAGATCCGAAACCAAATAGCAAGTAACGAAGCCCCAAAAAGCAACAATTGAAGGCCCAGATGTAAAAATGAAAACTTTTGGAAGAGAAGATAATTTTCGTATCACAAAACCCTACGAAAACCCCTTCATATAAATAGGAGAGAGAAAGGAAGGGGAAAGAGATCTTATCGTGCGTGAATTATGGTTCCGAAATCACCGGGATATACCCACGAGAAGATCGGGCAGCTGAAGATGGGATTAGGGTTTCGAAACCCCTAATTTTTCGACGCGGGTTGTTGTCACTCACGAGAGGAACGAAGGCGAAAGGGGCTCAGGCTCGTGACCTGGGTTCGCCGCGTGTGTGAGAGAGATGGAGAGAGAGAAAAGGAAAGCATCGGGGGGGTTTCTCGCTGGGCTCGGGCGCGTGAGAAATGAGAGTGGGGGAGAGAGAAAATGAGAGTTGGGTGGTTTATTAAAAAGGGGTATGGGCTTGGGCTTTTAAAAGAATGGGCCATTACACCTTATACACCTTCAAAGAAATTCTGTTCTCGGAATTCAAAGAAAATAGTAACGGTGAAAAGGTACGGATACTGCTCCTTCATCTCTTCTTCTCGCTCCCAGGTAGCCTCTCCTGGCGAGTCACGATGCCACATCACTTTAACCAAATCCACAGTCTTGTTCCTAAGAGCACTCTGTCGACGATCAATTATATCTAATGGTTGTTCATAACTTAAATCTGACATCACTGTGATCTCTGAATGATCAACCACGTGGGTTGGATCTCCCACATACTTCCGCAGCTGAGATATGTGGAACACATTATGCACGCCCTCCAGAGATGGAGGCAGTGCAAGTTTGTATGACACCTCGCCTACACGCTCGAGTATGTTGAAAGGTCCAATATACCGTGGGCTAAGTTTTCCTCTGCGACCAAAACGGATCATGCCTCTATTAGGTGAAATCTTGAGAAAGACATGGTCTCCAGGCTGAAATTTCAAATGCCGCCTCTTTGCATCTGCCCTGTGCTTATAACGGTCTTGTGCCACCTGTAGCCTCTCTGATAGTCCATACAACATCCACTGCCTCTACAATCATCTCGGGTCAAACCAGTTCTCTGTCTCCAACATCGTCCCAGCTCAAGGGAGAACGACATTTTCTTCCATACAAAGCAGCAAAAGGAGCCATTCTAATACTCGCCTGATGACTATTATTATAAGCAAACTCCACGAGATGTAGATGGTCTTCCTATGACCCCTTGAAATCTAACATGCATGTCGGCAGCATGCCCTCCAAAATCTGTATAGTTCGCTCTGATTGTCCGTCCGTCTGAAGATGGTAAGCCGTACTGAACTTCAGCTGCGTACCCAACTTCTCCTGTAGACTCTTCCAGAAGTGCGAAGTAAACCGGGTGTCCATATCTGAAATGATACTCACTGGGACCCCATGTAGCTTCACAATTTCCTCCATGTATCTCTTGGGAAGAGTCTCTGTAGACTGTCCAACCCTGAAAGGAATAAAATGGGCCGACTTGGTCAATCGATCGACGATCGCCCAAACAGCGTTATGTTGCTTCTTTCTCTTTGGAAGTCTCGTCACGAAGTCCATCGTGATGTGCTGCCACTTCCACTCAGGAATGGGCAGGGGCTGTAACAGACCGGCAACACGGTGATGCTCAGCCTTTACCTGCTGACATACCATGCATCTGGCCACACTTTGCGCTATGCTTCTCATCATTCCATGCCACCAATAATTTCTTCGTAGATCTTGGTACATCTTGATGCCTCTTGGGTGGATGGAGTAAGGGAAACTGTGTGCTTCCTTTAATAACTCATCCCTGACATCTCCTAATGGTACGCATATCCTGCCGCCATATCTCAAAGACCCATCTGCATGTATCTGAAATTCTGGTCTTTGTCCTGCCAATGTCATGTTCCTGATCCGCTGAAGCTTTACATCTCCTGTCTGAGCAGCCTTGATTCTGTCTACTAGCGTCGACTGTATCTCCATGTTTATAAATGATGCTGTCAGACCTGGTAACACCACGTCTATCTCCATTTCACGGATCTCCTGTTGTAGCCTCCACTGCGTCGTAAGCGTCATCACCCCAAGAAGTCGACTCAAAGCGTCAGGTACCATATTAACCTTCCTAGGGTGATACTGAAGGTCAATGTCGTAATCCGCCATGAGCTCGATTCATCTCCGATGTCGCTGGTTCAGATCCTTCTGCGTGAAGATGTATGTTAAGCTCTTATGATCCGTATATACCTTCATGCGCTCCCCAAGTAGAAAGTGTCTCCTCTTCAAGGCAAATATTATTGCCGCCAACTCAAGATCGTGAGTGGGATAATTCTTCTCGTGATTCTTCAATTGCCTTGATGCATATGCGACAATGCGTCCGTGCTGATGAAGCACACACCCAAGACCTTTGCCTGACGCGTCACAAAACACTTCAAAATCTCCCATGCAATCTGGAATGACCAATATCGGCGTTGTCGTCAACCGCTTCTTCAATTCTTGAAAGGCATCGTTACACATCCTCGATCAAACATACATCACGTCCTTTCTTGTCAGTTGTGTCATAGGCTCTGCGATCCTCGAAAAATCCTTGATGAATCTTCTGTAATAACCAGCTAGTCCCAAGAAGTTTCGAATCTCTGATACAGTTTTAGGGACCGGCCAATTTTGAACTGCTGCAACCTTTTCCGGGTTCACAGAGATTCCTTCTCCTGAAATCACGTGGCCTAGAAATACCACCTTGTTCAACCAGAACTCGCACTTAGTGTACTTGGCATATAGCTTGCTCCGCCTTAGAGTCTCCAGGACCGTTCTCAAATGCCCGGTATGCTTCTGTGTATTCTTCGAGTATACCAATACATCATCCAGATACACCACTACAAACTTGTCCAGATACTCGTATAATACTTTGTGCACGAGATTCATGAATATCGCCGGTGCATTAGTCACACCAAACTGCATCACCAGAAACTCATAATGTCTGTATCTAGTGTTGAATGTTGTCTTATGCACGTCTTTTTTCTTGACCCACAACTGATGATAGCTGGTCTTCAAGTCCAATTTAGAAAAGACACCTGCTCCTCCAAGCTGATCAAATAAGTCGTCGATACGGGGAATGGGATGCTTGTTCTTCACCGTAAGCTTGTTTAATTCCCTGTAATCGACGCACATCCATTTGGATCCATCTTTCTTCTTCACTAATAATATTGGAGCGCCCCAATGAGACACACTGGGACGTATCCACCCTTTCTTTAGGAGATCATCCAACTGCTTCCGCACTTCATACAACTCGGATGGTGACAAGGGGTAAGGATGTCTAGAATAGGCTGGGCACCAGGCATTAGCTCAATCGCAAACTGTACTCTGTGGTCTAGAGGCAACCCAGTAAGTTCATCCGGAAATACATCCAGGAATTCTCGAACTACCTCTGGCTTTTCTATCTCAGTCTCCATGGCAGTTGCTGCTGTTGGTTTAGCTCTGAACCTTGCTGGTCTCTCTGTCCTGACAAATTCAAATCTGGGCTGGTTTGGCATATCAAACACCACTCTTCCTTTGCGACAATCTATCATGGCATAATGCACTGCCAACCAATCCATCCCGAGGACGACGTCGAAACTTGGCATGTCGATGACGATGAAATCTGCCGGTAGTTTGTGTCCACATATATCCACAGAACATGAAGGACATGCACTAGTTGTTGTCAGTACCCCACTGCCCCGTGTTAACGTCCCAACAAGAATCGAGGGGCAAAACAGGAATGGTGTGCTGATCGAAAAAACGCTTGGACATAAAGCAATGTGAAGCTCCCGAGTCGAAAAGGGCGAGGACGGGTCTATTGGCAACTATTATAATACCTACGGTCACGGATACTAAGTCTAAGCATACATATACTATTGTATGAAAAATATAATTAAATAAATAAATAAGCAGTAAACTGTAAACTACATAACAGTGATAACTTGGCCAGTGGCCTCTGCCTCCTCCGCAGTCATAGTGAAAACCTGGCGCTTAGCTGGTGGAGCATGAGTCCTCGCCTGCTGGTACACCTTTTGCTTAGGTGGAAGTGGAGCTCTATGCTGATTGCCCCCTGCTGGAGCTGGAGCTGGAGCTGGAGCTGGAGCGGAAACTTGTGCAGTAGTCTGAGCTGGGGCAGCTGGTCTCTGTCCCCTACTCGGGCAATCTCTCGCAGCGTAATCCTTGGCACCACACACCAGGCACAAATTTAGATAAAGTCAGCATTCTGGCTTGATGTGACCCGGCTTGTTACAGTAGTGGCAGATAGGAGTGGGTCGCCTGAGTTGCTGTGGCTGCTATGGTGGCTGTGGTGGTGCAGGCCTTTTAAACTGTGTCTGATGCATAGGCCTGTGAAGCTGTCTGATAGGAGCAAGTGGCTGTCTGTGGTGCCCTGCAGGAGCTGTCGAAGATGGAGGTGGTCGTCGTGGGGCAGCCACCTGATGCTCTTGTGCTCGCTCCTGCTGTACATACTCGTACTCTTGAGCAGTGGAGAGTACATTAGCATGGGTCTTCAGTTTGAACCCGGTCAGCTTATCACGGATGTCGATGTCCAGGCCCTTCTAGAATTTCTTGGCTCGGGCCAGAGGAGTGGACACCACGTCCTTAGCAAACCTGGAGTTTACAGATCGTTTAGATCGTTTAGCAGAAAAAATCATCTATCTGAAACGGTTATGGGTCAAAAATACGAACCTGCTGAGCTTAGAGAACTCAGCATCGTATTCTTCCACAGTCATGGAACCTTACTTCAGTTCCATAAACCATTCCTCGAGCTCCATATGTGCCTCAGGTGAAAAGAATTGGGCATTGAATGCATACTTAAATGTAGCCCAAGAGATCGGATGTGGTAAACGGTCCTCTACAGAATCCCACCATAACATGGCATCCTTGGTAACTGCAGCCTTGTCATATCTACCCAGGAATCCATAGGAGCTCGTACCGCCTTCAGCATATGAGTAATGGACCGCAGCCATTCCTCTGCAGCTAGAGGGTCCTCCCGTCCAGTGAAGATCGGTGGACGTAGTGACCGAAACTCTTGTACTCCCCCTTCTCGCATTGGTTCATGCCGCACGGGTTCCTGTCGCATGGCTTCCTGTCGTATGGCTTGAACCATTTCTCGCAATGCTCGATCAGATATCAGGTGCACCATTGGATGTTGTTCAGTATCCGCACTGTCATCATTGCTAGCACAGTTTCCATTGAGGCCAACTTCAGGATTGATATTGTTGGCAAGATCTTCATTGTTGGGGATATGGTTCTCACTCCCATTCAAATTCATCTCCATCTCTGCGTTGACAGTATCGGAATTTGTTCCAACGGTAGTACGTGTACGTCGGTTATACACCTTCGACATTCTGTAATTCAAGGATGGTTGTCAGTTTAATAATTTGAGTATTTTATAAATATTTCATGTTTATCATATACTGTTCACGAGGTGGTTGCGCGGACCTACATGGGCCACCACTTGTAACGTCCCAGGAACGGGTGCCGTCACACTCTTAATAGTTTTGCAGGTCTTGCAGGTAACAGTGAAGTCAATATAGTTTAAACAGGAAACATTTGAGACAAGTATAAAAGTACTCAGTTTATTTCAACCTTCAAATGAATTACGTCTAGAACAGGAATGAACTACATGGTTTAACTAAGCAATACTGAAAGAAAAGTAATAACTGAAAGAAAAGTAAAACTCTCCCTACCGATGGAACAAATTCCGATACTGTCAACGCAGATCAGCGTCCTCAACAGGAAAATCGGACTCCTCATACTTCGGAGCCTCCTCTTCGAGCTGGGTGTCACCTGATGGAATTGAACCGACATTAATAAAGTAGATTGAAACCGTATTAAAACATTTAATTGTTTTATTTTTTTGCAGGAAGTTAAAAGGGACAAACAGAACTGTAAAGGAAAAAGCTACTGACCTGGCATCATTTAAATGACAATAAGAATTAAGCAACTAACCAAAGAATTGTTGTTGTGTTGTGACTTATAAGAGGAAGACACGATGTGCGACATGAAGTCCACCTTGGACCGCGGGGTGCTACCCCGGGCCGAGTATAAAGTCAAACTGTACCGAGAACTCAGGATCCATATAAAGGTAATCCTCCCAGATAGGGGCCATAAGCATAGCTTCAATCGCTCCCGCACCCTCTCAATTATAAGTTATCCCATACCCGTGATGTCATGTGTAGTTCTAGTTCTAGGGTGTCGAGTATCATGTTCATGTAGCGAATCCCTAAATTATATAATTAGAGAGTTATGCAAAATCTATATTCATGGTTGTCATGTCTGGTGCAAGAAAATCAGGCGTACCAATATTATCGTAAAATCTCATTGCATAACTCCTAAACATATTTAGTGGAAATGACAACTAGATAAGCATGTCCAATTAACATTCAGGGATGGCCTGCTAGGGGAGCTACCACCAGTCTTACGGTCGATCGAGTAATCGACCTGCTGGGAGAGTTGACCCCAGCCTTACGGTCGATAGGTTGGTCGATCCACTGGGAGAGTTGCCCCAGTCTTACGGTCGATCGAGTAATCGGCCTGCTGGATGCGTTGCCCCAGCCTTACTGTCGAAAGGTTGGTTGACCCACTGGGAGAGTTGCCACATCTTTACAGTCGATTAGTGATCGACATGTTGGGGGAGTTGCACATAGCCTTACGATCGATAGGTCAATCGGCCTGTTGGGAGAACTACCTCTAGTCTTACGGATCGTGTGATCGACCTGCTGGGGGAGTTGCTCCAGCCTTACGGTCGATCGACCTGCTGGAGGAGCCACCACCAGTTTTACAGTCGATTGAGTGATCGCCTGCTCGGTGAGTTGCCCCCAGCCTTACGATCGTTAAGTGTTCGGCCTGCTGGGAAGTTGCCCCAGCCTTACGGTCGATAAGTGTTCGGCCTGCTGGGAGAGCTGCCCCCAGCCTTACGGTCTATAGGTCTGTCGGCCTACTAGGGGAGCTACCACCAGTCTTACGGTCGGCCTGCTGGAAAAGCTACCACCAGTCTTACGGTCGATCGAGTGATCGGCATGTTGGGGGAGTTGCCCTCCGCCTTGCGGTCGATAAGTGGTCGGCATGCAGGGGGAGTTGCCTACATCCTTACAGTCGATATGTTGGTCGGCCTGCTGGGGAAGTTGCTACCAGTCTTACGGTCGATCGAGTGACCGGCCTGCTGGGCGAGCTTCCCCCAACCTTACAGTCGACAAATGATCGGCCTGCTGTGGGATTTGCCCCTAGCCTTACGGTCGATAGGTTGGTCAGCCCACTGGAGGACTTACCACCCGTCTTGCGGTCGATTGAGTGATCAGTGTGCTGGAGGAGTTGCCCTAGCCTTACGGTCGGCCGAATAGTCCGTTCTTCATATGAGGTGTTAGATCCATCGCACGATCGTTAAGTTTTGAGGGACAAATGGTTGTGCGCAAGAACTCTCGTTCTTTAGGAAAGGGGGAAGGTACATTGAAGACATAAAGCAGGTAAAATAATGGTGGGCAAGCATCACTTGCACGGTAAGGTGGAGAAGGGAATGTTACCTTGCTCGTCGCCCCCGTCCCCGCGGTTGGCTCCTTACTCGAATATGCGTAGGGGGGTCTGGACGACGTTCACTTTCTTCCCTTTATCGCCTTGCCTGGAAGTGCCTTCTCCGGAGCCTGCCTTCGAAGCGTCGACGAAGTTCTTCAGGTATCCCCGGTTGATCAGCTGGTCAATGTCTTTCTTTAGATGCCAACAATCATCGGTGTCGTGGTCGGTGTCCTTGTGATACTTGCTGTACTTCTCTTCGTCTCGTTGGCCGCCCTTCATCCTTGGGGTGGCTTGTTGATGTGGCCCTCCTTTTGGGCCTGTGTCAAGACCCCGTCTCGGGTTGCGTTCAGCTTGGCAGGCGCTGCTTCCCCTTTGCGTGGTTTCCCTATGGGGTTCCTTTCCCGTTTGTGGTCCTCCAGTTCGCGACGTGTGCCCTCGTCGCGCCTTGAGTTCTTTTTGGCCCCGTGGAGGGACCTTCTGTGGCGAGAGCTTCTTCTGTCAGCATAAATCGTTCTGCCCGAGCTAAGACCTGGTCGAGGCTCTTGAAGGGGTCCTGATACAATGATTTCTTCATGCCCCTATGTCGAAGTCCTTTCTTTATGGCAACTATTATGACCACTTCAGGGCAGCTTTCCACGTTCAGCCTTTGGGCATTGAAGCGCTTCATGTAACTCCTCAGAGTCTCGCCCGGCCTCTGCACTATGTTGAACAAAAGGTCTGAGCTCGGCTTTCTTCATCGCCCCGCCATGAATTGGTTGCAGAAGATCCGGGACAGGTCCCGGAAGTTGTCGATGGACTGATCAGGGCGGTTGTTGTACCACTCCCCTGCCGATTTCTCGAGTGGTATAGAAGCCTCGACAGAGTAGGGCGCCGTCGGCCCCTTGGAACGCCATGATCCCCTTGTAATCTTGAACGTGATCCCGGGGGTCCCCTGTGCCGTCGTACTTCTCCAGTGTATGGACCTTGAACCTGGAGGGTACTCGCGCGGTGGTGATATTCCTCATCAGCGGGCAGCAGTCGTCTGCGGGGGTTTCTAGGGCGACTTGGTCTGGAGGTGCCTTGCCCTGGTGTTCGGATGGTTTAGGTAGATTGGCAGAGGCGTGGGATGGACTACCTCTACGGCCGTCCCGGCTGGGAATCGGCATTGGCCGCCGAGTGTTCCCCCTTCAGCGGCGTTCCTCACAACTCCTCTGCCTCTTTTGACGTGGGCTCCTGCTCCGCCCCCGTCGGTTGTCAATGGCCGGGCGGCTAGGCGACCGCCCCGGGTCGAGCAGGATCGTTTGGACGAGGCCGCAGTTGGCTCATCCCCGGTCCATTCGGTTCTCTGTCTCCCCTCATTTCGGAGGGAGGTGTTGGTCTGAGACTGTGCAGGAGAAAAGTTCGGCAAGGTGAACTGCCGCTCTCAGTTAGGGCTTCTCCCACCGTGGTTTGCGACCACGGTCGAGCGCAGTAGGGGTGTGCCCCTTAGCGGTCGGGAAGGCCCGCCAAGTTTCCCTCGAAGAGGTGTTGTGGGCCAGCGAGTTGCTGGACAGCCGCCCCCGTGTCTAGAAGTTGGTGTTCATTTCCTTTGCGAAAAGGTAGAACTGTTTGCAGGTTACCTTTCGCAAATCGTCGGTTTCTTTGGCAGAAGGGCTGTGTCCGGCCTTGAGCGGCACGTAGACACCCTCCTCGTGGATGGGCGGCATGCGGGGCCCCCGTTGTGTTGAGTATTGGACTCCCCGGATTTGGTTTTGGATGATGAGCAAACATAAATAAATCGTGAACTAACAATTTGTGAGCGCAGTTATGAAGATCGTCGCCAAAATACCACGTACAACAAAAGCGACGTCTCAAGACTTCTCAATATGCGTGATCGTGTGCCTGGAGCTTCGTTGAAGCTCAAGGAGCAATATTGAAGTCAAGAAGAATGAAGATTGAAGCTTTGAAGACGGTTCGCTAAGGTTTATTTTATAGTCTTTTAGCTTCGATCTATAGAATGTTAAGCCTTGAGTAATTCTTACATTTCTATCTTCATTTCGCTCATATTGTAGCTCTAGGATCTTAGTACAAGTTCATTCTAACTTCCTCGAAGCGTCGCGCTTCGATTCGGACTTGTTTGTGCATGTTAGTTGGTACAAGAAGAAGTACTGACCGACTAGATGGTGATCTAGTCGGTCAGCAACTATTCTTGGACCGACTAGTTTGCTTCCTTAATTTCCTGTTCCGTACTGTTTACAGTTAGTCGGTCTACGTTGACTCACCGACCGACTAGTTTGTGAACTAGTCGGTCAGTGATGCTTCTTTGACCGACTAGTTGTGACTTACTGTTCATGCTAAAATTCTCCTAAGCTACTGTTTATCGTTAGTCGGTCTAAGAACGTTTGGTGACCGACTAGTTGACAATTTAGTCGGTCAACTTTTGTTCTTGGACCGACTAAATCATTTGTATTCAGACTATGTGTTTTTGACTCTTAGTCGGTCTAAGTTTATTGACCGACCGACTAGTTGTGAAACTAGTCGGTCAGAAAGTCTTCTTGGACCGACTAGTTATCTAGGTCTGAAATCTTCATCTGTTCACTGTTCACCTCTTAGTCGGTTCATGTTGTTTCACCGACCGACTAGTTGATGAACTAGTCGGTCAGTGGTTGTTCTTTGACCGACTAGTCTGCTTCAGATTTAGATCCGTTGGAGTTTTGAAAGCGACGTTTCTCTCTCCCTTTTCCCTTGATCCTTTAAATACCTGGAGGGGTTATTTCATAGGATCCAAGGCTGCTATTTCAGAGTTCTATTGATTCAAAGAGAAGCTTTCAACTCTCATCTTCAAGCTCTCCCATTCTCAAGAATCTCTCCCTCACTCTTATTCCTCAAGAGAGATTCATTGGTTTTGAGCCTTCCAAGCTAAGGGCTTGTTTCTAGGTCATCCATCTCATCCCTAGGCTTCCATTGCTGGTCATCTTCCTGAAGCTAGGGTTTGGTGACTCTTCCTCCATCAAAATCCTCTTTGCCCTAATTTGGTAAGAAATCTCAAGGCATAGGTATTTTGTTGGTAAGCATTTCATTTCAGTTATATTTGAATTGTATACTCTCGGTTGTGAGAGGTTTTGCGTGATCCCGGGTTGTGGGAGTCACGGTCATCGATTGTAGGTCGATTGCGCTTGTGAGGTTTTCGCAAGTGTTCATATTGGAAATCTTGAGTTAGGGTTTCTAACTCAAGTATTCGGAAGGGATCCGGGTGGTTGGGACGTAGGATCACCGGGAACAAGTCGAGGAGACTTGGGTGGATCCGAACCCATTAATCCATTGTGTTTGCGTTTGCATTAATTCTTGATTGTAGTTATTCCGCTTCGTTGTTTGTTAATTGCACGATAATTAGGAATAACTCTCCCTATTATTTAAAAGTACTATTCACCCCCCCTCTAGTACATGTGCAGTAGCTTCCCAGGGCACTACAATTGGTATCAGAGCCAAGTTCAAAGCTACACATAGCCAAAGTTGAGAGCTATGACGAACAACGACTACAACGTCTTCAGGAACCGCGATGGAGCTTCTTCAGTTATGGAAGGACTATCCTCCGTCAGGCCTCCACACTTCAACGGTACCAACTACGGGTACTGGAAATGCCGGATGCAAATTTTCCTCCGGAGCGCTTCACTATGGAGAGCCACCATGACGGAGTATGTCGAGCCTTCCGAAGAAGATTTCGCGAAGTGGACTCCCGCGGAGGTCGCCGCGGAAGTAGCCAATGCCAAGGCAATGAATGCCTTGAATTGTGTGTTGGAGCCCGAGGACTTCAACAAGATATGCACATGTAAGAGTGCATATCAAATATGGAACCAACTCCTCATATTGCACGAAGGATCGAGTACGGTAAAAGATTCTAAACTCGTCGTTGCTAATAAAGAATTTGAGTTGTTTCATATGGAGCAGGGCGAAACCATGAAGGAATATTACGCTCGCTTCGTGGATATATCAAACGACTTGGAAGCTCTTGGGAAGGTCTATACCCAAAAGGAGAAAGTCGCGAAGATTATCGACGGTCTTCCATCATGTTGGGAAAAGCGTACCTTCGCCATCGAGGAAGGTAATGACATGAATAAATATACCGTCGTACAACTAATGGGTACCTTGTTGTCTTACGAGGTACGCAAGGATAGTAAGATCCGAATGAAGGAAAAGATGAAAGCGTACTTGAAGCAAGATGAGCCAAAGAAAAAGACGATTGCCTTCAAGGTCGCTCCATCTACCGATGATGAAGAATCGGAAGACGAATTGGACATGGAATCCATTGCCCGTATGGCAAGGAAGTTCGATCGATTCCTCCGAGAAGGTATATCTTTGAATAAATCTAAAGTTAGTTCGACTAATGTTTCTACTCCTGTGTGTTATAAATGCAACAAGCCAGGACACATCAAACCGGATTGTCCACTCTACAAACACAAGGAAAAGGGGAAAGCATCAAAGTACGACAAGTCGAGAAAGTACAAGAAAGGACTTGTTGGCACATTCACCGACTCCGAAGAGGAGTCCTCAAGTGGAGAGTCGGATGATGGAAGAGTGGAGAAAGCAAAACTTTGTTTCATGGCGAATGAGACAAAAGATCGAAAGTCCTCCTTCGATGATAGCGAGGATGAAAGCGAGGATGGTAGCGAGAATGAAAGCGGAGAACCTACTATTGATGAAATGAGGTTAGCAAACCAAGAAATTTGGTCTAAATTTACTAAATTAGTAGATAGATATAATAAGACCAAAGATGAACTTGTTAGCCTCCAAACCTCTCCTAAGTCTACCATCACCAACAATGACACCATTGTTGAGACACTCGCCAATGAGAAAGCAAGTTTGCTTACTCATAATGGCTTGTTGAGAAATGAGGTGAAGTCCCTCAAATCTCAACTTGAGCATGTTCGTGTTGAGGATTCGGATGAACATGTGATAGCGGATTTGACGTCTCAAAACTCAACCTTGAGTATTGAGAATAAGAATCTCAAATCACGTGTTTATGCACTCACATCGCAAGTATCCACTTTGGATGCTTCTTTGCATTCTCTCAAAGGGAAGTATGAGTGCACGTTAGGCCGTATCAATGATTTCAATAAAGGTAAGGGTCATTTGGATAATATCCTAAATGACTTACTTCCGGCCAAACACCACATTGGCTTGGGGTATAAGATGGGAGACTCATCCAAATCGCCTACCACCTTTGTTAGGCCGACATCCGATGCCTCGACGAGTGGGAGCAAACACCCCATTGGTAGTTCTCCTACCAATAGTGCTTCCACTTCGTACACACCCCCGATTGGAAAGAAACCCACTTTGGGTAGACCTCCAAAGAGGGGTCATGCATTTTTGTACTCACATGCTATGCCACGTAGGAACACACATCCTACTCCACCGGTTAATATTAATGATGATTTTTATACTCCGCACCCACGAGCACGTGCAAACACTCATATGAGACACCCACGTGCACGTAATCATGCTCATGCACATCCTAATGCATATGTTCAAACATCTCATCCACATGTGCATGCCTACTCTCATAATCATCCTCATGCATACACACCTCATGCCTATCCACGTATGTATGCTACACCACATCATGGATCTCATGCTCATCATAATTCTATTGCTAGATCTCATGCTCCTAGGCCACATGCACCACATAGAAATCAACCTTTTGTGCATGCAACAACTAGGGAGAGGATTCCCAAAATGTACACTATTTGGGGTCCCAAGAACACTAGTGATGATGCTATGAATGTTTATGTGAAATCATATATTAATGATGTTATTTTGAATGATGATTATGTTGGGAAGTCAAGTTCCTCTTGGACTTGGTTTCCGAAGGGTTGGTTCCTTTAACCCTTCAATGCTTGGTACCATGAGCTTATGATCATGTTATGGGTACCAAGGCATATGTCTATAAAATTGATTTTGATCATATTAATTTATGGGTTACAATAATTTTTATTTCGTATTTCAAATTTGTTGTCTAACCCATTGGATCCAAAAGGATTTTTGGATACCAAAATGAAGTTTTCTAGGTTAATCCACCGTGGGATATCAACCCTACCAACTCCTCGTTTTGCGAAGACTTTCATTCAAACGGAGTTGATGGTGCTTAGGTAATGCACCAATGTAGGGGGAGCTAATGTTGTAAGTATAAGATTACATTTGGTATCCATGAGGGTTGAATGCATGCTTGGTTAGAATCTATTTCTTTACATTGGTATCATTTTGTTTCTCCTAGCATGATAGAATTGTGAATGCCATAAATGCTTTGAAATTCTTATCTATTTTTGGCATGACATGTTTTAAAAGTTATTATGATGATTTTCGTATTACTTTTATCACCTTGTCACTTCTCATCGCACACTTCACTTAGTTTTGATGTGCTTTTACTTTATGTTCATTTTCGATCGATATTGTATCATCTGATATTCTGTGATGTGCACCACTCTTCTGATGGTTCATTCCTGTGTGCACATTTTATGTATGTCTCTGATATTGATCTCGTCGCTCGACGATTTATTTTGAGTCAATAGCTTTAGTTGTATGAAAACATAGAATTGTTTTCCATGCACTAAAATAGCTATAAATGTTGATATTGGAGAGTAAATTCATTTCTTCAATAAGTAAATTTACATTTGATATTTTGATGATTTAAGTTTTCAATTTTCGACTATGGTCTCATTGACACGCTTTGATTTTATTCGAATTTTATTTTGGTGTCATATGAAACGTGGTCGTATTCTTAGACTCCCATGCTTAATGAATTATTTGGACATGATTTATTATCATTGGCTTCCTCCCGCTCTTTTTGGATTATGCCAAAGGGGGAGAGATATAATAATGGCATAATAATGGCATGTGCTAAATGATAATTTACCATGGATCTAATTTGATATGTTAGATTCAGGGGGAGTTAAGATATAAAAATGGATTACAAATCTTAAATCTCAAATGTTGGATTTGCATTTTTACTTTCCTCGTCTGCTTGATGTATGTGCTTATTATTTCATATGGAACTAATGTGTCATCAATGCAGGGGGAGTAAGTATATTTCATTTAGTTCATTATTTTTTATTATTATTTATGTTGGTTTGTCATCACCAAAAAGGGGGAGAATGTTGAGTATTGGACTCCCCGGATTTGGTTTTGGATGATGAGCAAACATAAATAAATCGTGAACTAACAATTTGTGAGCGCAGTTATGAAGATCGTCGCCAAAATACCACGTACAACAAAAGCGACGTCTCAAGACTTCTCAATATGCGTGATCGTGTGCCTGGAGCTTCGTTGAAGCTCAAGGAGCAATATTGAAGTCAAGAACAATGAAGATTGAAGCTTTGAAGACGGTTCGCTAAGGTTTATTTTATAGTCTTTTAGCTTCGATCTATAGAATGTTAAGCCTTGAGTAATTCTTACATTTCTATCTTCATTTCGCTCATATTGTAGCTCTAGGATCTTAGTACAAGTTCATTCTAACTTCCTCGAAGCGTCGCGCTTCGATTCGGACTTGTTTGTGCATGTTAGTTGGTACAAGAAGAAGTACTAACCGACTAGATGGTGATCTAGTCGGTCAGCAACTATTCTTGGACCGACTAGTTTGCTTCCTTAATTTCCTGTTCCGTACTGTTTACAGTTAGTCGGTCTACGTTGACTCACCGACCGACTAGTTTGTGAACTAGTCGGTCAGTGATGCTTCTTTGAACGACTAGTTGTGACTTACTGTTCATGCTAAAATTCTCCTAAGCTACTGTTTATCGTTAGTCGGTCTAAGAACGTTTGGTGACCGACTAGTTGACAATTTAGTCGGTTAACTTTTGTTCTTGGACCGACTAAATCATTTGTATTCAGACTATGTGTTTTTGACTCTTAGTCGGTCTAAGTTTATTGACCGACCGACTAGTTGTGAAACTAGTCGGTCAGAAAGTCTTCTTGGACCGACTAGTTATCTAGGTCTGAAATCTTCATCTGTTCACTGTTCACCTCTTAGTCGGTTCATGTTGTTTCACCGACCGACTAGTTGATGAACTAGTCGGTCAGTGGTTGTTCTTTGACCGACTAGTCTGCTTCAGATTTAGATCCGTTGGAGTTTTGAAAGCGACGTTTCTCTCTCCCTTTTCCCTTGATCCTTTAAATACCTGGAGGGGTTATTTCATAGGATCCAAGGCTGCTATTTCAGAGTTCTATTGATTCAAAGAGAAGCTTTCAACTCTCATCTTCAAGCTCTCCCATTCTCAAGAATCTCTCCCTCACTCTTATTCCTCAAGAGAGATTCATTGGTTGTGAGCCTTCCAAGCTAAGGGCTTGTTTCTAGGTCATCCATCTCATCCCTAAGCTTCCATTGCTGGTCATCTTCCTGAAGCTAGGGTTTGGTGACTCTTCCTCCATCAAAATCCTCTTTGCCCTAATTTGGTAAGAAATCTCAAGGCATAGGTATTTTGTTGGTAAGCATTTCATTTCAGTTATATTTGAATTGTATACTCTCGGTTGTGAGAGGTTTTGCGTGATCCCGGGTTGTGGGAGTCACGGTCATCGATTGTAGGTCGATTGCGCTTGTGAGGTTTTCGCAAGTGTTCATATTGGAAATCTTGAGTTAGGGTTTCTAACTCAAGTATCCGGAAGGGATCCGGGTGGTTGGGACGTAGGATCACCGGGAACAAGTCGGGGAGACTTGGGTGGATCCGAACCCATTAATCCATTGTGTTTGCGTTTGCATTAATTCTTGATTGTAGTTATTCCGCTTCGTTGTTTGTTAATTGCACGATAATTAGGAATAACTCTCCCTATTATTTAAAAGTACTATTCACCCCCCCTCTAGTACATGTGCAGTAGCTTCCCAGGGCACTACACGTTGTGCTAGTCCATGTTGGTTGTTGTGGATTACGTGGGTGATGATCTCGTTCCCACAGACAGCGCCAGATGTTTCGGGGTGTTTTCTCACCGCTGATTAGTAGTATGAATGTCCGAGTGTCGTCACGGTCTTTGAGAGACGGGGACGGCTTTTGGGGTCGGTTGGCCGAGCATTCGCTTGAGCGGGAAGGCACGGGTCCAAGCGACAGTGCACCGGATGGTAGCTTCGGTGGGTTGACAGCCTCCGGGGTCGGTCGGTCGAACGGGCTCTGGCAATATGGCATTCGGATCCGAACGATGGTACGCCGAAGGGAAGCTTCGGCGAGGTGGCGTCTCTTCCAATCTGCAAAACGAAGAACTTGTCAGGTGGGGTCGGACCTTGGTTCCGACCAAGTCCCCTCCGATGCCTAAGTCAGATCTTGACTGAGAGATACTTCGGTGGAACCGAGCTTGGTTCGTGGAGAGACCAAGCGTGAGTTCTCGGTCGAGCTGTGGAAAAGAAATATGAGGTGGAAGAATGTCTGAGAGGATTTGGTATACCTGGGTGTCAAGTATCCAGAATTCGGTCTGTTGTGTTCTGTTCTTCAGGTCTCCCATAGGAGTCCCGCATGTCAATGTCTTCATGGCTTTTATCATTCCTCCCTCCGTACCCGCCCGTATTGTTGGGCCTTGAATGGCGATCAAGGCGAACGTAATGGTGGTTTCAATAATGATCAAGGCGGGCGCGATCTGGGGAGCAGTTTCTCCCGTTCGAGCAGGGTCAACCGTTTGTCAGATGGCGGTCTGATACGATTTAGGTTAACGTATCAAAAAGCTCAGCTTTTTAGTGGAAGAACGAAAAGAAATTTAAAGTGGAAGAATGAATTTTGATAAATAAGAGACAATTGATCTATACTGGAGTAGATCTTCTCCCTAGCTTGAAATAATGGATCAAGCCTAATCCTCCAAACCCTAGCTGTCAAATGACGAATTGTCTCAATATTTCGATGGCTAACACAATTAGGGTTAATCCCATTAAATACTCTCCTAACAAATTACTAAACACACAACTTAAAAACATAGAAGGTAGTGCATAAAGCAGAAATAGCAAAATACTAAGTCGAACCCACGACCGCTCCCACGCCCGAGTTCTTGCGCCTTCTGCGGTACACGACTGCATCATTACTCCCCCCAAAACATCGAACTTTGTCCTCAAGGTTGAAATCTGGAAACTGCGCTCTGATGGTGTCCTCCAGCTCCCACGTAGCCCCGTGATCGGCCAGTCCTTCCCATCGTACCAACACGTCCCGGCCCCACCCTCAATGCGCCGCACCTGTAGAATATCATAGGGCTCCATAAACACCTCCGAATCAGCTGTCAAGATAGGTGGCAGAGTGGCCACCGACGTATGTGCTCCAATCGCTCGCCGTAACTGAGAGACATGAAAAACCGGATGCAATGCCGATCCTGTGGGCAAAATGTCAACCTATAAGCCACGGGTCCAATCTTCGCCTCGATCTGAAAGGGACCATAAAAGAGGGCAGCTAATTTTTCGTTCCGGGGACGTGCTGGTGATCTCTAACGGTATGGCCTCAGCTTCAGGTATACCTGGTTTCCCACCGCGTAGTCAACCTCTCTGCGATGTCCATCCGCCTTTGCTTTCATAAGCTGATGAGCCATCGTAAGGTGCTTCTTCAGCTCCTCCAAAATCACATCTCGCTCCTCGAGGTGCTGTTCCAACTGTGATACAGGCGTCGACCTGCTACAGTAGTGGATCAACGCCGGTGGGTCCCTCCCGTACAAAACCCGAAATGGCGTCGTCTGGGACCGCAGAATGGAAGGAAGTGTTGTACCAGTACTCGGCCCACGCCAACCACCGATACCAACTCCTCAGGCAATCTGACACAAAGTATCGAAGGTATGTCTCGATGCTCCTGTTGATGACCTCCGTCTGTCCATCCGTCTAGGGTGGTAAGCGGTACTCCTCCGCAGAACGGTCCCCTGGACCCTGAACAACTCCTTCCAGAACTGGCTCAAGAAGACCGTGTCCCTATCTGATACAATAGAATCAGGAAAGCCGTGGAGACGAACCACTTCCTGTATAAAAGTCGTAGCAACTATCACTGTCGTATAAGGATGACGCAGCCCGATGAAATGCCCATACTTGCTCAAACGGTCGACCACCACCAAGATCACCATGTACCCCTCCGACTTGGGTAGCCCCTCAATAAAATCCATGCTGATCCCCTCCCAAACCTGCTCA
Source organism: Scilla litardierei (assembly GCA_030789695.1). Classification (NCBI taxonomy): domain Eukaryota; kingdom Viridiplantae; phylum Streptophyta; class Magnoliopsida; order Asparagales; family Asparagaceae; genus Scilla; species Scilla litardierei. The sequence goes on from CM061138.1 coordinate 30,836,984, forward strand.
GGAAGAGCCAAGGGCTGCAACAGTCCTGCCGGCGCCATGGCCAGGTATTTGTAACGCTAGCAGACGTCACAACTGGCTACCATCTCTGCGATGTCCTTCTTCATTCTCTGCCAGTACAGCTCTCTAGCCATCCGCATATATGTCTGCTGGACTCCTGAATGGCCCCCCACCGCGCTCACATGGAACTGAATGGCCCCCCACCGCGCTCCCATGAAACTCCTGAAAGATCAAATGTTTATGTACTGAAGTCCACGGTATCACTAGCCTCCCTCGATACAACAACCGCCGCCCCTCCAGTGAATAGCCTGGGTGCTCAGCCACCCCCTGGACCAAATCCTCTCGGATCCTAGAGAGCTCCTCTTCGATGTCCACCTCCCTCCATAAAGGCTCACACTCCGCTAACAGTGGTACTGACATAGCTGCCAAGGAGGTAACCTCATCTCTCCGTGATAGCGCATCCGCAGCCTTGTTCTCCAATCACGGTCGATAATGTATCACAAACTTGTAGTCAACAAGTTTAGATAGGCACTTCTGATAATCCACCGCCACCAGCCTCTGCTCCAGTAAATACTTCAGTGACCTCTGATCTGTGCGCACAATAAACGGCCGTCCTAACAGGTAAGGACGCCATTTCTGAATCGACAGGGTGATTGCCATCAGCTCGCTCTCATATACGGATTTCTGCCTCGCCCGTGATGACAAAACCTGGCTAAAGTAAACTACTGGCCGCTGATCCTGCATCAGCACTGCTCCCAGCCCGTATCCCGAGGCATCGGTCTCTACCACAAATGGTCTGCTAAAGTCGGAAAGAGCAAGGACTGGAACTGTCGTCATCGCCCTCTCAGTGCTTCAAATGCTGCAGTCGCCTCCTCGTTCCACTGGAACACATCCTTCTTCAACTGCTCCGTCAGGGGCTAGGCAATGGTACTGTAACCCTGCACGAACTTGCGGTAGACCCCGTCAAGCCCAAAAATCCTCGCAACGCCCTCAATGTCGTGGCTGCGGCCAATCTAACATGGCCTCAATCTTGGTTCTATCAGCTGCCACCCCTTCTGCCGAAACTACGTGTCCCAAATAATCCACATTCACCTGAGCAAACGTGCACTTCTTCCTGTTGGCATAAAGCTGGTGAGCCTGCAACTCCTGCAACACCGTCTACAAATCTCGCACGTGCTCTTCCACCGTACGGCTGTACACCAGTATGTCGTCGAAGAACACTAAGACAAATTGTCGTAGGTGTGGCTGAAATATCTTATTCATCAATGCCTGAAAGGTAGCAGGCGCATTCGTCAGCCCAAAGGGCATGGCGAGGAACTCATAATGCCCATCATGAGTCATAAAGGCAGTCTTCTGCACATCATCTGCCTTCATCTGGATCTGATGATACCCCGATTTCATGTCAATCTTCGAAAAGATTTACGCCCCATGTAGCTCGTCCAACAGCTCATCTATAACTGGAATAGGAAAACGATCCGTCACCGTCTCCTTATTGAGGGCACGGTAGACTACACAGAACCTCCAGCTACCGTCCTTCACCAAAAGCACCGGGCTAAAGAAAGGACTAACACTCGGTCGTATCACTCCAGCCTATATCATCTCCCTGATCAACCGCTCAATCTCATCCTTCTGAACATGTGGGTACAGGTAGGGCCGAACGTTGATTGGAGCTGCTCCCTCACGCAGCACAATGGCGTGCTCGTGGTCCCTCTGAGGTGGAAGTCCATGCGGCATCTAAAACACATGCACATAACTGTCCAACAACTCCACCTCTAGTGGCATCTGCTGCTCCTTCGCCTCCACCTCTAGCTTCTGATATGTCGCAAAGTATGCCTCTCCTCCCACTAGTACTGCCCGAGCCAAGGACTTCAGGGACGCCGCACGGCAACACAGGCTGGGGCCCCTAATAAAACCACGATCCTCACGTCCTCCCGATACTCCATCCTCAGCACCTTCCAGTTGAACTTGGTGTCTCCTAAGGTCTGTAACCACTGCATTCCCAACACCACGTCCACCTTTCCCAACTCCAGTGGATAACAATCTGCAACTATCTGTGTCTCCTGTACTGCCAGAATCACCGCCCTGCAGACACCCCTGCTCTCCTCCCTCTGATATGTGACCAAAATCACCCCAAAGGTGGCTGTCTCACTCACCTCAAGCCCCAGCTGCCCCACCAACTTCTTTGGGATGAAGTTGTGGGTTGTCCCACTGTCTATCAATATCGTCACCTCCTGATCTGACACCCTGCCTGCTAGCTTCATGGTGTGGTAGGATTAAATCCCACGACGGAGCTAGGTGACACCTCCACGGTGCCAAGTGTGGCTGCTGCTCTCTCACCTCGTCCTCTCCGTCGAGTACAATCATAGGCTCTCCCGCTTCCTCCTCCTCGGCAGCCACCTCCAACTGCATGGCTCGCCCCGCACACCTATGCCCAGGTGTGAATCGCTCGTCACACTTGAAACACAGCCCCTTGGCCCTGCGCTCCCTCATCTCCGCCTCCGTCATCCGACGGATCTGTCCCCCCTACGTGTCTACTGGCCAGTCCCTCTCGCTGGTGTCAGTGCGCCTGTAGGAGCCTTGGGTGCCCATGCCACTGTCGGACTCCGCATAATAGATCCTCCCCAACCTCCCCTCGCCCTCCTATCCTCCGCCAGCTTGTCTTCTACCTTCCTGGCTATCCTCATCATGCAGACAATCCCCTAGGTTCTTGAACCCGTAGCTCGGCCCTGATCTGAGGCTTGAGGCCTTTCAGGAAATTTTCCTCTAGGGACTCAGCGGAAACTCCCTCTACTCGGCTCGCAAGCCGCTCAAACTTCTCCACATATTCCCGTACCGTCCCATCATGTCGCAGTGTGTACAACTGCTCAAATAGGCCATCAGCATGTGTCTCCTGGAACCTCTCTATAAGGCACTCTGTCAACTCTATCCATGTGCGAATAGGTCTCTGCCGTTGGCTCCAACGGAACCACCCCAGGGCTTTCCCCTCGAAGCACATTTCCATCGTCTGCATCCTCTCCACCTCCGCCAGTCCCAAAACATCGAAGTACTTCTCCGCCTTATAGATCCAGGCATCTGGATCCTTTCCCTCAAACAGGGGCATGGTCAGCTTCCTCAATCGGCTATCGGGGCCGGCATCGTCACGTGTGCCACCTCCCGATTTCCCTCCTGGTATCTCGGACGAGCAGGCTCCTCCAACCTCCATCTGGGTCGATCTGGCAAACGATACGCTCCCCAAATCTCATCTCGGGCCCTCTCAGGAGCCCGCTGCTCCTCGGCATCCCACTCCTCTCCATCACCCCACACCTCCTCCTCATGAAGGTTGTCGGTGTAATGTGTGTACTCATAGTCCGGCACATGCCCCACATCCTTCCCGGTCTTCTGAAGTCTCCGAACATTCTCCTTGGCGCGCCTCAAGGTCTCCAACGCCCCTTCCATGCCTATAGGAAGCCCAAAGGGGGCCTGTCGGCCCGGCTTCGTGCCGCCGGGGGCTGTTGCAGCTGCGCGGGGCCCCTGGCGTGTCGCCAAGGCCCCGCCGCCGGCTCCCGGGCCTCGTCGGACCTCGCCGGAGGTCTGGCGGCCCGCCAAACCCCCGCGAGGGTCGGCGCGGCCCCAGAATTGGCCATGCGGGTCTGCACGGCCCAGATCTGGGCCGCGCAGTTCTGTGCGGCTCAGAAAAGGGGCACGCGGCCCCTGGCCGTCTGTCAGGGGTCCGCTGCCCCCCTTGGGTGTGCTCCACCGCCTTCCGGTAGTCGACGGCTGCTTCATGGAAATGCACAAGGCGACGTTCTGGCCCTTCGTTCGCTGGATCTTCTCCATGTGACCCTAGATCTGAGGGAAATTTCAGATTTGTCGACGTCGATGCCCTAGCTTCATATTCGGGTGGTTTTTGTTGTTGTCGAAGGATCTGAAGGATGTCTTGGATGTCGGAGGCTTTATCAACCCCACTTCATCTCCTGGTGGATGCCTCGGATCTCGCCTTGAAGCCCGGCAATGCTCTTGCTCATCTCTTCAAGTTTGTCGTCGACTTTCTCTTCTACAAGTTCCGCCGCCATTTTTGCCTTAGTTCCCGTCATTGGATCTGAGTGCTCTGATACCAAATTGATATGATTTGCGTTAATCGTATCAAAAGGCTCAGATTTTTAGTGGAAGAACGAAAAGAAATTTAAAGTGGAAGAAAGAATTTTGATAAATAAGAGACAATTGATCTATACTGGAATAGATCTTCTCCCTAGCTTGAAATAATGGATCAAGCCTAATCCCCCAAACCCTAGCCGTCAAATGACGAATTGTCTCAATATTTCGATGGCTAACACAATTAGGGTTAATCCCCTTAAATACTATCCTAACAAATTACTAAACGCACAACTTAAAAACATAGAAGGTAGTGCATAAAGTAGAAATAGCAAAATACTAAGTCGAACCCACGACCGCTCCCACGCCCGAGTTCTTGCGCCTTCTGCGGTACACGACCGCATGACGGTCTTGGGCCGCTGCATCCCGACCCGCTACCCCCTTTGGGCCAGAGCCCAGTGCATTTTTGGGCCTAGCAGTCGGTTCGCCTTTTTACAGCTCACTCGGGGGGTTGTATCAGTTTGTAACTTAATACTTTATTCTACAGTATCCTCCTCCATTGACAATTAGAAGAATCTTTCATGTATTGAATCATTTATTTCATTCATCGTCATCGCATCCCCTTTAGCTTGTGAAGGCTTTATTATCATCATTTCCATCATTTGAGTTTTTTTCCATTGCTTTTGCTTATCTCTAGCAACCCCTTTCTCTCACTATCAATTATCTGAGAATAAGTCTTTATGTGTTTTGTTATCAGCGTCTACTTTTGAAAAATTTTAAGAACAAAATTTTTGCAAGGTGTGTCGGATGTAATGCCCTGTATTTTTTGTATTAATTGTAGAAATTTATTTCCAATTTTTCCTTATTTTTGAAGATATTTTATTCAAAGTTCTCTTTTCCTTTCTTTCTTTTCTTTTCTTTTCTTTTCTTTTTCCCGTCTGCCCAAAATCACATCCTCTCTTCTATTTTCTTTTCTTTCTTCTTCTATTCTTCTTTTATGTCTCGTCCCAACGAACCGATTCTCTCTTTTTCATCTTCTTTTTATCAGAGCTCAGATCCTCGTCAATGGGACCAAAAAGATTCGAAGCTTGGAAAGAGAAAATGCTACTAGCGATGTTGGAGATGATGAAATCCATGCAGGCGGCATCGGAGAGGATGTTGGAAAATCTACACCGTCCGACGAAGGTTCTGACGCCATATTTGCCAAAAGTGAGGGGCGCCGCAGATCTGGAGAAGACGAAGGAGAACGTCGCAAATTTGAAGTCTACCATCGTCAACGAGCCAGATTTAAAAGCGATAAGGGGCGGCAAAGTCAGGCGACCCCTCTGAGGGCCGCGGCAACTCCGACGAGCCCCAAGGGGCTGTCGCTAACCGACTAAGGCCCCAGAGGGCATCACCGGCCCCGGTGAGCCCCAGAGGGTCACAACAACTCCGACGAGCCCCATGGGGGCTTCTGCGACACGATTGGGCTACCAACGAGCCTCGGTGAGGATTTTCGAACGTCACCGACGACATCCTGGGCCGACACCACCACCATCGCAACCCTCTCATCCAGGCGCACCCAGCGCAACTTTTTTCGTGGCCATCGGCCACCGGAAACAGCCACCGACGACAGTCGCGACGCGTTTCGAGCATCGCCGACGACGCCTCCGGCGAGATCTCATCCCACCACCGCCACCAACAAATGTGTCCCGCTGCGACGAAGCCAATAAACAGCCAGCGAAGTCATCAGAAAAATCCACCAACGCTGGCAAGCCGTCACTGCTACAGTGGCGGCTCGATCTAGCCGCGTCCGCAGCCAAGTCGTCGAGCCGCCAGCCTGAGTCGATGAACAGTGCAGCTTCACATTTTTTTGGATTTCTGAGCGAATTTCTTCTGATTTTCGGTGCGGCTTCAGTATTTTAACGATTCCGGGACCGTTTGGAGTCCAAATTCAAAACAGAAAGAGCCAGTGCGTACAAGACTTAGCCGCAAAAACACTTCTACTCCTGCAGCAACAGTTCGATGAAGATGGACCTCGTGGGTGGCCTTTTGATCCAGGAGGCGAGGTGACATGCTCCAACACTCGGAAAAACGCACTCATAGACCCATGCATCGCCTTGAGAATAAGGTGGTTTTTCGGGGACAGCGTAGTGATGGGAATGTGGACTGTAGCCACTATGGTGGCAATTTGGTAGTTATGGGGCCCGAGGGGCAATTTTGTAATTTGGTGCCCAAGGGGCAATTTTGTAAATATGGTCAATCCAACCCTATTATATGAGTGAAGGGTTTACTGTGAGGAATGAAGAAAATAGAGAAGAAAAGTAGAGTTTAGAATTAGGAGTTTATGAGTAGATTTTAGTGTAGATCTTGGGAGAGTGGTCCTCTCGAATTGAGGCCCCTATCTTGTATTTTCCGGTTTATCAAAAGAAATCTCCTTTCTATCCCACCATCTTTCTCATCAGTCGCTCACCCCCACACCCCACTTGAGTGTTGTCTGTCGACTTTTTCTGTCTCTCATCACCCGGCAACATGAAAAACACCTTAGAGGGGGTGAATAGGGTGTATGGCACAAATTAAAATTTTAAGCACAGCGGAATATATCAGAACACACAATCACAAATCAGAAATGCAAGCGCAAGTGTATTTAACGGAGTGGCTCCCCACCTAGGCTCACCGCCTCTACTCCGACGCCAAAATCCTTGAGACTTTCACCCTCTTTTATAAATAAAAGAGATAACAAATCTGATCACACTAACAGGTAATGATCACACCGTACAAGATAATGTTGAAAAGTTTAAGCACGAAGATAGCTTTTGAGTAAAGCTATTCACAACACAATCTCACAAAAGTAAAATTAAAATTGATTTAATACTGGCTTAAAAAATTAGAAAGATATCACTGTGATGTAGTTCGTGAGATCGTCGTCGCGTGGGTGCAAACGGCTTGTCAATCCGACGTCTAGATCAAAAGTTATGCTCCTCTGAAATTAACTGCGCAAATCTGAAATCTGCAGGGACTGTTCTGTGCAACTGCCGAATCTGGACCTGTGCTGGCTGGTTGAGCAGAAGATAAATATCACTGTTACGTAAATCGTGAAGCTGTGGTTGTCCAGGTGCAAACGGTTTGTCGATCCGACGTCTAGAGCAAAGTTATGCTCTGAAGTTCGTTACACAAATCTGAAATCTGCAGGGACCATTCTATACAATTGCCGATTCTGGATCTATTTTTGTTGGTTGATCAAAAGATAAATATCATCGTTGTGTAGAGCGTGAAGTTGTGGTCGTCCAGGCACAAACGGCTCGTCAATCGGAGCTCTAAATCAAAACTTATTCACTTTTCAGCAACGTCCATAGAGCTTGTTCTTCTTCCACAAAATTGATGATCTCTATGAAGCTTGGAGGAGAGAATTTCGGCCAGCAATGGAGAAGATGATCTCTGGGGTTTTTTTGGACTCTTTGGGATTCTTGTGGATCCTTATCCAAGGGATGGGTCTTCTGCTTTTATAGAGATGTGTGAGTTTCTCTTCAATTAGAATCCTTACCATTCAATTCAATCTCCAAATCTTCAATCAAATCTTCATGGTACATGACTGTGTATCTAAATAGGAGAGTATACAATCCTATTGAAGATAGGAGTCATCTTAAGATAGAACTTCTTTTGAATTAGATTTCCTCTTTAAAATCCAATCAAATCTTTAATCTTTAACTTAATCAAATCTTATTAAAGATAGGACTCCTCATTTGATAAAACCCATTTTGAATCTAGTCAAATCTTTAATCTTTGACTAATCAAATCTCCATCTTCATGGTGCATGGATAATTGTTTATGATGTAGGACTCTTTTTGAAGCTCTTTCTGCCTAATTGTCCACCCATTTTTTTCTCTTTTGCACAAACAATTTCGTTTACACAATTGGCCCTGAAACCACTTAATGAAAACATTAGTACCACATGAATTATTTGTCGTCATCAAAATTAAGTGTGTGACCTAGTTAGTGTGTAACTAGGCCAACACGACGCCCCCGTCTAATCACGGCTATGCCACTGCTCCATGCCTCAGTCTCCAATAGCTCTTCTTCCTATATAATCCGTGTAGGATCATGTGGATGGCAAGTAAACACTAAAATGGGTGAATAATGTATATGAAATAATAAAATTTCCTTTAAAAATCTACCTAAGAGTACAATTAGAGTTGCTTGTTTTAATCTTAATCAATAATCTTGCATAAATAACATAAGCACATGGGATATTGATAATGCAAGAAATAATCACAATACAGAAAGTGCAACAATTACAAATACAAGATCTATACTGGTTTAGGTACCCCGCACCCTACATCCAGCCACCCAAGTCCCACTTGGTTAATTTCACTATTTCAGAGAATAGTACAACCACCTCTTCCCAAGGGGGTTTCTTACAACACGTATCTTCCCAATAGAATTTCTAATAAACTCAACACATCAAACAATTGAGGATTTTTCCTCTCTCACACAAGTGAGAATATACTTATAACTTTGAAGCACAAAGATTACAACCTTCTCTAAGCCTTGATGATAAACACATGGAAGTGTAGTGGGGCTAGGGATTTGGAGTTCTACTCTATAAGATTTGGAAAATGGAAGAGTAGAAGAAAGCTCAACAAGAATGGGAAATCAAACTATGAGCTATAAAGGGCTTTAAGCTTCTCTTATTTCTCTCTTTTTCTCTCTTTTTCTTTCGCTTTTCTTTTTCTTCTAAACCCTCTTAAAACCATTAGTGCCTAATATGTTGTTATCATCAGAACTAACATATGGTGACTCAATATTCAACATTTTCTTCATTTTTGATGATGACAACATATTGCATATAAAATAAAATTCATGAAATGTGTTAGTGTGCATTAAACAACATTCTCTCCAAATTATATTTTATATCTCTAATCTCTCCTTCTTTGGCATGCATCATAAGCAATTGAGCCTTCCCATCAATTCATGCATAATTTTTGAAATCTATTGGTGAACTAACTTCTAATCCCATCAAATGTGAGTATCTGAAAATAAATAAAATATCTTGGTACTCCTTTTTTTGTCCATGGGATTAGACAAAAATAGAGATGTCATTCAATAGAAACCAAATCTATATATGTTTAGACTTCCCATCACAAACAAATCTAAGCTCTACTAAAATGCACATTACTTATAAAACTAGAAATGTACTCATCTTTCATTTGATAGTCCCTCTCTATGGTATCCAAACATCGATGAACCCCTTGCTAGAGTGATGTGCCCTAGCATGGTCATATTTGGGCATATCATTGGTCTTACCATATTCTAGGCCAAATTTGTTATTAGATGGTTTCTAAGAATTAATGAAATCATCTAACTGTTCTTTGCCCCTATTAAACATATTAACATTCTTATATAGGTCAGCATACTCGATTTTAATGGTGGTCAAAGTTTAATCTCAATCACTAAGCCTACCACTAAGGTTATTAATCTCATCATTAAACCACTTATTCATACTAATCAATTTTAAATTATCTTCTGATAACTTTTCAATCTCTACATGAGCAACGCAATCTTTATGAACCTTTTTAAACTTAAGATGCGCCCTAAGCAATGATTCATACTTAGCAAACATCATCATCATTATCAGAGGCTTTAGATTAAGAATTTACCTCTTCCTCATTTTCAAAGCCCATGAAGTACATGTATGTCCTCTCTTCAATTTGCTCCTTTTTGTATTTTGGGTTTGGAGATATGGAAGCGGATTCCTCAAAATCATCAAGCATGTGCCGCAATTGATTTGCACTAATAGCTCCTGACGCATAACTTAAAATTTCTTAGATAAAGAGGAAAATAAGATTTCTGTTACCTCATCATGAAAGTGGTCATTTGTTTCTCTTCACTCGACCACTTAGAGATAGGTGTTGACGATTTGTGATATGAATCCTCCACGAGACTCCACTTATCATAATCAATGAATTTTAGGTAGTACTTCATTCGGTTCCTCCATTGACTGTATGGGATGGTGTCGAACATTAGGAGTCTCGATGGATCTTCTCCTTGAAAAAACGTGTTGCTTATTGATGACATCCTATAACCAAGCTCTGATACCACGTGTTGGATCCTTTGGATGGCAAGTGAAGGTGTGGGTGAATAGTGTATATGAAATAATAAAATTTCCTTTAGAAAATCTACCTAAGATTACAATTAGAGTTACCTAAATTAATCTTAATCAATAATCTTGTATAAATAAGATAAGCATAGCGGATATAGATAATGCAAGAGATAATCAAAACACAAAAAGTGAAACAAATGCAAACACTAGATACATCATGTTTCAGGTACCCCGTACCCTACATCCAGCCACCCAAGTCTCACTTGGCTAATTCCACTATTTCGAAGAATAGTACCACCACCACTTTCCAAGAGGATTTCTTACAACCAAACTCTTTCCAAGAGGATTTTCAATAATCTCACCACCTCAAATAATTAAGGATTTTCCCTCACATAAGTGAAAATATACTTACAACTTTGAAGCACAAAGATTACAGCCTTCCCTAAGTTTTGAAGATGAACTTGTAGTAGTTTAGTGTGGCCAGAGATTTGGAGTTCTACTCTATAAGATTTGACCAATGGAAGAGTAGAAGAAAGATCAACAAGAATGGAAAATAAAACAGTGAGCTATAACTGACGTTGGGCTTTTCTCATTTTCTCTCTCTTCTTCTTTTTCATCTAAACCCTCTTAAAATCATTAGTATTTAATATGGTGTTCATCATCAAAACTAATATAGGGTGACTCGATATTCAACATTCCGATCTTCGTGTTCATTGTTTTTACTTGTAAAAAATACTCTCAAAGTTTTGGTTTTCTGATTTGTTTTCGGATTAGTGGTTCGAGGCTTCCATTCGTCTCATGCTCTCGCCCCTTCTCTTAGACGAGCAGCCGCAGCTGCACGTACAGCGGTGAGGCCTTGCCCCTTTTCCGACGTGATTTAGCGATGAATGGTAGATTTATCCTAATTCTAGTATTTGGTTTTTGATTCTTAGTTTATTATTGGAATTGTGTTGAATGTTTTCCCACTTGTGCACTATGATAAAATTTGAGCTTCACTTCGGGCTTTGCGACAATCCTTGCCGATGCCCCTGTTCTTTGTCAACTGCAGGTGTTGCAATGTTTCTTTGGATGATGCCTTGTCCTACTTCTTTTAGGATGAGGGTTTTACCATGTCTGTTGTTCTTGGATGCTCGTGCATTGCCTTTGTTGGCTGCTCATGTGGGGCTTTGCCCCCCTTCTCTGTTTTTCTGCGGGGCTTTGCCCCTGCTCTGTTTTTCTTGTGGGGTGTTGCCTTTCTATGTTGCCTGAGGGCCTTGCCCCTTCTCTTATTTGGTCGTGGGCTTTGCCCTGCTCCTGGGGCTTGTGGGCTTTGCCCTGGCTCTGTTGACTTGGGGGCCTCCTGCTCAGTCCTTACGGGCCTCGGCCAAGGACTATTTCCTGTGGGCTTTTGCCTTTTGTACTGTGGTCATGGGCTTTGCCCCGTTTATCTGTTGGTTCGGGCTTGGTTGTCTTCGCTCTGTTGGACTGTGGGCTTAATTACTGCTCACTGCAATATTTTGGGATTTACTATTCAGCTCTTACGCATGCCTATATTGATGAAGTTTGAGAATGTTCCTTGGTAATATTATGTGAGCTGGAAATAAAATACATGAGTATATGGATTTGGACCCTTAGAGTGATCAACGTTGAGTTCTCCTCTGAGATTACAAATTGCACCGTCCCTTAAATTATTGAGTAATTACTTATATGCACGCATATGATTAGAAAATAATTCTAACATCAATTAGGATGCATTGTTGGGTATTGGACTATGTTGGAATGTGATCTTGAAGTAATTTGTTATTATTCCTATGTATGACATCTTGTTGGATAAATGGACTTGTTGAAAATTGTTATTGTTTCATATATGATATATTGTTGGAAATGGCCTGGACAATATGATAAAGGCTAGGGACCTTAAAATTGTTGGAATCATGGATTTTAATGGATTTAGAATGAATAGCATTCCAACCATGTAGACTAATCATAATGTGAACACTTGGACTTGTTGAGAGACTTTGTTCTCCTTCCTATTGATATGATGCATGTTAGAGTAATCATCCACAATAAAGAAATTGGAAGTATCAAGGTTGTTACATGATTAGACAATTATTGCAACAATTTATGACATGAAAACTATGAAACAACATGACAAATTGACATTAGAAATATCACTTGAACGACACCTACATTGACACTGAAACTGTATACTTTAATCAACACTTGACATTTAAAGTCACTTGGGGTTTTGGTGTAACTCATATTAGAGCGCGCGCGGGAGCGACTGGAGCCATGCTTTTGACCGTATTGGTATGATCCCATCATTGTATTTGTTATTCGATCAGGTCCATTCATGAATATGTCTGGATCCATACTAGTATCATCGGATAGATCCTGAGTCCCATTCCTATAGTATTTTTTTGGACTTAGCCCTAGCGAGCACTCATATGGTACATGGTGGACTCCTTTTTATATATCCTACTCTCCAATAAGAATCATGGCCTAGGATAAGTATAACTGCTACATTCACTTGGTCTAAGATATTGATAACATAGGCTCAAACAGAAACCTAATTTACATGCATGTCGTTAGTTTTATTATGTCACTTTATACACATGTTCTTGCTTCATTTCAGTCATACTCTTATACATAGTCATACTCTTGTACACTGTTTTAATTTCTGAATTTTAGAATTATTGTAAATTTACTCTAATCTAGTGGTTTCATATTTTTGTTGCACCGTTAGGTGATAATCAGGAGTATGAGGAGACTCTGGTTTACGAAGACACTGAGTTTGTTGCGCATGACATAGATTTTTGAGTGATAGGTCATGAGTGGAGTTTAGTTTATGTGTTTATCTTTATATTTCTGGAGACGTATCTTTCATATAGTATCAGAGTGTATTCATGTTTTGAAGGAGAAAATTTATACGATTATGTTGGAATCTAATATTGGTTACATTGTTTTCCCTAGTAAACAGCATGACCTGCTCTGCATGTATACCTGTCGTGTATCCCGCGAAGCGGGGCGTGACAAAATTGATAAAGACCAATACCTAAATCAACAAAGAAGATTGATTACCCAGAAATCTCATATTAACACAGCCGAAACTATTTAGAAAAAATTATTTATTATATACACGTCTTTAAATATTATAGTAATCGCATCCATATTCATTGATTATGGGAGATTTTATCTCTTAAACCGATTTTGTAAATCAATAAGGTGCTAATTCTCTATCTTTGCTTCTTCTTCTCAGCTAAGAAAATTTCTATAAATCACATTTGTTTCGCATGGCAAGCTTGTGGTAATCAAATTAGACACCCTAACCTTCTGTTCAAGTTCCTTTTGTAAGGGAATATTTTCTTGTTATGACGGAGGCATTTCTTAAACTTGTGGCCACGTCAAAAGCAAGTGCCTTTGCCCACTCGAACTCCTTTCTTAAGTAGATTAATTAGCAGCCCTGGATCAAACACATCCTCATACTACAACAATAAAAAGTTTTTAAAAATTAAAAGAAATAGAAAAGAATGCGTGTACTTATAATTGATTTTGTGGGTATCCCGTTACTACCATCACCATGTTCTTTGGTGTTTCTTACTGCAGGACTTCAGGTTGCTCTTTTCAGATCGGACCGATACTAATAGTAGAGGAACCATTTACGGTACGTATATTGGTTTTCCACTGCTGATCCATTGTTAAAGTCAATGTTCTTTCACTTTGATCTCATTCTTTTCACTTCAGATTGATAATGGTTTGATGACTCCGACCATGAAAATAAGAAGAGATAAAGTCGTAGAACGATACAAAGAAGAGATCGCCAAACTTTACAGGTGAAATGTGTTCCAGCCATCCAAGTGATATGATCCTATGCTATGACAATGGCATAAAGACGATGCAGGCCACAAGTATTTGTATAACTCATTAGTAAAACTGTTTGTTTGGGAAAATAAGTTGCTGTTAGGGATCAGTTAATTATTTTGTAATGGTTATGGCGGTCTAATGTATATAATGTTGGCATGTATCAAAAGAAAGATGTGCATATTCAAAATTCACATGCTTGTGCCCTTGGACTGCGACAGAACTAAATGCAAATATTGTGACCTAATGAAACCTTTCGTTCAATATTGCAGATGTAGACTATTATCGTTACACGTATGCATGTAACCTTCTAGCTATGCTGATTTCCTGAATCTAAGTTTGATCTTACTTGCAACGGTTTTCTATCATTCATGGATGATCTTGGCTCCTGAGACCAATATGGCAACCGCAGTTGGTTGCCGAAACCAAGGTTTTGTTCAAGTAAAATGCAACAAGGTTTGATTTCATGCGAACCTTGGCTTCTTTTAGTGTCGCCTCATTCGTTTATTTTCGTTTAGTTTGATCTTCATATTCTAAAACCAAAAACCACACAATAAAACTTTTGAGATATGTTTTTAATACCAACTTACCAGGAATTTCCTTCTTAACCAGCTAATACTCATTTTTCTATTATTATTGTTATTTGGACAAAATTTCAAATTGAAAACTGTAATTTAAAATAATTTTGAAAACCAAACAACTTTTCCTTAAGTAGAATTTTGCTCGCATAATGGCAATGAAAAAACGAGAGTGGTTGATAACCCCGCTCAAATTGTATACTCTCAAAATGACCGGGTTGCTAATCCCAATCATTTCATCATAGTTTGTATTGAGAAACCCAAAAAACGGTCGAAATTGGGGACTTTTGCCATTTTGATCTCAAAATGATCACATATAAAAAAAGCCGGTTTTTTAAAGACAATTTAGCCGATGTGATGAAGAGTTGATCGGATTTTGAAATTAAATTTAAAATTTGTCAATTTTTAGAATTATTTTTAATTTTTTTGACCGAATTTAACTTTTGTCCTTGTTCTTATCATCGTCGTCGTCATCCTAGAGAGAAATAAAAACGAAACGCCGTGCTTCAGTCGGCCTAGCAAATACAGCCACAATGACCCCCACGAGCAAAGCCTCAGGTTTTCGAACTCGGATGCTAGATGATAGCGTCACAGCACCTTCTCATGGTGTCACCTCACTGTGATGGAATTATGAGATTGAAAGATTGACATGTAACTCTTAGGACCCATTGCACTTTGTCATGCACCTATCATTTTGCTGTTTATGAATGATGTTTTTGGCCGTGTTTCCACTAAAATTTGCAATTAAATAGTTCGTTGGATACGCTTGCCCTATTATGATTTACATGTTGTTGTGAGGTGGTTTTTACGAGAGGTGGTAGTACTTTATTTATGTAGAAGAGTTCATATATAATAGTGGGATACATAGTTCATGGATAGAGCATACTTAATACCATTCAAAACACTTCTCCTTCTCCGGCCTTTAGTGTGAACTCATACTCATGAATGCTTCAGGATTCTGAGTATTGTGTGAGCATCACTAGTGGTGGACACTTCGTGGTCCAGAGTTAACGAGATTTGTCTCGTTAAAACCTTTGGCTATGGAAAACCCAGTGGGAAAATACATAGCTAAGGGAAAAGAGTACAATTCTCTTTTAACTCCCACTAATCTATACAAGCTTTAGGCTTGCATATCCCTTAAACGTCTAATA
The DNA here is from genome assembly GCA_030789695.1 of Scilla litardierei. NCBI lineage: Eukaryota > Viridiplantae > Streptophyta > Magnoliopsida > Asparagales > Asparagaceae > Scilla > Scilla litardierei. The sequence goes on from CM061138.1 coordinate 30,852,700, forward strand.
TCGATCTCTTGTACAAATTTTCGAAAAGTAGACTTGTGAAGAGACTTAGTGAACATATCAGCCAAGTTTTCGCTAGATTGTACTTGCTTTACGTCGATTTCGTCATTCTTTTGCAGCTCATTTGTCCATAAGAACTTTGGGGAGATGTGCGTTGTCATGTCACCTTTGATGCAACATCCTCGAAGCTGGGCTTTACAGGCGGCATTGTCTTCAAACATGGTAGTTGGCTCTACGTCACCAGTCTTCCAGAATGTGAGGCACAACTGAGCGTAACCAAACACACTTTTTCCTTGCTTCATGGATAGCGAGAATTTCTGAATGCTTGGTTGAGGTCACCGTCATGATTTGCTTTACTAATCTCTAGGAGATGGTCGTCCCACCATATGTAAACACATACACAGTTTGTGACTTCTCATTATAGGGGTCGGACTTGTAACATACATATGCATAGCCAATAAGCATGGATTGATGGTCCTTTCTTATAATATAAGCCAAAATATATCGACCCTTGGAGGTAGCACAGAAGATACTTAATTCAGGTCCAGTTGCGCTTTCTAGGTATAGCACTGTATCTTACTAGTAGATTTACTACATATGCTATATTGGAACGCGTGTATTAGGACATGTGGCTACACAACATAGACTAGATGTGGGATGAATAGTGTATTGGCAAGCAATGTGTATAATTAAAAAGTTATTAAAAATTAAATGCAAAATGCAGGGGGAATAAAATATGATGATCAACAATAACACCCACAAATAGATATGACGCCAAGGCAAACAAAAACATAAGAGACGTATCCTGGTTCGGATCCATAATCCAATGAGATCCTACTCTAGTCCCACGTTGCAATCGCACTCCGTGGTTTCCACTAACACAAACCCAGATTCAAACAACCAATACCACAACCCAGTAATTGATTGCAATTCTCCTATTATATGAGTATAATGCCCAATAGGGCCACAATCCCAAATATGGAACAATTGGAGTAAACTCTCCAATATGTACTCACAACCCGAGTACTAGGTTTCACAAAGAAATGAAATGAAATACTACACTTACCTAAGCATTGTAGAAGATCTTACCATACGCAATGAAAGCTAGGATGGGTGAAAAACCAAAGTGCTTGAAGATAAAGCTTGAATGCACTTGGGAGAAAAACTCTCTTGGCTTAAAAACTCAAAGCATAACTCTATTAAAGAGAAAAAGAGAATTTTAAAGAGCTTGAAAAACTTAAAAATATACTCAGCAAATGATGCCAAAACTCCCTGCAAAAAAAGCTTAACTATGGTTCAAAAAACGTTGAAAACATGGACCAAAAAGCCCTAACAACGGAAAAATCGACAACTCTCTGCAAAACTCAGAACTGTGTTTTTTTCCATTGATAGTCGACCTCTGTTATGAAAATAGTTGGCTCCCTCTAATACTACGGTCGACTATCTTTAGTACTGTAGTTGACTGTTATGCATCACAAAGAGCAACAGACTTCTCTCGTTCAAAATAGTCGAGTGTTATAAGTAACAGTGAACAAAAACACTCATAATATGCACAGATGAACTCCGATTGAGGTGATTCAAGATGCGTTGGAAAGCTAAATAAATATTCAATCTAATGAGCCGAGAATGTATGAGATATTCCCATTATAGAGAAACTTGATGAGGTTTGAAGATTGAAACAAATTCAGAAAAAACGATACATTAATAAATAGCTTGAAATTGTTTGAAAAATCATTTTAAATCATTTCAAAAAATTGTGAGTTTAAAACTTGTTTTGATATATGACTGAGTGAATCTACAAGGCATACAAAGCATCTAAGCATAAAGATGAAAATTACACAAAGAAAGAGATAAAATTATATCTTCAAGATTGTGCATGCTTTACAATAGCCTTGAGCTAACACTTTCCTCTTTGACTCATCATCCAAAGCATCTCTCCTCATGATTCATCATCCCAAGCATCGCATGACTTTGTCTCAATTAAGATATAAACTAAAATTTAATCTGAGGCTAAAACAAATAAAGTCATTAGCAACAACGTAATGTGGCGATCATCATCAAAATCATGTTATGCTTAATGGCCAATATCCAATAATCTTCCCATTTTTAATGATGATACCTATTATGTGAAAATAAGCAATAAAATCATGCTAATGGCCCCCCTACTTATATGCATTCTAATTGAAGTAACATCGCTACATAAAGCATATAAGTGGCATTATATAAAAAGCAATGCTAAATGATTCAAGAACATTCATGCAAGCATTTATTTTCACATAATCCAAACATCTCTCCCCTTGTCATTGTCAAAAAGGTGAACATGTAAAATATATTACCACTTGACATTAAAATCATTCTTCTCCAAATATGACAATTGACATAAGAGAAAAAAATGTATGATGCCAAATAAGAAATTTAAAGTGTGTATCATTTACTCAACCATGCTCCCCCTATATATTGAATGGGTCAAAACTTGACTCAATGAACCAATTTCATATATGGAGGCATGGAACAAATATATCAACGCAATATGATAGAAATCAGTCTAAGGCATTAATATCTTGATATTGTAATGAAAATAAGCGTACCAAAAAACGAACAATGTCAAGATGATGAAATTGGAACAATATCCAACTATATTGATTGAAAATATCACAAAACTCATCAAAAGAGAAAAATATGCTTCAAAATAATTTTTCGAAAATACATAGCATATAAAAACTCCCCTTATTTCATATATATGGATAAAAATGCATATATGATATATCAAACACATAGATCCTGTTTCAGAGTGTTTTCTCACTACAAAGCGTTGACCGTGGAGATCCCGGTCAACGTAGTCAAGGGGCCCGCTTTGGGTCCCTCGGGAGGCTTCGAATCGGTGCAGAAGGGGCTAGGGGAAGCCTCGGCCCTGGTTGAGACGCTCGGCCTCGGATGGTCGAGCACGTCCCCGGAGATAGGACGACGAGGGGTAGCCTCAGTCGCCCAGCTAGATGCGTGTTCGGCGAAGGGCGAGGGGAAGCCTCGGCCCGGGTCGAGACGCTCGGCCTCGGTGGGATGGGCTCGGCCTCGGCGGTCGGACGATGAGGGGAAGCCTCACTCATCCAGCGGGGTGCGCGGTCGGCGTGGGGCGAGGGGGAGCCTCGGCCCGTTGATCAGATGTCCTCCTGCGTAGACGAGGACGCTCGTCAGGGGGCCGGACCTTGGTTCCGGCCAAATCCCCTCCGATGCCTAAGTCAGACAGAGATCTGAAAGAGGAGGCCCGGCGGAGACGGTTCGACTCGTAAGGAGATCGGAACGGCGTCTCACGGCACGAGCGGGGGAGGAAGGAGATGGAAAGGAGGAACTAGGTCGTTGATGGAGTACCTTAGGCTTTAGATACCTGAGATGCGGTCCTCTTCTTCGTAGTCTTCCTAGCCCTTTTGTAGAGCTCCCAGCGTGATTGCCTCTGGCCCACGCCCCACGCCCGCCCTCGATCGTGCCCCATCAATCCGCCCCCTCGCCGCCGCTCTCTTCGCCATGCCAGCACCTCCCCATTATCGCCATTTAGTGGTCGCACGTCCGGGGGAGTGGTTTTCGCAGGAGTGGGCGAGTGAACAGCGGTTTATCGGGGCCGGGTCGGATCGACATTCGAGAAGATCCCTTATAGGGCCTTTGTAGAATGGGCTTAAGGATGCAGATGGGCTCTCGACTAGTAGTTGGGCTCCTGGGCTCGTGTCTTTTGGGTCTCGGTCAAATAGGCGTAACAGATCCCATTTCCAAAAAGGGAATTTTTGAAAAAAAATCAAAAAGAAGTGACAGTCGCCTGTTGATTCAACAGTCGTCTGTCTTTGCTTCATCAGTCGACTGTCCGCGTGGTAAGTTACCGTTATGAATTCTTACCTACCCATGCTGCAGTCGGATGTGGTTTCTTCAACAGTCGACTGTCGCGAGTTCAGTTTCTATCCGTTGAGAATTTTCTCACGGATTCCAAAAGGGTTTTTGCCTAAACTGTTTTGTGGATTTGAGAAACCTATATAATGGGCTACTACTGTTCCATTGAAAGGTGACCAAGTGACCTAAGCTATTGCAAAATCTCTTAAGCTTTCATTTCTAAAGTTTAAAGCTCTCAAATCCAAAGCCCTAAGAATTCCAATCTTTGATCTCTTGCTCTCCAACCTAGAACCAAAGAGTGATCCTCTAGGTATTTGGTGCAGTCAAGAGAAAGGGCTTTCTCCTCTCTTCCAAGAGAGTCTACAACACACATCACACTTCTCCTTCAAGTTCTACTTCAAGGCATAGGTGATTGTAAGTGTTGTTTTCATATTTCATTACTTTCGTAAATTGAATTTGCTCTCGGGTTATGAGAGCGGGTTGCTTGCTCCCAAGTTGTGGGAGTCAAGGACATCGATTGTATTTGATTTCACTTGTAGGATTGCTACAAGTGGGTTTTAAGGAAACCTCAAGTTAGGGTTCTAACTTGAGTATCCGGAGGTATCCGGGTGGAAGGGGCGTAGGATTGCCGGGAATAAGTCGAGAAGTGACTTGGGTAATCCGAACCCTAGAAACATAATTGTGTTTGCATTTGTTTCTTATTTGGGTTTAATTCTAATTCCACACTATATTGTTGGTTAGCATTTTAATTTCGTGTAACTATCGTTTTAAATTGCTTAAACACTATTCAACCTCCCCTTCTAGTGTTTTCTCTATAGGCAGGATCCTTACACTCGATTCCTCAGCCAAACCGGTCCGATCCCACATTTTCTTGCCGTCCCTCATCACTAGGATCCTTGAAGCCTTTCAAATCCCCTTCGCTGATTCGGTGCAGGTCTTCAATCCCATCGATTTTAATTCCGACACCCTCACTCATATGCAACTTATTCTATCCGATACTTCTGCTCATGATGATGATGATGATGCTTCCACCCATGAACCCTCTCCCCACACGTCTCGCTCTACTCCTGGCTCCACTTCCCGTTCTCCCCGAACCCGTACCCCTGGTTCTTCCTCCCGTGCACGTGGCCGCATTCCTACCCACAAACGTTACTCTCGCTCCGGTCCTTCCTCTAGTACTCAGGACACTCCTCCTTCAGCCCATGTTAATATTGAGTTGGTTGCTGAGATATGTACTCTCAGGAACTCTGTTACTCAGGGTTTCGCTGATATTCGCCAGGAAATGCACGATGGATTTCAGGGCATTCAGTCTCATATTAGTGCTGGCGATGTTACCCTACAGGAACATAATCGCATGATGGATGCACTTCAGATAGCAGTGGCTCAGGTTTTGACTCATTTCGAGGCTCTGCACTTCCGCGTTCGTCAGGGCTCTTCTCAGCCTGGGCCGTCCAATCCCCCCTAGTTGGTTATTGTCATTTGTTTCTTTGGCCTCGGAACATGTTTCAGACGTTAGTTGATGTTTTTAGATGGTGGCTTAGTGATAACATTTTGATGGTTTCTTGGTGTTGGTCCTTTGTTGTTGATGATTTCCAGAAATTTGCTCATGATGTTTTGTTATTTTGTGGTGTAACATTGGGTTCTGTCAATCTTTGGGGTGTCGTTGTACTCTGTGGTTATGTCATATGATTGTACTTGGATAGTTGTTTTGGCTGTTTTATTATCTCCTAGTGGTTCTGTAGTGTTCAGTTGGATATGTCATCTGGTTGGGCTACTTGTTTTATTGTGTTCTTTGCTAGTTGCTTTTCTTGTTTATTTGTCCTATGTTTGGGTTCTGTTCTATGGCTTTTTCGCTTGGGTCTCTAGCATGTTTTAACATTGGTTCTGTGTATGGCTCAGTTGCCTAGTTAGATGCTCTATCACATTGGTTCTCTGTTACTATTTGCTGTTTACATTGACATTTGTCTTCATTGCTTCCTACATGTTATAAAGGGAGGCATCAAATATTCATTTTTAAGTACTGCTATACTCCAAATTGCAACAGATTTCCTCTGCCCATGTATTGCATGTTTGCTTCCTTACATGGCCACATGATCTTTCCTTCATATACAGGTAGCTTCAACATTTGGGTTCTTATCCTCACAGGATATTCCACCCGCTGGCCTGTCTAGCCTTAATTCTCTACATGATATAATCCAATGCCCACATATTTTTTTAATAATACAAGTTATACTCTATTGGTACACACTTCAAATTGTTTAAACTGGGCACTTCGCACTCATAGCACCAAACGTGCCTATTGTGTCGCACTTCAAATTTTTTTTTGCCACACAGATATAAGTTTACTATTTTTTATTTTTATACTATTTCCATGACGTCCATGGTTCTATATATGCTGACCTTCTTCCATAAGATGCATTCCTTATTGATATAAGGCATCAATTTGCTCTTGTTACTTTGGCCATGTCCCATTCATTATTTTAATGGCATGCTCAATATTTCGGCCTATACCATGGCAAATTTTTGTTCCTTTATTGACTAACTATGCCTTCACTCTTTTTGAGGATTTCAAAGGGGGGGAATATATTTCATCTACTCGTGGGGGGGAGTATTCACAAGTTCCACGTATTCAGGGGGAGTATACCATATATGTTCAAATTTAAAGATATATATTTACATGTTTGTCATCATCAAAAAGGGGGAGAATGTTGGAATTTCATAATTCCATATTTCTACTCCCATATGGTTTTGATATGACAAACACATTCAGTGCTACTAACTCTATCTATGCAGATACAAAAACATGCTGAGTTCCACACATTCAGATATGTTCATGCATATTCAAACGGATATATCATAGTTCATGAAGCTGGAAAGGCAAAGGCACCTACATCCACGACTTGGATATATAACCACTTGATAAGAATCCCCTGCAAAGAAGCTTCTCAGATTCAGATGCAGATGCAGTCTTATCTACGGCTTTCATGTAATCAATGTAAAATTTACTTTATTAGAGTTACAAAGCCTTGTGATACTATATCTTAGTCTCCTAGGTTCAATTACTCAGAATTCTACACTTCCCAATTTCGAAAATTCTTACCCAGAAAATTGGCAGCCAAATTGGTCGACCAATTTTAAACCTTCGAAATTGACTATGGGATTTCTTGAGCAAACTCCCTTAAACATGTAGATTCTGGATCTGTCTTCCAACGGTCAAAATTTCCTCTCTAAATTTTGGTCGACCAAATTTATTTTTTGGTCGATCAAACACAATACTAGCCGTTTGAAGCCCAAATTTTCAGGAGCGGTTTATGACTATTTTTCAACGTCATTTACACTCTCCAACCGTCCCTAAACACTATATATATAGGGGTAGACCCTCTCTTTCAAGACACACACTTTCCTCTTCTTTACTTCTATTTTTGTCGAAATCAAGCCTCTGATTTTCTTAAGCATTCGGCCATTAGTTGTTCTTTTCTTATTTGTAAGAAGAAATCATTAGATTTCTTTCTGCGTTTAAGAACGGAAGAACTTGGATTTCAACACTTTTTGGGAAAGTTGTTTTCTTCTTATTTGCAAGAAGAAATCATTAGATTTCTCTCTTCGTTTAAGAACGGAAGAACTTCAATTGTGTTTCACCATTATATATCTTGAAACATTGAAGTTCCTTTTTAAAACACCAATCCTTTGAATTCATCTTTGATATTCATACCAAGGCTATAGGTGTTTTTCTATTTCATTATTTCTTTAACAGCTTTGAATCTCTAGTTATTAAGATTGTACAAAGTTTGGGACACGGGGAGTGTCGCCATTTTTTTAAGTTGGTACTTGCGAGGCAAGTGATTATAGTGGATTGGAAATCTCTACTGGGAGTAGAGGACTGGACTAGGATCAGGAGGATCCAAACCAGGATACATCTCTGTGTTTGCAATTGATTTATTTACATACTTGTCATTTCATTTATGTGCCATCTTTGCAAATATCAGTAACGTTTTACTTGCAACAGTTTTTATTATATACACTATTCACCCCATCTAGGGTATTGATCCATATAGGCTAAAATTACACATAATACGTTCCTCCGCATATATTGCCATGATAGTCAAATAATTATAAATATTCATCTACACTTCACACACGCGTATACATAAAATGTGCAACCAAATACACAGTCCAATACCCACATATCAAGCAGTTTCATTCACTTACATTTATCAAGCATATATACACATATATTCCATATCTATCACATTTACATACACATTGCACATGTATATACATACACACATGCTTTGGTACAGACCTATATATACACGCATACGAACAAGAACATATTTATCCAAGGCGCACCGAGATACACCTGGATAGACAACCCTATAGGATAGGTCAGTAAGTAAACAAACAAGGATGTGTGTGTGTGTGTGTGTGTGTGTGTGTGTGTATTCATTCATCCAATATAAACATCATTACATATACTCCTACTGTGCACTACACATACGTGAACACATTCCTACACTCCATGGTGACATGCATAATAGAAATTTATACAACAATGATACATATTTACGTCTACGCAACTAGCAATACCCCACATAGACACTCCACAAACACATACTCGTTATACTCTCACGTATGTATAGTATCAATACCATACATAGATTTCCGAATCTATATATAGCCAAATACACGTACACTTATACACACAAGACTATTATCCTAATAGTAGGTATGGACACAGATATGCATATATACTTATTAGGATCCATGCAACCATGCACTTACATTCCCATGTATGTACACAAACATCCATACACATATGTTATACATATCCTGCTATTATACATCCATACAGTCAAGCTACTCAAACTGCACTAGCAGGTAGTCGGTAGCTACCTATATCGCTATATACATAACATCTAATATATCCACACTTTTACTAGCATCCCAGTACATACACAAATAAGTATATTTCAACATTCGTACACATTCAGTAGATAGTCACACTCCATATACGTGTACATTGATATACTGATACATGCATATCAGAATATGGATCATTCACATGCATATACATATAACCACTCATAAGACATACACCAATACATATTCACTAACAACAACACATATACACAATCACACCACGCTTGCTACAACACGCCTACATACATACAAGTATCTCATATACCAATACACAGTCCTCCCTTATGTCACCATATGTAGAAGAATACATACACTACATATACATCCAAATGGCCTTATAAACACCAATATTCTACGGGGTAAGCGTGTATACGTATATAAACCATAACTCCACTTAACCACGCAAACCCATAGCCACCCCACTTATACATGTATTGTATAATCCCAAATCCTTACATTCATCACATTCTACATATGATACACGTCACACTTATATCCTTATCCCATGTTAGACACGGTATAGAACTAAGGGCCTAAACTTAGGTGGATGGGTCTAAAGCATCCCTACCCACCTTAGGATACATCTACTCCAAACACCCTTGAGCATTGCTCATACTACCCGTGGATCCATCACTTATCTACATCGCTACATACACGCTATGTATATCCATAGCACAATACCTATTTGCACTCAATAATACAACCTACAACCATATACCAAATTAAGACAATTTACCAATTCATATAAACACATAGGCAGTACATAGACATACTCACAATTATTTAAATTTTAACACATTAGGAATTTATACCCTAGCAATGCAACACAAGCGATATATATGCACTAACTTCCCTCACATATATCTACACCCTCTACCCCATACAAGCTCACATATATTCACACATATACACTTTCCCCCATATGTCCAAAGACAATATAGATATTCCACTACTTTATCCATACAAAGGTAGATGTGCACACATTGATGTACTTCCCACATGAAACACAACCATAATTTAAGAGATAGTGAACCGCATGCATGCACTCACATCACATACGCACACACCCACGCCCATGTCTCTACAAACATGTAACATCCCTGCCAGCTGATATGTATCCACCAGTATACATCCACTAATAAACATAACTTATCACCTATACCTCATAGTCACACAAGTGTAACACATACCTACTCACATACCTGTATCATGTATCTATGTATAAACGCTGACACATATTCATACACCACTATAACCCTTCAGGATACATGTAACTTTCATGTCATTCAAATATAAATACATATACTGACTGCATGTATACCATAACATATATAATTCTAATATCCAAGCACAACAAGCGCACTTATACATGCGGATTCACACAATTATAAATACAATCGTATATCCCCAAATACTCATCTATAGTATAATACATCGCAGGGAGTTCATCCTCGAACTCCCAAAAGCTAGGGGTTCAAGGGTGCATCATTTAAAACTCTAAGGTCACTAAGGTCTCTATCCACCTTAGGGGTAATCTATCCCAATCGAATATTGAAGCATTACATGTACTATCCTTACGCACATCGCAGTGCGGTGACCTGCATGGGCCGCCAAAAACTGTCACACCCCATTCCCCAGAATACCCGGCATTTAAATTTTTTTTCAAAGTATCCTGAAGAGTGAGGGTGATGAGAGAGGAAAAGAGAGAGAGAAAGAAGAAACTGAATAAGCAGGCCACTGCGCACATGCTGGGATAGTACAAGTGCAGCTTCATTAAAATATCAAACAACTCATAAATAACATAGAACAACAACAAATTTATATAACAAATTTTATTTACATACTTAGTCCAAACACACCACTACACATACATCGCCACTCTCCGCCTCCCATCACAACTATGTCACCCTACACAGCTACCACTCACATCAAGACTACCCCAGAAACCCAAGTCCAAGCCACCGCCAACTATGCTACCCATGTCACCTGAAAAATAGGGAGGAGCACGTTAATGCGTGTCCTAGTAGGAACCAACTTGGATCTGGGCATCGCTTTAGGGTTATCAATCCACAAGGCAAGGCAAATGAATAAGACATGTAAACTAAATATATAGCGAAAAGTGAATATCCAAATAAGAGGATCATACCTGCGGTCCAATGTCGAGTTACTGCAAGAAAAGGGTTAGCACGAATAATATTAATAATAATGCAAGTGTTTAAGCAACCATTATCTAATAAGATAAGTGCAAGTACCTAAGACGGAGTCACAAGAACGGGTAAAGGGAAGGGAAAGTGCTACCAGCAGAAGAAGTAACACGCAAAATCTTATTTTGTTAATTTATAATTGAATTACTTGGAACTTGGGTAAATTGTATGATACAAGGACCTGGACATCACCCCAAATGTGGGATGAATATAGCACACGGCGTAGTGGACACGGGCACTGTACAACACCCGGCCTCTCAGCTCCACTGTCCCGGGCAGGAGTGAGGCTCTCCCACAGTAACACAACCTCCGTATGTCCCCTCCACTCCCGGTAAAGGCCAGTGGGTATAAATATCAAATATCACATAATCATTTCCCCCAGCTTCTCAGTTCAGGCCTCATATCCACAATTTACTCAAATCCCACCTAAAACCCGGGTTTTACTAACTCACCCTCCTTAGAGAGGACTGAGACATTCAAGAATTTCATTTTATCATTTTAGCAATGAAGAAGTCATGTTGCATGACATCACATTCCATTTTCATACCAACATGGGTCATGCACCGAAGTGCAATGCCCTTCATCGTAATCAAACTACATATCAAATGGAAAACGCACCCAAGTGTCATGCCCTGCAACATAGAAATTTCAATTCATCACTCATAACATATGAAACCATGTGTTACATGACCCTATCATTACTAAGTCACAATATATTTCATAACACAGTGTTTACGAGCCCATTTTCATGTTTTTCAAATTTCATTTCATTGTGGCAATTTCACAAACACGTGGTGAACGTGACGTGAATGTCCATAAGCACATTAGCAAATCCATTGGAAAACATATCATTAGTCTACCTTCCATGTAAAAACAATAATCATACACCATAGCAGGTAGAATAACAACAATACACAAGTTATCACACTGTTTAACCACTTCAGCTTGCAGGAAATGTATCTGCAGTCCTAAAAGATGGATGATATTACCCAATTATAGTCAGAATTTTACAAAACTTTCTAAATGAAAGTTGGAGATATGTTAGTCCTGGATTTACATATAAAATTTCAGGTAAAAATACTAAGTATATGATTTATAGTGAATTATTCGGTAACGTGTGTCAACTCTGTTTTTCAGACAGATTTCAGGGTCTTTATTGAAAGCCAATTTTGGGCATGTTGCACCCAGAAATTCTACATATAAGCACTCTGATGAATCTTGAAAAACTTGTTAACATTCAAAAAGACCAATAACATGAAATTCCATTGTGTGTGCAGGTGTTGAGATCAATTTTACTAAATTGTGTCAAAACTGAAAATCAAACAGACATGTTGTAACGGTGGAATTTTTGCTCCTAATTTTTGAATTGAACATATATCAAAATTTATATGATTTTTGGGTAGAACTTCAAGATCTACAAGCTCATATTTGTTTCGAACCCTAATTTGAGCTACAGTAATCAGAATCAAGGCAAAAAACAAACATCACGATTTCAGAATTTCAAAGGGGGTAATTTTGCTAAGAATTTTCAAGAGAGATTCATGAAAATTGAATCATGGCATATTAATTTCATTACCACTACTTCATATTGATAAAACATGATGTAAAAACATAATAAAATAAAACCCTAATTAAATTTCCAAATCCAAGTTTGATTCATACCTCAAGAGTGTTCTTTCTTCTCCTCTTCTCTTCCTCTTCCTCTTCCTCTTCCTCTTCTTCCCCCTTTTTTCTTTTTCTTTTTTGAAGAATTTCGGCCATGTGTTAGGGGAGGTGGCCGGCCATGGTAGGGGGAAGAAGGGAGAGAGGAAAAAATGAAAGGAGAAAAGAAAAGAAAGGTAAAGAAGAGAGGAGAAAAATGTATGGAATATTTTCTTCTTATTCCTTTCTTCTCTTCCAAGAATGGAATATTCCATGTGGTAATGACCAAAATACCAACCAATCTTCCAAGTATTTACAAGTTTGCCATTTCTTTATGCACACCCAACTTTAATATGTACGCACAGCAGCTTTAGTCCAAATGACCGTTTTGCCCTTCACCTTTCTAAAATTTTACGGGGATTGTCATTGACCACTAACCCCTTTCACACTAGCATGGCTCTTCCTACACACATCCACGCACATCCATGCATGCATACATACTTCACACATACACGTCTAACCCATTCCTATTGTTTTACACCCACGACGTCATTTGCACTTCTCCTGCATTCACATTTCGCATTCTCTTCCCTTAGCCACGTATTATGGCCTAATCCCCCTGCACTACGTCACATACATCGATATCTATGCTTATTTCATGCCCACGTATGCATTGTAGGTATAAATATCACGTGTGTACAGTAGAATACACGTATAGTGCAAAATAGGGTATGACAGAGGCAATGGAGGAGCTATGTGGTTCGACCAAGGATAGGAGAAGAGGAACGGAGATGAAAACATTTAGGGTTTTTCTCTCTTCTTTTCTTTTTTCTTCTCTTTTTTTCTTTTTTTCTTTTCTTCTCTTCTTTTTCCTTCTCCTTTTTCTTTTCTTTTCTTTCCCTTTTCCCTTTAATCCTTTGTCCTATCTTAATCACCATGTAAATCCACCTCCATGTGACAAGTGCTAAGCTAGGTGGCATAATATGGATGAAAATAGGCTACTTAAGTGAAACATCAAGGGCGAGGCGTCATGCATATAGAAATTAGGATTTTCTAATTTTGAAAAAATGAAATACACCTAAGAATACTATTAGATATACTAATATACCATATATCTTATTTAAATTCAATCACATTTTGTCACTACATATGATTTAAAATATTTAAAAATAGATTTTATATTATTATAAATTTTAAAAATTAGGAAAAATCTTCAAAAATACATGAAAAATATACGTGTATTTAATACGACCAAAAATACATAGTACACTATCTGTATATATGAAAGCAGTGTATTACAACTATGTCAGACGACTAGATAGGCAACTTATAAACGTGGAACAGCCAAGCAACTAGACGGCTAGAGCGAGAACTTATTAACATGGAATGGCTAAGCAACTAGACATCTGGAGCTTTCGCTCCAGACGACGTCTGGTCAATGAACCCATCGTCATGGTGCCTTTATTTTGCGACTTTTTGCTGCTGTTTTCTTCAACCCGACCCGAATCTGCCACTTATGCTGGAGAGATCTTGCCCCTTGATCCTGGATCCAAGAGTGCAACTTGAATTTGAGAGGGATTATAAAAACCATCATATCTTTGTTAACGTTATTGGCCAATAGCAAGGAGGATTAGGGAAAAGAAGAACACAAATGTGGGAAGAATTTGAGCTGAGGCACATCTACAAAGGGGGTCTTCTTGGATCAAAAGTTTTATTTTTCTTAACTCTTGTTACTTTTGATCTTAGAACCGTTAGATGATATTTTTGAGATTAAAAATGCCATTTTTATTTGTGATGAATAGCTAAGTTATTCTTTGTGCGGTGTATGAGTAGTTAATGATGTGTTAAGCTTTGTATCTTCATTCTCTTGCATGATTTAATGCCTATGTGTGATAAATCATCAACTCATACTTGGGTTTGTTAAGACCCAAGAGGGCAAACCCGACAGGGATGAGAAACCTAAAGGAATCTCAATGTGTTTGCATGACTAATGTTTTTGATGTCTATACACTGCATTTTTCACTTACTCTTGAGTGTCGTTAACTAATAACGGCCTCCTTTAATAACGCCATCATTGTCCATTCGTTGTGCAGGCATACCTGAAAAGGGAGATAACAGCCGGCCATTTACTCCCGTTGCTAACTGACCCCTTTGTATCAGGAGCTCAACGGGTGGATGAGCAGCCACTTTGGCAAGTAGCTAACTTCTTATGTGGGCTTCCGGGCTGTTGGGCTGAGACGATGCATTCATCTTAGATTCTTTTATTTGAAGTAAATATTTCATCCGCCTCGTGTCCGGCCTAATACATCAACATGTATAATGTTATGATTTCATTTCACAGTTGCGTATATTTGCAAAAGTGCAATACACTGTATTCTACTTGTTGAATGCACTCCATCTATAATACACTGTATTCTACTTGTTGAATGCACTCCATCTATATTGGTTTAATTTACGAAAAATATACAATTAACAATCTAGGTATTTGATAATATTATCATTAACATTAGAAATTTATAAAAAAACTACTATAAACAATATACGGATTTGATAATATTATCAAAATTCCTTAACTTTGTAATTTATAAAATATAGCTTAAAATGTTGGAAATTGTTAGGTAGTTTTAGTAAATTCAACTCAAAATGTAAGTTACTTTATGTAAGCTATTCTAAATTTTAGGATGATGTTGATAAACAATGATAAATTTTAAAATAGTTTTGATCAATTAAGTGGTTTCGGTGAATGAGCAAAGTGATGGAAAATGTTGATTAATTTTTAAAGTTAAAAATAATAAACTGTTTCGTAAATTAAGCATGCCGTATGAAGCGGCTATATGCCAATGAGTGCTGATAGTCATATTACACATTATGTTGAAGAGATTGCATTGCTAAGAACATTAAGTTTTTCTTTAAAAAATTGCTTAACTCATAGAATTTTCTTTAGGAAAACCCCAATTTTATCCATATATTCGTCAACTTATATATTCATCTGCATGTCGCCACCACCACCTCAAACACCTCTTCCAGACATCCTCTGCTTCTCCCTCCACCACCACCTCATCTAACGCATCTTCTGACTATCCCACCACCTCCTCCTCCAACTCCTCTTCATTCACATCTGTCATCTTCTCCACTTGGAATTAAACCTAAAAATTCCAAAAAATCAATCCAAAAAATCTATTTAAATTTTAGTTAAATACAAAGAAACTTGAACCCCCGCGAAAATCAACCAGCCTTTGAAAAATCGATTTGCTCGGACTTTCAGGGTTGCACCATATGTGACACTTGGACATGTACATATATCATTAAACACCATATATAATGCTCATGTATATAGGCCTGAACATCATAAATTATTATAAAATGCACAATTCGTGCTTGTGTTATCAACCCCGAGCAACCAAATAGTACCACTACCAATAAATGTGAGCACTATATTGGCGGCAGAGTAGCGTCGTCATTAAGGAGGAGAACGTGTGATATGGTGTCGAGGAGGCATCGGGATAAGACGAGGTCAGCGGAACATCGGAGGGATAACGAGGAAAGCCGTGGTAGTGTGAAGAAATACAATGTTAGATTCGGAAATTTTATTTTAGGCTGGAATATGTTTCAAGGTGGACAAACTTGTAAATAACGGAGGGGAGGCGTCGCCGTCAGCATCGAAAGAGAACAAGGAGCATAGAGGATGTAGGATGGGA
The DNA here is from genome assembly GCA_030789695.1 of Scilla litardierei. Lineage (NCBI taxonomy): Eukaryota > Viridiplantae > Streptophyta > Magnoliopsida > Asparagales > Asparagaceae > Scilla > Scilla litardierei. The sequence continues at coordinate 30,869,033 of CM061138.1, forward strand.
CGAGGAGGGAAGGTGACGATGAATGAGAGAAATCGAAGTAGACGGTGGCAATAGGAGGTGGAGGGGTTGTGGGGTAGCAGTGGTGGAGAAGGGGAGGAACAATATGGAGGAGGGTAAAAAATGGAAAAAATCTAGTAACAACAAACTTTGAATGCCAAATTTGTAAATAAACTAGAAATAACCCGTGCACACAGTGCATGATGCAAGGAAAAATCACGATGAACAGGATGCAGGGAACGCGCGCAACCGAAAAGGAGCGAGAAGTGTGGGTGTGCGTGTCGGTATCGTCAGGGGTAAAAAGGTAAACCCAAAAACCTTGGGGGTTATAGGGAAAAAGACCATAGGCCAAAGATGCAATTATGTTAGTTTGGGGGGTTTTATGGGTTTTTCGCAAAGTGGGATGATTGGATGGCAAACATGCAAATATGTTAGAGTGTGGGGTTTTCTTGCAAAGTGGGACGATGCGGCATTTGTCCCAGTCAGCTTGTGACTGGGACAGAGGCTGCTGACTGGGACAAACCCAGTAAACATCCCTCAAATGTATAATAAAGTAGAAATTGCATGTGCCCGGAGGCCACGGAGGCAGTCGTCACCCGGGCGCAAATATGGAGTGAAGCGGCCGCCAAAGCGAAAAAGCGTGGGTGTGTGTGTGAGGAGGGTAGGGAGGCAAAAGGAGGAAAAGCAGGGACTAAAACACAAAAAAATTACCAAAGAATCACCCCAAACCTAAGCACAGAACCCCACCCAACCCCCACGGGGTCCCCACGGGATGATGTGGCGCAACCATGGCCAATCGTTTATCACAGGACTATGACAAAATTTCAAAATTTAAATTTTATAAATGGGAGGTTGTCTCAAAATGTAAGACACCCCAAATACAATTCAAAGTATTCTCTCTAAAATACAAACACTTTTGTTACGTCCTGTAGGCCGGCCCATGAAATTAAGGCCCATATGCACTGGGGGCTCAAGCAAACACCTCACCGACCCTTCTGATGGGAAACTAGCTGAGTTGAAGATCGCTTCCATCCAGAGAAGCTCGTCCGTCCGATCGTTAAGCTCGCCGTGCCAAGGACAAGCTCGCCTATCCTCCAACAAGAAGCACCGTCCAAAGGAGTCGAGCTTAATCACCGATTTGTAGCTCGCCCCCGAGGGCGACCAGTCATAAATATCTCTGACAAGGTGACGTAGGCTCACCTCCTCTCCATTAACGCCAAAGGTTAAGGGCAAGAACTGATGCCCCCCCGCGTCTCATTAATGCACCTGACACCGTTTGACACCATTAATGCAGGAAATATCCCTGACACAGCTCGTCGACCTATCGCTTCAGCACTCGAGTGCCAACTGGGTTGATTTGACAGTTGACAGGATGTCGAACAACCACTTCTCAGCCCTATAAATACCACCATCATGCCTTCTTAGAGGGGGTTGGTCAGTTAAATCTTCTAACTCAATTCAATACACAAGGCCGGATATCTTCCGCATATCTACGCCTTCCTCATAAGTTCGCCACGCTTTGCCGATCTGTCTTAAGATCGCCAAGCGTGTCCGATGCCTGCTTTTTACGTCACCAGCTGACTTAGGCATCGGAGAGGCTACGTGCTGACAGCCAGCCCCGCCTTTCTGACAAGTTGTTGATTTTCGCAAGAAGCTCGCCTCAGCTACCGGGAGATGACGACCTTCACGCGACCTTCGAGCCTTCACATCTGAAGCGAGTTCCGAGTCGCGCCAACCTCTCAATTAACCAAAAACCTGTAAATCATTGTATCCGTGATTCCCACTTCAAATAAATTTCATTGTGCACGGATCTGACCCGCAACAACTTTCATTATCATAGTCAGCAACCTAAAATATGTAAGAGACAAAACTGCCACGTAGAACAAATATTTAAAAATGGTATAATAGACTGTAACCCTCAAATATATAATAGATGATCCGTGTGTGGAGAACTTACGTAACTTACCAAAAAAAAAGCACTTATGTCCGTGTGTATAGCGACTCTCTTGGTCTAGTTCAATAATCGGTGGGCCTAAGCCCTCCTCACGAAGTACTCGCGTGTTGATTTCACTTCGAAGCGATCGCGGCCCCGAGAGCCATCTCGATATCCATTCCCCGCACCCTCCCCGTGCCCATCTTAACCGACTCCACCAAGTAAATACAAACCCGCCTCTCAATTCTCCCCATCGATCTCACAAGGACGAGATAGACAGCTCTTCTCTCATCTCTCTCAAAACTCCATTGCCGACTGAGGGAGATCCAGATCTCGATCTCCGAAACCCTAGCTAAACCCACAGGAAGCCCGAACTATAACGCTGGAGCAGCTGAAGACAATCGGGCGGGAGCTCGCCATGGGCTCCCAGGGGGGCTGGAACCAGTCCAAGGAGTTCCTCGACCTCGTGAAGTCTATCGGCGAGTGCCGATCCAAGGCAGAGGAGGACCGCATCGTTCTCCACGAGATCGAAACCCTAAAACGCCGGATCTCCGATCCTGACGTCCCCCGCCGGAAGATGAAGGAGTTCATCATCCGCCTCGTCTACATCGAGATGCTTGGCCACGACGCCTCTTTCGGTTACATCCACGCCGTCAAGATGACCCACGACGACTCCCTTCTCTTGAAGAGGACGGGCTACCTCGCGGTGACGCTTTTCTTGAACGAGGATCACGATCTGATCATCTTGATCGTGAACACGATTCAGAAAGATTTGAGGTCGGATAACTATCTTGTGGTTTGCGCGGCGCTGTCGGCCGTTTGTAAGCTGATCAACGAGGAGACGATGCCGGCGGTGCTGCCGCAGGTGGTGGAGCTGCTGGGGCACGCGAAGGAGGCGGTGAGGAAGAAGGCAGTCATGGCGCTGCACCGGTTCTATCAGAAATCGCCCGCCATGGTCGCTCATCTCACCTCCAATTTCAGAAAGGTACGATTTAGTAACAAGCTACACTTCAATTACTACTTCAATAGCTGTTTTGTTACACATTGATGCAATAAAAACCAGATCTAGAATTCACGAAGTCTTCAAATTTTAGGAGTTTTCCATACAATTGAAGCTTTAGTCTCTGACTAGAGAACCTTTTGAATAAGAACCTTCGTCAATTCCTTTAAAAAAATCGAATCCTTCTAGTTTGCTAAAGAGGCATACTCTGAATACTGGAATGTCACGAGAGAAACTTGGAATTGCAGCTTAAAAGATGATTTTTTGTTAAATGCGAATGCACCGAGGAGAACATGGACTCTTATAGTTTGTAAAGATATTTTTGCATTTGCTATTGCATCACAGGCTTCGCTGATCGGCTATTGAAGTGCATGAAGTACTTATTGTAGGTTTCACATTTTATTTGGCGATAGACATCTACTTCACTATGATTACTATTTTTCCACCAGCGTTAATGTGATTTCTGAAGTTGCAGTTTGGCAAAGTTCTTACTTGTTGTCAATAATGTTCCAAATGAGCCACTGTCTATTTCTAGACATCATATTCTCTATGATCTTTTAACTTGGAAAGATACCTCCATTCCACATGTTGAATTTGGAAGTGTCAATGCAAATGTAAGGTGATATTTAATAATATTTTGCTAAATGCACACTACTTGGAGAAGCCTTCTATCTCTAAAATTGGATATAGGTTCATTTAGGGTTTTAAGGCTAATATTCTTTCCACCTTACATGGAATTTGAGTACAGTACTATAAGAAGAGGAAGAAATGCATTCCAATCCAATTACTTAACTGACTCTAAAACTAATGAATCACTTGTTGTGAAGTCTATAGTTTGGGTCTAGAGCTTCTAGTTTGCAATGAAAGCTAATGTGTGTTCCACTTCACATGTAATTTCAAGATGGTAAAATGGGCAAATTACATAACTTGCTATTCGGTTAAATACTAACCCAATTAGTCATTCCATATTTGAATATCTGTAACTCATGGCTAATTTGGAGCAATCTGATACGACTAGGGATTTTTGTAGAATAAAAATAGGATTTTCTATGGTGAAAGATGGATTTTTTGTGGATGAAAGGTGTGATTTTTATGGGAAAAAAGAAGAGATTTGGGAGAAACGAAGGATTTTAATTGACATAGAAAATGAAAATAAAAGATAACTAGCCCCGATTCGAGAAGATGCATTTTTCCTAACTTTCAATTCGAGATGAAAGACTAAGATCTTCCAGAAAGTGTTTGTGGACACCTTGAACAATGATTTTCACAAAATAATCATGCATAACCCTTCCTAGCCGGCCCCAGCTTAATAAAAATTACAAAATTGCAGATTTTACGAAAAACCCCATAAGTTCTGAAAATGCCGAAAATGCCACTGCTGGGTCAAAAAATTCAAAACGCATCATTACTTTGCCCCCGAAGAACCTCCTTGTACTCAACGTGGTGTCATGAAAACAATGTGCTCACTAGTTCAAGTGGAGGTCCTCGTCCCCTCTCGACTCTTCCTGATCCACCAGTTGACCTTCTTCATCTTCAATGATCAACATATGGAAAGCCGGGTCCTTGCAATGGTGTCCTGGTCCATACTTTTCGTTGCAGCGGAAACAAAGTCCATTGTGATGCCTCTCCTGGATTTTCATATCTGTGAGCCGCTTACGCCTATCCTCTGGTTAGGGCTCAATGTTCCTCTCGTGGCTGGACTGGAGCCCTGATGACGCCTACTTTTCTCCCGTTGCTATCTGGCTTCGAGTAATGAATCCGCTCCACGCTCATTGGGTTCGCTTCTCCTCTGCTAGCCTGCACTCAACCATTCTTGCCAGGCTCATCTGATCTAACAAGCCTTTGGACCTTTGAATCCACAGCTCTGCTCTGATGGTGGGCTTCAGTCCCTTCATGAAGCACCACTCTAGGAACTTTCTTGAAACCCCATGGAGACGGCCCGCCGACATCTTGAACTTCTTTATATACTCCTGGACTGTCTCCTGCCTCAAAGCATATAGTTGATCATACATGTCGTCCACTTGCATCGCCCCGAACCGATCCAAGAGGAAAGCAGTGAACTCCTCCCACGAGCGAAAAGGTCGCTGCTGCTGTGTCCACTTGTAACACGATAGTGTCTTGCCTTCCAGGCACACCCCAACGGTCCTCGACCACTCAATCTCCTGCATCTGCGACACATTGAAGTATCGTTCGACCCTGTAGATCCATCCCTCAGGGTCCCCCCTCAAAAATAGGCATCTTCAGCATTCGGACCCTGCTCTCCGCGGTAAACCCTCCAAGTGCACACCTCCCCTGATAGTCATGGCGTTGGACGAAGAGGGAGCAGGTACGTCATAGCCATAGTTTCCAACAAGGTCCCGATCCTAAGCAGCTTGCCAATCATCTCCGCCAACAGAGAAACACTGTTTGTTTCTCTCCATGTCCACCTCTCCTCCGTCAACTCGTGGGTACCCCTCATACATGGGGGTGGGCGCCGTCGTCTCTCTGCAGCATATCGAGGGCTGTGTGGCACTCGAAACTCGTCACCGTCGTCGGGCTCCCACAAGTACTCTGGAGGGTTGTCGTCATCGTAGCGCATCGTTGGGGGCCTCGGGGCCATTGTCGACCTCCTGGATTCACGCCGAATCTGTCTCTCTGCCACTGGATCTCCAATTGTCGCCATTTTGGGTCAGATCGACGCTGAACCTGCCCCTAAAAATTTTCCTGAACCTGTCCTGCGCCCTGGAGGGCCTGACGCCCTTGCTGGAGGGGTGGTAGCCCCTGTTGGAGGAAGGGCATCCCTTGTGGGGCACCCAACAGGGGTTGGCGCCTCTGCTGGAGGGGCGGTAGCCCTGTGGGACGACCTGGAGGGGCTGGCGCCCCTGCTGGAGGGGCAACAACCCATGTAGGGCGTCCAGCAGGGGCCGGCGCCCCTGCTGGAGGGGTGACAGCCCCTTTGGGGCCACCTGGAGGGGCTGGCGCTCCTGTCTCATCCCCCAGGGTTCCAGGGTTCCGGGCTTCGCAGATTTCCATTATTGGCTCCTCACTCTTCGTTTAACACACGTCGACGTCGAAAAGCATCACTTCTTCATATTCTTCCATCTTCCACTTTCGCTTATCCAAAGATGACGCCTTTTTCGCTTGATTAGGGTTTTCACCCTCTTTGGATTGATTAGCCGCCACGAGCCCCGCTATTTGTTGAGAGATATGTGCTAGGGTTCGCTACACGCTATCAAATATTTGATCAGATCTTTACTCTGCCGTGTCCGCCTTAACCCTAATTTCCTCCACGGCCTTTTTCAACTCCTTGATCTCGCCGGCGTACCTTTCCTCCAAAAATTTGATTTTTTCTTTGGATCTCGCCGCCGCCGCCATGTATCTTTGATGCTCTGATACCAAATTGATACGACTAAGGCTCTTTGTAGAATAAAAATATGAGTTTCTATTGTGAAAGATGGATTTTTTGTGGATGAAAGGCGTGATTTTTATGGGAAAAAGATGAGATTTGGGGAAAGAAGGATTTTTATTGATATAGAAATTGAAAATTAAAGATAATTTGTCCCGATTCGAGAAAAGGCCTTTCTCTCAACTTTCGATTCAAGATGAAAGCCTAAGATCTCTTGGAAAGTGTTCATGGATGCTTTGAACAATGTGTTTAACAAAATAATTAAGCATAACCCCCTTCCTAGTTGGCCCTAGCTTAAGAAAAATTACAGAATTACAGAATTGCAGATTTTACGAAAAACCCATCCTAAGATCTGAAAATGCTGAAACTACTCCTGTTGGGCCAAAAAAATCCAAAACGCATCAAATACATGTCCCGTCTCCCTTTGATCTTTATGTTACCCGATTATTGTTTAGAACCTACAATATCATTGGCAATGAATTGAAAAGAAATTTGGAATCCAATGCCCATATATAGAATAATCGGTCATAATGCTTTTAGAGGAAGTAGTTTTGTGAAGCAAAGGCTATGTAAATAAATGATTACTTTTGGTAGTTAATTTTCTGTTGGGTACATGGAAAATATTTTCTTGGTGAGGAAATTGATGGAAATACAAAGAAAGAAAACCAATCTAGATGCAGGTTTCATTGATCTTAGAAAGAAATCATATGGCATGATCTTTGAGGTGATAATGTGATGTATTGTATATTATAAAACCAATCAAGCATCTTGTTATATTGATGCCTTAATGATATGTATGATGTAACAAGATATTAATTTAGAGAGAGTCAGTAAAGCAAATTCTAAAAAGTATACTCAACATAAAAGCAACACGCTTGTCTGACATGATGTTTATCCATGGTTTGACGTCTTCATGTTACCAAGCCAGTTCAGAAGTATGGAAACAGATGCATCATGATGCGTCTGACAAATACAAACATGTGTAATGGCAATTCCTTGAGGGTTTTGTTTGGCTGTCAAGTTTTGTAAATCGTAGTTTATTTTAAGTCATAGTTAGAGGCTTGCAAACTAAAGTTTCATTACTTTTTTTCTATTTGGATACAAAATGGTGGATCGTTTTTTTCACCTTTTAGAGTATAGAAAATTGAGTATGATTGGATTTTTCAAAACCGTAGTTAAGGATAAATTTTAGAAATTACTACCAACTGTGAAAATTAGCCTAACACACCTTATTTGGTTATAGGTGTTATGTTACTAAACTTTAAAAACTACATTTTAGAAAACTTAATTCCCAAGTCGAACTTGCCCTAAATGGGGGACACAAGGACATGGTGAAATAACACAATACTTATATATAAATAAAAAAGAGGGTAAAATATGCTTTCTTGGACATGTGCATACATAAAAAGCTAACACCTATTTTTACTCGTAGTAAATGTCACGCCCCGCTTCCCATTATGATTGGGAGCGAGGACACGAGCGGGTCCGCATGTGCAAGTAAGGAGGATGTAATTTTGCTTTTCTTTCCTCCTTGATTTAACACAATAAGCGTCTGTGTGAAAACTTTGCAGGTACTTGCATGCATACTCAGAAGACTGCACCTTCTTCAGGGATGATGACGTTTGCGAGGAAGGTGGAGGACCATCAGGAGACTGAGCGGAGGGCCCACGAGACGTGGGGAGGCACCACGTTCAGGAGTCAGGCAGCTACTACAGGGCAGAAGACTGCACCTTCTTCAGGGACCACGACTGGTCAGGGAGCTACAGCCGTTGCTGGGGGCGGTAGAGACAGGAGGCAGGAGCCCCGAGCTGGGGGTCAGGTGCGGAGGATGACAGATGCTGAGATACGGGAGAAGCGGGTGAAGGGATTGTGCTTTCGATGTGATGAGAAGTTCACCCCAGGACACCGATGCGCTGATCGAACTCTCCAGATACTGGTAGCTGGCGATGAGCAGGGAGAGGACGAGGTTGTCATCCTAGAGGCAGGAAAGGATGAGGAGGAGGTAGAGCACCAGCACTTGGACTTTACAGAGGTGTCCTTAAATTCCGTGGTAGGGTTCACGCCGAACCATACCATGAAATTAGTGGGACAGGTGGGCAGCCAGGAGGTGATAGTGTTGGTCGACAGTGGGGCCACCCACAACTTCATTTCCAACAGGTTGGTGGGGACACAGGGACTGCAGGTGAGTGGCATGGGGCGGTATGGAGTGATGCTGGACACGGGACAGTTGACACAGCACAGGTGTCTGCCGCGGGGTGATTGTGTCCATTCAGGGAGTGCAGATTGTCACAGACTTTCTTCCCTTGGAGCTAGGGAGTACCGATGTCATCCTGGGGATGAAGTGGCTGCAGACCCTCGGAGAGACCAGGACAAATTGGAAGATGCCGAGGATGGAGTACCAGGATGGGGGGAGGACAGTGGTAGTGCAGGGTGATCCCAGCCTTTGCCAATCTTTGGTGTCTTATAAGGCCATGTCCAGGGCGATCCACACGGCAGGAGGAGGGTTCTTATTGGAGCTATAGGCTGTGACAGCATCAGTGCATAGCGAGGACCAGACACAGGTGGTGGTACCGGAGGTTGAGCAGCTGCTGGCACAGTATGAGGAGGTTTTTCAGACACCTCAGGGCCTGCCACCACACAGAGCTCATGAGCACGCCATCGTCTTGAGGGAGGGCGTGTCCCCCATCAGTGTGCGACCCTACAGGTACCCACAGGTACAGAAGGATGAGATAGAGAGACTGGTGGAGGACATGCTGCAGGCATGAGTGATACAGCCAAGCACTAGCCCCTTCTCTAGCCCGGTTTTATTGGTAAAGAAGAAGGATAGCAGTTGGAGATTCTGCGTGGATTACAGGGCCCTGAATAAGGAGACGGTTGCAGATAAATTCCCCATCCATGTGATTGATGAGTTGCTGGATGAGCTCCACGGGGCAGCCTGCTTCTCCAAGATTGATCTGAAGTCAGGGTACCATCAGATACGGATGATGGCGACCGACGTGCCCAAGACTGCTTTCAGGACTCATGAGGGGCACTATGAGTTCCTGGTCATGCCTTTTAGCCTGACGAATACCCCTGCGACATTCCAGGCCTTGATGAACAAGGTATTCCGACCCTACCTCCGGCGGTTTGTGCTAGTATTTTTTGACGACATCCTAGTGTACAGTCGCAGCATGGAGGAGCATGTGGGGCACCTGCGAGCAGTGCTGCATGAGTTGCAGAAGCAGCAGCTGTGTGCTAATAAGAAGTGTCTGTTTGGCAGCTGCAGGTGGAGTACTTGGGACACGTGGTGTCTGCAGAGGGTGTGGCGGCGGATAGGGCCAAGATTGCAGTCATATTGGACTAGCCGATACCTACCACCTTACGGGGGCTGCGGGGCTTTTTGGGCCTGACAGTGTACTACAGGAAGTTTGTCCAGGGATACAGTGCGATTGCTTGGCCACTTACCGAGCAGCTCAAGAAGGACAACTTCCATTTGGGCGAGGAGGCGACCAAGGCGTTCGAGGCCTTGAAGCAGGCGATGACGACGGTGTATGTTTTAGCACTTCCAGATTTCAGCAGACCTTTTGTAATAGAACCGACGCGTCTGGATATGGGTTAGGCGCCGTGTTGATGCAGGACCAGAGGCCGATTGCTTTCTTCAGCCAGACTCTGTCAGCACGAGCGAGGCTGAAGTCAGTATATGAGCGGGAGTTGATGGCGATTGTTCTGTCCATTCAGAAGTGGAGGCCCTACTTATTGGGAAGGAAGTTCATAGTGAGGACCGACCAGCGGAGTTTGAAATATTTGTTGGAGCAGCGCATGGTTACCGAGGAGCACCAGAAGTGGCTCTCCAAGTTGGTCCATTTCACATTCGAGATACAGTACCGCCCAGGCCTAGAGAACAAGGCGGCAGACGCCTTATCGCGTCGCGAGGAGCATGCAGAGGTGGCGGCCATTTTAGCACCGGTCCTTCTGGACTGGGAGCCGTTGAGCAGGGAGATTGAGGCTGATGAGGACCTGACGAGGATACGTGAGGCACTGCAACAGGGCTCCGCTGACTTCCAGGGGTACAACATGGATGGACAAAGGCTTCTATACCACAGCAGACTGGTGATTCCCAGGGTCTCCGCCCATATTCCGATGATTTTCCAGGAGTTTCACGGCAGTGCCATCGGCGGACACTCCGGGATACAGCAGACTTATAGGAGGATGGCGAGAGAGCTATACTGGCCCAAGATGAAGAAGGATATCGCCCAGCGGATAGCAGAGTGTGACGTGTGCCAGCGTCACAAATACTTGGCAATGGCTCCAGCAGGACTCTAACAGCCGTTGGCCTTACCAGAGAGTCTGGGAGGAGATCAGCATGGATTTTATTGACGGGTTGCCGCGATCAGAGGGTTACAGTTCTATACTAGTGGTGGTCGATCGGCTTAGCAAATATGCCCATTTCATACCCTTCAGGCATCCGTACACTGCAGTTACGGTGGCAGCAGCTTTTATGAAGGAGGTGGTTCGCTTGCACGGTTTTCCCGCCTCCATAGTGTCAGACCGTGATAAGGTGTTCATTAGCAGTTTCTGGCAGGAGTTATTCAAGGTGCAGGGGACCAAGCTGCGGAGGAGCACCGCCTATCACCCACAGACGGATGGTCAGACAGAGGTGGTGAATAGGAGTGTGGAAACCTACCTGAGGTGTTTCGCGTCAGATGCGCCGAAGCAGTGGGCCAGATGGCTGGCATGGGCAGAATATTGATACAACACCTCGTACCACTCGGCAGCATAGAGCACTCCTTTTCGGATCCTATACGGTCGGGACCCGCCCCAGTTGATATACTACAGTCGAGGGGCCACGTCGGTGTCACAGGTAGAGGAGCATTTGACTGATAGGGACAAATACCTGGAGGAGTTGAAGAAACACCTGTTGAGAGCCCAGCAGATTATGAAGACCAAGGCTGATGCACACCGGAGAGATGAGCAGTTTGCGGTGGGAGACCGGGTTTACCTGAATCTCCGACCTTACAGACAGAGGACCTTGGCCCGTCGGAGCAATGAGAAGCTAGCAACCCGCTACTATGGACCCTTCGAGGTGACAGCTCAGATCGGAAAGGTGGCATATCGTCTGCAGTTGCCGGTCACCTCCAATATTCACCCGGTGTTTCACGTATCGCAGTTGAGAAGGCCATTGGGGATTACACACTATCACCCACCTTGCCACCCACTTTAACAGAGGACATGGAGGTGCTTTTGGAGCCTCAGGAGCTGACAGGGATCCGGCAGGCTACAGACGGGACACAGGAGGTGCGCATTCGCTGGCGGGGCCTACCAGACTGTGATGCTACATGGGAATCGGCCACAGTGATCTGCAACCAATTTCCGAAATTCCACCTTGAGAAAAGGTGGCACTTTTGGGGGGAGTAATGATGCGGCTCGGCTAGTCCAAGAGGCGGGCCGTACGGATGTGGAGGGGGCTCTGGTTCGGGTCTATCAACGAAGGGGGCGACTTGGGTCCACCACGGACCCGGTCCTAAACTTGTAATTCCGCAAGAGAATGGGAGGGCTAAAGGGTAATTCAACATTTGCTAATCCCTCCCCTAATAAAGGGGCCGGCCGGCCCTAGCTGGGTTTTTATCGAAGAATTGACAAAGGTATTATTATTTTCTTAGAACCCTAGTGTAATCCTCTTGCTAATTACTTTCTCGTTTCCTTAAATCTATTATTCTAGGAATTAATTAGTATTTTCATATCAGTTCTTCGTCATTTAAACCCTAGATTAGGAAGTCCAAAGCCATAAAAATCCCACCTTTGATCCCCACAAAAAGCCCTAATCGTATCAGATTGCCACAAAATATCTGCTTGATATGCGCACCGACTATTTTACTTTACGCACATACTACTTATTTACAAGTTTGCCTTTTTAAAGAACGTAGCATCTCTTGAAAGGCGACTCGGGCCTCTCTCTCTCTTTGCTCTCTCTCACTCTTACGCTAGATGGTCGAGGCGAGTTTGGCGAGGCAGGAGGTGAGTTCGCGATGAGGTGAGTTCAATTTTTTCATCTTTCCTTTGCCCTTTTTCTTCCTTTTTCAGCAATTTTTTCTTGGTTCTGCCTCTTCTTCGTCTGATTCTTCATCATTTTCAAGCCGAAATCTCAGGGTTTTCTCCTCTCGTTTAACCGAGCTTTCTATGTAACCTATTGATTCACGAAATTTTTTCTGGTTTTTTAGAGAATTTTTATTTAATTACACATTCTTCTTCCTCCGTCTTCGACCGGTACTGAACGGTTTCGGTCAGTTTCGGTCGGTATCGGCCGATATTGAAACTAACCATTGGTTTCGGTATCATCAACTACCGATACCGATACGATACGACCGATACCTAATGGTATCGGCCGGTACCTCAAACCCTGATGTAATCTTCTTGTTTGGGGACCTATGTGGTGAAAGCTTGCTTACAGTTCATTCTTAAAATATTCTGCTAGCACCTAAAGATGAAGTCCATAGAGGATATAGAGTTAGATGCTTAGAATCTTGGATGTCAGCACCAGTGAATAATGCATATCCTCTCCAGTTATCCAGTATTTTCATCTTAGTTCAATTATTTAAGAATGTGTTTGGTGCTTTTACTTTCCAAATGTAATAATTAGTTAATAAAAAATTTTATCTGTGTTGCTTGTTGAGGAAATGCTGGAAGATCTGAGATTGCAATTTTTTTGCAACAACTTACGCTTGATATATTTAAATGGGCAATTTTTAGATTTAGGGTATTTTTTAGAAATAATATCAAATTTCGACCAAAAAAAATTTATTCTCAAAAATCGACCAAGTTTCGCCACGTCAGCGGCTAGTGTGGATAATACCGCACTTGGCAAGTGCGGCATTTTTGGCCGCACTTGGCAAGTGCGGTATTTTTGGCCGCACTTGGCAAGTGCGGCCAAAAATGCTGAGGCCTATACTTGCCAAAATATGCCAACTAAAGCACTAAGGCAGTTGAGCGCTTTTTTTGGCCGCACTTGGCAAGTGCGGCCAAAAATGCCGCACTTGCCAAGTGCGGTATTGTCCAATCTGCGGCTCCTCGCCGCTGACGTGGCGAAACTTGGTCGATTTTTGAGAATAAATTTTTTTTGGGTCGAAAATGGATATTATTTCTAAAAATTATCCTAAATCTAAAAATTACCCTATTTAAATATATTGCGGACCCGTCTCGTCTCATCCCATATTAGGCAGTGGGGTGTGACAATATATAAGTGTTGGGTAGTGAAGAAATGCATAGAAACATCTAGTTTTTTTAAGCGTATAATGTGATTCTATTCCCTTGCAAATACATGAGTTCTAATGAATAATCTTGATATTAAAACATGGTTAGGCATTAAACCATGGATCTGATACCATGTGAGATAGGACTTAGTTGAGAAGGGTTAGAGAAGTTTGTTAATTTACCTCTCTCTTTCATATATTATTAATATATAGGATTCATGTTTTGCACATACCACCTCATACTATCATATATTCTCACGTTATGCCATCCCTTGATAATATTCATATTAATGTATTTAATGTGACAAAATCAGGAATGACAATCAGGTGTTTGGAAACATGATCATACGAATTGTGTAGCCTCCTATAACAAATAGTTTCATCTTATATGCTGATTTCATATTATTAGTTAGATATCACTAATGATTGCTTTTGTGTCCTCTCTCATAAGTAGTCTTCTTTTAATTTCTATTGTGGGTCTGTTACAATATCTTAATAGCTTTATCCACTGTGCACACTTGGTGAATGTTGTAGTTCGTGTGTGCATCAGATGTCATAGTCTCATTTAAATCCCCCCCCCCCCCCCCCCAACCAACAACAAAAAACAAATATTTCTTTTCCCCCACAAGAAATAATGTTTTGGCAATTAGTGATTTTTTTAATCATGATTCAATTTTAACAAATGCAGTGTTAAGTCATTTTTATATTTTCCCCCTAAGTTTGATCATAATTAATTATATCGACCACTATGTTGCTCGACGCTTCTAGGTGAAAATGTTGAACCGTCGGAACTCGAGGAAGCCGCTATGAGGAGCAGTTTCATCCAACAAATTGTGGTCATTGGTCAGGTAATGGGAAGTAGAAAACAAATACTCATCTCATTATTCTGCTTGTCTCTCCCTTGATCTTGGGAAATTGTGATTAGTGTAATTGCATGAGGATGAACTACAAAAATGAAATTCTATTTTCAGCTTACTATTTCTAAATTAGAGAACTGGAAACGAGAAAAATCAATCTGTATATCAGATACGAGGATAAATCTCGTGCACATTCCACAAGTTGCTACTTGCTGAAGTTCTACTTGAAGCTTTGGATTTTTCAATGTTCATTACTTTTTAATTTGAAGCTTGACTCTGGGGTTCATGTAGGCCGCTTCAATAATAGAGAATTAAATATTACAGCTGCATGGGCGAGCATGAATCGTAAGTGCTTCAAAGGCAACCCCACAAGAGTACAACAACATGAAAGAAAAATCCATTAAGGATTAGCAGTGTTGCAAGGCCTGGTCCATGAAGATAAATCCCAAATTCAATCATTTAAACGGATTGCGGCCGTTTGCTTTTTATTATAGTAACGTACACGAAGGAGACATTAATTATGATTGCATTTTAAATGGAAGACTCCTTAGTTTTTAGGGGGAATAAGTTACTGGAGTCAAAAACTAAAAACAATGGTGTTCTGGACCATTCTTCCTTGTTTTGCTCTTTTCCTGCTCGCAGTTTTATGTATTCTTATTTGAGCACAAGTAAATTCATTTTCTACAGATCAAAAGATGTTTTGGTCTTGCATATCCATGCCTCTTTCATCGTGGTGTATCTTGCTACATGTATCTTTAGAACTGGGGCATGAGAGTTATGTGTCTATGAGCTTCGGTTCTATTTCTTGATCCTGTATGCTGCTTAAGTCTTAATATGTTGTATTCTGCTTAAGTCTATGAGCTTCGGTTCTATTTCTTGATCCTGTATGCTGCTTAAGTCTTAATATGTTGTATTCTGGTTAATATTTCTTTCCCACTACAGTATATGTTATATGATATTTTTTTAAAATTGCTTAAATTGGTGATCTTGTTGGTCTCCTCACTTAAATCTACTATGATGTTTGTATATGGATTTATAATCGAAGTGTAGACTACATATTATTCCCCTCTAAAATTCACTTACGCACACACACATATAAATAAAATATTAGATATCATATGTCATTTGACATATGAGGAAATTTCCCCTTACTGCACACACACAATCCTCTTTCATTTAGCAATTGGATGATGGACACTATGTACGTTGATCTCCATATTTTTAAACATGGATACAATTAATATTATGAAATGTTCATGGTCTAGATTTCACATCGGGTGGGTGAAAATTTAACAATTTATTAACATATCATTTTCAACCTTTAGATGTATGGTCAATAGTATGAGATCAGATGATCCCATTGGCCCAGTGTTAGGAGTTATCCAATCCAATGTGGAGGTCAAGAGTTTTGAGTCTTGGTGCGTGTTGGATCCTTGGGATGGCAAGTAAAACACTAGGAGGGGTTTGAATAGTATCCTCTAGAAATTTTTGCCTAAGATTTCAATAAGAATTACCTAATTGAATCTTAATCAACTATACTACTTGCAAATAATAATAATCAAGATATGATACGGAAGCTTAAATATTTGTAGGAGTATAAATCATACAACAGAAAGAGATAGAGAATATAAAAAATGCAAACCAATCAAAACAATCGCAAACACAATGATTTATCCTAGTTTAGCTACCCCGTGACCTACCCCGTGACCTACATCCCATCACTGAATCCCACTCGGGCTTTAATCCACTATTCAACGAATAGCACAACGCATCCACTTCATCAAAAGCCAATGAATAGAGCAAACACCTCTCCACCGAGAGCAACAACTCTCAAACTTGAGAACAACACCAACATCTATCCTCTTGAGGGAACCACCGCACACTTAAGTTTACACTTCAAAGCAATGAGTTACAATCTTCCCTAAGCCTTGAAGTTGAATCTTGTGAATATAAGTGTGGCTTGGAAAACGGGTTTCTACTCTATAGAATTGATCTTTTTGAGAGAGTAGAAGGAAAGCTCAAAAGATTGGAGAAAGAGAGCTACAGCTTTGTGTGGCTTGGAAAACGGGTTTCTACTCTATAGAATTGATCTTTTTGAGAGAGTAGAAGGAAAGCTCAAAAGATTGGAGAAAGAGAGCTACAGCTTTGTGTGGTTTTTGGCTTTTCCATTTTCATTTTCCATTTCTTTTTAATTACATTGCTTCATTAATCTTACCCAAATGACCTAAGGTCACTATATATACACACACACACTATTCATAACCCGTGCTCGTGGGCACGGTTCATTTAAGATTTCCCCCGCGAAATCTTTGTTCCCCAAGAAATTATTTCTACATCCAAAATTTAAAAGAGCAACAAATTAGTGTAAAAATATTTAGCGACACAGGCACCTTCGGCGTAGGCTCCTTCAGTGCGGAACAACAAATACGGCGTTTGCGCCTTCCTCGCGGAGCAACAAATTCGGTGTGGGCGCCTTCGACGCGGAACAACAAATACTGTACCGAACAAAACATTCGACACGGTGCAACAAATACGGGACGGACGCCTTCGGCACGGAACAACAAATTCGGCGTAAAACAAATTCGGTGCGGGCACATTCGGCGTGGAACAACAAATTCGGCGCGGAACATCACGCAAGCGCCTTTGGCGCGGAACAACAAATACGGCGCGGGCGCCTTTGGCACGTAACAACAAATTAGCGTAAAAAATTTAGCGGAACAACAAATTTGACATTAAACAATAATTTCGGCGCGGGCGCGTTCGACACGGAACACCATATTCGGCGCTGGCGCCTTCGGCGCAAAACAACAAATCAGTGTTAAAAATTTAGCGGATGTCGTCGGCACGGGTGCTGTTGGCGCGGAACAACAAAACTCGGTGTTTTTTGGTGACGATATTAACTTCAATTTTTTTCGCTAGTTTGTTTCACTGAATTTTTTAAGCTAATTTTTTTACTTTGTTTAATTTAATGGATCATTTTTCTCAACAATCTTTTCCAAGACACTTTTAATTTCAAAGTTTTGGTTCCCAAGACACTTTTCCCCCAAAATTTTAATCTGCGCAATCTTTTCCAATACACTTTTAATTTCAAAGTTTTGGTTCTCAAGACACTTTTCCCCCCAAAATTTAAGTTTTCCCACTAAAATTTTCACGAAATTCAATCTCATCCATTGATTTACCAAGATCAAATCTCAGCCGCTCTTTATCTTATCCTAGTCAGCCTTAGAATTCAAAAAAGTTTGTCAAATGTATAATAGAAATATATATGGGGAAAAGCTGGTTGAGAACATACACAAAAATCCTTCCCAACGGCTAGTTGCGTAAACTGCAACATCTAGTTCTAGTCAACTAATGTTCTTGTCCTAATTGATTACGTCATAGCTAGTCGACTGGTCGATATACTCTAATCGACTGGAAAATACAAAGTACACGGTCATTGCATCTGTCATTGAGCTGGTCGACTAGAGTATATCACATGTTTGACTAATCAATAAATTAGTCGACTAGTCCTTTATACTCTGGTCGATTAATTCCTCAACCAAACAACGGTTAGAACATGTATCAGTTCTAGTCAATTGGGAGATTGTTATGGTCAATTAGTACAGAATTCTATTGTTTGGTTATGAAAATAGGTTTTTATGCATCAATTAATTCTAGTTGTTTGCCTAAGGTTTCATGTCTGTATGTGTAACATCTTCAAGGCTTTAATAAGAATCTTAATGACAAAAATAAAATGATACAACAAATTACATAATTTGTCTTCATGAGCTTGATTTGTTGTAGACATGATCATCATCTTATTATAGAATCCATCCGATTCGATTCTTTACCTTAAAGTCACACCACCGTCTATTGTGTGTCAAGGTTGCTTTGAGATGATTATCGTTTTTGCTTGAGCAATCATGATCATATTATACTTGGTCTAATTTAACATGTCACGCGTAATGAAATTCATTAGATCACAAAATAATGTTTGCTCATCATCAAAATAGGTATTGGGGAATCCATACTCAACATTCTACATGTTTTTATGATGGTAAACATATCAATCAAAATCAAGAAGTTTTATTAACTTTAAACAAAATTAAATTTTTACTCCCCTTGAATTGATGCATCGTCTTGATCTTGATGATGTCCCTTGAATTTCATTCTCCCCCTTTTGTCATCACAAAAAGTTAGGAGTCCAAGTGACAATGACATCGCTCCCTCTTTTATTCTTGAGAGTTGCATGTCTCAAAACATGCATGATCCCCCTATCATATAGGATACCTGAAAATAAGAGATCAGAGCTTGTATCATATTACTTTTGGGTCATTAGGGTTTGTCATGGGGGTTTCAACTTTAATATGATCTTATCAAAGACTATCAAATTAAATTTTAATTTAATTCTATTCAAATTTAACTTGGGTATCGACAAGATAGACATATAAGCATGGATATCCTAACGTAATGGGTTCAAAGTTAATAATCTAATATGAACCTAAATTCATTTTGGATTTGTTTTTTTAGCATGCGTATGCATATGTTTTCTAGTGTGATGCACAGTATTCATAAAATGATTAACATATGCATTATTACCAATTTGATATGCATTGTTACCAATTTGATCCAAATTCATTGGAATCCAAAACGTGTGTATCATGCAATTTATGCTTAAAAATGAAATTCCTTTTAAAAACACAATCTTTAGCATGATGCACAATATGTGGTTTTTCCAAATGCTTAGAATGAAATTTATTACGGTCATTGGATCTATCACTCTTATTGCATGCAAATTTATTATACATAAAAGCATATTTTACCTTTTATTAGCAACAACTCACATGATTCTTTTTATTTTAAAATTTTAATATTAAGCTTAGATTTAGAATCATGCTTACATGAAAAAGTTGTGCTTAATCTAATATTTCTCTTAATAAAATTATCACACTTAAGAACAAGTTCTTTATGCTTCAATTTATTCAAATATATATCATTAACAAGCATATCAGTTCTAGTATTAAAATCTTTACAATCAATCATGTGCAAAGAAGTTTTCGTTCAAAATTTTATTTTTAAAACTAAACTTTGCACTGATCAATAGCATCATTTAGTTTTGAGAGAGAAATAGTATGCACATTGCTCAAATATCATAATCATACAATAATGTATCATTTTTAGCTTTTAAACACTCATGGTCAAGCATTTAAGCACTATGTTTATCTTTTAATAAGACATGATCCATTTCCAAAGATTTAAACTTTCTTTTTAAAGATTTATATAAAACATTAATTCTCATGCATTATTAACAACTTATTGAAATCATCATTATCGGAGTTCGGAAGTACCTCATCAATTTTTGCCATTAAGCACATGTTTGCCCCTACATATTTTTCTTTTAAAGATGAAGCCTTGTATGGTGACTCCTCGTGCTCCATAATCATGTCATAGCTGGTTCGCTGTTTTGTGCCCCTGACACGTGAATTTAAATTTCTTTATTTAAAGAAGAAAGCAAAATTATCATTATATTGTCATTGAGAGTGACTATTTGTTTTTCTTTATTTGACCACTTTGATATGGTACATAATGTAGTAATTTATTCGATTCTTTCATTGATTGTAGGGGAAGTTATTGAACATTGGAGGTCTCATTGGATCTTGTCCTTCGGGAAATGTGTTGCTTGTTGACACCGTCCAAAACCAAGCTCTGATACCAACTGTTAGATCCCTGAGATTGCAAGTAGAACACTAGGAGTGTGTGAATTGCGTTTATGAAATTTAAAACAAATGCTATAAAAATTTCCTCCTAAGATTTTAATAAGAGTACCTAATTGAATCTTAATCAATAATACTAATACAAATAATAATAATCAAGATAAGATGCTAAAGCTTAAATATTTGCATGAGTAATGAGTAATGTAACGCCCCCATGTCTGGGTGTCGTTACATTTTTCATTTTTTATGCAGGTCATGCACAGTGAAAGAAATATAGTAGTAAACAGAAAATTTTATAAATGAAAACATTCTTGATTCATCCTTCGAGAGGGTACAAAAGCATATTGTAATGGGCCCCATTTTCTTGTCCCCCTCCTTTTTCTCTCTTTTCTTTTATTTCCCGGCCCACTCGACAAGAGCCCAAGCCCGGGCTCCTTATTTCGCTCGCGCCTCTCTCTCTCGTTCTCACATCAGCCCGAGCCCGCTAGGGCTTTGACACGAGCGATAACTCATTTCCCTCCTCTCTCGTTGCCCCTTCGTTCAACGAGAGCCCTAGACCTTACCTCTCGTATGATGCGCCATGAACCAGCGCCCCTTCTCGTCCTTCTCATGCAACAGACGCAATGCCCTACCAGGCCCTTCCGAACTATCATTCCTTGCTTCAATGACGCGTGTCCTCTCTACGGGTCCTCCGACTTCTATAAGTCTTCTCCTCTTCTCTTTCTTCATACCTACATGAAAACGGGAAGTTTCTTCATTTTTCTGGGTTTTTTCGATCGTATTTATTCGGCTTTTGGGGTTTCTTGCAGCGGTTCCTTGGATCTTGATGTGGGCTTTCGGTTATTTGATTTTCTTTGGTTCTTCGGCAATACTACGGTAGACTCTATCCCCTACTCTGCACTTTAATTTCAAATCTTGCCTCCATAGATCTGAGATGAAATCATTGGTATTTATGCAAAAATTTGGATTTTTAACTAGTACGGGAGAGGATGATTTGGGAGATAAGTTAGGGTTCGTTTTCCAGCGATTATTTTGTGGGGTAGGTTCCCTTGCCTGCTTGCTGTGGGGTCCTGTGGTCTCGGTGTTAGGCTTGTTGGGTTTAGCATGTCCCTTGCTTGCTGTTTTGGGGTTCAGTGGCTTTCTTTGCTTGCTGTGTTGGGGTTTGACCTGTCCCTTGCTTGATGTATTGGGTTCCTGGGTTGTTGGGTTCGGCTGACCTTTTCTGCTTGTTGTTTGGGTTTGGTTGGTCTCCTAGCTAGCTGTTTTGGGTTTCGGTGTAGACTACTTGGGATCTGGGCTCCGTTCCCGCGCTATCTTGTTCGTTAGCCCTTGGTTCCTTGTTAGAAACCCTGTGGATTTTACCGCAAACTTGGGTTCCCCGCTGTGTGATGAAAGACCTCAAATATGAACCCTCTGATAGGAATTTTCAAAAATACTTAAAATTTCCGGTTTCAGTTCCCTTTTTAAATAGATATTGTTGCATCTATTGTCTAGTTGTGTGTCTATTTCAGTTATCATTTGTTGAGCTTAAAACTGATAGTTAGCATGGAATATTCCCTTTGGGAAGTTGTTTCTTATGCATGCGGAAAGTTTAATGTTATGTTAAATTGTGTAGTCCATGGGATGGTACTCGTGATATCACTGATAATGCATGGCTGGTGGATTTGAGAATTGGCTCATGACATGTTTGGTTACTACTGCATGTATGACAATGGACCCCTGACTACGTAGTTTAAATGATGTTAAACTTAGGCTATATCACGACACTAAACTGTTAACTAAACAACTTTACATGACTCGATGGGGTTTTGGGGAAACTTATGATTCAAGGAGTGCTAGAGCGATTGGAACCTGTCTTTCGGTCCGTATCTGGGAGGACGTCCGTCTATGGGTCATGAGTCCTTGTTACTCGGCCCGGGTAGCATCCCGCGGTCCAAGGTCTTCGGGTTGCACATCACGCTCTCTGTTATAAGTCACGACCTAGGATTGATTCACATTAGTAAATACAACCTTGTAGTGATGGATGCCATTAAAATGATCATAATATGTTACATATTTGGATCGTACCATCATAACTGTTACTATTATGTCTCCTTATTGTGCATCGTTATTATTTATGTCGTTCAGTTAGATATTGTCAACTCTATTGAGATATGATACGACTTATGTTGTCCCATTAGATGACGCACATGATTATACGGAGGGCGCCTGAGTACGAGGGGTCCAAGCTTCCAGTGCAGGGCGTTGAGCTTTAAGGGCTGGTTTGGGGTGTGTTTTGATAGTCTCAATTCCATATATTTACGTTTCAGTTGTAGAGTGAAATTGTATTGTTATTTCCTTGTTCAGAACTTTGTAAACATGTTATGAAGTAATGTATGAGTATCTTTATTTTCTGTTTTGCTCTCCTTGTTTTCATTGGTACCCGCAAGACCTTCATGTAACTGTATAAATGTGACAGCACCCGGGCACAGGGCGTTACACATATACTCAAAAGGACTACTAGTCTCTCACACTGACAACAAAAGAAGACTTACTTGAAGAATTTAAATAAAATTCTCCTTGCTGATACTAGCTCAGAAGTTTGCACTCTCTACTGGAAATTTCGACTCATTTCCCACTCCTTGTACACTGGAGCCTCCTCGTAAACTGATTCGTCACCTGTTGAAAATTATTTAAAAGAGACAATGAAGTAGACGATATTTACAATAAACTAACAATTATAACTTTACATGCAACCCTACTCCTAACAGGACAACAATTAGACACTGATATAAGTCTATCTAACTAAAGTATTTCACTATCAATTTACTCACACTGTAAAGGGAAAGAGTGAACTGAAGAACCACCCCGGTCCACTAGCAAGCTCACAAAATTTTTAAAAGAGACAATGAAGTAGACGATATTTACACTAAACTAACAATTATAATTTTACATGCAACCCTACTCCTAACAGGACAGCAATTAAACACTGATATAAGTCTATCTAACTAAAGCATTTCAATATCAATTTACTCACACTGTAAAGGGAAAGAATGAACTGAAGAACCACCCCGGTCCACTGGCAAGCTCACAAATGCCTTAATTTCATGGTCTAATGAAATCAATAGACAACCCAATCAAATCATTACAATTCCGTCAATGATCATGGTCTCATTCACTCTTCCTATCTTTAATTTTGAGTTCCCAAGCCCCATGTGTCATTCTATCTATTTTAATTCCTTTTTCAGTTACTCTAGTTCTATACTTTCTACTCTATGTAAAAAAGAATTGTGCACAAAACTATAATGTCTATAGCAACAGATCCAATGTATCAATATTCCACAAAAATAACTTTATTTGCACAATTCTAAATACAAAGTTTATCTTCTAACAATAACAATTTTACCAATTAAGTTCTATAGTAAAGAAACTCCATTCAATATGCTCCAAAACATTCAAATCTTTCAAAAATTAAAAACTGAAATTAAATCATTTTTAAAAGTATTTTGTTAGCTTTAGAATCAGATTTATATTAATAGGCATCCATGATTGGTTTTTAGGATCTACCATGCTCAAGGAAACTTTTCCAAAAATATGAAAATAGATGCAGAACTGAAAGTGGACTGAAACTGAACTGAAAATACAGTAAACCACGGAATTGAAAGTTCTATTTAAAATTATTTAAAATCCCACAAAATCAGTTCTATATACCACAGTACTCACTGAACTGAAAGTCTTAATTAAAATTAATCATCATATAGTGGACTGTACACCCACAGGGGAAGAACAGCCAAGAAACAAACATCCGCAAGACAGAAACAGTCAGCAGGAACAAAGAAATAGCAGGAGAACATAGCCACCGGCACAGACCGCAAGGAAGAACACAACCGAACAGCCGACTGGAGGGGAAACCCCGACGACCGACCCTAAAACACCAAAAACCCCAAATCAATATTACGGAGCTGCGGCAAAGTTGCCACCTTGCTTGTAGGATGCTATATTCAACATAAGAGAAGAAATCCCTTTTGTATTATATTGAATCATCATCTCCTTACGTTAAAAGAAAATGTGAAATCCTAATTTCCAAAATAACCCAAAGCATGAAATGAAATAATTGGAGTTTAGAGCAAATAGGGTTTACTGTGCACCGTAGAAGCAACCCGAAAGCTCCCAAGAAACCCTAAATCAAATTGAACTAAATCGGACAATTTCGAAGAGACCCCTAATTTTTTTACATGAATCAAAACCCGTAAGCGTTAGAGATTAAATAGGAAAAATCAAACCGTGAGATCGGCGAAAAGTTTTCACAACAGTGGCTACGAATTGAAGTCGATAGGGTTAGGGTGTAACACCCCAGAAACATGTGTCATCACATTCTCAATAATTTTGCAGGTCTTGCAGATACCAGTGAAGTCAATATAGTTTAAACAAGAAATATTTGCAAAAAAGATAAAAAAATATACTCATTTTATTTCCAACCTTAAAATATTACATTGTTTATGCAACAACGAAACTACATCTCAACTAAAAATTATACTGAAAGAAAAATCGACTAAGAAAAGATCACCTCTCCTGGTAACACAAGAAACTTAGAAATTTGCGTCCTCAACAGGAAAATCAGACTCCTCGTATTAAGGAGCATCTTCTTCAAGCTGTGTCACCTGATGGAATTGAACTAACATTAATAAAGTAGATTAAATCCATATTAAACAGTTAATTAATTTATTTTGCAGGAAGTTAAAGACTCATACAGAACTGTAAAGGAAACTACTGCCCTGTCGTGATTTTAAGTAATGGTAAGGATCAAGCAACTAACCTAAAAAATCATTGTGTCATTTATAAGAGGAGAGCACAATGTGCAACATGAATTCCACCTTGAACCGCGGGGTGCTACACCAGGCCGAGTATAAAGGTCAAATTGTACCAAGAACTCAGGATCCATAAAAGGAAATCCTCTCAGATATGGGTCATAATTATGGCTTCAATCCTTCCCGCACTCTCTCAATTATAAGTTACCCCATATCAGTGATGTCAATTGTAGTTGTTCAAGTTCTAGGGTGTCAAGTATCATGTTCATGTAGTTGTCCCCTAAATTAAATAATTAGAGAGTTATGCAAATCTACGTTCAGGATTGTCATGTCTCGTGCAAGATAAACAGGCGTACCAATATTTTCGTATAATCTCATTGCATAACTTCTAATTATGTAATCTAGTATAGCTAACAACTTAGACTTCAATCTTTAACATGTCCGAACTCAGAATCAAAAGCATAATATTTTAGCGACTATAGCTAACAATTCTAGAAGCACATTTAACTGCGTAAATTATAAATAAATAAGGAAAACGATGAAAATAATAAGAAAAAAAAAATTAAAAGAAAACTTAATAGATCGGATTCATGTTTGGCACCATTAATGGGTTGTGGTCTACCTGCCTAGAAGGGTTGCTCGGCCCAAAGAACGCATAAAAATGGAGTACCAATGGAGTACCAATTTAGTCCGTAAACATATAGATTTTTTCCTCCATCATAACTGAACTTATTTGCTAAAGGAAAATGCAAAACAGGAGATAATTCTTCAAGTAAATAGTTCACAGGACAACATACATGGACACCAAGTAAACTGGTATATTACACCAAGCAATCAGTTAACACACAACAGCGAGAATCCTGTCCCGAAACAGCAGGCAACATGACCTGATCATCTAAGCAAAACAGGTAAAAACCAGCAATCATAAGGGCAGATATGTAGAACTCTCACTAGCAAGCAAAACGGCATATAACAGAAGCAGTCAGAACATATGTATATTCAGCAAACAGACATGTATGTAACAATAAACTAAATCTGAAGGCAGATCAGCAAGCAAAAGGGTTCAAATATTGTATGTATACGGGTCCCATTCAATAAGCAAAACTAATCATTCACAAGCAAACTGAAATATTCCAACATGCAGAAAAAAAAGATCATCAAACAAACAAAAACTGAACATCCTAACATGCAGCCGTATGGATCATCCGACAAAAAAAATAGACTAGCAAAAACCCTAGACGTGCCTTCCCCTCGGCGGC
The DNA here is from genome assembly GCA_030789695.1 of Scilla litardierei. Taxonomy (NCBI): domain Eukaryota; kingdom Viridiplantae; phylum Streptophyta; class Magnoliopsida; order Asparagales; family Asparagaceae; genus Scilla; species Scilla litardierei. The sequence continues at coordinate 30,895,170 of CM061138.1, forward strand.
CGACCACGACTAGATATTAACGCAAGGGTCCAAAACGAAAACAGCAAACAACTGCTAAGGTGTCGTGCAAACCAGGGGTTGGTGCCAAAAGTATTCATCGGGCAGTAGTCCCCTCAAGAAAAATCCATGAATCTTCACGTCTTTTCAAAAAAATAAACAATTAAAAGCTTAATAGGGTTCGAATCTACCTGAATCGAAATCTGTGAAAGAAAAATAATAGATCCGAAGCCAACAGAGCAAATCTGTAAATCTCAGAGCTATCCGAAACCAAAGGAGCAAACATCGAAGCCCCCAAGAGCAGATCGAAACCTCAGAAGAAAAAATCGAAAGTTTTTGGAGAGATGATTTTCGTGTATCAAAACCCTAGAAACATCTCATATAAATAAGAGAGAAGAGAGGGGAAAGATCTTATCACGCAAGGAATCGTGAACCCGAAATCATCGGGATCTCTTGCGAAGGAATCGCGCGTCATCAAATAAGATGGGGTTTCAAAAACCCTAACAATCGTCGCTGGGTTGCCGCCGCTCACGAGAGGATCGAACAAGAGGGCGCATCGGGGGTTTCGTTGGGCTCGGACGAATAAATCGGATGAGAGAAGTTGGACAGCTCGCTGCTGTCGAGTGAAAGGAACGAAATGAAAGAATGATCGGGGGTTGCGTTTGTTGTGTGCGTGAGTGTGAGGTGAGATGTGTGGAAAAAAAGTTAAGTTTTTTAAGTTTAAGGGGAAAAAGTAAGTTGGACCTCTCTCTCTCTCTCTCTCTCTCTCTCTCTCTCAAGTCATTACATGTGCCCTTAAGTTACGGATCATTTAAAATATCCCCAAATTTTGAATCCCAAAAAATTTCACCCAGTTGTTTTCCTCCAAAAAATCTCACCACCTTTCAAAAAATATTCAATTAGGACTAATTATTTTTCTTTTAAAAAATTTCCTTTATAAATTTCATCCTAAAAAATTACACTCATCCATGTACGGTAAAAATAACACTAATAACAACTTCAATATAAAATCTCAACCCTAACTTCAAAGAAGTTTGCATACAAAAATTAAAAATTCATGTTGCTAACTTCAAATTTTGATCAAAGTCTGTATACATGCATGCTTGCTTGCATTCCCCACTCATGCATGCATGCATATAGTCCAGACTCCCAAAGTTGATTTTAGCTCTAGGAATGCATGATTTTCTCCTGGGCATGTGTGCATGTGGGCCCTACAGTGTCATCTTTCTCTCAAAATGTTCTAAAGCTTTTATTTTCATCTCTTGATTTTATATGATGAAATCTGAACCGTCATTCTACCAATCATTTTGTTCTAATCAACAAACCAATTTAAAAATAACCCTCTTCTGTATAATAGATATTATGATATATATGCCATGTGACTACAAGTGTCATCTAATGCCTAAAATAGTTCACTCTCTACTATTTTTAGAGGATCTGCCTCATTAATTTCGTTATTCATTTTCTAAAATCCTAAACACATCAAATATAGAGTGAACCTAAAGCTTGTTTATTTGTCAATTTATGAGTGATTAAAGTTCTGTTGAGTAAAACCATTAATTTTTCAAAGAGTGGACCATTTAGTAAAAAAAATTTGGGTTTACTTGATATTTTGTGTTATGGGATTTTAGAATATGAAGATCAAAATGAACAGAGTCTATCCTCAAAAATATTGGGGAGTGGACTTTTAAATAACAACATAGAACGAAGTGATTGTATGGCATATGATACCCATTTTATCATGTTTTTGTGTTTGTGTTGACTTCCTATTTGGGAGATGTGTCGTTCAACATAAGGGTTGGGGGGGTATCTGCATTATTGAAGCTTTTGAAAGGAGGCTATCTCAACAATGTGTGTATGTATGTACATACAAATGTGTAAATACCTACAAACATATGTATGTACATATTGCATCAAGAAACTCTTGCGGGTAAATTAATCCATCAACATGTGCCTCTCTCCTTCTTAACGTGTGCCTCTCTTTTTGCTTCGTGTGGTTGTCTTTAGTTAGTCGACCTGATGCGGATGCAACCGCATCCACAGGCCAAGGGACGGAGCGCATAAGCCAAGAGGCGGGCCGGGTCGTGACTTACTTCAAGAGGAGGAAGCGGCTCAACCCATGAGGGATTATCTTGTTCACATTTGCCTACGGAGGGCGTTTTAGTCTATTACTTTCAGATCTGGAGTTCTCCTCTTCTTTTTATAATTAGGGCTAGCCATCTTTTGCTTTTTATGCTTAATATTGTGAAGAACAATCTAGGCGTCACCATTGACGGTTCTTAGGCTTTAATCCGTTCATTTAAAACTTGGAGAGCGAGTCTCCTCTCCTAACGAGACTCATCTCTCATACTATCATTGTTCTTCGTTGAGCGAAATAGATTTTATCCTCTTTTTTTCCATTTTCCACTAAAAATATTGCCTTTATTATTGTTTGTTGATCGTATCGTATCAAATTGGTATCAGAGCCGTGAGATACGATGGCGACCGCAACAAGATCCAAGGAAATCGACGAGAAGATTCAGTGGTTGCGCGAGGAGATCCACGGAGCGATGGAGACAATGAACGATCGAATCACTGTGGGGTTCAAAGATCATGCGCAAACTCAAGAAGACCATCAAAACAAACTGAATACGATGGAGGCGAATATTGCTCTTTTGGTCCAAACCCTAATTATTGACAAGGAGAAGGGGAAGAAACCACAAGGCGAAGCCGGGAAAGAAATCATCGACGAAACAGAGATAGAAAATCAGCAACGAAAAGCCTTAGAAGCCAAGGCGACCACCATCTTCAGCGGATCTGGACCGGAAGCAGTTCTGGTGGGCGGATCGGGGACATCAAACCCCAGAGACCCGAAGGAAGGACGGCGAACCCCCAGGGGGTTTGGTTTGATCTGGCGAACCCCCTAGGGCATCGACAGGGCACAACGGCCCTGTTTGGGGGCCGCCAGGGAGCAACGACCCCTCCCTGGGGTCGCCCAAGGGCAGCCAGCCCCTGGGACCATCCCCAGGGGTCGATGAAGGCAGGGGAGGGGCAGGCGGCCCCTCCCGTGGGCCGCGCGAGCGGGGCGAACCCCTCCTGGGGTCACCCGTGGGCGGCGAACCCCTGGGGCCATCCCCAGGGGGCGGCGAAGCCCTGGGAACATTCCCGGGGGCGACGAAGATGGGGGATGGACCGACGGGCCATTCCGTGGGGTGCGCGGCTAACGCAAGTGGGGCGGGTCCTTTTGGGGACCCACGGGAGGCATTTGCAGGCTTTTCAGGGCATTATTATGATGCAGATGGGTTTGAAAGGCCTAAGTGGCCTGATGAGGAGTACGCAGACAAAGATGGAGGCCCAACTTAGGATTGTGGACGACCAGGTCGTGGATATTCGCCTCAGGAGAGGGAGTATGAGGGAGCCACGTTGGGTAACATCAATGCAGTTCGGAGGTTGAAGAAGCTGAAAATGCCGGTGTTCGACGGCACGGATCCGTACGGATGGATCTATCGGGCAGAAAGGTACTTCCAGGTGACTGGATGGACGGAAGAGGAGGTCGTGCGAGCTATCGGCATATATTTTAAGGGAAAGGCCTTGGCATGGTATCGTTGGCGGATAGCACGTCACACTTTCTCTACTTGGGAGGAGTTGGCGGCATACCTGCTTGACCGTTTCCAGGGGACACTTGGCGGGAATTTCTATGAGCAGTTATCAGCTCTTAGGCAGGAGGGGACTGTGATGGATTTCATCGAGAGGTTTAAGACGTTGTCTGGTATGTTGAAGGGTGTTTCAAAGGAGGTCTTGGTGTGCAATTTTATGAGAGGACTGAAGCCAACTATACGGGCTGAGTTGAGGATGCAGACCCCCAGGGACTTGGAGGACATCATCCGCCTAGCACAGAAGGAAGAGGAGAAGTAGACGGAGGAGAGGAGGATTAAGGGTACATGGGGTGCCAGAACCCACATAATCAGATACCACCAGTGTGCAGAAGGTGACTACAGGGGCCCCCGACACTAGAGGGGGAAGGCAGAGGGAGATCGTACGGTGGGATTTGGTAGGTGGATGGCGGAGGCGGAGATGAGGGAGAGACGAGCCAAGGGCTTGTGTTTCTGATGTGATGAGAAGTTCTCTCCAAGCCACAGGTGTGCGAGCAAGCTGTTGCAGATCACCATAGTTTCCGATGATGAGGTGTACTTTGAGGAGGAGCCCGAGGCTGAGACAAAGGAGAAGGAACACCCGCACCTGGCAGAGGTATCACTGAACTCTGTGGTCGAGTTTACTCCAAACCATGTCATGAAGTTATCAGTGCGACTAGCTGATACGGGGGTGACAGTGCTCATTGACAGTGGGGCCACCCACAATTTCATACCTCGGCAGATGGTGGAGCGCCATGAGTTGTAGCTCAGTACTATGGAGAATTTTACGGTGCTTTTAGGGGCCGGCAAGATGGAGGAGAGCATGGGGACGTGCAAGAGGTTGTGCTTGACCTTGCACGGAGTGCAGATAGTTGCGATTTCTTGCCTTTGGAGTTGGGTAATGTTCACGTGATATTGGGAGTGCAGTGGCTAAAGAGTTTGGAAAAAGTCAAGGTGAACTGGAAGCAGCTTAGGATGGAATTCCCGGAGGGGAATTGCACCGTTGTACTGAGGGGGGTCCCATCCTCTGTTTTTCTATAGTGTCCTTCAAGGCCATGACTCGGGCGCTGTGGAGGACATGAGAGGGATATTTGGTGGAGTTTCAGGGGATGACAACTGAGGGAGAGGGGCAGGCTGAGGAGACCCCGGCGGAGGTGGCGCAGGTACTTGAGCTGTTTCAGGGGATTTTCCAGATGCCGCAGGGACTTCCTCCACCGCGAGACCATAAGCACGCGATAGCTTTGCATGGGGGCGCAGCACCGGTAAGCGTGCATCCATATCGATATCCGCATGTGCAGAAAGATGAGATAGAGCAGATGGTACAGGAGATGCTACAAGCCGGGGTGATACAACACAGCGTGAGCCCTTTTTCTAGTCCAGTATTGCTGGTAAAGAAAAAGGATGGGAGCTGGCGGTTCTGCATAGACTACAGGGCCTTGAATAAGGAAACCGTACCCGATAGGTTTCCTATTCCTGTTATAGATGAGTTACTAGAAGAGTTACATGGGGCGGTGGTATTCTCGAAGGTGGAGCAGATCGATGGGTGAGCATGTGAGTCATTTGGAGCTGGTTTTCAGGGAGCTACAGGCACATCGGTTGTACGCAAATCGAAAGAAGTGTATGTTCGGACAGAGGCAGATTGAGTATTTAGGACATATAGTGTCGGAAACAGGAGTAGCGACAGATAGATCAAAGATAGCAGCGATGTTGGAACGGCCTCTACCGACGACATTGAGAGCACTTCGAGGATTTCTGGGCTTGACGGGGTACTACAAGAAATTTGTTAAGGGGTATAGCACCATTACTTGGCCTCTGACAGAGCAGCTGAAGGACGGGTTCCAATGGTGGGAGGCGACGACTCGGGCTTTTGAGGCGCTAAAGATAGCGATGTCGACCGCTCCAGTTCTGGCATTACCTGATTTCTGTGTACCTTTTGTGTTGGAGACGGATGCTTCAGGCTAAGAATTGGGGACGGTCCTGATGCAGGAGAGGAAACCTATAGCGTATTTTAGTCAAGTGCTATCTGCCAGGGCACGGCTGAAACCGGTATATGAGAGGGAGCTTATGGCTATTGTACTATTAATTCAAAAATGACGGCCCTATTTATTGGGAAGACACTTTGTGGTGCGGACGGATCAGCGCAGCCCGAAGTACCTATTGGAGCAGAGGTTGGTGACGGAGGAGCACCAGAGATGGCTTTCTAAGCTGGTGGGTTACCGCTTCGATATTGAGTATAAGCCGGGATTGGAGAACAAGGCGGCGGATGCACTGTCTCGGTGGGATGGGGAAGTACAGTTGCAGGCTCTATCCTGACCTATGTGGTTGGATTGGGGGCCAATGTTGCAGGAGATGGAGTCAGACCCAGAGTTGGGACGCATTTGGGAGGCGCTGCAGAGTGGGGGTGAGGGACCAATATACGTTGCAGGGACAACGGTTGCTCTATCACGGGAGGTTAGTTTTGCCTTGGTCATCTGCATTTATACTCATGCTTTTCCAGGAGTTCCATGGATCAGCAGTAGGGGGCATTCTGCGGTACAGCGGACCTATTTGCGGATGTCTAGGGAGATCTATTGGCCCGGGATGCGTAGGGATATCGCGCAAATGGTGGCTGCGTGTGATATTTGCCAGAGGCATAAGCATGGTTCTAAAAAACTCGCCACGACGACGCCATGGCACGCCATGGCGGCTAGGCTCCACCCTCACACACCGTTAATGCCCAAGTTGGCTCTTTGAGGCGGCACGCCGTCATGACGCACCACAAAACATAAGGCACGCCTTAAAAAATAAACAACAAAATAAAAAAAGCACCCGGGTCCGCATTATAGGACTAAGAGAACCCAAACCCGACCCGTTCTCATTATTTTAGGCTTCTTTTCATCTCGTAGCCACCCGCGGTCGATTTGGGGCCTAGTGCTGTTCATCTCGCTCGCAGCAGCTGATTCGCGATGCCTTTGTCTCCAGCCGTCCTCGTCTCGCGGCGCCTTCGTCTCAATGTAGATGGAAGGCTATGAATTTGGTAGGATTTGGAAACTAATCCATCTAAGTGGAGCATAGTTTACTGTCTACCTCTATATATATTATATAATATATACACACATTTGCCGCCTTAAGGCACGCCTTGAAAAACGTCGTGGCTCTGCCAAGGCTCCTAAGGCTTGAGGCTTGACCTCGCCGCCACGACACGCCTCACGCCATTTAGAACCTTGGGCATAAGTACATGGCGATGGCGCATACGGGGTTATTACAGCCATTGGCACTACCAGAGAGGGTCTGGGAGGAGGTGATGATAGACTTCATCGACGGGCTACCATGATCGGAGGGATTCGCGATGATTTTTGTGGTGGTAGATCGCTTGAGTAAGTATGCCCATTTCACTCCATTAAAGCATCCCTACACGGCGGTATCAGTAGCGACATCATTCTGAAGGAGATTGTCAGGTTGCATGGATTTTCCAAGGCGATTGTGTCCGACGGGAACACGGTCTTCATGAGTGGACTTTGGAAGGAGCTGTTCAGGGTGCAGGGCACAGTCTTGAAGAGGAACACAACCTACCACCTTAGTCGGACGGGCAGACAGAGATGGTAAACAGGAGCTTTGAGACGTATCTTCGGTGTTTTGCCTCGGAGACCCCCCGACACTGGTACAGATGACTAGCGTGGGCAGAGTACTGGTACAATACCTCTTATCATTCATCAGCAGGTACAACACCCTTCTGGGTCTTATATGGGAGAGCCCCATCACAGTTGGTTCATTATGGGCACCAAGAGACTCCGGTGTCATAGGTGGAGGATTACATGGAGGAGCGGGACAGTATGTTGGAAGAGCTCAAGAAGCATTTGACGAGTGCGTAGCAGGTGATGGGAGCGGGACAGTATGTTAAAAGAACTCAAGAAGCATTTGACGAGTGCGCAGCAGGTGATGAAAGCTAAGGCGGATGTTCATCGTCGTGACGTGCACTTTCAGGTGGGGGATAAGGTGTACCTAAAACTACGACCATATCGTCGGAAGTCCTTAGCCCACAAGAGGAACGAGAAGCTGGCGGCACGATACTATGGGCCATTTGAGGTGGAGGCCAAGATATGGGTGGTAGCATATAGGCTGAAGCTGCCTCTCGTCCTCAATTCACCCCGTTTTTCACGTGTCACAGCTACGACATGCTATTGGAGAGCAGACAGTGTTGCCCACACTACCCTCCACACTTACAGGTGACATGGAGGTGCTGCTGGAGCCGTTGGATGTGAGGGATGTTCGTCAGGTACCAGGACGACGGCGGGAGGTGCTGATGCATTGGCAGGGGTTACCGGACTGCGATGCTACATGGGAGGAGGCTGACATGATACATCAGCAGTTTCCTGATTTCCACCATGAGGACAAAGTGGCTCTTCTACGGGAGGGTATTGATGCGGATGCAACCGCATCTATACAAGCTAAGGGACGGAGCACATGGGCCAAGAGGCAGGCCGGGTCGTGACTTACTTCAGGAGGAGGAAGCGGCTCAACCCATGAGGGAGTATCTCGTTCACATTTGCCGACGGAGGGTGTTTTAGTCTATTACTTTCAGATCTGGAGTTGTCCTCTTCTTTTTATAATTAAAGCTAGCCGTTTTTTTTTTTGCTTTTTATGCTTATTATTGTGAAGAACAATCTAGGCGTCACCATTGACGGTTCTTAGGCTTTAATCCGTTCATTTAAAACTTGGAGAGCGAGTCTCCTCTCCTAATGAGACTCATCTATCATATTACCATTGTTCTTCGTTGAGCGAAATGGATTTTATCCTCTTTTTCCCATTTTTCCACTTAAAAATATTGCCTTTATTATTATTTGGTTGATCGGATCATATCATTCTCATTTATCTCTGACTCCTTATTGCATACAATGAAATAAAATAAAGAAAAAAAAGATAAGATTAACCAAAGAAAACTACCATGTATATGCAGTGATGTATACTATTTCGTCTCCCTCTCTTCAGGGTTTTGTTTATGAGATATGATGCTTTTTCGTTCTCTGTGTTCTTCCTTCTTTTTTTCTCGTTACATGTTTGTGGTCCACTTTTTCTGCTCCCTACTGTCACTATACTTCCTTTTCTGAGTCAGTTCATTGTATTTATTGTATTCTTAAACTTGTAAATGAAGTGAGGAGTTACTTTCTTGAAAGACCACCTCAAACTGCTCATAATTTTGTAGGATCAACGTCGCCTTGGTGCTTTAATAGTACCAAACTTGGAAGAAGTTCGAGTAGCAATACAATTGTCAATTCTGAGTGATGATGCTGTTGAGCTTGGAAAAGAGAAGATGATGAGTCTGTTATACGATGAATTAAGAGCATGGTAAGATGATTCTTTTTTTTTTCATGTGTCCGGTGTCTACAATTTCAATTGATTTTCTTGATTCTCGCTGTCTGCAAAAATACAATTCATTATTATGAATGTATGCCTAATCATTTGCACGTTCATGACAAAGTGCGTGTAAAGCTGCATTTTAGGTGGTGTTGCATTTGCAAAAGGTACATTTTCATTTTTAATAGATTATTCACTTGCTACAGAGACAGTCAAGACACAATAAGTAAAGGACCTTGAAATTTTGGATACTGGGATATGGCAACACAAACACACATACGGGTAGGGTATGAACACATAACGCGTACATGTACGGAATTGTGGGAGAAGTGTTTCTGGCTGATGATTAGGTAAATACCAAAGGAATTGCATAATATCTCATGGTAGAGCATCAATTCGAGTGTCTGTATGTTGTGATCTTCATATCCTAAAATGGTTAGCTACAAAATGTCATGTCGTTTAAATATATCTTAACTATAAAAATGATCGTGGTTCTTTATTATAGAAAGTCTAAATTTCCCTAAACTATCATGAATTTTATTTAATTTCTCAAAAATACCATAAACTTTCTAAGTTGTTGTAAACCCCCAAACTTTCCTCACAACTTTTTCTGAACTGCCCACCATTACTGGGCCCTTAGTTGACCTGTTATGTGACTTTTGTCCAAGAAGATGCCCCTAGGAAGGACATTGTAATCACATGCAAGTTAGTTTTATTATAATTAAACTATGGGTGAAAAAAAACATCCAAGTCTGTTGTTAACAGTGTTTGAGATAAGTTTTTAGGAAAACTAAATGTGTAGTAGGCTTAAAGTTATTCAGACGATTCGTGGTTTTTTTTTGAAAATCTGTGTAAATGTTATGTTATTTTCAAGAAATTAAGCCTTATTGAAAACACTGTTCAGGTTTCAACCAGTTGATATATGGTTGAGAGGTAACAAAATGACAATACTTGAGAAAATGTAAGTATAGGTCTTCAGATCAGAATGAATTGGGTAGATCATCCATTTGAGTTCTCCAGCATATGATTTTAACCTGATATGTTAAGTAGTTATCTAAGAAGTCACTCTAGGAACACTTAACCATGTATCTCTACTTAATGCGAAGATCAGGGGTGTTTAATTTGACCCCAATTTGGTGGTGTCATGAACGTTCTCACGTTTTTTTGATGAATCGATGGTTTGAGGAGAGGAGAGGAGAAAGATCTATGTTCCTCTCTCATACTTTATTAGTATATATTGTATCATAAGTGGATACAAGATACTACCAAATGAGTCCAAGCACAATAAGCCTAATATCCAATAGTCTATTCTAACAATTCTTAAGTTAGAGCATAGATATCTATCATGCCCAGGTTGATACAAACAGATGAGAAAACCCTAGTTGATTAGCTGAATGAGTAACAGGAATGCAAATCAGCTTCTCTGTAATAGTGTCTCTGATGAAGTGACAATCCACTTAAGTGTACTTTAGCATATCATTGAAGATAGGATTATTAGCTATATAAATAGCATCTTTGTAGTAACAGAACATTGACATTGGTTTGTCATCTTGATAACCAATCTCCTGCAGTAACGTCTTTAGCCAAATCATATCATATGATGTATAGCTCTTTATACTGCCTTTGAACTCAACCTAGATGCAACAAATCTGAATCTGAATATCCGATTTGAATGCAACTATTACCATTCCGCTGTCATTAACAAACTAACAACCAAATCAACGACTGCAGTTCCTATTGTAAGGTCCCTGCCCGGTAGATGTGCAACATAAATACTAAACAATCACGTATAGTAATAAGCTTAATAACAATCAAAATAATTTGCAACGGAATAATGATAAATAAAATATTCGCAATAAAACAAGGGTAAAGAGACAAGCAAACCAGAAGAAAAGTGCAAATGCAAACACAACAATGCATCTTGTTTCGATCTCCCCGAACTACTCTGGTCCACAAGCTTGCCATTTACGATTTTTCAATATCACCTCTTGCAAACTGCAAGAGAATACCTTGCAACTTGATAGACACACTTGTCAATTGCAAACGACAATCTCAACAACACTGAGATTGAAAACCACTTTCTAAATCGAGAGCAATGCCACTTAAAACCAAAGGTAAACCTTTATAGACCAAATAAATCTATAACTCTAATAGCATTGAAGAATTGTGTATGTAGATTCAATGAAGGCTAGGAAGAGGAAGTTCTATTCTATAAGATGTGAGTAATGTAGAATAGAAATTAGGGCTTTTCTTCTTTTCTTGGCTCAAAAAGGATATATAGGATCTATGTCAATTTTGGCCAAACAAAAAGATTTTCCTTTTTCTTCTTCATCACCAATAACTGATAATTATTCTCTGCTTTTAGAGGGGCAATTTTATTAAAGAAAATTTCTAAATAACCTTTACGACAACTAGAAAACTGTTAGTTTCTCAGACTCAACTTAGCCAACTGCTAGTTGATTAGTCGACCCGAGAAGGATCATTAGTCAATGTAACGCCCCAGAAACGGGTGTTGTCATACTCTTAATAGTTTTGCAGGTCTTGCAGGTACCAGTGAAGTCAATATATTTTAAACATGAAACATTTGGGACAAGGATAAAAGTACTCATTTTATTTCAACCTTCAAATGAATTACGTCTAGAACAGGAATGAACTACATGGTTTAACTAAGCAATATTGAAAGAAAAGTAATAACTGAAAGAAAAGTAAAACTCTCCAGATAACACAGAAGCTCAAAAATCAGCGTCCTCAACAGGAAAATCGGACTCCTCGTATTGCGGAGCCTTCTCTTCGAGCTGGGTATCACCTGATGGAATTGAACCACCATTAATAAAGTAGATTACAAACCGTATTAAAACATTTAATTGTTTTATTTTTTGCAGGAAGTTAAAAGGGACAAACAGAACTGTAAAGGAAAAAGCTACTGACCTGTCATGATTTAAATGACAATAAGAATTAAGCAACTAACCAAAGAATTGTTGTTGTGTTGTGACTTATAAGAAGAAGGCACGATGTGCAACATGAAGTCCACCTTGGACTGCGGGGTGCTACCCCGGGCCGAGTATAAGGTCAAACTGTACCAAGAACTCAGGATCCATATAAAGGAAATCCTCCCAGATATGGGTCATAAGCATGGCTTCAATCGCTTCCGCACCCTCTCAATTATAAGTTACCTCATACCCATGATGTCATGTGTAATTCTAGTTCTGGGTTGTCGAGTATCATGTTCATGTAGCTAATCCCTAAATTATATAATTAGATAGTTATGCAAAATCTATGTTCATGGTTGTCATGTCTGGTGCAAGAAAATCAGGGGTACCAATATTATCTTATAATCTCATTGCATAACTCCTAAACATATAATTTAGTGGAAATGACAACTAGATAAGCATGTCCAACTAACATTCAGGGATGGCCAAAGTTTTAAAACGTGAAGGCATGACGTGAGGCGTTTTTTCGACCCGTGACGCGAGGCGTAAGCCTCAATGCGTAAGGCGTAAGCCTTTAGCGTGTTGTGAGGCGTAACACTTTATAACCACATAATTAAATTTATTCATTCGTTCTAAAATTAAATATTATTAGCATCTCTCTCACTCATACACACTCTCTATTCACCCTTTCCAACATCAAAAAAACAATGCACCTCTCTATCTCTCTCGTGGTCACTTTCTCAATCTCACTCATTCTCACAATAGAAACAAAAAACGCAGAAGAAACGATAAAAAATGAAGAAGGGACGAAAAAACACAGAAGAACAGAACAGAAAAAATGCATAAGAAAAGAAAAGGCGACAAAAAAATCAGCGAACACCGGCGAGGGGCAGGGGGAACGAAGAAGAATGAACGAAGAAGAAGGAAGAACGAAAAAAAGAACGAAGAAGGAAAAAAAGAGAACGAAGAAGGAAGAAGACTAACCTGGGGCGACGACTCAAGGTGGCGGCGAGTCCAGCTCCTCTTTCTTCTCTCTTTCTCTCTCTTTTAGCTTTTATACCCTGGGAATTTTAAAAAAATTGCAAAAACTAACATGTTTCCAGGCATGAAACCCCAACGCCTCAAGGCGCGCCTCCGACCTGAGGCGTACGCATTTTCGCGCCTTCGGCGGGTGACCGCCTCCTTCGTGCCTCAGGGCGCTGGGGGTGCGCCTCTCCCTGAGGCGTGCCTTGATGCGTACGCCTTTACAGCCTTTAAAAACTTTGGGGATGGCCATCCATTTGTCAAATTAGTCCAACAATTTCCAGAAACACTTTAAAGCACAAGATTAAATGACACAATATAAATAGTGGAAGTAACAATAAATGATGAATATCTATGAAAATGTAATTGAAAAGATAAAGAGGAACTATGAATGAATCAGATTCATGTTGGAACCTTTAGGTTTGTGGTCTACCAGCCGAGAGGGGTTGCTCGGATCCGGATTTGCTTAAAAGAATACCGATCTAACTCAAAATCATTGCAATAAAGGAAGTACAGGTTCCCAGCTATTAAAATAAACTTATAAGAGGAACAGAACTGAATGTGTAAGGAAAACTGAACTGAATTTTATAAAGGAAACTGAAACTTAATATTTAAAGGAACTGGAACTTAATATTTAAAAGAACTCAACTGAAATTTTAAAAGTACTGAACTGGAATTTTAAACGGACTGAACTGGAATTTTAAACGGACTGAACTGGAATTTATAAAGGGGGACTGGGCTGAATTTATATAGGAAACTGAAACTTGATTTATAAAGGAAACTGAAACTTGATTTATAAAGGAAACTGAAACTTGATTTATAAAGGAACTGAAACTTGATTTATAAAGGAACTGAAACTTGATATTTAAAGGAACTGAAACTTAATATTTAAAAGAACTCAGCTGAAATTTTAAAAGTACTGAACTGAAATTTTAAAGGGACTGAATGTATAAACATACTGTAGTAAAATTGGACTGTAAAACTGGACTGAATGTATAAACAGACAACCAGAACTACAGGCAACCGAGCTTAAATCAGCAAGCATGTTAAGACTAAAATAGCAAGTGATAACCGACAATCCATGTCCGTGCCATCCACCCCAGCGGCCAACCACAACAGATAATTCTACGCAAGGGTCTAACAGCGAACAACGGCGAAATGCCGTGAATCTAATCTAGGTGCCAAAAACATTCATGGAGTTATCCTCTCTAAGAATTTACATGAATCATCATCTTCATTCAAATAAATAAATAAATAATTAGAAGCTTAATAGGGTTCGAATCTACCTGAAATCAAAGGTTGCGAAAGTATAATAAAAGACCCGAAGCCAACAGAGTAAAACCAAAGCCCCAAGAGCAGATCCGAAACCAAATAGCAAGTAACGAAGCCCCAAAAAGCAACAATTGAAGGCCCAGATGTAAAAATGAAAACTTTTGGAAGAGAAGATAATTTTCGTATCACAAAACCCTACGAAAACCCCTTCATATAAATAGGAGAGAGAAAGGAAGGGGAAAGAGATCTTATCGTGCGTGAATTATGGTTCCGAAATCACCGGGATATACCCACGAGAAGATCGGGCAGCTGAAGATGGGATTAGGGTTTCGAAACCCCTAATTTTTCGACGCGGGTTGTTGTCACTCACGAGAGGAACGAAGGCGAAAGGGGCTCAGGCTCGTGACCTGGGTTCGCCGCGTGTGTGAGAGAGATGGAGAGAGAGAAAAGGAAAGCATCGGGGGGGTTTCTCGCTGGGCTCGGGCGCGTGAGAAATGAGAGTGGGGGAGAGAGAAAATGAGAGTTGGGTGGTTTATTAAAAAGGGGTATGGGCTTGGGCTTTTAAAAGAATGGGCCATTACACCTTATACACCTTCAAAGAAATTCTGTTCTCGGAATTCAAAGAAAATAGTAACGGTGAAAAGGTACGGATACTGCTCCTTCATCTCTTCTTCTCGCTCCCAGGTAGCCTCTCCTGGCGAGTCACGATGCCACATCACTTTAACCAAATCCACAGTCTTGTTCCTAAGAGCACTCTGTCGACGATCAATTATATCTAATGGTTGTTCATAACTTAAATCTGACATCACTGTGATCTCTGAATGATCAACCACGTGGGTTGGATCTCCCACATACTTCCGCAGCTGAGATATGTGGAACACATTATGCACGCCCTCCAGAGATGGAGGCAGTGCAAGTTTGTATGACACCTCGCCTACACGCTCGAGTATGTTGAAAGGTCCAATATACCGTGGGCTAAGTTTTCCTCTGCGACCAAAACGGATCATGCCTCTATTAGGTGAAATCTTGAGAAAGACATGGTCTCCAGGCTGAAATTTCAAATGCCGCCTCTTTGCATCTGCCCTGTGCTTATAACGGTCTTGTGCCACCTGTAGCCTCTCTGATAGTCCATACAACATCCACTGCCTCTACAATCATCTCGGGTCAAACCAGTTCTCTGTCTCCAACATCGTCCCAGCTCAAGGGAGAACGACATTTTCTTCCATACAAAGCAGCAAAAGGAGCCATTCTAATACTCGCCTGATGACTATTATTATAAGCAAACTCCACGAGATGTAGATGGTCTTCCTATGACCCCTTGAAATCTAACATGCATGTCGGCAGCATGCCCTCCAAAATCTGTATAGTTCGCTCTGATTGTCCGTCCGTCTGAAGATGGTAAGCCGTACTGAACTTCAGCTGCGTACCCAACTTCTCCTGTAGACTCTTCCAGAAGTGCGAAGTAAACCGGGTGTCCATATCTGAAATGATACTCACTGGGACCCCATGTAGCTTCACAATTTCCTCCATGTATCTCTTGGGAAGAGTCTCTGTAGACTGTCCAACCCTGAAAGGAATAAAATGGGCCGACTTGGTCAATCGATCGACGATCGCCCAAACAGCGTTATGTTGCTTCTTTCTCTTTGGAAGTCTCGTCACGAAGTCCATCGTGATGTGCTGCCACTTCCACTCAGGAATGGGCAGGGGCTGTAACAGACCGGCAACACGGTGATGCTCAGCCTTTACCTGCTGACATACCATGCATCTGGCCACACTTTGCGCTATGCTTCTCATCATTCCATGCCACCAATAATTTCTTCGTAGATCTTGGTACATCTTGATGCCTCTTGGGTGGATGGAGTAAGGGAAACTGTGTGCTTCCTTTAATAACTCATCCCTGACATCTCCTAATGGTACGCATATCCTGCCGCCATATCTCAAAGACCCATCTGCATGTATCTGAAATTCTGGTCTTTGTCCTGCCAATGTCATGTTCCTGATCCGCTGAAGCTTTACATCTCCTGTCTGAGCAGCCTTGATTCTGTCTACTAGCGTCGACTGTATCTCCATGTTTATAAATGATGCTGTCAGACCTGGTAACACCACGTCTATCTCCATTTCACGGATCTCCTGTTGTAGCCTCCACTGCGTCGTAAGCGTCATCACCCCAAGAAGTCGACTCAAAGCGTCAGGTACCATATTAACCTTCCTAGGGTGATACTGAAGGTCAATGTCGTAATCCGCCATGAGCTCGATTCATCTCCGATGTCGCTGGTTCAGATCCTTCTGCGTGAAGATGTATGTTAAGCTCTTATGATCCGTATATACCTTCATGCGCTCCCCAAGTAGAAAGTGTCTCCTCTTCAAGGCAAATATTATTGCCGCCAACTCAAGATCGTGAGTGGGATAATTCTTCTCGTGATTCTTCAATTGCCTTGATGCATATGCGACAATGCGTCCGTGCTGATGAAGCACACACCCAAGACCTTTGCCTGACGCGTCACAAAACACTTCAAAATCTCCCATGCAATCTGGAATGACCAATATCGGCGTTGTCGTCAACCGCTTCTTCAATTCTTGAAAGGCATCGTTACACATCCTCGATCAAACATACATCACGTCCTTTCTTGTCAGTTGTGTCATAGGCTCTGCGATCCTCGAAAAATCCTTGATGAATCTTCTGTAATAACCAGCTAGTCCCAAGAAGTTTCGAATCTCTGATACAGTTTTAGGGACCGGCCAATTTTGAACTGCTGCAACCTTTTCCGGGTTCACAGAGATTCCTTCTCCTGAAATCACGTGGCCTAGAAATACCACCTTGTTCAACCAGAACTCGCACTTAGTGTACTTGGCATATAGCTTGCTCCGCCTTAGAGTCTCCAGGACCGTTCTCAAATGCCCGGTATGCTTCTGTGTATTCTTCGAGTATACCAATACATCATCCAGATACACCACTACAAACTTGTCCAGATACTCGTATAATACTTTGTGCACGAGATTCATGAATATCGCCGGTGCATTAGTCACACCAAACTGCATCACCAGAAACTCATAATGTCTGTATCTAGTGTTGAATGTTGTCTTATGCACGTCTTTTTTCTTGACCCACAACTGATGATAGCTGGTCTTCAAGTCCAATTTAGAAAAGACACCTGCTCCTCCAAGCTGATCAAATAAGTCGTCGATACGGGGAATGGGATGCTTGTTCTTCACCGTAAGCTTGTTTAATTCCCTGTAATCGACGCACATCCATTTGGATCCATCTTTCTTCTTCACTAATAATATTGGAGCGCCCCAATGAGACACACTGGGACGTATCCACCCTTTCTTTAGGAGATCATCCAACTGCTTCCGCACTTCATACAACTCGGATGGTGACAAGGGGTAAGGATGTCTAGAATAGGCTGGGCACCAGGCATTAGCTCAATCGCAAACTGTACTCTGTGGTCTAGAGGCAACCCAGTAAGTTCATCCGGAAATACATCCAGGAATTCTCGAACTACCTCTGGCTTTTCTATCTCAGTCTCCATGGCAGTTGCTGCTGTTGGTTTAGCTCTGAACCTTGCTGGTCTCTCTGTCCTGACAAATTCAAATCTGGGCTGGTTTGGCATATCAAACACCACTCTTCCTTTGCGACAATCTATCATGGCATAATGCACTGC
Source organism: Scilla litardierei (assembly GCA_030789695.1). Lineage (NCBI taxonomy): Eukaryota > Viridiplantae > Streptophyta > Magnoliopsida > Asparagales > Asparagaceae > Scilla > Scilla litardierei. Next base: position 30,912,999 of record CM061138.1, read on the forward strand.
CAACCAATCCATCCCGAGGACGACGTCGAAACTTGGCATGTCGATGACGATGAAATCTGCCGGTAGTTTGTGTCCACATATATCCACAGAACATGAAGGACATGCACTAGTTGTTGTCAGTACCCCACTGCCCCGTGTTAACGTCCCAACAAGAATCGAGGGGCAAAACAGGAATGGTGTGCTGATCGAAAAAACGCTTGGACATAAAGCAATGTGAAGCTCCCGAGTCGAAAAGGGCGAGGACGGGTCTATTGGCAACTATTATAATACCTACGGTCACGGATACTAAGTCTAAGCATACATATACTATTGTATGAAAAATATAATTAAATAAATAAATAAGCAGTAAACTGTAAACTACATAACAGTGATAACTTGGCCAGTGGCCTCTGCCTCCTCCGCAGTCATAGTGAAAACCTGGCGCTTAGCTGGTGGAGCATGAGTCCTCGCCTGCTGGTACACCTTTTGCTTAGGTGGAAGTGGAGCTCTATGCTGATTGCCCCCTGCTGGAGCTGGAGCTGGAGCTGGAGCTGGAGCGGAAACTTGTGCAGTAGTCTGAGCTGGGGCAGCTGGTCTCTGTCCCCTACTCGGGCAATCTCTCGCAGCGTAATCCTTGGCACCACACACCAGGCACAAATTTAGATAAAGTCAGCATTCTGGCTTGATGTGACCCGGCTTGTTACAGTAGTGGCAGATAGGAGTGGGTCGCCTGAGTTGCTGTGGCTGCTATGGTGGCTGTGGTGGTGCAGGCCTTTTAAACTGTGTCTGATGCATAGGCCTGTGAAGCTGTCTGATAGGAGCAAGTGGCTGTCTGTGGTGCCCTGCAGGAGCTGTCGAAGATGGAGGTGGTCGTCGTGGGGCAGCCACCTGATGCTCTTGTGCTCGCTCCTGCTGTACATACTCGTACTCTTGAGCAGTGGAGAGTACATTAGCATGGGTCTTCAGTTTGAACCCGGTCAGCTTATCACGGATGTCGATGTCCAGGCCCTTCTAGAATTTCTTGGCTCGGGCCAGAGGAGTGGACACCACGTCCTTAGCAAACCTGGAGTTTACAGATCGTTTAGATCGTTTAGCAGAAAAAATCATCTATCTGAAACGGTTATGGGTCAAAAATACGAACCTGCTGAGCTTAGAGAACTCAGCATCGTATTCTTCCACAGTCATGGAACCTTACTTCAGTTCCATAAACCATTCCTCGAGCTCCATATGTGCCTCAGGTGAAAAGAATTGGGCATTGAATGCATACTTAAATGTAGCCCAAGAGATCGGATGTGGTAAACGGTCCTCTACAGAATCCCACCATAACATGGCATCCTTGGTAACTGCAGCCTTGTCATATCTACCCAGGAATCCATAGGAGCTCGTACCGCCTTCAGCATATGAGTAATGGACCGCAGCCATTCCTCTGCAGCTAGAGGGTCCTCCCGTCCAGTGAAGATCGGTGGACGTAGTGACCGAAACTCTTGTACTCCCCCTTCTCGCATTGGTTCATGCCGCACGGGTTCCTGTCGCATGGCTTCCTGTCGTATGGCTTGAACCATTTCTCGCAATGCTCGATCAGATATCAGGTGCACCATTGGATGTTGTTCAGTATCCGCACTGTCATCATTGCTAGCACAGTTTCCATTGAGGCCAACTTCAGGATTGATATTGTTGGCAAGATCTTCATTGTTGGGGATATGGTTCTCACTCCCATTCAAATTCATCTCCATCTCTGCGTTGACAGTATCGGAATTTGTTCCAACGGTAGTACGTGTACGTCGGTTATACACCTTCGACATTCTGTAATTCAAGGATGGTTGTCAGTTTAATAATTTGAGTATTTTATAAATATTTCATGTTTATCATATACTGTTCACGAGGTGGTTGCGCGGACCTACATGGGCCACCACTTGTAACGTCCCAGGAACGGGTGCCGTCACACTCTTAATAGTTTTGCAGGTCTTGCAGGTAACAGTGAAGTCAATATAGTTTAAACAGGAAACATTTGAGACAAGTATAAAAGTACTCAGTTTATTTCAACCTTCAAATGAATTACGTCTAGAACAGGAATGAACTACATGGTTTAACTAAGCAATACTGAAAGAAAAGTAATAACTGAAAGAAAAGTAAAACTCTCCCTACCGATGGAACAAATTCCGATACTGTCAACGCAGATCAGCGTCCTCAACAGGAAAATCGGACTCCTCATACTTCGGAGCCTCCTCTTCGAGCTGGGTGTCACCTGATGGAATTGAACCGACATTAATAAAGTAGATTGAAACCGTATTAAAACATTTAATTGTTTTATTTTTTTGCAGGAAGTTAAAAGGGACAAACAGAACTGTAAAGGAAAAAGCTACTGACCTGGCATCATTTAAATGACAATAAGAATTAAGCAACTAACCAAAGAATTGTTGTTGTGTTGTGACTTATAAGAGGAAGACACGATGTGCGACATGAAGTCCACCTTGGACCGCGGGGTGCTACCCCGGGCCGAGTATAAAGTCAAACTGTACCGAGAACTCAGGATCCATATAAAGGTAATCCTCCCAGATAGGGGCCATAAGCATAGCTTCAATCGCTCCCGCACCCTCTCAATTATAAGTTATCCCATACCCGTGATGTCATGTGTAGTTCTAGTTCTAGGGTGTCGAGTATCATGTTCATGTAGCGAATCCCTAAATTATATAATTAGAGAGTTATGCAAAATCTATATTCATGGTTGTCATGTCTGGTGCAAGAAAATCAGGCGTACCAATATTATCGTAAAATCTCATTGCATAACTCCTAAACATATTTAGTGGAAATGACAACTAGATAAGCATGTCCAATTAACATTCAGGGATGGCCTGCTAGGGGAGCTACCACCAGTCTTACGGTCGATCGAGTAATCGACCTGCTGGGAGAGTTGACCCCAGCCTTACGGTCGATAGGTTGGTCGATCCACTGGGAGAGTTGCCCCAGTCTTACGGTCGATCGAGTAATCGGCCTGCTGGATGCGTTGCCCCAGCCTTACTGTCGAAAGGTTGGTTGACCCACTGGGAGAGTTGCCACATCTTTACAGTCGATTAGTGATCGACATGTTGGGGGAGTTGCACATAGCCTTACGATCGATAGGTCAATCGGCCTGTTGGGAGAACTACCTCTAGTCTTACGGATCGTGTGATCGACCTGCTGGGGGAGTTGCTCCAGCCTTACGGTCGATCGACCTGCTGGAGGAGCCACCACCAGTTTTACAGTCGATTGAGTGATCGCCTGCTCGGTGAGTTGCCCCCAGCCTTACGATCGTTAAGTGTTCGGCCTGCTGGGAAGTTGCCCCAGCCTTACGGTCGATAAGTGTTCGGCCTGCTGGGAGAGCTGCCCCCAGCCTTACGGTCTATAGGTCTGTCGGCCTACTAGGGGAGCTACCACCAGTCTTACGGTCGGCCTGCTGGAAAAGCTACCACCAGTCTTACGGTCGATCGAGTGATCGGCATGTTGGGGGAGTTGCCCTCCGCCTTGCGGTCGATAAGTGGTCGGCATGCAGGGGGAGTTGCCTACATCCTTACAGTCGATATGTTGGTCGGCCTGCTGGGGAAGTTGCTACCAGTCTTACGGTCGATCGAGTGACCGGCCTGCTGGGCGAGCTTCCCCCAACCTTACAGTCGACAAATGATCGGCCTGCTGTGGGATTTGCCCCTAGCCTTACGGTCGATAGGTTGGTCAGCCCACTGGAGGACTTACCACCCGTCTTGCGGTCGATTGAGTGATCAGTGTGCTGGAGGAGTTGCCCTAGCCTTACGGTCGGCCGAATAGTCCGTTCTTCATATGAGGTGTTAGATCCATCGCACGATCGTTAAGTTTTGAGGGACAAATGGTTGTGCGCAAGAACTCTCGTTCTTTAGGAAAGGGGGAAGGTACATTGAAGACATAAAGCAGGTAAAATAATGGTGGGCAAGCATCACTTGCACGGTAAGGTGGAGAAGGGAATGTTACCTTGCTCGTCGCCCCCGTCCCCGCGGTTGGCTCCTTACTCGAATATGCGTAGGGGGGTCTGGACGACGTTCACTTTCTTCCCTTTATCGCCTTGCCTGGAAGTGCCTTCTCCGGAGCCTGCCTTCGAAGCGTCGACGAAGTTCTTCAGGTATCCCCGGTTGATCAGCTGGTCAATGTCTTTCTTTAGATGCCAACAATCATCGGTGTCGTGGTCGGTGTCCTTGTGATACTTGCTGTACTTCTCTTCGTCTCGTTGGCCGCCCTTCATCCTTGGGGTGGCTTGTTGATGTGGCCCTCCTTTTGGGCCTGTGTCAAGACCCCGTCTCGGGTTGCGTTCAGCTTGGCAGGCGCTGCTTCCCCTTTGCGTGGTTTCCCTATGGGGTTCCTTTCCCGTTTGTGGTCCTCCAGTTCGCGACGTGTGCCCTCGTCGCGCCTTGAGTTCTTTTTGGCCCCGTGGAGGGACCTTCTGTGGCGAGAGCTTCTTCTGTCAGCATAAATCGTTCTGCCCGAGCTAAGACCTGGTCGAGGCTCTTGAAGGGGTCCTGATACAATGATTTCTTCATGCCCCTATGTCGAAGTCCTTTCTTTATGGCAACTATTATGACCACTTCAGGGCAGCTTTCCACGTTCAGCCTTTGGGCATTGAAGCGCTTCATGTAACTCCTCAGAGTCTCGCCCGGCCTCTGCACTATGTTGAACAAAAGGTCTGAGCTCGGCTTTCTTCATCGCCCCGCCATGAATTGGTTGCAGAAGATCCGGGACAGGTCCCGGAAGTTGTCGATGGACTGATCAGGGCGGTTGTTGTACCACTCCCCTGCCGATTTCTCGAGTGGTATAGAAGCCTCGACAGAGTAGGGCGCCGTCGGCCCCTTGGAACGCCATGATCCCCTTGTAATCTTGAACGTGATCCCGGGGGTCCCCTGTGCCGTCGTACTTCTCCAGTGTATGGACCTTGAACCTGGAGGGTACTCGCGCGGTGGTGATATTCCTCATCAGCGGGCAGCAGTCGTCTGCGGGGGTTTCTAGGGCGACTTGGTCTGGAGGTGCCTTGCCCTGGTGTTCGGATGGTTTAGGTAGATTGGCAGAGGCGTGGGATGGACTACCTCTACGGCCGTCCCGGCTGGGAATCGGCATTGGCCGCCGAGTGTTCCCCCTTCAGCGGCGTTCCTCACAACTCCTCTGCCTCTTTTGACGTGGGCTCCTGCTCCGCCCCCGTCGGTTGTCAATGGCCGGGCGGCTAGGCGACCGCCCCGGGTCGAGCAGGATCGTTTGGACGAGGCCGCAGTTGGCTCATCCCCGGTCCATTCGGTTCTCTGTCTCCCCTCATTTCGGAGGGAGGTGTTGGTCTGAGACTGTGCAGGAGAAAAGTTCGGCAAGGTGAACTGCCGCTCTCAGTTAGGGCTTCTCCCACCGTGGTTTGCGACCACGGTCGAGCGCAGTAGGGGTGTGCCCCTTAGCGGTCGGGAAGGCCCGCCAAGTTTCCCTCGAAGAGGTGTTGTGGGCCAGCGAGTTGCTGGACAGCCGCCCCCGTGTCTAGAAGTTGGTGTTCATTTCCTTTGCGAAAAGGTAGAACTGTTTGCAGGTTACCTTTCGCAAATCGTCGGTTTCTTTGGCAGAAGGGCTGTGTCCGGCCTTGAGCGGCACGTAGACACCCTCCTCGTGGATGGGCGGCATGCGGGGCCCCCGTTGTGTTGAGTATTGGACTCCCCGGATTTGGTTTTGGATGATGAGCAAACATAAATAAATCGTGAACTAACAATTTGTGAGCGCAGTTATGAAGATCGTCGCCAAAATACCACGTACAACAAAAGCGACGTCTCAAGACTTCTCAATATGCGTGATCGTGTGCCTGGAGCTTCGTTGAAGCTCAAGGAGCAATATTGAAGTCAAGAAGAATGAAGATTGAAGCTTTGAAGACGGTTCGCTAAGGTTTATTTTATAGTCTTTTAGCTTCGATCTATAGAATGTTAAGCCTTGAGTAATTCTTACATTTCTATCTTCATTTCGCTCATATTGTAGCTCTAGGATCTTAGTACAAGTTCATTCTAACTTCCTCGAAGCGTCGCGCTTCGATTCGGACTTGTTTGTGCATGTTAGTTGGTACAAGAAGAAGTACTGACCGACTAGATGGT